>CM070643.1:20080921-21280921 GCA_036346575.1 Dendrocalamus sinicus | reverse complement strand
CTAATTGGCATATCTTTAATTGACAACTGGCAAACAAACTAGGCAGTTTCGAATGTTGCTTCTTCAACTGCTTCGAGTCAGTTGATCTAGCCTCCTTCTAGGGCTTTTTTATTGATTAGTATACACTTGGAGGAAAGATTTACATCAAATTTAAGCATGCAAGAACATGGCAAATAAACAAATAAAGTAAAGATATCAAGAAGGGACTGGGACTAAGCTAGCTATCGCCTGAATTATGCGAGCAAAAAACACTAGCTAGATAGAGACCGAGATAGAGAGATCGAGCTAATAGTACTACTCTCCACTAGCGTAGCGTCATCTCTATGCACTGCTTCTTGAACGCCGCTTGCGGAGGCGTCGCCAAGTCCCTCGCTCTCTTGCACCCGGCCATCTCCTCCGGCTCCGCCGCGGACGCCGGCGCCGTGAGCAGGTCAACGCCGAAGAGCCTCACGGCCTTCGTCACTGGCGCTGGCTGATCCGCGGAGTCTGTCAAGGTGGCTGTGTTCGGCCGCAGCTTGCAGTCGATGAAGAGCTTGCTGTCGTCGCCAGCGGCGGAGCGGTAGAACCCGACGACGTCGCCGGCGTGGAGGCCCTTCTCCTTGACGAAGCGGCTCCAGCCCTTGGTGAGGACGTAGCTCTGGCTGCTGTTCCAGTACGAGTACCGGAACCGCCACACCTTGCCCGCAGCGTCCTCGAAGTTGAGTAGCACGCCCTTGCTCTTGCCGCCAGTGGCCGGGAGCTGGAGCGGGAAGTGCTTTTCGGCATGCTGCTTCGGTATCACCAACCTGTTGAGCTTGCCCACGTCGCTGGGGGTGACCGTCTTGTCGAAGAGGTGCTCGCGCGCCGCGGCAGCAGGGGAGGGCGGCGAGGAGGAGTGGCCGTGCGCGTTGGGGAGCGAGGTGGTGGGGACGGACGAGGGGGCGGAGGCGGCGAAGGCGCGCCTGCTCTGAGCGAGCTCGTCGAAGTACGTGTGCTTGCGGAGCATGTCGACGACCTCGGCCTTGGAGCGCGAGGCGAGGAAGCGGAGCTCGGCGGCGGCGTCGGGGTCGGCCTCCGCTAGCGGCCGGAAGTTGGTGACAGCGTCGCGCCCGCGGAAGCGCTGCGCAGCGACGTCGTAGGCGCGCGCGGCGCCGGCCTCCCCCGCGAAAGTGCCGAGCCAAACGCGCTGGTGCCGCTCGTAGATCTGCGCGCCCCACCGCCCGTTGGGCTGCGGCACCACCCCCTTGTACTTGGACGACGGCAGCTTCCTACCCGCTCCCGCGCCCACGCGCCCCGCGCCGGCGCCGCCGGAGTCCGCCTCGGCCCCCGGCTCGGCCGCATCTACCACCGCGCTGGCGCCACTGCCCATGCGCTCCAGCGGCGCCGCGGCGGCGGCCGCCAGCGCCTTGAGCTTGTCCGTGGACGCCCCGCCGCCGCCGGTGTCGTCCACGAGGCAGCTCCAGCAGTCCATCTCAGTACGCAAAGCACACTGCTAGCTCAGCAACTATGTATGTGTGCTGCTTCTGTGGCGATGTTATAGATGCCAAGCGTAGGATAAGTGGGGGAGGCAGGAAGGGGCGGTGGGATATAAGGAGCGGTGGGTGGGTAGCGATGGAAGTGTTGAATCATACGGCATGGGGTACTACCGTAGCATGTCCGCGTGGGCCAAGCAGGCTGATGGGTTTGCAACTTTGTTGTTCTGGTGTTTTTAGGTTGGGTTTCTCTCTTTTCGGTGATAGGAACGATATAAAAATGTTGTGCTCTCCCTTCCCTTGTGTTGTCTGCTCTCCCTTCCGTTGTGTTGTACTACTAGGATAGATTGACGTCACCCATAGGATGAGACTTAAGACATGATCACGTGTGGCTAGTACGGCACTAAACGAGCTTATGTTTGCTTGAGCTCGATATAAACTTGAGCTCAGTCTGAGCGAGTCTAGGTTAAGATTTGAGTTTGCAGTTAGACTCGAGTTTGGCTTGGTTAAAACTTCATTAGGCTTAAGTTCGGCTTGAATAAACTCAGTACCAATGTATAGACGACGAAATTATTCCATTACTAAGTAGGCAAGAATCTAGATTCAAGAACTGCACGTATTGATGAATCAAGAAGAAATAATGAAGATCATTGACGAATTAAGAAAAAAAGAAGAAAAAAGAATTGCACTATTGACGAATCAAAATTCAATGCTACCCTCCTCTTCCTTACCTGGGTGCACACGACAACACAGTAGAAGAAGGCGAGGGGTGTGGGCGGCTGGCGAGGCAAGAGTGGGACGTGACACAGTGGTGGAGGGACGAGGGGTCAACGTTGGTGCCCAACATGACAGGACATGAGGTGGCAACAGAGGAGGTATGAGAGTCGGCTGCTAGTTGCCGACGATGCAAGACGAGAGGCTCTTGTGGAGGAGTGATGAGGGAACAGCGGCTGGCGGGGTGAGACAAGAAGCGGCGGAGGAGGAGGGATGAGGCGTCAATGTTGGCGCCCAACACGACGGGACATGAGGCGGTGGCAGAGGAGGTACGAGGGTGAGCTGTTGGCAGCCAATGTTGCGGGACAAGAGGCTATTGCGAAGGAATGACGAGGGAACAATGGCAAGTGGGGTGAGATGAGAAGCAGTGGCAGAGGAGGGACGAGGGGTCGGCTGGGGCATGAGGAATGGCAAATGGAGATTGGGGACTAGGGGATGGGGTGTGGACTTGGTGTATGTTGGTTTGAGCATTGGGAAAATTAAAATTTGATGGAGGGAGGGGGTAAAGCGCTTGGTGTCTTGGTAATCTCTATGCATCTAGTCGAGCATACCGAGCTATTCGAGCTCAAGCTCTCTAGGCTCATGAGCCTTGGCCTAGGCTCAAGCTCGGCTTGTCTAGAGCTCGAGCTGATCTCGAATCGAGCCTAGAGCTAGTTGATCTCGAGCAGCTTGTGAGTTTCAAGTTTTTTTTATAGCCCTAGTGGCTAGTGTTGTTGGCATGGGTCACTTAGCTCATGTGATGGCTCAAGGGCTAGCTAGATAAAGACCCTATTCTTTTGGGACACGGCTAATGGTTTTTGGCTACAGCTGATAGCTTTTGTCTGTGCTTTTTGAAATGACAACATACGGCAAAGACGCTGACACAGACGATGCACATGGTTTTGGGCTCAGAAAATTATTTAGGGAATTTGTTTTAAAAAGCCACCCCGTTTGTTTTGAGTTTTAGAGAAGCCTAAAGTACAAAAGAACAGGGCCAAAGATGTACTACTACTAGCCTTGTCTATGAAAAGATTGTTCTTGTTGCAGATGATGTGTGAGCTGGTTGCCTGCCCATCGACGCAGTTTGCCATGTCACCCTTGAACTCTTTTTCTTTGGCTTTAATTTTGCCTTTCTATTATTAGGATATCTCCAATGGTTTTATTTTAGCTGTCCCTTCGCTATATTAAATGGGTAAAATTCTATGTGGAGGTGAGAGGTGGCGAGGAGAGATAATGTGTTGTCTCTTATGCAAAATACGACTTGAGCCCGCAAACCAACACAAATAGTGAGAGTGTGTGAGGTAGGAAGTTACGGTGAAAATAATATAAAATAGTTAGAGAAATGGTTTACTATTGGAGAGGTTGTCTCTAGTGTTTTCTTTAGGTGAGGTAGAAGCCTTAGAGAAAACCTTAAGAGACAGACTATTGTACACGCCCTTAGGTTGTGGCTACATTAGTGTTGTTTAAATATCTAGGTTTCTGTGTTTCAGATGGATCATGTGTTGACCTGTATATGCAAGCTATTGTGTAGTAATGTTGATTGTGTCAAGGACTTGGGAACCTTTTCAAAGAGATTTTAGAAGAGGGAGACTGGTGGGATATAACTTCAAGAGAAAAAAATTCTTTGTGAACGTGAACAACAGCAAAATTCTTAGCTAGGGTGAAAGCATCTAGACCCCTAAAAATTAATTTTGGTAATTAATGATAACATTATGCTTTGGGACTAACATGTGTGCTAAGATGTTTTCAAGGTTTAGTTTTGGATTATGGATGACAATACAACAATGGCATGCAAATACTATGAAGGATCGATATGGCTCCAGACAAAGGTGAAATATAGCTTAAGGATCCTTTTTATAGTTTGCCGGTCTCGATGCTTGGAGGAAAGACCGGATTTGCATGCTAGATGTCTTTAAGTTGTAATCAATTAAATAAAATTAGCATTTTGATTTGTATATGAACTCTAACAAAAATAACTAAAATTTTAAATAAAATTAAATGTTTTAACATGGATAGCATGAATGATATCAGAGAAGACCATGAAAGGGTGCAATGGCGTTGATATGTCTTGCATGATGTCATTGACCCGTGGGGAAGTGAAGAGTTGATGTAGCGACAGGGGAGATGAGGATAGTGTCTTGCTGGTCATCTTAGCCGTTCGTCGAGGACAATATCATGTTGCCCATTAGAGCTATTGAAGATAAAGGCCAGAGTTGAAAAAGCCAAGGGTTGTGATGGTGAGTGTTGCACATTGACGTTGTTGAGGAAGTTAGTGACCAAAGAAGATCGATGATGGGGAAGCCCTGTTAAAGAGAAGACGAATATTTACACTGAAGATGAGCTATGGATCATATGGAGGCATTGGGTAGCTAAGGGCATGCCATCGTTGTTGAGGGCCATTTCTTCACTAGTGATGTTGAGAAGATTCTCTGTATCATTAGACAACGACTACAACAGACACAATGGCATCAGTGTAAGATGAGAGGACCCCACAGTTAGTGAGGAAGCCATGTTGTTGAGTTGGCCAACGTCGAAGAAGAGGAGCAACCGACACAGAAGAAAAGGATGTTGTGCATGTATAACATCATGCATGTGTATATACATACATGCATAACAAATAGAAGCATGAACATACAAAGTAGAGGAGCAAAGGGCTCTGAGTAGAGACGACGTAGCTGTAGAGAATAGGCTCGGGGCCACCAGAGAGAGCGTGGTGGGTATCCCCAGCAGGGATCAGCGATGGTTGCATGTGTATGCATGTCAATGTCACAATTATCAGCATTAAGCAATAATTAGAGAGAAGTAGAAAATAACTATGTGACATAGTATTGCATTGGAAGAGGTAGTAGTTGAGAGGGATCGTTCAAGAATTAGGCTTGGTTTTGGAGGTTGAAGTAAAAAAGTTGTGGCAGCAAGAAGAGATAGAAGACATAGATTTCGATGGGGCAGCAGGCGTGTGAGGGAAGATAAGTTCAATGTAGGTCGCACATGATGCATTGGTGTATGTGTGCGCAGGGTACTCTAATACCATATAAACTAATAAGATAATTTGCCACACACATAATCAACATATTACTTAGAGATTAAACAGAGGTACATGTGTATGCATACATTTCGGAATAGAGTAACTAATAGAGGAAGGATAAGAGTATGCAGCTAAATAATCCATAAATAATGGAGAGTGATTATATTTCTAAGAACACTAACATCGTATTATGCTTAATTATTTTCTTTTATCAAGGCTCATACTTTAATTATGTTCCTCAAGTTGTATTTTTTTATGCTTCTTCTGTCATTTCTAATGTTTAGGATATCTTAAAAATCTAAATAGCCTACAGGATATGCAAATATACTATCAAGCATGTAAGTTATATCATTTGATACTGCAAACTTTGAAAATATCAATCCATGCAAATAAAAGGGTCACCCTACGAGTTCTTATTAATAGAGGGAAAAACAAAAGATCTACACCACTTATTCGGTGGGGCCAGGTTATAATGGTTAGATTAATCATATATAGATATAAAATTCTCTTATTAATCCAAAGAAAGGGAGATGATCTACACTTATTTTGGTGGGGCCAAGTTATAATATTGCAGATTAATCATGTATAGATATTAGACCTATATAATAAATATAATTCTATTTTCAAAAAATAATAGAATTATATAACAAATACAATATATTGCAATATCTAACCGAATTCTATAACAAATACAATATATTGCAATATCTAACCGTATAATTATGCAACAAATTCTGCTAGTTAGGTTCATGGTAGCCCCTAATAGGTTACGCTGAGGCATTTCCCCCCTCAATTGGGATTTTGAAGCTTAGTTCTTTTAACCTTTAAGCTGATCCAAAAATAACTGAGATAGTGAGATGTATGCTACAAGCTAGCTTACTAATTTTTTCGAGAAATCTAGGTGCCGCTCATTTGGGATGAAAAAAGTATGGCTAAAATTTCACTGTACCTGATTGAAATTGCACTATAGCTGATGCTGGCTTATTTGGCGAGCGATCAGACGAAGTGTTCATCAAGCATGTGCAAATGAACTAGCGTCTTGCGGTCGTAATCTACATCTAGTAATTTAGATTGTTTCTCGTCTAGTTTGAGATTTGTTTCAGGTGTCAAAAAGTGGAGACAATCATTTATCCCCTTTGATTGCGTCATACGATCCTACAGAAGGGGTTAATTAATGGCCTATTCAGATTGGCTTTTGCTGATAGTTTTTAGTTGTAGCTGATGAATAGTAGTGGTTGATAGAGGCGGCTTATAGAAGCTAGTGCTTTCGTATTGGCTTATATCTTTTGGGTTTTTGCTGAGTGTATTAGGTAAGAAAGAAACAATGATGCAAGGCAAAACATTACAACATTCGGATCACCATACGACTTACGGAGTTGTGATATAATAAAATATATAGTGTGTTACAATATGTGAAAACGTAAAGTGACTGGTGAATAGTAGTGGCGGATAGAAGCGACTTATAGAAGCTAAGATGTTTGTATTAGCTTTGGCTTTTAAAAGTAGAGTCAAAAGTTAAAACTAATATGAAAAGATCTACACAGTCGCGACACCCTTAAGCATCACAAATCGGCTATGTTGGTTTTATCCTAAACTAATTAAGCTGTACCACAGATAATGTTGTTGTAGTGGTTGATAAGTCGGCGCATGCCAAGCAAACCCAGCAAGCTGGCTTAGAATTTTCATGGATGCGCTGTGCTTTGGCTGGACGTCGCTGGTTCGCGGCCGAAAACCACAGCGCGAGAAATTTGGTCAGATTTGACGCAACGCGACGCGATCGGGCGATATGGCCGATCTCGTGAAAGTGGCTGGCTACGAAACAGTAGAGTAATTGCAACTTGTCGCGCCTCGGCCAGTCACGGCTCGTGGAATTAAATAATAAACTGAAACCTACACAAACAGATGGTACATAAGGTTTTCGTATTGATTTTTATTTTTAATTTTTATTTAGAGAAGCTAAAAACTAATATAAATATCTAATTTTTTTGAAGTGACTTCTCTACTTCTCTTCTTTATGTCTTACTTTAAGAATAAGACAGCAGTCATAGGTATATCACGCATCCTATTCCTCTTGCTCTTGGCTCGTGCACGCATATCTCTCTCTTTTCACACCGCTCACTCCTTTCTTAAAAGTAATTTTTCCAGTCATTACTATTTAGACCTATTTTTTGGGCTGTGATTTATGACTTATGGTTTTAGCTTATACCTTTTAAGCTGTTTATGAGAGAGGGTATGAGCGAGAGAAACTTGCGTGCGGTTTTGATCGATAGAAATAAAGTCGCTGCAGTATGTAGTACAATAGGTTTGTAGACCTCACTTTATAAAAACACTCCGTTTAAAAACTAGTTAATGTAAAAAAAAACTATAAAACATCTTTTAGAAATATCTCCTTATTTTCAACCAAAAATCATCAACCATACTAAAAAACTATCAATAAAAGCCAATATAAACACTCTATACTACTGCAACTATAGCGGCTACAGGAGAAATTTAAAACTGCGACGTATATTTATAAAGCCGAAGTACTGTACACTGGGGAAGACTAGTGGTCTAAACCGTAGACTTTGTGCATGTTTTTTATGGGCAACAACTGAATGCATGGTTTCTTTTTTTTCAGCTTCTTTATTTTTCGGTTTTTCTATGATAACTAAAATTTAAATAAAGTATTTTTTAAGATAAAGTCTACAAGTTAATTACAGTACACTATAGCGATTTCATTTTTATCAGTTAAAATTGTACATAAATTTTTATTACTTCGTACTCTCTCTTATATACAACCTACAAGTCATAAGACGAAATAAAAAACATCACGCCCTATCTGCTGATAGCTGACAACTTTGGGACATAGAGTGAAAGAAATACTGATATGGGCACTAAGGTGGTGATCGGTCCGGCTGAAAAGCTCATGACTTATGGTTAAAAACATCAGAATTGGTGAAAAACGCATCAGAAATACATGAGGCTTATTTAGCATAATTAAATTTAAAAATATTTAAAAATATAAAAAATATGTTAGTCTATTACGTATAATACAAACAAATACGGGAAAAAAAGAACCGGCAAAAAAGCTCAATAAAAAGCCAAAAATTCAGAAAAAGACAAAATTTATGAATAGTGCAAAATAAGCCAGAAGCCGAGTTGATCACCACTAAAACGTTTTAACTAGTGTTTATTTTTTTAGTTAAAGAAGTACATATTAGTACTGAGAGCGAGGTTAGGGAGATCGGCATGGAGAGAGCAAAAGTTGACGCGTACCAGAATACAATGGTTGTCCTAGGGACATGTGCAAATTCAGAATACATGCGTGAGCTATTGATGAGAACCATGGGAAGCACATGAACCAGAAGTGCATCAATAGCTAAAAGAGGAGCCAAGAGCAATTAAGCCAATAAAAAATTTTACGTCGGTTCTGTTCTTATTCAAATTAATATTTATGGAGTACAAGTAATAGGAATAGCTCTTTATTTTGGAGTTATTTAATTTAGTCAGGAACTAAATTAGTTTGCTGTGTGAGGTTCCTTTAGCCCAAATTCTAGTGAAGTCTGTTTGCTAATTTGTGGAGTCCGAGTGCTAGTCTAGCTTTTGGTCGAATCTATGTAGTTTTGTTGGCTGTGCTGCGTGCACTATAACTAGCCTAGGGCTATGCCCTTACAGAGAAAAGGCTGGAGACGTCTTTTGCTGAGTTTATGAAAAACCAGAAAATGCATGTTGTGATTTCATTCTTGCGACGTGGGTTTTGATTTCTTGAATTAATTGTTGCTGAAGGTCTACAGGAAGATAAAAAAATACGGAATTATATCAAAAACTATATACAAAGGAATAGAAAAAAAGGCTCGAATAGAAAAATAGAATCGGACTCAAGTTTCGAAGTAATTACACATAAGAGAAAAATGGACTTAGGCTCAAGTTTTGAAGTAATTACACATAAAGAAATTGAAAAAGAAGTCGATACGATCCACGTCATAATCCATATTGGATTCCCCAACTTATTAAAGAAAAAAAAAGGAGCAATCAAAGAATTAGAGAAAGACCTACAAAAGAAAGTTAATTCTATAAACGAGAGACTTAATATTGCTATTGAAAAAGTTAAAGAACTTTATAAAGCTGATCGTACTGATGGATCTTTTCCGTTCGTGTGTTCTGTTTATACGGGTGAAGGATAAATATTAGAGCAGGTACAATAAGGCTTAGTCAGTAGGCTATAGCAAATATAATATCAACCAAATCTTACGTGGCAGAGAGAGAAAGGAAGAGAGAGAAGGAAACTGGCTACTAAATTACAGCTAGCTATAGCACGTAAAAATATGCATTTCACTCTCTTACACGTGGGGCCAAATAGTTATTGTAATAGCTACCTTATTGTATGAACTATTTTTTTGAAGACTATAGATGAAATGGACAAGTGTTACTTGCTCTAGGCCGTTGTGCGTGGATTCCAGGCCATCTGTCGAAATCCTTGTGGTGCTTGTTTCCTATTTGACGTAGATAAGTGCCGGTAGCGCAGGAATCATCTTGACTGCTGCTGCATACTTGAAGTTCCTGCTGTTTCTTGGAAGATTCAAAGGACTACTTGTGCTTTGTTGGTGATGTGCGCACAAATCGGGAGGAGGCTAGTAATTGCTGACTTGAAGACCGAATACAAGAATTACGGTATACATCGACACCTCTATTCGTTGCTGTTATAATCGAAGTGGAAGGAGACGAATAGCTGTTTGATATTCGTACCGTGAAAAATCGAGTCAATAATTCACGTACAAATAAGGGTTGCTGTAATTTTGTGCCGTAAAATATACTCTCTAGAAAATGGGAAGACTACGGGCAGAAAACCTCCTTGTCTACGTACGTATAAGGGCTTTTTCTCATTGGATGTCTGGTTGAGTTCATCAGGTCATTGTCTCGAAGGAAAAGTATCTTTGATGTGGATTTGGTTACATCGAGAGAATAATATGGAGTAAGGTTGACTGACTTTGTTTTGATTCTTTCCTGTGAGGCCAGCTGTATAATCGGATGTATTTTAGTTCCCTCCCTTATATTTTATTGGCTATGTTATCTTCTAATTCTGAATACGACATGCGCTTTGTGTCGTGTACATCTTGAGAGATAAATATCACGACGTGCACATCGTAAAAGTCTTCATATGTATATTTAGAATATAAATGTATATATATCTAAAATGCAGAAAGGTTGAAAATTACTTCCTACATATGTATGCCCAGCAAAGCATTGAGAAATCTTTCACTACTATGTTTAGTTCTCGTCCATAGATTTTGTTTGTTATATTATCTTCTAATTTTGAATGTGACGCGTTGTTTAGCGTATTGACAGATATGCATGAGTGCATGACCCGTGCAGCGTAGAAGTTTCTATGCGTATATAAGAGTGTTGGTGAAACACCTCAAAGTTTCAAATCTTTTAAAATTTGTTTGAATTTTGGCCCAATTTGATTTTCTTTCTCAATTTGGCAAGCTCTAGTTTTTTTTCTGCCAGTCGTCTCCTCCCTAAGTTGGCGCATTTCTACTCCCCACCTCCTCCCCTGTGCGGTCGCACCACACGGCCAAGTGTAACTCGAAGCCGCTGCCACCTCCGCGCAAGCTACCTCAACATGCAGTCCCGTCATAGCCCTGCCAGTTCATTGACTGCCTCATAAATCTCGTCGGAGCTCGCACAGGCTCGCCGCCATCGTTCCCTGCTCGGGCACCATGGCCCCAGCCCAAGCTAGCTGAAGCAGGCCAAGGTAGGCCTTGGGCCAAGCCAAGTCAGCCCAGTAGCCAAAACAACCCAGCTGAGCCATGGGCTGATCCTAGTACCATTGGCCCAATACTATGCAAACCCAGCCTGACACCATTCCAAACCCAACCCAATACTATTCAGGCTCGTTAATGTTCCCAAATGAATAGTACCGACCTGTTACTGTTCACCAGAACCCCGTTTAACACAAATATACCCATTTCGATCATTTCATACCCATTTAGACCATTCCCGGCTCTATTTCACCAAACCAGACCCCCGACAAAACCTAAACCCACTTGTATTCGGGTTTTCTTTAATTTTATTCCTTTTGTTTCATTCTATTTTATTTTGTTTTCCAAGCTTAATTTCTTTCAAGCATGGACTTATTTTGTTTATCTGTTTGCACTAGCACCTAGATTCACCAAGCCAGTCATTCCAGGACAAAGTCTAGACTCCGAAGACTTCAAACTAGTTGAATACTTTGAGCAGTAAGGAAAGTCACATGTTTTTTTATCATGTTGAACTACATTGTTTAAATTACTTAATTACTAGTACTTTCATTATTATTATTATTATTATTATTATTCTTTCTACACTATTATTTATTTAGAATAATTGCTTAGAATGATATAATAATTAGCTATGTACTACCACTGAAAAATAGCATGCTTTACTTGATGCCATATTCACCTTGACAACCTTAATAATATTAAACTACTGTATACTTAATCTTTTGTAGCCTAGACAATTAAATGTTAAACCGTTGTGCTAAAAACCTGGCTGTTATATTATAACTATGTAATAAAATTTGGTTTTTATGTTGTAAGTATGTGTTGGTATGATGCACAGCCGTCTATAGTACTCCACAGTTGAACAATCATGGGCAGTTGTAGAGAATTCTCACAGTCCCAGAAATGGGGGCGTTACACGGTAGTATCTGAGCCCGCTTGCTTGACTGTAGGATGAGACCCTAAGGTAAAATAGGATTGTTGTTTTACAACAAAACCTAGTTACCAAAAATACCAAAAAGGAGTTTCACAAAATATAAGCATGACTATTGCCTTCTCTTCCTTATTGCTATCTTATCTGTCTTAGTTCAAGTTCAAGTTCAGTTTTACTTTTGTAAAAAATTTATATCCCTCCTTATCTAATCCAAATTAAAGTTGTTAAGCAGATGGTTCACTTCATCTGTACCAAACTAGAAGAACTCCGTGGTTGGGTCGCATGATTATGGAGGATGCAACAATTCTTATATGCTACAAACTGGCATCGTCCTGTGTTTGACACAGAGGGACAGTTCATTCACGGGAGATAATACCAGTGGAAGAGATAGGTCACCTTGACTCCACTGACCATCCGACCAGACCGAGAGTGCAAGTTCGTGGGTTACAGAATCAAGAAGGACATAATTCAAGACGCTGCTAGGAAGGTAGTGCTCCATCTATGTGGGTATTATGACGCGGAGTTCGATAACTCACCATTCCACTTGATTCTGCAAGACTTCAATAATGGAGCCAGCTTTTCTACAGCACATGTAGAAGAGGCAGAATATCATCGCCTTGATGAAGCCTCACAACATATTGTATACCAGGAAGCCCTGTACTCCAGGGCCTTGAATGAATATCAAGATGTCCATCAGCAACTATACTTGTCTCAGTAGGAACTGTACATCATGAGGCGAGACCTCCAATGCCATGACATGATTAAAGCTAGTGAGATGTCAGATTGCAGGGAATCCCCAGATATTCCCGCACCTGTTAGAGCAACATTGGCCCGAAGGCCAACCGCTCCCGAGTACCACAGTCTATTATGTAGATCCTCTTCCCAACCACCGAAGGAGCCCATGGTGGACGACGATAAAGAAGAAGATCTAGAAGAGCTTGTGTCATGCACCTCCAGTAATCCTTCATTGGAGGATGAAAACTGAATACTGAAGACCAAAGTCTAAAGTTGAAGTTCAGTGTGGATTAAGCTAGTATAGAGTAGTAACCATGTGTAATAGTTTTATGTCTGTAAGACGAGATGCACTATAAACCTTATGTACGGTTTGTATGCACCTTGTAAGATAAATAAAAGTTATGTTAAGTATCTCATAGTTTGTTTGCTATCACTATCTATACTTCACCTCCATCAAAACTTCATCTCCATCTTATTCGCTATAATCTTTATCCCGTTCGTTCTACTCTTACCACGATCTAAGCTCTTACTCAGCTATCTAACATTCCAAAACCACTATAGAATTAACTTCAAATCTCAACCACCAGAAGCAGAAATGATATGAACAAGGTCATAGCAACAAGTTGGGCAACAACCATGCCAGTGAAGTCAACTCCGCAGGCAACCAACCCAATTTGGCAGACATACTAGCTATAATGGAACAAAAACGACATCAAGTAGAACAGAACTAAGCAAGGATGATGGAGCAACATGCTAGATTGCTGGAACAAATAGCAACTAGACCACAACATACAACATCAGGAACCTCATCAGGGACAACGTTCAACCAAGATGGAACGCTAGTCAATTCCAGATGGTCGAACTTTTAGAAGACCTGACAACCCATTTTCTCAACTTCACCTGATCCCATTGCCGCTGACGATTAGGTCAGGGATATTGAGAGGATTTTGAACACTATTCAATGCAGCAACAAAGAGAAAACTTTGTTTGTCTCCCACCAACTTCAAGGCCAAGCCACCGCTTGGTGGATAAATTACCAGACCATGCATGCAAACAAGGAGATATTGTGGAAGGAGTTTGATTAATCATTCCGTCAAGCCCACATTCCAATCGGAGTCATTGCAGCCAAGCTCAAGAGTTCCTTGCTTAAAACAAGGGGATACTTGGTGAGAGAATATCTTCACCAATTCAATCAACTCACCCGCTATGCTCCTGATGACATCAAGACCGAAGAGAAGAAAATGGAATGATTTATTGAAGGGCTGCAAAAGTCCTTGAACTTTCATATATCAACTATTGATTTCAAAAACTTGTCTTCAATGGTAAACAAATTGATTGTATCTGAGGAAGCAAGAAGTAAGCTGGAAGATACCTGCAAGAGAAAGGCAGTACAGAGGACGTCATCATCATGTGTGCCCAAAGGAAGGATGTTGGTATCACCACAATTTTGATACCAACAAAACAGACAAGTGATGGATGCTTCAAGACCCCAATACAACACTTTCCACCCACAATGGTGTGGTGCCATTCATGTGGAGGAACCATTATTAGCAGAACTACCCACTCGATGGAATAACCTGCTTTCAATGTGGATAGGCAGGTCACTATAGAAGCCAATGCCCTAAGAAGGAATTGCCTTCTGAAGTGGCAAAAATCCATAATAAAGTTCAAGCACCAGTTGTCAGGCCAATCGCTACCGCACCACCAAGACAAGGAGGTGTCATACAAGCACAACAACCCATAGCAAGACCAATAGGAATGCTAGCTGGAAGAGGCATAGGAATGATGAAACCAGTCGAAGGACGAGTGAATCACATATCAGCTGAAGAAGCAGCAGGAGCGACTGACGTCATCGTTGGTATGTTCCAAATCTACTCAAAGCCTTCATTGGTTTTATTTGACCCTAGAGCAATGCATTTGTTTCTTTCTATGGCTTTTATTGTGAGAAATCAGTTGCCATTTACTTCTTTGCAAAAGCATTATGCTTTTCAAACACCCGGAAGTAAGATGGAGGCTCGCTTCGGGTGCAGTGACCTGAATATAGAAAAGCAAGGGGTTAGATTCAAACCCAACCTATTGTTGCTAGAAATGAAAGGAATAGATGTTATATTGGAAATGAACTGGATAACCAAAAATAAAGCAAAGGTGGATTGTGAAAACAAGTCAGTTTCATTAATCAATTCAGAAGGTTAGGAGGTAACAGTGAACATAGGTCACACTATGCTAGAAGACATGAAGAAAAGCATTCATACTGTGATAACAGATAGGGAATTTCAAGTGCCGATAGTCCAAGAGTACCCAGATGTGTTTCCAAAAGAATTGCCCAGAAAACCGCATAATAGACAATCGAGCTAGCCATTGAATTGATTCCAAGCACCATGCTAGTCATGAAGCACCAATATAGAATGTCGGCCAATGAATTGAAGGAACTCAAGAAGCAACTAGATGAATTGAAAGACAAATAATTTGTTTGTCCCAATGTATCTTCTCAGTTAGCCTCAGTGTTGTTCGCTAACAACATGGACGAAAGTCAGAGGACATGTATTACTAGAGTGGATTGGATACAGTGACAATCAAGAACTAATATCCATTGACCAGAATTAATAATTTGTTTGATCAGCTCAAGGGAGGCAAGGTATTTTTCAAGATCGATTTGCGATTGGGATATCACCAGCTCAAAATCTGAGAGTAGGATTGAGAGAAGATCACATTCACCGAAAGATATGAGTTATATGAATTCACACTTGTTCTTTTGGTCTGATCAATGCACCAACATACTTCACGAAGCTGGTGTATATGGATCCGCTGGATCATTTTGTGGTAGTTTTTGTGGATGAAATATTGATTTACTCCAAGATTGCTCTAACCAAACTTAGAGAGCATCAATTATATGCCACATTCACCATGTGTGAATTCTGGATGAAGGAATTTGTATTTTTGGGACATATCATTACTGAAGAAGTAAAAGTTGATCCAGAGAAAGTTAAAGCTGTCATGGAGTAGAAGCAGCCAACAATGGTGATAAAAGTCCAAAGATTTCTAGGATTGACAGATTATTATCGTCAATTCATGGAAGGATTTTCAATGATGGCTCATTCACTTACTCAACTTCTCAAGAAAGACAAGCCATTTGACTATACAGACAGTTGTGAAGAAAGTTTTCAACAATTGAAGACCAAATTGACAACAGCTCCAGTCTTAATACTCCCAAACCCTAGACAGAATTCCAAATTTATTGTGACACTTCAACGCAAGGACTGGGATGTATTTTAATGCAAGATGAAAAAGTCGTAGCTTATGCTTCAAGGGAACTATGATCACATGAAGAAAATTATCTAACGTATGATCCAGAGTTAGCAGTTATGGTGCATTCATTAACAATTTGGAGGTATTATTTGTTGAGGAATCATTATGAAATATTCTCTAGCCAAGAAGAAAACTCAACATAATTGACCGAAGATGAATATGGAATTTTGAAATTCCGTGGTTACTATTATATACCAAGGAAGAAGGAATTGAAAGATTTGATATTAGAAGAAACCCATTCATCACAATTCTCCATACATCCCAGTGTTACGAAGATGTATTAAGATTTGAAAAAGAGATTATGGTGGAATACTATGAAAAGAGAAATAGCTGAATATATAGCAAGATGTGATATGTGATATGTGCCAGAAAATAAAGATAGACCATAAGAGACTATTAGGATTGCTACAGTCATTACCAGTTTTAGAATGGAAGTGGAAAGATATTGGCATGGACTTCATTACCGAACTCTCCAAAATATAAGAAGGATACGATGCCATTTGAGTAATTGTAAATCGATTAACTAAAGTGACACATTTTCTACCAACCAAGCAGACATACAGAAAAAATAAATTAGCAGGGCTATACTTGACCAAAATTGTGGTATTGCATGGAGTTACTAAGAGAATCGTCTCAGATAGAAGAGTACAATTTACATCCAATTCCTGGGAAAATTCTTGAAAAAATTGCATGATGTAATGGGAATCAATTTAGCATTCAGTACCGCATATCATCCATAGATTGGAGGACAAAAAGTAAACCAAATTCTAGAAAACATGTTGAGGGCATGTGCAATTGTCTATGGGGCAGCTTAGAATACTTCTATGCCATTTGCACAATTTTCTTATAACAATAGTTATCAAGCTGGCATCAAAATTGCATCATTTGAAGTCTTATATGGGAGAGAATGCAAAACACAATTAAATTGGACAGAGGCTGGAGAACGATAGTTTCTCAGTCCACAAATTGCCCATGACATGGAAGTTCATGTGAGAATCATTTGAGACAAAATGAAGATTGCTCAGAACCGCCAGAAGAGTTATGTAGATAATCGCATAAAAGACATAAGCTTTAAAGTTAGAGATTTTATATATCTTAAAGTGACTCCATTCAAAGCTATACGAAGATTTAAAATGAAGGGAAAGTTAGCCCTAAGATATGTTAGTATGTACAAAATTATAAAAAGAATAGGAGAAGTGGCATATAAATTACAGTTCGCACCAAATTTGATCAGAGTACATAATGTATTTCATGTGCCACAGCTTCGAAGATGTCTTCGACAACCAACATAGCAAGTGTCTATTGAAGATATAGATTTACAAGATGATTTGACATATTAAGAAGAGCCAGCATAGATACTTGAAATAACAGAAAGATAGTTAAGAAAAAGAAATATCAAATTCTATAGAGTCTATTGGAGGAAGCATACCATAGAGGAATTAGCCTTGAAGAAGAAGTAGGATTTGCAGCAAGATTTTTCCAACCTATTCCCTGGCTCAAGTTAATGTCGAGATTCTTTTTAAGGGGAATAGGTTGAAACACCTCAAAACTTGAAAAAATTTTATATTTCTTTGAATTTTGGCTCAATTTGGTTTTCTTTCCCAATTTGGCAAGCCCTAGTTTTTCCACTTTCCTCTTTGGTCCTAGTCATCTCCTCCCTGTGCTAGCATACCTCCTCCCCCCCCTCCCTTGTGCAGTCACACCACACGGTCGAGCGCAGCTTGCCACCGCTACCACCTGCGCACAAGCCACCTCAGTGTGCAGTCCAGTCATAGCTCCACCAGCTCGTCAACTGCCTTATCAATGCCCATCGCCTCCTTACCTCACATGCCCTGTCGTTGACCACACTAGCTTCGTCATCCGTGCTCCGCGCAACCAACGCGTGTGCCCACCCTTGCCTTGCCCGCTAGCTTGCTAAAGCTCCATTGAGGCGTAGATAGACCGATGCTCCTGTACCTTACGCCACCTCGTCACCAAAGCCGCTCGACTACCAGCATGCCGTCCACACACCATTGCAGTGAAGCCATCCTCCTACTCCCACTGCCTTCATAGCCCTATAAAGTCTCCCCAACATTTTGTTTAGCGTTAGTTAGCTCCAAATTGCACCTCTGAAACACTCTCTTCCTCAGCCTTGGCCCCAATCACTGTCGCTACTCAGCCTTGTGCTGGTGAGCTATCGAGAGCAATCCCTTGCCTCAGCTAGCAATTTCTTAATTCCCTATAGTTGTAGCATCCCCAAGACCTACCAAACCCGATGCTAGCCTCGCCTTGCCATCCCATGGCTCCTCAGCCATCGGTGCTATGCGTCACCGCCATCCAAACCTAGCTGACATAAACAGCTCACCCCAGACTGCTAGAGCCAAAGTCATCACGACCATTAGCTATCTAGCACTTCCTAGATTCTCACACACCTACAGCCCTGCCAAAAGGCCACCGGAGCTCCGTCGTGCCATGGAGAATCTCTAGCGAGCCCTCCTCGCTACTACGCACCTTTGGTGAACCTCGGTGTTTGTAAACCCCAAAAGGAATCCTTACTCTTCACTGAACCCAACCATGTGTTCGTTGCCATCGGCGACCTTCGCAGGAGCTAACGAAGACTCGCTGCCATCGTCCCTTCCCCAGGCGCCTTGGCGTCAGCCTGAGAAAGCCGAAGCAAGCCAAGCCCTGGCAGGCCTTGGGCTAAGCCAAGTCAGCCTAGTAAAAAATAACACAGCTAAGCCATGGGCCAAGCCCAGTACTATTGGCCAAATAATATGCAAACCCAACCTAACATTATTCCAACCTGACCCAATACTGTTCCTAAGCCCAACCCGATATGAATAGTATTGACATGTTACTATTCACCAGAAACCCATATAACACAAATATGCCCATTTTGACTGTTTCAAGCCACTTTAGACCATTCCCAACTCTATTTCACCAAACCAGACTCCGACAAAACCTAAACCCACTTGTATTCAGTTTTTCTTGAATTTTATTCTTTTTTTATTTTGTTTTCCTAGATTGATTTCTTTCAAGCTCAGACTTATTTTGTTTATCTATTTGTGCTAGCTCGCGGATTGATCGAGCCAGCTGTTCCAGGACCAAGTCAAGATTCCAAAGACTTCGAACCAATTGAATACTTTGAACAGCAAGACAAGTCATATGTTTTGGATCATGGTGAACCTACATTGTTTAAATTATTTAATTACTAGTACTTTTATCATTACTATTTATGCATTGTTATTTATTTAAAATAATTGTTTAGATTGATATGATGATTAGCTATGTCCTACCGCTGAAAGATGGCATGCTTTACTGGAGGCCATATTCACATTAACAGCCTTAATAATATTAGACTATTGTATAATTAATCATTTGTAGGCTAGATAATTAAATGTTTTATCTGCTAAGTTATTTCGGGTGTTTTCTCGATAGATTTATATAATTGTGCTAGGTTTAAGGATGACTCGTGGAAAGCCACTAAATGGTTGGCGTCCACGACCTTACCTTAGGGTGGAGGTTTTGGTATAGATTGGTGACAAAACCGTAACACACAGGGTTTGTGGGCGGTTGCCTTATTTGTGAAAAGTACGGATTAGAACCTTATACTGAGTAAAGAACATAGAAATCACTTAACCATAAGTTTTAACTTGTTAGACCAGGTCTAGTAGCTGCTCGATTTGATTGAATGTCTACAGGATGGTTTGTCGTTCCAGGCATACGAACGGCCCACATACAATGGGGTGGCTTGGAAACAGTATCTGTCATACTTAACAACGGTAGTTCCACCCAGAATTAGTTCATGGTTTCCACTTTGGCCAATGGATTACGGACAATGGGCGGCCCCGAGCCTACCCAGTAGAAGCTAGAAAGAAGAGAGCTGTGAAAGATCTTGTTATCTCAACTTAGTCGTACGCTATATGTTGCGTGTCTATTGTATGACATTGAGAGTTTGAGAAATTTTATGAATAAAACTGGGCAACTCTGCAGAGTCAAACTGATTGTATTCGGATACGCCATACTTCTGGTAAATGAATCTGCGTTTAATATGTGAATCCAACAGAAAGGCATAAGTAGGCTTAATAATGTTTCAATTTAGTAATCAAATTGTTAAACCCTTTTTTTCTTTAAGAAGTTAACCATTGCTTTAAAAAGTTGTTTACAAATAAGCTTGCATCCACAAATGTAATAATAAAGACAACATATCCCCACCTCTTGAAATAATGATAAGTAGTTAATTGGTATTCCCCTTGTGACTTGCTGAGTATTGTTGTACTCATACTTACTAAACCATCAACAGAAGGATCATGGAATGATAATGAAGAACCCTTCGAGGAAGATTTTGAAGAATCCTTTGGTGTAGATGATCTCTGGTTTTAAGTCTCGTCCTCGCTCAGGCACGTCTATGTGGTTTTTCCTTTGTGTTGTAATTTAATTTTGAGCTTGGACGTCACTATGCTAAAAACCTGGGTGTTATGCTATAACTCTTAATAAAATTCGGTTCTTATATTGTAAGCATATGTTGGTATGATTCACACTCGTCTATAGTATTTCACAGCTGGACAATACCTGGCAGTTGCGGAGAATTCTAATAGTGCTAGAAATGAGGATGTTATTGTTGATACATAAATTGATTAGAAATTAGGGGGTGAACATTACATCACCGTATGTAAGCGCAACAAAGCGGTCCAAAATCACATTGCCGATATAATTCTTTTTTTCGATTATAAGAAGAACGCGCATGCACATACACTATCGTACATGAGTTAACAAGTGCATTCTCTAAATACACTTAGGGTGTGTTTGGTTGCTTTTGGGTAGTGGGATCGTATATCTTGAATGAGGGGAAGCTGGATGAGGAGGGCCGTATTTTGAAAAAGAAGAGTGTTTGGTTCGATGTATCTGTAGATACAGGCTGAATGAGTATGTGATTGGTAGGTTGTATATGAGGCTGTATGAAGGTCTTGCTCAACTCCCTCGGTCCTGGACGGGCAGATTCGGTCGAAATGGCCTTCACTCCCGGTCCCGAATGAGACCGTATGTGGGGACGAGCAGATCCAGGTTTCCACAGTAAATTCGTCCAACCAAACACCTGAATTTTTCGTAATATACGGTGGAGTTAGAATCCGATCGTCTATATTTAGCAAACCAAATACACCTTTAGAAAAGGAGGCCGAGGATAAATCAGTATGCTAGCTGTAAACAGTGTCAAGGTTGGCACACGCTATTTTTTCCCTGAGAAACCAATACGGTTGTTGTAAACAGTGTCAAGTTGGCGGGCGAGACCGCGAGACCATCTACACGTACTTAGCTAGGCACTCTATACTATTCCTTTCATTCGTAGATTCCTAGCTACGCATCTTTTCGTGACCTCTGCTCAGGATAGAAACAGATCGGATGAAATAGTCTTAAATATAAATATAAATTTATATATTTAAAATAAATTTAAATTTAAATATTTTTTAAATAAGTATACAAATCGAATGTCATAATAGATACGAATTCAAATCGAATATGTAATTAACTCAATCGAGTATAAATATCCTCCTACAACTTCTGTAACAAATCTCGATAGAACAAATTCCTAACGGATTTGCCAGTTTTTTACTGGTTATCAGAACGGTTACCTGTTTTAAACCGTTCAAATTTAAATTTCGAATCACAAAATTCGTCCGGGTTTTTCCTGGAATTTTCGCTTGGCCGCTGGGTTGGGCCAACCGGCCGATAGGCATAGGAAGCAGATCGAATATGAATCGAATAGTCTTGAATACAAATACGAATATTCTCGAATACGAATGTGAATATGAATATTCTTATATATGGATATGAATATTCTCGAATACGAATATTTTTTAATACGGATTTTACTTACCACTTTCGCATTTTCTCGGATACGAATATCGAATAAAACAGATTATTTATTACCGTTTCTCACCACTATCTCTGCTCCAAGTCATCTCCACTCAGGCCAGAATAGTAAGCTTTCTGAAAAATGCTCACAAACACAATTGAACAAAAGGATATCGTGCTGCCATTTTCAAGAAAGAAAATAGCGGTGAAGGGTGATAAAGCAAGGACCATATTTGAGTATATCGGGATGTTTATATTATTTTTTACTTATATTTTTAGTTAAAAATAAATAAATAATAGTCAAAAGAAGTGACTTTAAAAAAGAAGACAAACCGTGAAGAAAGTGATGAAGAGATGCATGCACGTGAGAAGTGGGATGCCTGATGCATCCGTGATCTTTATCTTATTTCCCGAGTGAGATAGTGGTGAGATAAGTAGATAAACCATTCTAAAAAACCAAGTATTTGTATTAATTTTAACTTTTTAAAACATAAAGTAGAATCATTAGTCAACGTAAACAAGTCCTGTATGTCGCACAGGCAGGCTAAATGCACCTACAGTCAGCATGCATGCATGCATCGTGATCTGTGCAGATGTGCGCTAGGAAGGACGGACGGACGGGGAAAAGGACATGGTGGCACGGTGGGCCGAGCCGAGGGGCAGGTGGATGAGGGGGGTGGCGTGGCGCTCACATGAGGTGTGGACCATGCATGGCCACCATCAAATGCGTTCCCCCTGAAACATTTTGCAGCTGTTGGACGGGTGCTGACTGCTGTCAATGGCATCGCTATTGGCCGCTTCTCTCATCTCCCTCTCCTACTGCTGTTTCTATCTCTAGGGTTTACCTATCCATTTCATTTTCTTTCTTTTCTTCTATGTGAATGATAGAGAGAGAGAGAGGAGAGAGAGAGAGAGATGCATGGGTTTGCTGTCCTTTAGAATGAGCGTGCTCCTTTTTCAGTTGGGATGGAAGGCGAGATTCTCCCTGTGATTTGGCTGTTGGTTTTGCCGGTTGTGTTTCCAGATAAGGTTGATGAGGAAACAAGATAACTTAGCTGTCCCTTCCACGGCCACTTGTTTGTCTCGGCTAGACGAAAGGGCATTGGCTACTAACAATACTATATGGTGCTATCCCTGGTGGTTAGTGGTTTCTCCCTCTCTTTTGTTCACATGAAGTGGCACTGAAGTCTAAACTACTGCACACTTGCATGCTTAAATATTGTTGAAGACATAATATAATATGTGCGCAATATAACTAAAATATTCATAAAACTGTTCAAATATCTTGTACACATATTAAAGAGCCTATGGTTACTAATGCTACCATTTGGAATTTTCCAAACAGAAAAGACAATGCGCATGGTGCCTCTCTTTCCTTCCTTATATGGAATTTTGGGCAAAAATAACACTGTGGATCACCAAAATACCAGATCTAACCCTCTAACAGCAGTAATTCCAGTTGTGGCCCCGTAACCGTGAAATCGTGCGGTCCCCGACCGCACAACCATTGTTCATCGGTACTTTTTCCTGTTTAATGTTTGTTTGAATTTTTAAATATATCAAATGAGCTAAAAAAATACAAAAATTTATGTACAGTCTCCCGACATAACGTTTCTCACGGTGTAATTTTTGGGGAATTTTATCCATGGCAAATCTCACTCAAAAATTCATACAATTTTTTATATTTTTACGAGTTTTTATATATAGCAAACGGGCTCTAAAAATTATGAAATTTTATGTGAAGCCTCCCAATGCAGTAATAGTTATTATGTAATTTTTTGGAAATTTTTGGAGCTCATTTGATATATTTAAAAATTCAAATAAACACTAAACGGGAAAAAGTACGGATGAACAGTGTGGCCGTGCGGTCGCCGACCGCACGACTAGTACATGAACACTGCTGTTAGAGGGTTAGATCTGATATTTTGATGATCCACAATGTCATTTTTGCCCAAAACTCCCTTATCTGATGGTTCACATGAAATATTTGCATTGAGCATTTTTGTGTATCTATAATATATCGGAGAGCTGTTTCGCAAAAAAGAAGAAAAAAAGGAGAGCTTATGTGTGTGAGATGGAATGTAGCGGATGTGCATGAAACTTGGGGCTACCTACTGCTAGACTTGGACGGGAGTGAAAGGGATCGTTAGCCAGCACCTCAAATTTGTTTCTTCTCTGCTGACGGATTCATTGCCTCATAAAAAGGGGTGACAAGCAACAGACAACCACACCAGGTGCTGAACAGCCCTCCCCTTTATTCATAAAAGAGAGAGTATATTTATACTACATATAACATATCCAAACAATGTTATTGCCTAGGTTCTAAATAGATACTAGTACCATTTTTGAGCTTTCAAGAAGAAAGTTGCCCTCTAGTTTTAACCGTACTAGTTGCCCTCTAGTTTTAACCGTAGTAATTACTACAATATATTAGGGCATCTCCAATAGTTATAACTAGCAACTAACTATAAGATTTCCACATCATCTATATAGTACACACTAAAGTTAGCATTCTAAAGAACTATCTATAAGAATAGCTATTTGATGCTTACATGCACACACAGAATTTATGGAGGCTACCTCGTTTGGTGCTATAGACTATCTCTAGAGCTGTAGAGAGCTGCGTTCTCTTTCTTCATTTAATATCTTCCATGTAGGACAGTTGATGATATGGACTCTCTTGTAGATAGCTGCTATAGACCCATTGGAGTAGCTAACAACTAACTATAAGACTTCCACATCATCTATATAGTACACACTAAAGTTAGCATTCTAAAGAACTATCTATAAGGATAGCTATTTGATGCTTACATGCACACACAGAATTTATGGAGGCTGCCTCGTTTGGCGCTATAGACTATCTCTAGAGCTGTAGAGAGCTGCGTTCTCTTTCTTCATTTAATATCTTCCACGTAGGACAGTTGATGACATGGACTCTCTTGTAGATAGCTGCTATAGACCCATTGGAGATGCCCTTAATCACATACAGTTAATACTATATAGCTACATCTACGACCCTATGTTGGACTAGAGGTTGTTGGACTAGAGGTTATTCTAGGATCGATC
This sequence comes from Dendrocalamus sinicus, assembly GCA_036346575.1. Classification (NCBI taxonomy): domain Eukaryota; kingdom Viridiplantae; phylum Streptophyta; class Magnoliopsida; order Poales; family Poaceae; genus Dendrocalamus; species Dendrocalamus sinicus. The sequence continues at coordinate 21,256,081 of CM070643.1, read as the reverse complement.
GATAACCGTGAGCTTGCAGCACTATCAGCTAAGTATGGTCTAGCGCACAACCTATTAATTAGCAGGTAATGGATGGATCGATCGGATTTGACCTAGGATCAGCTATGATGATCTAGCGCATCCTGCCCTCATCAGTCATCAGCTGGCCATATTCTCCCATCCGCACGCGCAAGAGGCGCCAAAACGGCTCAAGAAAGACAACAGGATAGATCGAAATGTTAAAACTGAAAAGAAAAAAAAAAAGCTTCGCACCGCGCGCGGGACCAGTCCTCACGTGTTCCACCTAGCTAGCCGGCCAGTTGCTAGCAGCAGTAAGCTCGTGCCATGCGTATGCTCTATCTTCCCGCGATATTCTTCTACTGCTGCGTAAGCTCGATCGATCCGCCCTCTTCTCTGTCATCATCTCGTACGATGCGACCCCTCCCAGCTCGATGGATCGCGAGCCTGCCATATAGTTACTGCCAATGCTATAATCACGCGTAGATGGATAGATGTGATGCAGGATAAGGTTCAGCTCAGCTGCAGAGACTGCAGCTGCACAGCACGCCCATGTGCTTCATATCCGCCAAAAGGAGCGGGAGTTTCAGTTAATTGTAATCTATGTGCCTAGCTTTCCTCCCGGTGCTCGCCTACTCATCCGTATGCCTTTGGCTACATGTGACAGGCCGGTCATATAGACACGTACGTACGTCAGCTTCTGTTCACAACAAGCAGAAGGTAACATAGCTTGTGATGAATAATTGATACTTAGACTTGCTTGAATTTGAATTTTATAAAAATTTTAAAATATTTAGATTTCAGTTTATTGCGAGGGTTCAGGCAGTTTCCTTGCCATAGGGTCGGCGATCTGATTGATACATAGCCGGCAGTCGGCCTTGGACTTTTGAAAATTTGAACACCAAACACATGTATAGGCTGGTTTGGGGATAAGTTTACACTTGGTACCACTGGATTTGAAAATTAGAACTAAAACCAGATAGAGTTTAACCAAAATTCTAGAGGGATTATTTTCTGGTGCTGTTAAGCGGTCAGACCAACCAGTGGCTAGCGGTCTGACCAGCATGGGAAGCGTTGTCAGACCGATGTGTACGGCCAGAGAAGAGTAAAAATGGGTTTTGAGTTAGATGAGTGTGTACAATACGAATGTCATTAGTTGGTTGTGTTGAGTTGCATGATGCATGGTATGGACTGGTGTAAGTCAAGTACATGAAATTTATACTCAAAATGGTTACTTGTTTTTTGGATATGCAGGTGGCTTGGAAAACGTTAGTGGTCGGCGACAATAGATCAGGACTAGACTGGAGAAGTAAGATCCAAGTGGTCATGTAAGTCCTAATGAACCTACATGGCACAAGCAGGAAGCATAGAGAAGACAAAGATTATGAAGAGGCAAGTTGGTGCATGTGGTGCTCCAAGTGACAAGACCGATGCACGTACAGATGGTCTAGGGGAGACTAAATACGTGAAGACATGACGGCTAGTTATTGGGCACTATAGGCTACATGTAAAAGCATACGGAGATGATTTGAGGTGAAGGAGGAGATGGGGTCAAGGGAAGGTGCCCGAAAGCTTCGTCAGGAGTATTTTGGTAGTTGGTCAAATATCGAGTTGGTGTCTTGATTAAAACCATGGCACAGAGAGACTCAAAGGAGAAGTGATTTAGGTGAAGGAGAGTAGAATTATGAAGTGGATCAATTCCTAAATAGTTAGCGAGTTTAGTCTTGTAAACGTTTTGAGAAATATGCGTGTGTGTAAAATACGTGTTAGTGAGGTTAACAGGTTTCTCCGGTAACCTTGATGAGTTGGACCCATTAGGCTTGTTGCTGGTTATTAAAAGGGGAGGAGAGGAGGTGGGAGATCCAAAAAATCTAGGGTTTAGGTTTTGTTCTACCACCTTGTCTCCTCCCATGCATGGGTATGAGAGAGAAAAGAGTGATGGTTTGGCAGCACCTTGTAATAATCCATAAGTATGTAAATTTTATCATACATTAAAAATAGATCAAAACTTTATCTCAATCATGTTCTTATTTTCGTTCTTGCTTGGTTCTGCTTGTTCTTAAGCTAGATTTGTGATTTCGTGTTCGTGGGTGTTCTAGCTTGAGCTCTTACTTAAATTACCTTGCTATGACATATAAGAATAGATTTGGAAAACCCCATACCTTAGATCCTTACGAGTAAGAAGTAATTTGAGTTTTTGGATTTTTAGTGTTCTTATGCCCTATATTCGATTATCTCAAATTCGGTGAACCCGATCCTATGAACATTGTTATTCTTTATTGGTTCAAGTTTCTAATGCTTTGAACAAGTCTTGTGCAAAACTTTAAAGTGTTTGGATGAGGATTAAGAAAGTTCTTGATATTTAAGTTTTGTCTTAAGAGACATTCAGGTCTGGAAACAGGGGATTGATCGGACCAGCCCTAGACCTACGGTTAGACCAACCTCAATGGTTAGACCGCCATTGCACTTACGGTCAAACCAGGTTCGACGGTCACAACGGCCAATCCATAGTAGTTTGATTGGCCTTAGGCTAAAGGGTGTTGATTTTATTGGCTTAGGTCTCTAGCTTTATTTTAGTAAAGCATAGCTGGTGCAATCTAAACTTAGTGACTCTCATGATCACTTGAGTTAAGATTTTGATTACCGTTAGAAAAGAAATTTAAACAATTATTTATCTCTTTTAATTGTCAACATCGGTCCTAAAGTTTTGTCTCGAATTCATACCCTGATGAATTTGTACGTATCACAAGCATTTCACGAATCAAGTTTTAGACCATCTGTGTATGTTGCTAACACACATTTCACGTGTGGGCACGAAAGTTCAAGGTGCATCTGAACTCTGTGAGTAAAGAGCCAACACACAGCCAACAAATTGGCGCTTAAAAAACTATCTAATAGGCTTGCATAAATCCTAAAACACTTTAAATGGTAAGTACCACTCATCTACCTTTAATTTATGCTTTAATATTTATGTAATTCACTGTTAGGTAAAATATAGGCCCCGTACAAGTGGAGCTGTTTTTTTTTTTTGCTTCAGCTCCACGAACAGCTCCACCGGTGGAGCTGGAGCTGTTTTGGTAGACCGTTTGGCAAAACAGCTCCACCTGTTTTATCATGCATGGTTGAGAGATGTTAATTGTCCAATATACCCCTGTCTATTTGGCTTGTAGTAACATCAAGAGCTGTATATTTCTACATGATTTTTCATCCGAGTAAATTTGAATTAAAAAAATAAAATTTAAAATAACACAAAGTATTAGCAACCAATATTTAATGGCGGCGGCGCTCCCTTCACGGTCGAAGACGAGAAGACCGAACAGAGGAACGGGAACGGGCGAATAGAAGAGCCGGTGGCAGATCGCGTAAATTCACGAAAGTACAAGGGCAGTGGCATGCGGGCCTGCGGATGGAGCCGGGTGGAGCTACTTTTTTCAGCTCCATCTCGTACATATCTTTTGTCTCAGCATGTTTTAAGGGACTCCTAGGGTGGAGCTATTTTGTTTTACCCCGTTTGGCACAAAACGACTCCAAACAGCTCTAGGAGCCGGTAGTAGAGCTGTGCCAAACGGGGCCATAGAATCACCTTCCAAAAAATAACATTGAGGCATTAGAATATGAACCGTTGTGACAAAACCAAACCAGTATGCCCTGCATGCTCACTGCCCACACCACCGAAAATAATCCAAAGCGCACACATTTCCCCAAAACCGAGTAAAATCGCCTTGTCTCGTTGCCTTGCCGGCGATGGCCCTTCTGCCAGCCAGGTCGACGATTATTTCAACATGCAATGCATTGTATCGATCATTTCTGCAACTATTAGAAATCCCTAACTGTCTATGATTATTCAACTACGAAATATTGTATATGTGTGTGCATCATATCAATACATGCTTACAACATATGAACTAAACTTTATTACATAGATATAGTATAGCAACTAGGTTTTTAGCACAATAGGGCGATCAGGCCCAAGTTATATTACATTATAAAAGAAACTTTGCAGGCATGTCTAAGTAAGGATGAGACTCAAAACCATTGATCATCTATTCCATAGGATTCTTCAAGTTCTTCATAAACGGGTTTTTCATTATCATCCTATGGCTCTTCTGTTAATTGTTTAACAGGTAATGAGTATAACCATACCCAGCAAGTCACAAGGGGGCCCTATTTAACTATTTGCTAGGGTTCTCGAGAGATGGGAATACAATGGTTTTATTAATGTGTTTGAGGATGCAATTTTTATTTGTAAATATATTTTAATATAAAACAATAAAGCATTAACTTCCTAAAGAAATATGGTTTTTAACTAGTTGATTGCCACATTGAAATATTATGAAAGCTACTTATGCCTTGCTATTGGAATCACCCATTAAACACAGCTTTATCTATTGGAAGCACGACGTTTTTGAATACTATTTGTTATATTCTACAGAATTGCCCAACTTTACTCACAAAATTTCTCAAACTCTCAATGTCATGCAATAGACACTCAACATATAACAGTGGAGGGAGTGCAAAGAAGGATGGCGGCGTTTGGTGAGACAATGGAGGAGAGGAGAGAGAGGTGAAGCACAAGGGGGCCAAGGAGAGAGAGAGAGAGAGAGAGAGAGAGAGCTTGAGGTGGACGGAGAGCAGAGAAGGGCAGCGACGCTTGGTGAGACAACCGCTGAGATTGGAGGCGCCGGAGGAGAGGGGTGGCAACCGGCGACACTTGGTGGGACTAGGTGGCGCATCGGTGGAGCAGCAAGGGAGAGGTGGCAGCGTGGTAAGGAGGTATGATGGCGCGACTGGGTGGCAATGGCGCGCCGACGAGAAGGCTCGGCCTCGCTGGCGGCCGAAGGTAAGAGAGGACGAGGGAAAGCAAAGAGGGGTCAAGGGAGGAAAGAAATTCCAAGTTCATTTTCAACGGCCGGCGGCTAGGGATTTTGTGGCCGAATTGGGGATTGGCTATTTTGCATTTTAGCCCTTAGAATTTTCCATACTTGTAAGATGATCCTTCTCCATTATGATTTCTTGGGTTCTGGCCCTTGGAAACTCCAATTTCTTCGCAGGAAGATCCTAGACATCCGTGGCGATGCGTACATATGTACAGAGTAGTCCTAGAATGCCGAATTTGAAGATTATGCACCTCGATCATGTTGGCCTGTAGAAAAATATAGAAAAAATATAAAATGGTCATAATTGAGCAATTAATTATAGAAAAGCATGTACATGATTATAAATAGTCTCAAAATGCGAAAAAATATATGGGTAAATGACAGAAAAATATAGGCAAAATTGACGCATGCCAATAGTTGTGGCTCATGCATTTTTCTTGTAGCTTGTAACTAAAGTTTATGAATGTGTTTTGCAAATGGTTTACGAATGTATTTTCCAAATGGTTCGAGTCCATATACCAATCCTTGTGGCATTATTCTAAAATTTGCAAATGTATTTTGTAACTTGTCGAGCATCATGTATTAGTCTTTGTTTGCATAGTAGTAGGTTTTTGTGAATGTATTTTGCAAAATCATTGAAGTATATGCATCTTTGACCCTACCATTTGATTATCACAGTATATAAGGATTGTCGGAATAGGCTTTTCACCTATAGGTAAGTTCATCAAGAGCTCACATGGCCACTCTACCTCAATAGTAGCCGTGTCTAGTGCAGTAAGTTCAGATTCCATGGTTGACCTTATCAAAATAGTTTATAAGATCTCTATGAAACTGCAACATCGCCAAGAGTGAATAAGTATTTACTAGTGGCCTTGATCTTGTTAGCATCCAAGATCCAATTAGAGTCACTATAGCCCTCAAGTACAGTAAGGTACCTAATATAGTTAACCCATATGACATAGTGCCCCTCAAGTATATCTCAATACATGCTCAAATGCTTGCCAATAATCATCTCCTGAATTAGAAGTAAACCAGCTCAATTTGCTAACATCATACAAGATGCTCAGTCTAGTAGCACTAGCCAAATATATGAGAGAACCAATAATCTAATAGTATCTCAATTGATCTTTCCCTTGTCCATGATGCTTTTTAAGCATGAGACTTGGGTCATAGGGCGTGGGAGCATTTTTGCAATCCATCAACTTGAACCGAGTTAGGATCTTCTCCGCATAGTGAGATTGTGTAAGTGTAACCCCATCCTTGCCCTTAATCAATTTGATGTTGAAAATAACATCCGCCTCTCCCAGATCCTTCATATCAATACTTAGGGACAGAAATGACTTTAAGTTATTTATCACCTTGATATAGTACCAAATATAAGTATGTCATCAATATGCAGACACAAAATTACTCCCTCACCTAGTATGTATACACACTTTTCAGTTTCATTCACAACAAGCCCAATGCATATCATAGTTCTATCGAACTTCTCATGCCACTGCTTAGGTTCTTACTTGAGGCCATATAAGGATTTTAGTAACTTACACACCTTGCCCTCTTGTCTAGGTGCTAAAAAACCATCTGGTTGCTCCATATAAATTTCCCTATCTAACTCTCCATTTAGGAAAGCTACCTTCATATCCATTTGATAAACGTGGAAACCATGAGGCAGCCAATGACAAAAGCACACAAATAGTTGTTAATCTGACAATAGGTGAATAGGTATCAAAGAAATCCTTGCCTTTTTGGGCGTATATCCCTTAGCCACAAGCCTCGTCTTGTACTTTTCAATGGTACCACAAGGCGTAAGCTTTTTCTTGAAGATCCAATTGCACCAAACTAGTTTGCAATCAAATAGATGATTTGTGATCTCCCATGTTCCATTAGCAATAATGGAACCCATCTTGCTACAGGCTGCATCCTTTCATTACTATACATTAGGAGATGCATATGCCTCAGAAATGGATTTTGCACATCATCCACAAGGTACGCAATGAAGTCATCACCAAAGGATTTTTCAATTCTTTGTCTCTTTCTCCTTCACGGAGCTACATCACTGTCACCATTTGTATGCGTGTGATCACAATATTCGGTAGAAATAGGGAGTTTAGGAGTTAGAATAAAATTCACTCAACTAGATTATGCCCGTGTATCCTTCATAGGAAAAATAACCTCAAAGAATGTAGCATCACAAAATTATGTCACTATACTTACCGATACATCCGGCACATTGGATCTCACTACTAAAAATCTATAGGCTGCACTGTTATGTTCATATCCTAGAAAGGCACAATCCATAGTCTTTGGTTCAAGTTTGCACTTTTTAATTATTGGCACATTAACCTTTACCAAGCATCCATAAGCACTCAAATATTTGAGAGTCGGTTTTCTCCCTTTTCATCTTTCATATAGAGTCACCTCACCATTTTTAGTGGGAACCCAATTAAGCATATAGCACAGCCTCCCCCCACCATTCTTTAGACACACCAACACTATCTAACATGGTATTAACCAAGTCAGTTATAATGCGGTTCTTTCTTTCAGCAACTCTATTAGATTGGGGTGAAGTAGGAGGTGTCACATCATGAATTATTCCATGATCCGCACCAAATTGGGAAAATTCATTAGATACATACTCTCCACCTCCATCATACCTTAGACATTTAATTTACCTCTCTAGATGGTTCCCAACCTCAGCTTTGTAGATTTTAAAATAGCCAAATGCTTCGTCGTTAGTTTTAAGCAAGTAAAGGTAACAAAATATTGCAGCGTCATCGATAAAAGTTAAAAAAACATTTTCCTTGCCTTTGTCAACACTCCATTCATCTCAGAATGAACTAGTTCTAGCGGTGCCAAACTTCTCTCCTCAACCGCCTTAAATGACTTGCGAAGTTGCTTTGCTTGCACCCAAATTTGGCGCTTAAAACCTTTGACTGCAGAAAATTTTAGAATTAAATTCAAGCTACTCATGCGGGGAATGCTACCAAAATTAACATGACATAATCTTGAATGCCAAATAGCAACCTCTTTATTGAAATTAAAAATACTGAAAGTATTGTTAACAAATTTATTCACAGAATCCAACAAAGATGTGCAGAACAAGCCTCTGCACTAGTAGCCTTTTTCAATAAATAAACCAAATTTGGAAATAACAAGTCTATTGGACTCAAAACCCAATTTGTAGCCATCCTGACATAGGAGGGAGACATTGATCAGGTTCTTTATTAAAGGCACGTGCTGCACATTCTTCAAGGTGATGATTTTTCCTGAAGTAAGCTTCAGGTCGACCTTCCCTACTCCAAGAACAGTAGCACCAGAACCATTCCCCGTTAAGACGGAAGAACCGCTGACAACCTGAATGTTAGCTCCCCATGTCAATTCACCCATCAATGGATTAACACGCCATAAGTACAACAGGAGTAAAATCATACCCTGAAGACATAGGCTTGCCGACAACCACATTGGTAGAGGTCTACCCTTGCTGACATCCTTCCTAGCTTTCCTATTGTGGCATCTTTTGGCCTTGTGGTCAGCCTTGCCACACACAAAGCAGGTGATGCCATCTAGATTCTACTTCTTAAAATTAGTTGTGTTTTTGGCCTTTGAATTTTGAACAACATGCTCGCTCTTCTTCTTAGCATTGGATTTATATACCAAGTTGGCATTGGATGCCCTATCATGTGTCTCACCAGGCACGGATGCGCCTTCTCCTCCACATCCAAGTGGCAACAGGTCATCGACCATCATGTCCACCCGTTTGTGCTAAAGCAAGGTGGCAAAACTCCTCCAAGGAGGTAGTTTGGCAATAATTCCCTTGACCACGTACTTGGCATTGACATGGACATCAAATTGAGCCATCTTACCCATGATCGTTGTGAGATCATGAGCCTACTTTACCACCGATTGGTTGTCAACCATCTTGAAGTCATGGTACTGTTCAAGGACATAAATCCAGTGCCTTGTGTCTGAAACTACAAATTTATGACCCAACATTCATCATAGAGCTGGTCAAACAAGAGTGACAAGATGACACCCACAACCACATTGTTATTCACCTCAAAATCCACATGCCACTGATGAGTCACAGCTTCACATATGGTATAACATACCACAAGTTCTAGGAAATTAGGTAGTGGCGAACTTTGGACTACCATCATTTAAAGTTTTCACTCGCAAACTTTCCAGGCCAGAGAACCACCATAAACCTGTAAGATCGAAGATGGCAACAAAGGGGGTGAATGGTGCCTTCAAATTTTCCCTTAAGAAAGCACTTATCCTTTGCTCTAATAGCTACAAAGTTATGAAAATTCAGATAGGAACCCTATTTAAAATCTGGAGAAACTCAGAGCTAAGCCATTGTGCAAAACCTGTAGGTGCGGTACTACCGCTATTGTTTCTGTGGTACTACCACAACCAGTCGGAAATCAATGTGGTCGAAATATGACTCGAGTGGTCAACGACCAGAGAGTGGTCCAAAACCAACGTGATCAAAATATAACTTGAGAAGTCAACAACTAGAGAGTGGTCAAAAACCAATGTAGTTGAAACCAACATGGTCGATGACCAGTGAGTGGTCGAAAAACAAACATGATCAAAGACCAATGAGTGATCGAAAACCAATTGTGGTCGAAGACCAATGTGTGGTTGAAAAACTAACGTGGTCAATGACCAGTGAGCAGTCGAAAGATCAGCGTGGTCGACCACCATTGAGCGGTCAAAAGATGAGCATGGTCAATGACCAGCAAGTGGTTGAAAGACCAGAGTGGTCGAGGAGCATTGAGTGGTTGAAACCTACGTGTCAATCACCAACGATCGGTCGAAAGACCAGTATGGTCGAGGACCAATGAGTGGTTGAAAACCAACACGATCGAAGACTGATGTGATCGTAACTTACATGGTCGAAGACCAATGAGTGATCAAAAACCAGCGTAGTCGTAGACCAATGTAGTTGGAACCTTCATGGTTGAAGACCAATGTGTGCAATTGAACAACCAACGTGGTCGAAGACTTGAGAGTGGTCACAATCCAAGTGTTCGAAGTAAGTTGAAATTCAACTGGTGAGATCACCGACCAGTGAGTGATCGATGTATAAGCAGTCGAAAGCGAAGTGGTCAAACCTAGTCGAAACACGACCAGTGAGGTTGACAAACAAAGTGGTCGATGACAAGGAGCTGCGGTACTACTGCTATATAGCCTGTGGTACTATCGTTGCTACCAGATGAATAGGTTTTTCAGCATGACCGCGAAAACACAAATCCACATTATTTTTGATTTAAAAATCCAAAGGCCACAAAACTTTGTACGCATGTTTCTTAAGGTTTCAGGAAGCTATTTCATTTCTGGATTGAAAAATCCATGACAAAATTGGTACCTTTTTACGATTTGAGAAAGCGCACACCAAGATCTAAAAACAAAATCGATGATTAGGGTTTTCTCGTGGGTAAAGAATAGTCGAGATGGCTTTGAATACGCTTCCATATATCACAACAAGCAAGAACACCGAAGAAATTAAATAAAAAACCCTCGGATCAAGAAATCGCTCGACAGGGCCAAAATCAAGTAAAAACAGGATTTCTTGATAAACTTGCTATTGAAGTGCCTAGATGATTGGAGATCGATCTCAAGATATTATCTCCATCTCATTCATATCCTTGGCACAGCAGAATCAAGAAAAGGGCAGAAAAGATATCAAACCAACCGAAACAAAAACAACTCAATCAACAAGATGAGATCAAGAAGGTGCAAAAAATTGATGTATTGCTCACTTGGGGTGATCGGTTTTATAGCCACTCCACTTAGGAGGACAGAGATATAAGCCTAGAGTACGCACACACTCTCTCTAACATATCTCTCATATGAGGAAGTGCTAGCCACCAAAGGCTTAGCCAACAATCTCAAACCCTAACCCTTACCTCTCCACCCCTTATATAGCCTCACAATCTGAACCAAAATCTAATGGATCCGCCTATTAGGCCAAATCAGGGATAACCCGTTAACTCTAACTAATACCAGTTTTTACTCTCTTATGTACACTTTTCAAAGCGACTTACAACAATTAACCCATTAGTAAATCAACACATGATCCACCTCACATTTTTAGCACATACATGACATAAACACTTAGGCCAACATTGCGGTTTTACACATTGCCACTTTTTTGTATTGGACAATTTACCAAAATACCCCTCTACTACCTTCCTCGAAACTTCCTATTTCCTTTGCCACAAAGTATCGTACATGCTTCGCCATCTTCCATATGGCCCCAATGACTTGCCATCAAGCCTCTCACTTGTTCGGATCCTATTAAACTGTCCTCGCTTGCAAACGACCCAAGTCACTTGGCGCACCACATGCTTCGTCTCGCACATGACGGCACCCACCTTCCTCGACCGTCTGGACCTCGACTCCTTCGTGAGCCTAGTCCCGGTCCACCTTGCCGTTGCCTGTCATGTCCACCACCGGTAGCTCCCGTTCTGATTTCTCGTCATCCCGGCTTGCAATTACCCTGCAAGTCTCAGTCATCTTCAGCATTTCCCTGACTATTCTGGATCTCAGCACCACCCTATGCCTAGTCCCGGTCCTCCTACGCCTCACCATGACCTAGCTCCGAAGTCCTGCAACCAACAACAATAAGCAAACCGTCACATAACATCGCACAATACACAAAGACATCATTTGACACTTTCATCCATACAATGCACCATACAAAAAGTATGTAACCAAACCATTAATCCCAAGCTTAGGACCAAACAATAAATTCATACACACATAAGCAACAACACTCAGGTCAAACCATGACCAAACTCCAAGTATTCCAGAAAACAACCTTAGACCACCGAGAGAGACCAGTCTGACCGTCATGCACAGGCCGATCAGACCGCTGGCTGGTCTGACACGAGTACTCGAGATCTACGACAGTCGATCACAAAACCTACGACTACCGATCACAGAGGCTTACGACTACCGAACATCAACCACGTACTGAACCTACGATCATCCCGTCGTCGTTCTGCTATGCTTAACATACCGTGGTTGTTCTGCCGTCCTTGAACATTTGTCAATTGGACCGTTCAACATAAAGCCGATCGAACCATCCTATTCAGGGTTGATCGGACCATTCAACCACGAAGCCGTAAACTTTAAATACTCCAATACTCGCAGTCTAGACGAACTTGTAAACCACGAAGCCATCAGATAAAATACGATCTTTTGCAATATCCTTAAAAACCAAACTTAAACTCTTCAAATATTCTAATTCAAAAGTCAATTATTCATCACAACTATAAGGTGACATTCATATGGTGGTCTCACAAAACCTTTACACTGCCTCCCCTTGCAGCGAATCACGCGTCGAAGACTTGGAGATATTGCTCGCCGACCTGCCGTTGCACGGCCGGCTTGGAACGGACGACGACTCAACACGGTGCCAACAAAGAGATGTAGAGGAAGAAGATGACTGCTACTGCATGGTTCTGGTTTTTCCAGGGACATTTCCCCTGTATAGAGACTTGATCAGAACGTGCAGCTTGACGACTCGTTGCTTCGTTGCGTCAAAGCTGGATCAACTCCGTTTAGTTCGGCAAGGCCCCTGACCCATGCATGCACGTTCGCAACAGATAAATAGAGTCGGTTGCAGAGAGTTTGAACGAGAGACCGCGTCACCTCCACGGTAATCACGACAAATCAAACTTGACGTGCATAATTTCGAGCAAAATCCATTGCCTGTCGATTTTTCCTTTTCACATGCCCTGTAGCCCTCCGTGCCACACCAAACAGCGAAAATTCTCCTAGAAAAAAGCCAACCCCGCCCAGCTCGATCCACATGTAACGCCCCCGTTTTCAGGGGCGCGTACTGACACGGTATTCTGCAACTATTCATACATGAACAGTTATGGAGTGTCGCGTAAGAGTATACCATTGCATGCTTACAACAAAAGTCCAGCATATATTTCATATATGGAATAACATCCAGTTTTGACAGCGGGGCATGTAAGCCCAAAGTATAATTACATTACAAAGGCTCCAAGATCCGCTTGAGCGCGGCGAAGACCTAAAGCCACGGATCCTCGTCGAAGAAGAGATCCTTCGGGACGTCCTCGACGGGGAGACCTTCTTAACACGAAATCTTGAATTGCCTTCTTTTCTTCTGGTATCTGAGGAATTTTGCAAGCCTGAGTAATCCAACCTCGTACTCAGCAAATTACAAGGGAAGCCCTACTTTAACTATATGCACGGATCAACAAAGGAAGGGAGTATACTTGGTTTATTAACTTTGAGTGGATGAAGTTTTATTTGCAAACATTTTGATAAAACGGACCCAAAACTACTCCTCAATATCTTAGGGGTTTTCATAAAGAGTTAATTAACCAACTGAACAAGTTAAAGCATGTACAAATCTACTTAAGCTTCGCTGCTGGAATCACCCAAGTGACACAGCTCCAATAACCGGGAGCATGGCGTATTCGAATACCATTTATTTGACTCTGCAGAGTTTGCTCAGCTTTACCCACACGATCCCTTAACTCCTGCGACAGAGTTAAGAAAGCCAGGTCGTTTCGCTGCTCAGCTCTTTATATAGGCTCTACCCGGTAGAATCCACTCGGGTCTGACTCACACATACACACACACACACAAACGTCCGCTTCGAGTGAACTCTACCGTTGTTAGGCACCCGCAGCACGGCCTGCCTAACCTTTGTTACCCAAACACCTACTCCACAACACCTGTAGAGTTTCAATTGAGCTGAGCAGCTACTAAACCAGTGTTGACAAGTCAACTCCTGTGGTTGAGCGGTTACCATGTCATTTGCTCAGCGTAAGGTCTGGTCCTTATATTTTCCCCCCAGGGGCCTGCAACCCCTGCCAGGTCCACGACCTTACAACCTAGGGTAAGAATCTTTACCCTATTCTGCACGTCGACATACTCCACCCTAGGGCACGGTGCCCCATCCCACCCTGCCCTAGAGTCGGGTTTTCTAAATTCTATTGGTCAGCAGCCACAACCTTATTAGTGTAAATACTTTGCATGATAATAATAATCTACGCTTATCTAGATTAACAGATAATTATTTTTAGGGTTACAAAGACATGACTACAAGTTTAACATGACATTTGTCGGTGGTAGGATTTACTACATATCATGTCATTCTAAACATTTTATTTTTACTTTGAACTAACCTTTCAGAACTAGCTTAATGCAAATAGCATAATAACATAATTTAAATGGCATGGGATTTCAACATGGTCAAGGACTTGTGACTTGCTGTTAATCTGGATGATCTTGGCGAGCTCGAACGTAGAAGCTTCTGGATCCTGGGACTGCTCTTGAATTTTCGGGAGCTCCGACACTAGCGCAAACACGTAAAATAAATAAGTCCGGCTTGAGCCTAATCAAGCGAGGAAAAATAATCTATTAAAAAGGAGTAAAATGCATAAATCTCCAAATAGAGAATTTTAGAAATTTATCTGGGATGAATCTGTGGAAGTGGAGGCCAAAAATGGGTCCAGGATATTATTTGAAACAAAGTGGTGAAATTTGGGAATTTGTGGGATTTTCTGTGATTTTCTAGGATTTATTTGGATTTTTCTGGATTTTGAAAATTGGAAAATTATCTGGAAATTCGGGATGTACAGTGAAGGGCCGGCCTGGTGCAACAGTGCGGCCCGGCCGAAACGCCAGCGTGTCGAAGGGCGCGCGCGCCCACGTGCAAGGACGCGCGCCCGCGATCACGCGCGCTCGGCGATGGAGCAGCCGGCCGCTCGTTTCGCGCGCCACGCGGCTCGGATGGCCAACACGTGGAGCTGGCGGGTGGCGGTGATGCGGCGGGTGTGGATGGCTTGGATGAAAACGAGGGGAGATCGAGCGGCTGTGGAGCGAGGGAGCGAGCGAATCGGTACGGGGAGATGGACGGCCGGGGTTAAAAGGCGATGGGAAGATCCGACGGCGGAGGAGGGGCCACGTCTTCATCTTCCTCCTCCAGCCGCTTCAGTACTCCCGGAGTGGGGGTCACGGTGGCGACGGCGGCTTGGGCGCCAGGGGGCTTGCCGGCGGCCACCGAGGGCACCAGTGGGGGCGGCTTGATAAGGAGGTTCCATTTTGGGGCTTGGGAGGAGAAGGGGATCAATGGAGGGAACGGGAGGCAGAAGGGGGTGGCTCGGGTTTGCGGTGGTGAGGGAGGTTGTCGGCGGCGAGGTAGCTCAAATGGTGGCGGCCACACGGACAGGGGGTCAAGGAGCTCACGAGGGTGGCGAAGTTGGGAGCTGGGGAGCGTCGAGGAGGGCTGGCCATGGGCGCACAGCTGGGGCGGCGGTGAGCTTTAGTGCGGGAGCTCCTCGGTTGTTCCCTTGGCCTGGGGTGTTTGCCAAAAACGTCAGGGGACCGTGGAGGCGCTCAGGGGTAGATGAATTGGTAAATGGAGAAGGGTAGAGGGAGATTGCCTTTTCGGGCTTGCCGGCGCAGGGGAAGACCGCGGCGGAGCTACGGGCGGTGCGGCGTCAATCGGCAGCTCGGGGAGACTCCTCGGAGGGGTGGGAGGCGAGCGAGGGTGGTGGAGGAGCTTGGGGAGTAAGGGAGGAGTGAGGAGGCTGGGGCGGGTTTTAAACCCGAGTGGAGGGGAATGAATCCGTGGGGGAGAAGTCTCGGGCGGTCAAGGGGGAAGGACCGGGCGGCGAGGGAAGAGGGAAGAGAGGAGAGGCTGGCCAGTGGGGCTGAGAGGGGAAGTGGCGACGCGCGGCGGGGCTGGCGTCGCTCCGGTGGCGTCAGCACGGCGAGGGGGGGCGAACCCACTGGCGAAGGCGCAACTCGGTCGCGAGCACGTGCGGCGTGTGCGCGCGGAGGAAGACGGGGAGGGGCGAGGCGCAAGCGAAGGGGAGGGGGCGAGGCGGCGCCAGGGAAGGAGGAAAGCGGGGAGGGGACGCGGCGCCAGTGGAGCGAGGGAAAGGGAAGGCGCCGGGATCGGGAGGAAGCGGGAAATGGCGGGGCGCCGGAGGAGAGGAGAGGCGCCTGGTCGAGAACGGAAAGCGGCAAAGAGGGGGAACTTTCCCAAAGGGGAAAGTTTCCGAAAAACACCTAAAAATTCAGCAAAAATAAGAAAAAATTTGGTTTAAAATTTTGGGGCTTTTCACCACACAGGCTCTTTCATGGAAAATCGATCGCCAGGGAAGCACCTATCGTCGTCCTTGGAGAAAGCATGGGCGGCGACAGGAGCCGGCCGGTCGTTCGCCGCTCGCTCGCTCATGTCGTGTTCGCTCGCATTGACCCCGGCCACGGGCTTGCGCGAGCCAGCGGCTCCTTTAACTCCCGTCCACCTTGGTGGCCACCACAACGCACTAGTCGATCGCTCGGTCGCAGAAACAGCGACAGATATGCACTGTGTTAGTCGAGTCTTGCCGTGCCACTTGCTTCCTGATAATTTCCTGACAAAAGGTTTGTCTCATCCATCTTTGACCTTGGAAACTGTGAGGGTAGAACTAGTCCAGCACGCGGTAAGAATATTGCTCCTAGCTAGTTATTACACGTACTGATCACTGCTGTTGTAACGCCTAAATTTTTTGGAACAGGGACATCGTTATCTTCTGTAATAGTTTAAGAGTTTAGTTATGGATAGAAAGAGTATCATACCTTCTCATAGGAATACTTTAGTGCAGTCGTAACCCTATCACAAAAACTTAAAGTATTATTTCTTTTTCCGATATATGTTGTGGTGGAAATATAGCAAGATTGAGTACAACCAATAGTACTCAGCAAGTCCCTATAGCAGAATGCATTTATAGGGCTATCTTCTATATGCAAGGTTAAATTATAGGATGATTTTGTTTCTTTTGCGTAAAACCAGATTTTCAGTATTATATTGTAATTAGATTTCAAACCTATGACTTAGCCACTTCAACTGAAATAAAATAAGTAAGTAAAATGTCCATAAGCATTTGACTATATGGGAGAAACTCTCCTCATATGTATTTCACATGTCCGATCCATGGATCTTAGACCATGTCCTTTACCATGCTCCCATACCAATAACCATTTTGCGAAAACTACACACTGTGGTATTTCAACACATTGCCCATGACAGGGGCACGTCTATTCGAATATATTATTAACATTCTGCAGAGGTGTATAACTTTATCCACAAGATATGATTATCTCATTATATTGGCCATTACACGTTTCCGTAGACGTGCGACTGAGTATTCATAACAAGGCCTTTACAATGTTTGTTTCGGTATTTTCTCCTACTCCGGAGTTATGCACCCTCAACGCTAAGGGACTCTGTTATTAGCTTATTACGAGTGCACTCTCCCTTAGGGCAGAAACCTTTCGAGTCTCTCCTAAGCAATCTCTCCTGGGCAGTGACCCCTATAGATTCACCCCACACATATCCTTTCCCAGGCAATGACCTCATAAGTCACCCCCAACTGGTGCAAGAGACTATATCGAAATAAAACAAATTAGTCAATTAGGTATGTCCCATACCAGACTTGTGGTTGTACGGTGGGTATAGAAATGAGCGCACATGGATTCAGTCCTTAATCGACCCAAGTGAGACAAACCCAACAATCCAGATCTTGGGCAGTACCTACACCGATCTCAAGTAAACCTCACGCCCGTGTCTCCCATCATTTAAAAAAAATCTCTGTTTCCAGCAGTTACTCAAGTTACCACTACTATTATTATGTTTCGAATTTCAGTTAGCAATGTTTGTGTCATATTTACTATTATCTGTAAAGCATGTCTAAGCACAGACATTATTTGGCAATGTTAATATTATAATAATCCTATGGTGACAAGAGTAAGGTAATATCAAATGGGAAGATAAGAGTTTCCACTTTATGGTGTAGCTAGGCAATCTATACACAAATAAAGGTAAGTATGCATTTGTATTTGAAATCAAAATACTGTATTTAAAAACTAGGTTCAACATGATCAATATAAGGACTTGTCTCCTTTTATGATATCTTCAATCTTTCTTTTGTAGGCTTTGGGCTTGCTTCAATTGCACTTCTAGTTTTTCAGTTGACCAACTCGTTAGGTCTGAATACTAGTGCAAAAAAATGAATGCAAATAAGTTTTTGCTTTGCAGAATGCAAGTTAGGAACAAAATATAAATAAATATCCAAAAAGACAGAAATAAAATAGGTTTGGTTAGTCAGGGTTTAGGTGGTTGGGGTTTTAGTAGTTTTTGGGTTTAACTGTGTGGAATCTAAATAGGTAGATAGGCATGTAATATCGAGGTAACTGTATTTGGATGAGATGGGTTTTTGTGAACGGACTTGGTTTAGGTTTTATTTATTTTTGGCGAAATAGAACTGAAATGGCGAAGATGGGTTGAAGTTGTCGATAGGGTATATTTGGATTAGATGGTCCTTTGGTGAGAGATATGGGAAGACTAACTTGAACAGAGTTGGGCTTGATTCAAAGCAGTATTTGGGTTGTTAGGGTTTTATCGGAGCATATTCGGGCTAAACTGAATTGAGAATGGACTTCATCGCTTAAAATGGCAAGAACGGGTATATAGGTCTCAATGAAATAAAAGCTTGGATCGTGTTGGTTTAAGTTTCGAAGCAGTGTTTTCGGTGGTTTTAGGTTCGAAGCAAATGGGTTTGAAATGATCGAAATGGATGTATATATGTATTTTAGGGTTCTGTGAATAGTAACGGTTCATCGTGGGTTTTACTGTTCACATCAGGTTTAGTTTTTATCGGGTTGTCGCTGCGTACTCAGAGAAATAAAGAAGTTACGAGTAATCAGGTGATCTCAAGTACAACCATGAAGTCGGGTGGAAAGTTGATATTCAACTTCGAGCATGAAGTCGGCAGACATTGGACAGTGTACGAGTTGCTTACAGAGATCGGACAACATCCGAGTGGCTATGGGGATTGGCGACGTCCGAGCGGCTTGAAAAATCGGACGGCGTTCGAGCGGTTTAAGGGCATCGAGCGGCGTACGAGTGATTTAAGAACATCGAACGGTGTACGAGTGGCTTACGAGCATCGAACAACGTACGAGTGACTTAAGAACATTCGACGGCATATGAGTGGGCCGTTCGAGTGGTGTTGCTCAGAACTCGAAGCGGAGTGGTCGAAGCCCCTCTCGATTACAAGGTGGTTGGAGAGCTCAAGCAGTGGAGCGGTCGGAGAGGTCAGGCGATGGAGCGGTCGGAGAGTTCGAGCGATGGAGTGGTCGGAGATTTCAAGTGGTGGGGTGGTCGAAGAAATTTCAAATGGTGGGGAATTCATGGTCAAAACAATAATTGGCGACCATGGGTGAGTTCCTAGTGTCTAGGGGGTTTTCATTTTAGGGCTCGGCAGCAGCTGGGGAGTTGGCACAGGGCTTAAGGACGGGTTAATGGGACGGTAGCGTTAGGGTTTAGGCATCTCTGGGGTTAGAGAAAGCTCAGGGAAGTGACGGCTTGGTCGGGGTTGTCTGTGTTGAGTTGTCCATGGCGGGGTCCCATGGCTGAGCAGTGGCACTAGTCTCCAGGGCGGTAGGGGCTCAGAGAGGTTAGGACAAAGCTTCAGCAAGGTTTCTACAGGCATGAGAAAACTGCAGACCAAAGCAATTGAAAAAGGATAGACTGAATAGAAGGAATGGAAATTTGAGCTTACTTCGGGTTTTCCAGTGATCGCCGATGGAGCTTTGGACATCGGAGCAATTGAGGGTGGGTGGCTCACTTTGGACGCTGATGCACCCACAGGAGGTGCTTGGGGTTTAAATAGGGTGAGAATGGCAATTCGGCACAGGGGCAAGGCTAAGGCGGTCATGGTGCGTGGCAGAGGTCGGAAAGGTGCGGGAGGGCGCGACGCAGCTAGGAGAGTGGAGGTATAGGCTACCTCAGGCGCGACATTGCGGCAGTCAAAAGGTGATGTGGTGTATCAAGCAGCGGTTGTGCGAGAATGAGAGCAGAGACAGAGCAAGGAGGTCGAGGAGACGGTGGAATGTGAGTGAGAGCAAAGAGAGAGCAGGGTAGTCGGCAAGGCGGTGGGTGAGGTTTACGACAATGAAGAAATGGCGTACGGTGGCTTGAGCTAGCAGAGGTGGGTTCCAAAGTGCTTGAATTTGCAGTGCGGGGTTGCCCACCATGAGATAGGTGAGAGCAGAGGCGGTGGTAGGAAAAGCAAGAACGGCGGCGGCTGCTCCGACATATGGTCAGGAGCATTTAAGAGGGTGTCAAAGCGGGAAGGGTGAGGTGGTACGGTCTCTGACCAATTATAGCGATGGGGCACCAATGGGAAGCAATGAGAAGACGTAGGAGCAGAAAGGCTAGGGCAGCGGCAAAAATATCAGGGACGGCGGCGATATTTTTCATGCAGTGAATAGTGCACGCGGGAAAACGACTAAAAGGCGATGCAGTAGGGAGAAGGCATGGATGGCTGAGATTAGGCCAAGGTTCTCAAGAAATTAAATTAAACAAGATTTTAAATTTCTTTTGGAATTTCGGTTTTGTTTCAGCTGTCCCGTTCTATCCCGATTAGTCGCGGTGCTTCACTGGGTTACAGGTTACAATTACGTAACTACGCGATAATGTGGTGTAGTTTAAGTGCAAAATGATGGGGGTAGCTGAGTGCGTAGGGCGAATGCTTGATGGTCGTGGAATCCCGCGTTTGGGCACAAGTGAACGTGCTTCGTACACATAGGCACTGGTACACACCGACACATGCTACTATGGCCCTTTTTTTAGTGCTATATTTTTTTTTACTTTGTCTTCTCCAAAATCAAAAATAAATATGATGATTTCTCTAAACCATTTCTTCACATGACCTTTAAGTTTAAAATCATATGTGTTATCTACAACAATATCTCTAGCTCTAGCTATTGTACATCATCGTTTCAAAAAAATGCAATCAGAATCCATCCGTCGCGTTAAAAAACGGAGCCTGTGATTCATTGAACAAGTGGTCTAAAATTTCTTGCACATGACGTGCGTACGAGACGGTGCTCAAATTTTTTTTTTTGAATTGTACGTCCAGGTGAAAGTGCAAGACCTGGTAAGTGCATGGTAATTGATAAATTCACTTCCATTAATCCATGGTAACTTCTTGTCCACATAATATGGTAATTTGATACTGTAAGCAGCAGCTGTTACGCTTTTTTTTTCTTTTTTGCGAGAAGCAGTTGTTACGCTAAGAGCTGTTCGTCGAAACTGAAGGTCACAGGGTCTGTTCTTTTTGCTTCCACTTATGACTTTTGACTATACCTTATAGCTTTTAGGATGTTCGTGAGAGAGAATATTTTGTAACAAACACTCATTTGCAGTTTTAATTGATATAACTGAAGTCGGTTCAGTATGTACTACAATAAATATGTAGACTCCGTTTTGAAAAAAGACTTCATTTAAAAACTAATTACTATAGAAAAACTAAAAACAGTTTTTAGACGTTGAAAAGAACATGCCTATATTATGCCTCCCTTCTTAAGAACAAACTAAGGTCTTTAATTTCTATTACCAAAATTACCTTAGAATTCATGAGTGCACTAAGTATGAATACATTACTGGCAAAGCAAATTAGCTAGTGAGAAAGCATGCATGGAGACATCAAGCATGCATGGCGACATCATACCATGAAAGCGAAATTGCTGGGATCCATAAAAATTCCACATCCCAGTTTGCTGGCCCAAAGTGGAGCGTTCAGCTTAGCGCCTAGCGTTGCTGATTGGCTTGCTATTACTACTGTTGTTGTCAAGAGGGTTTTGACCTGTGGTTGGCTGGTTGCTGTCACACTCGCAGCTAGTGTGGTGCAATGGTGCATCAAGCTCTGATCTTTTATTCGGATTTCGTCTACCTCCAAATCCAATGTATGTACACAGTGGAAGATATCCATAGGACATGCGATGTTACTTTCTCCGTATCTTTCGTTTGATTCTATCTTTACCTGGTACGTTTAGAATTCTAAGTCAATAACTGCTTTAAAGTCAAGAGTATATAGCATTTACCCCTGTTTTTTTCTACGAGACGTTTTTATAATCAGTGCATCAAAAGCAATTTCATATTATAATTTTGTTAACTGTTTAATATAACATCGTAAAAGGTAACGGCCAAACTCAAAGGGATAGTATGAGTATAAAATTTCACGTACAAAATTTGGTTAAGAGGGTAAAACTAAGGACAGGTGGGTGTAGATATATCATCAGTGTGATGGTGTGTAGAACATGACCAGAGCACCATGTAACGTGGGGTAGTGCAGTGATTAAGTCTATTATTGTTATATGCGATTCAAGTCACTGCTCATTAGATTGAAGTATTGCTGTTAAATAGTCTGTAGGCCTAAGGTAGTACTCCAACTAAGAAGGAACATAGTTAGCCCAAAATCCAAGTAACACTGTAGTAGGCTTCAGCCCAACGAGTAGGCCCGCCTAAGGCTAAATTAAGTACAATGAGATTCAGCCCAACGAGGCCTTCCTCTTCGGCCGATCTTTTACTTTCTGGTCTTCCCGTGCACTTACCAGGTATTACAATCTGCGATTCCCCGATACGTCGTTTGGTGCACCATACGTATGGGATACCGATATGGCCCGATACGGTATCAAAAAGTATAGATAGAGTTTAATTTTCTAAATACATAAGATTAATCGCGATACTTCTTGATACTTGTTAGCTCAAAACCATTCAAACAAAAGTCCACTATAAGCCTTGCCCAATTCTAACCCCAACAAAACCTATCATTGCTCCTATCCCTTCTCCACTCGCTAGTCACCCCTATCCCTGCTCCTCTCTCTACTGCTCTCGTCCCTCACCGGCCGCTCCTCCTCCTAATTCCTGCTCGCCCCTCTCCCTAGCCCCTGCTCGCCCTTGTCGAGTGCTCCTCTTCCTACTGGCCTCCCGCCATCGTTGTCCCCTGGATCTTTGTAATGCCCCTATTTTTGGAGGCGCTTGTAATCCCTGCAACTGCCCAGAATTGTTCAGTTGCGGAGTACCGTACATGAGTGAAAACCATAACAACACATGTTTACAACAAAAGAGCCAAACTTCATTACAGAACTAAGATTTAACAATCTGGTTTTGACGCAGCGGGCATGTAAGCCCAAAGTTATCTTACATTGCAAAAGAAGGATTCACAGGAAAACTTGAGCGCGGCTAAGACCTAAAACCAGTCGTCGCCAACGAAGTAGGGTTCTTCTAGAACTTCAACAGCTTGTTCATCGTTGTCCCATTGAACTTCTATTTATTGTTTAACAAGTAATAAGTATAATAGTACCCAGCAAATCACAAGGGTAAATTCTAACATATCTACTTGCAAGGATATTCAATGGATAGGAATATACTGGATTTATTAATGGGAGTGTGGATGAAATTTTATTTGCAAACATTTTTAAACAAGAGAAACACAAAACAGAAACTCCTTAAGATTAAATGGGTGTTTCAACAGTTGCTTTCTCAGATTACATCAATTTAAAACATTAAGAAATCTACTTATACCTTGCTATTGAAATCACCCATAAACACAGCTCCATTAACCGAGAGCACGGCATATTCGAATATTATTTATTTCACTTTGCAGATTTGCCCAGCTTTACCCACAAGATTTCTTAACCCCCATGACAGTGTTAAGAAAACAAGATTGTTTCACTACACATCTCTTTATATAGCCTCTACCCGATAGGTTCTTACCACAAAAACTCGGGTATTCACTGGCCAAGATGAAACATTTCTGCCTGATTTGTGAGGACATATTATTGTTAAGTATGGTTTTACCATTTTTCATACCACACTCTTCTGTAGATATTCAATCGAGTTGAGCAGCTACTAAACCAAGGTTGACAAGTCAACGCTTGTGGTTGAGCGATTACTATGTCCTTTACCTAGCATAAGGTTCCAGTCCTTATCTTTCACCTTGAGGTTGCCATCCTCGACGACACTGCCACCCTTCTGCACAAGCCTCCACCCTAGAGTAACGTCATAGACTCCAACTATCTAGCGAATTTCCACAAGTCACCCTGAAAGCATCTAGGCCCCTAAAAATGTTAGTTTTGGTAATTAATGAATTTATGTGAATATGGGACTAATGTGTGCATTAAGTGTTTGAAAGGATATGTTCAAATAGCAAAGAAAGAGGCTCACAAAATATCCCATGAAGATTCAAGATCTCTAGGGCGACAAGGTAAATAGTTTAGGTATCTATTTTGTTTTACCGGTCTTGGAGTTAGGTTGGAAGACCGGATTATAGGATAGACGCCGTACTATTAAGAGGGATCATGGTGATTGCTTGATCATGTTCAAATGTGCCCTTTGGATCATTTTAGGATCATGCATGCACTTAGAAATTAAAATTAAATAAAATCGTGCATTGTCGAAAATCCGTAGTTCCGCGTGTATTAGGCGGAACTACCGCAGTCCGAGTAGTACTGGCGCCCGGCGAACGTTTTTCCGAGCGCCGGACTAAGACTTAGTCTCGGAAACGGTAGTACCGCGGTTTGACTGCGGAACTACCGGATCGCTGTAGTACCGCACTCGAGCGGAACTTTATTTCGAGCGCCGGACTTTAACTTAGCCTCTCGAAAGCGGAAGTACGCGGTTTACTGCGGAACTACCGCATGTCGCGAAGTTCCGGACGCCCGAGCGAACGTTTTTCCGAGAGCGCGAGAATAAGACTTAGTCTCGTTGAGATCGGAATCACGGGCTTGGGGCGGAACTTCCGGACGTCCGGAAGTACCGCGGTTTTAACGGCGGTAGTACCGCACTCATTGACCAACGGTTGCCGACTCTCGACATAGCCGTTCGGCCGGTCACTAGGGTCCGTAGTACCGCGGTTTTGCTGTGGTAGTACCGGATTTCTGATTTTTCAGGATTGTTTATTGTAACGGCTATTTGAGGTGGGTGAGGTATAAATACACCCCACCGAACTAGGACGTGTTGTTGAACATCCATTGAATACATTTGAGCCTAGAGCAACCTCTCACACCTCATTCACTCTCTTGTGCATTCATTTGAGGTAGTTGACCCAAAATTCAAGTGCATTGCATTCTAGTTGATCCATTGAGCACTTGAGTGAGATCAAGCCGCAGATGGTCTATTCTCTTGGTGCTTGCCGGCACCTAGACGGCTTAGCGGAGTTTCGTGATCTTCTCAAGAAGATTGTGAGAAGGCCGGAAGATTGTGAAGGCTTGGAGCTCGCCTACCGGAGAGGAAAGGGCATCCAATAGTGATCGAGGTGCTTAGGCTCATTCGTGGAGCCGGTCCGATTCGTTCGGGCTTACCTCAACGTGGACTAGGGGAGACCGGCAAGTCTCCGATCACCACGGTAAAAAGTAATCGTGTCAAATTGTGGTTTGCTCTCTTGTGATCATATTCTTCCAAGCAACACTCTTTATTCATATCATTTGATTGCTTGCTTAGTTAGAGTAGCATTTGTTGTTCTCTACCTTTTGTTATTGCTCTTAGTCGATTACTTGTGCTAGTGTTAGTGTTATCTTGCTCTATCAATCCATCAAGTTTAAAATTGCTAATTAGAATTAGACGAAAATTTTAAAACCTCCTATTCACCCCCCCTCTAGTCGGCCTCCTCGATCTTACAAGTGGTATCAGAGCTTGGTCTCTCAAATTTAGACTTAACCGTCTAGAGAGAAAAGGATGGCTAGTGAGGGTATAGCAATAGGAAAGGCACCTCTATTTGATGGCTCAAATTATGCTTATTGGAAAATTAGAATGTCTATTTATTTAAAGGCCATGAGTCCTCAAATTTGGAAAGTCGTAAATGAGGGTTACGTTATGGCTCTTGATCCGATCACCCAACGGATCAAGACGGGCGTAATGCTCATTTAGACGCCCAAGCTATGAATGCTCTATTTGGAGCCTTGAACGCGGATGAGTTCAATAGGGTGAGCAATCTTGAGACAGCTCATGCTATTTGGACTACCCTTTCGGAAATACACGAAGGGACATCCACGGTCAAGGAGGCCAAATTGCATCGGCTTAGGATCAAATATGAGACATTCACAATGTTGCCCCATGAAGACATTAATGAGATGTACTCAAGGCTCAACAACATTGTGAATGAGCTTAAGGGCCTTGGAACTAATCTTTCCGATCTTGATATTGTTCGAAAGATGCTTAGGGCCTTGCCGGAGAAATATGAAGTGTTGGTGACTCTCTTCCTCAACTCACCGGAGTTGGCAAGAATGACACCAACGCAATTGTTGGGCAACCTCATCACCAACGAGCTATACAAGAAAGACAAGGAAGAGCTCTTGGAGCAATCCTCTTCCAAGAATAAGAAGATCACCGCTTTCAAAGCTAAAGCGGTAATGAGTGAAGAATCCGAAGAAGATGATGAGGAGGACTCCGAAGAAGAATTTGCGCTTCTAGTAAGAAGAATGAAGAAGTTCATGAGAAAACGCCCATTTCGGAGTACAAGCCATGAGAAGACCAAGAAATGGCATTCTTCCTCCAACAAGAAGTTTAGCAACATTCGTTGCTATGAATGTGATGAGAAGGGGCACATTGCCTCTCAATGTCCAACAAAGATAGGGGTGGAAAACGGTAACGGATAATTCGTTTTATCCGATATTCGTATCCGAGAAAAATCCGAATATGGTAAGCAAAATCCGTATTCGAAAATATTCGTATTCGTATTCGAGAATATTCGTATCCGTATTTGAGAGTATTCGTATTCGCATTCGTATTCGAGAATATTCGTATCCGTATCCGTATTCGAGACTATTCGATTCGTATTCGATCCGTTTCTAGAGCCCATGAAAAATCCGTACAAATTTTGTGATTCAAAACTTGAATTTAGGCGGTTTAAAATTGGTAACCGGTCAAAAACCGATGAAAAATCGGCAAAACCGTTAGGAATCCGTTTTATCCGATATTCGTATCCGAGAAAATCCGTATTCGAAAATATCCGTATTCGTATTCGAGAATATTCGTATCCGTATTTGAAAATATTCGAATTCGTATTCGTATTCGTTTTAAAAATATGGATTCGTATTCGTATTTGAGACTATTCGATCGTATCCGATCCGTTTCCACCCCTAAACAAAGAAGGATTACAAGGAGAAGTCATCAAAGAAGAAGAACTACAACGGCAAGAAGAAGCTTTTCAAGAAGCTTCACAAGGATGGCAAGAATGAAGCCCATATTGGTGAGTGGAACTCCGAAGAGGAGTATTCGGACTCCGACTCAAGCGAGGACGAATCTCCCAAGAAGAAAGGGCTTGTGGGCATTGCAATCAAGGAGGCTCCATCACTATTCTCCACTCCTACATGCCTTATGGCTAAAGGAGAAAAGGTAAACTTGCTTGATGATGATGAGCCTTCATATGATGACTTGATGAATATGCTAGTCGAATTGAATGAATTTCTTGGAAAAGAAAAATCAAAGTTTAAGGTCTTAAAGAGAGAACACACCTCTCTCAAAGACTCTTATGAGGAGCTAAAGGAAGCTCATGATTTGCTTCTCCAAGAAAATCACAAATCTAGTACTAGCATTGGAGTTACTTGCAATATTTTGAATGAAATGTCTAGTATAGAAATTTCAAAGACTAGCATATCTACTTGTTGTGATGATTTACTTGCCATACCTTGTTCATCAAGAGTAGATTCTAGAAATGCTCTAAATCTTGTTCATGATGATATCATTGCTAATGAAAACAAAAAATTAAAAGAACAAGTGCTAAAATTAAACAAAAGTTTAGAGAGGGCTTACAAGGGAAAGGAAACCCTTGATAACTTACTAAGCGATCAAAGATGCTCTTTTAACAAAGAGGGACTTGGATATGTCCCCCAAAAGGGTAAAAAGCCGGTATACAAGCCTCCAAGGTTTGTAAAGGAAAATGGTAAGTATTGCACAAAATGCCGGTGTATTGGACATATGCCAAGTGATTGCTCTAAGAATAACTTGCATTCCATTGGTTTATATGATTCATGTTATATGCTTAGAAAATCCACAAATGGAAATGTTATTGCTCATTTCATTGGCACCTCAATTTTGGGTGCTAAAAAGAAATCCATTTGGGTACCCAAGACCTTGGTCACTAACCTCCAAGGACCCAAACAAATTTGGGTACCTAAAAGAACTTGATCTTCTTTTGTAGGTGAACTACAAAACCGGTGGAAGGCATTGGGTGTTGGATAGCGGTTGCACTCAACATATGACCGGAGACCGGAAGATGTTCACCACATTTGAGAATGGAACCAATGACAAAATCACATTTGGAGACAATAGCAAAGGAAAGGTATTAGGATTGGGTAAAATCGCTATCTCAAACGACCTTTCCATTTCTAATGTATCATTAGTTGAATCATTAAATTTCAACTTGCTATCCGTTGCTCAAATATGTGATCTAGGCTTAACATGCTCATTCTCAAAAGAAAATGTTGTAATCTCAAAAGATAATAATAATGAACTAGTCTTCAAAGGCTTTAGATTTGGGAATCTCTATTTGGTAGATTTTTCTTCAAATGAGTCTTGTTTGAAAACTTGTTTAATTGCAAAAACTTCTTTGGGTTGGTTGTGGCATAGAAGGCTAGGTCATGTGGGAATGATTCAACTTAAAAAACTTTTTATGCATGACTTAGTGGTTGGCTTGAAGGATGTAAAGTTTGAGAAAAATCGACTTTGTAGTGCTTGTCAAGCCGGAAAACAAGTCGCTAATTCTCATCCTTCCAAAAGTATCATGTCAACCTCTAGGCCATTAGCGCTCTTACATATGGATTTGTTGGGCCAACAACCTATAAGAGCATTGGAGGTAATAGCTATTGTTTAGTCATTGTGGATGATTACTCTAGATATACATGGGTCTTCTTCCTAAATGACAAAAGTGAAACCTCCGGGATTTTCAAAAGTTTTTCAAAAAGGGCTCAAAATGAATTTGATTTTAAAATAAAGAAAATTAGGAGTGACAATGGTTCCGAGTTCAAAAATACAAAAGTTGAAGACTTTTGTGATGAACTTGGAATAAAGCACGAACTTTCCACAACCTACACTCCGGAGCAAAATGGAGTTGTAGAGAGGAAAAATCGAACATTAATTGAAATGGCTAGGACAATGCTTGATGAATATGATACTTCCGACAAGTTTTGGGCGGAAGCTATTAACACCGCATGTCATGCCATAAATCGCCTCTATTTACATCGACTCTTGAAAAAGACTTCCTATGAGCTTCTTGTTGGAAGGAGACCGAACATCTCTTATTTTAGAGTATTTGGTTGCAAATGCTATATTCTAAGAAAAGGTGCTCGGCTCTCAAAATTTCAAAGTCGATGTGATGAAGGCTTCCTTTTAGGGTATTCCTCAAATAGTAAAGCCTATAGGGTCTTTAATAAAAATTCGGGTTTAGTGGAAGAATCATGTGATGTTAAATTTGATGAAACTAACGGCTCTCAAGAAGAGCATGAGAACTTGGATGATGTAGGAGATGAAAGTCTTCGCAAGGCAATGGAAAACATGCAAATCGGAGACATCAAGCCAAAAGAGGATCCAACATCACCAAGCTCATCTAGACAAGTGGAACCACCCTCTTCTTCCACAATAAACGATGTTCAAGTTATTGAAGATGAAGAAAAGGATCAACCGCAAAATATGTTCAAGATTCACAATGCAATAGCCAAGGATCATCCAATTGACCAAATATTGGGTGACGTAAGTAAGGGTGTTCAAACTCGCTCTAGAGTAGCTTCATTTTGTGAACACTATTCTTTTGTATCTTCACTTGAACCTAAGCGTGTAGAAGAAGCATTAGATGACCGGATTGGATAAATGCTATGCATGAAGAGATGAATAACTTTGCTCAAAACGATGTTTGGACTTTGGTGGAGAGACCCAAGGAGCACAATGTCATTGGCACAAAATGGGTCTTCGGAACAAACAAGATGAGAACGGAATTGTGGTAAGAAATAAAGCAAGGTTAGTAGCTCAAGGTTATACTCAAGTCGAGGGTTAGATTATGATGAGACTTTTGCGCGTTGCTAGACTTGAATCAATTAGAATCTTGCTTGCTTTTGCATCATGCTTTGACATTAAATTATTTCAAATGGATGTCAAAAGTGCATTTCTTAATGGTACAATTTCGAATTAGTATATGTGGAACAACCCCGGATTTGAAGATGCAAAATACTCTAATCATGTGTATAGATTGTCAAAGGCACTATATGGTTTAAAGCAAGCTCCTAGAGCTTGGTATGAGCGCCTTCAGTAACTTTCTAGTATCAAAAGGCTTTAAAATTGGTAAAGTAGATACAACTCTATTCACAAAAATTATTGGAGATGATTTCTTTGTATGTCAAATATATGTTGATGATATTATATTTGGTTCTACTAATCAAGACTTTTGCAAAGAATTTGGTGAGATGATGTCTAGGAATTCGAGATGTCAATGATTGGTGAGCTAAGCTACTTCCTTGGACTTCAAATCAAACAACTTAAAGATGGGACGTTTATAAGCCAAACAAAGTATGTGAAGGATCTACTCAAAAGATTCGAATGGAAGAAGCCAAACCCATCAAAACACCCATGGCAACGAACGGGCATCTAGACCTCAACGAAGAAGGTAAGTCGGTAGATTTAAAGCTTTATAGATCCATGATTGGTAGTTTGCTTTATCTTACCGCATCTAGGCCCGACATTATGTTTAGTGTATGCATGTGTGCACGTTTTCAAGCTTCTCCAAAAGAGTGCCATTTAGTGGCCGTAAAGAGGATTCTAAGATATTTAAAGCATTCCTCAAGCATAGGGCTTTGGTATCCCAAAGGTGCAAAATTTGAATTAATTGGATATTCGGATTCTGATTATGCGGGATGCAAAGTGGATAGAAAAAGCACCTCGGGTAGTTGCCAATTTCTAGGAAGATCTCTAGTGTGTTGGTCATCCAAGAAACAAAATTCCGTAGCACTTTCAACCGCCGAAGCCGAATATATTTCAGCGGGAAGTTGTTGTGCTCCATTGCTTTGGATGAGGCAAATATTGTTGGATTATGGGATCAATTTTGATAAAATGCCTCTTTTGTGTGATAATGATAGTGCTATCAAAATATCCAATAATCTCGTTCAACACTCAAGAACCAAGCATATAGATATACGCCACCATTTCTTGAGAGATCATGTGAGCAAGGGAGATATTGAAATTAGCCACATCCGAACCGAAAATCAACTAGCGGACATTTTCACCAAACCATTAGATGAAAGCCGCTTTTGCAAATTGAGGAATGAATTAAATGTCATAGACTACTCAAATGTAGCTTGAAATCTCATTCCATCCATTTCTGCTCATTTGTTGTGCTCATATGGATTTTTGTTGGCTTTTCCCTTATTTCGGTCAAAAATTTGTTTAAATTCATAAAAATTAGTTTCAAAATATAGCATTAGCTCAATTGATGCATAATGATCCTGAATGACCTTAGTTGGATGCAAAACTAGGGATCATTTGCAAAATTTCCAGATCTAAAAGTCAAATTCTAAAAGTTCCGAAAATCCGAACTCATCATAGATTCATTGTGCGGTACTTCCGCACTCGACGTAAAAACCGAACTACCGCAGTGTAATCCGCGAAACTTCCGGAATTTCTGTGACCACGGTACTACCGGCGTGTTACGCGCGGTACTACCGCATTCTGCG
Organism: Dendrocalamus sinicus; assembly: GCA_036346575.1. Taxonomy (NCBI): domain Eukaryota; kingdom Viridiplantae; phylum Streptophyta; class Magnoliopsida; order Poales; family Poaceae; genus Dendrocalamus; species Dendrocalamus sinicus. The sequence continues at coordinate 21,224,663 of CM070643.1, read as the reverse complement.
GGATTCAGTGCGGTTTCCAAAAATCGCCAACTCCTCCAACCGTTACTCTTTTTCCTTTATCTCTCTCTCTCTCATCTTCACTCCTCCCAAACCACAGCCGCCTACTCCTCTCTTCTTCCTCTCCTCCACCCTCTCTCTCCCAAGAAACTCTCTCCTCTCCCGATCTTTGAATCCGAGGGGAGTTCTTCGTTTTTGGGCGATTATTTGCACCCCAGGGTTCTCCTCCTTCGACTTCACAAGGTAAATCGGATCAAAATCTACTTTTTACCTTGTTCTTAGAACCCTAGGTGGAGTTTAGGTTAAAATTGAAATGTGATGATTTTTGCTGAAATTTTCTTGGGCAAAGTAGTTTGATTAGGGTATTAGAATGTTTATACAAACATGCACTGGATTCAATCCCAGAAATACCCCAAAAGATTCAATTTTTGTCATGCCCTAGAAATGTCCAGAAAAACCGGAACTACCGGTCGAAGTGGCCGGAACTTCCGGGGTCCCGGTAGTACCGCATGTTTAATGCCGGAACTACCGGATTTCCCGGAAGTACCGCACTTTTGCCGCGGTACTTCGTTTTCCCAAAAATGCAGAAATTCATTGCTTTCAATTTCAAACCTTCTTTCGCTTGCTCTACTTCTTACCTTGATTATCCTATTGTGTCTTTGAAGATGCCGAGGATGAAGAATGTCTCGCACAAGTCCTATGGGGGCACAGCTGGTCAATCCTCCTCGACTCGCATCTCGTCGGCGGCGCACAAGGGCAAGGGTCCCGCTCCGACCACGAGTGACTCGGAGGATTCGCATGAGAGCGAATCGAGGCCTCGCATGAGAGCGAGAATATGCATCCCAGATGAGGAGATGCCCGAGGTAATCGCAGACCACGAAGTGGACCTCGACAAGATCACTAATGAAGATTATGCCATTCTTCGTCGCGAAGTCGGTATGTACGCCTCGAGACTCAATGAACCCCAATTTCATTCAAAGTTTCAAGAGAAGGTGTACCAGAGATGTATGGTCCAGCTCGCAAATTTGTCGCACATAAGTATGTAGATCGGGATCACTTGTCGCAGATCGACAAGTTCGATGGTGCTTATCGGCTCTTCCAAGAAGCCGATATCCATCAACTTGTTGCATTCAAATGCAACTATATGGACAACATGATCGACGATTCTATGCTACCCCGCACGCTCTCCCAACTTTGAGCATCCGAGTTGGATGACAGGACCCGATTCATTGAGTGCACGAGCACGAGTTTGAGCTAGCACTTGGGACGGAAACCAGTGCATATGAGAAGGTGTTCAGCAAGCGAGCTCTTCCTATTGCTGCATATTCAGAGTATTATGACCAAGCTGCTGAACGGACACTGGGGACGACAAATGGCTTACTTCCTATTCCCAGCCTTGTCAACAGGATCATCAACCACACCATTCTTCCCAAGAGCGGGAATTATGATGCTATTCGTGGCCACGCGTGGAATGTAATTGATTACATTATGCGCGGCCAAAAGTTTGATGTGGTGGATCTTATCATCAGGGGGATCGACGCCAATAAGAATGACAAACAGAAAAGGATTAACTTTGCACCATTCATAATGGCGGTGATCATTAGGAAGACTGGATACCGAGGAGCACTCCGCACCCCGCACAAGCCATACAAGCCGCGTGCAGAGCCTCCTTCTCGCTCTGCTCGCTCCGTGCTCGAGCTCGGCCTCGGCCTCGGCCTCGGCATCGTGCACCGCGATCCTCCTCCCGAGGCGAGGCGACGTGTCGCTTTCCTGCATTTACTCGCCATACTCAGCCGGAGGAGCGCCGGGATGTCTTGATCTCCACCGTGTCTTCCCTTGGTGATCGCGTATCAGCCTTGGAGAGTGCAGTTCAGCCTCCTTCTCCAGTTCGTTATGGTCGTCGCACTCGTCCTCGTCGCGGGCCTCCTCCTCCTCCTTCTCCCAGTGCAGCTCAGGACTAGCTCCTCTTTTTGGTATTTCGATGCCAAAGGGGGAGAAATAGTTAGGAGAAGAAGTTTTAGTTTTAAGTCTTATCTATCGCTGTAATAATGTATGGTGAAATGAACCATGTAATGCTTATGGTGTGGTTTAAACTCTGTGGTCATTTAGCATTTTAATTTCTGATGCTTTGTAATGAACTATGTCTTGTCCTTAATGCAATGCTTGTTTTACTTGTCTATTGCGTATCCTTATGAATGCTATGATGAAATCATGCCTATTAAATTCCTGCAAAATTTGATGCACATGTTTAGGGGGAGCTCTTTCTTATTAGTTCCTAAAATGCAAAAATTCCCCATGTTCTAAAAATTGCTAAAATTTCAAAGTCCTTGTGATATACATCTTGCAAATTAGAAGTATATCCAAATCTTAAATTCTTCTCATAAATTGCTCTTGTTGTCATCAATTACCAAAAAGGGGGAGATTGAAAGCATCTAGGCCCCTAAAAATGTTAGTTTTGGTAATTAATGAATTTATGTGAATATGGGACTAATGTGTGCATTAAGTGTTTGAAAGGATATGTTCAAATAGCAAAGAAAGAGGCTCACAAAATATCCCATGAAGATTCAAGATCTCTAGGGCGACAAGGTAAATAGTTTAGGTATCTATTTTGTTTTACCGGTCTTGGAGTTAGGTTGGAAGACCGGATTATAGGATAGACGCCGTACTATTAAGAGGGATCATGGTGATTGCTTGATCATGTTCAAATGTGCCCTTTGGATCATTTTAGGATCATGCATGCACTTAGAAATTAAAATTAAATAAAATCTGTGCATTGTCGAAAATCCGTAGTTCCGCGTGTATTAGGCGGAACTACCGCAGTCCGTAGTACCGGCGCCGGCGAACGTTTTTCCAGAGCGCCGGACTAAGACTTAGTCTCGGAAACGGTAGTACCGCGGTTTGACTCGCGGAACTACCGGATCGCCGCAGTACCGCACTCGAGCGAACTTTATTTCGAGAGCGCCGGACTTTAACTTAGCCTCTCGGAAACGGAAGTACGCGGTTTTACTGCGGAACTACCGCATGTGCGAAGTTCGGACGCCCGAGCGAACGTTTTTCCGAGAGCGCCGAGAATAAGACTTAGTCTCGTTGAGATCGGAAGCACGGGCTTGGGGCGGAACTTCCGGACGTCCGAAGTACCGCGGTTTTAACGGCGGTAGTACCGCACTTATTGACCAACGGTTACCGACTCTCGACATAGCCGTTCGACCGGTCACTAGGTCCGGTAGTACCGCGGTTTTGCTGCGGTAAGTACCGGATTTCCGATTTGTCGATTGTTTATTGTAACGGCTATTTGAGGTGGGTGAGGTATAAATACACCCCACCGAACTAGGACGTGTTGTTGAACATCCATTGAATACATTTGAGCCTAGAGCAACCTCTCACACCTCATTCACTCTCTTGTGCATTCATTTGAGGTAGTTGACCCAAAATTCAAGTGCATTGCATTCTAGTTGATCCATTGAGCACTTGAGTGAGATCAAGCCGCAGTGGTCTATTCTCTTGGTGCTTGCCGGCACCTAGACGGCTTGGCGGAGTTTCGGTGATCTTCTCAAGAAGATTGTGAGAAGGCCCGGAAGATTGTGAAGGCTTGGAGCTCGCCACCGGAGAGGAAAGGGCATCCAATAGTGATCGAGGTGCTTAGGCTCATTCGTGGAGCCGGTCCGATTCGTTCGGGCTTACCTCAACGTGGACTAGGGGAGACCGGCAAGTCTCCGATCACCACGGTAAAAAGTAATCGTGTCAAATTGTGGTTTGCTCTCTTGTGATCATATTCTTCCAAGCAACACTCTTTATTCATATCATTTGATTGCTTGCTTAGTTAGAGTAGCATTTGTTGTTCTCTACCTTTTGTTATTGCTCTTAGTCGATTACTTGTGCTAGTGTTAGTGTTATCTTGCTCTATCAATCCATCAAGTTTAAAATTGCTAATTAGAATTAGACGAAAATTTTAAAACCTCCTATTCACCCCCCCTCTAGTCGGCCTCCTCGATCTTACACACCCTTACACTAGAACCATTCAAATAATTCTATTGGTCAAATGTCAAGTCACTTAGTAGTATAAAGTTTTGAGTGAGTCAATCTACAATTATTTATACAACAATTAAATAATACTACAGTTCTCAAGGAGAATATGGCCTCAAATTAAATAGGGCATTTTTCGGTGGTAGGACATATCTAATTAACCAGTCATTCTAAACATTTATTTTAATTAAGTAACATTGCGCAAATATCATTGATGCAAATATTGTAATTAAGTAATTTAAATTTCATGGGATTCAATATGATCAAAAACTTGTAACTTACCTTGCTGTTCTACGAACTCTACTGTCTCATACACTACAACACCCGGTTATGGTCCTTGCATGGTCACCTCAGAGTACTCACGAGCTAGCGCAAACACAAAAAATAACATAAGGTTCGTGCTTGAAATTAATCAAGCCAGGAAAACAAATAAAATAAAAAGGAGCAAATGCAATAAAAACTAAATGGAGTTGGTTTGGATTTTATTGGAGCTTGATTTGGTAGAACAGAAGCCAGAAATGAATTCACGGTGTCGAAACGATCGAAATGGTGGTATTTTCGAATTTAGGGCTTCGGATGAACAGTGCTGCTACAGTGCATCACAGTATTGGGTTGACCCGCTTCAACAGTGCATGCACATGACTTTTAAATCGCGCTAGCCTGATAGGTCGACTAATTCAGCCCATGATGCGCAGCCGAACAACCCAACTACGCGCGTGCCTACTGACTGATGGATGGTGCACAAATGGCTACAATGTGGCCACAACACCCTTGAGGGGTCGTCATCTACCTCCGGTCCTTCTTGGCGGCGGAAAACAGAGGTGTAAGCACCACCGCTTAATGATGCCAGTGACGACCACCGACAGTTGTGGACGATACAGGCGAGTAGAGCTCGGAGTGGTGGTTCCATTTTGGGCTTTGAGGAGAAGTTTAGGTGGGTGGTGGTGGCCAGCGGTAGGAGAGAAGGTGGCGGCTTCCATGACGGCTTTGGAGTTTTTCGGTGGTCTTCCGGCGAGTTTAAAGGGGGTTTGACCATCTATGGTGCATACGTTTCACGGTGGTTGGAGAATGCTCAGATGAGCTGTCCACAGGAGAGGTACTTCGGCTGGTGGTGGCTTCCGTCGGCGGAGCTTCACGGAAATGCTCATGTGGATTTGAGTTCGGCTTCATGATTGTGGTGTCTCATGGATGCTATGACAGTGAGTAATCGAAATATGGTGATCGGGAGCAGAAGATTGAGTGAGCGGGTCACCAGGCTCAGGGGAGAACGGCGATGAAGCTGTGATGTGGTAGGGCTCAATTGGATAGCTTTGTGAGGAGACTTGGAGTGACGTGAAGCTCTCTGCAATGGCAATTGGGCTTTAAGGGCACGGATAGGCGGTGGGAGCAATAACTTGACTCGGGCAACGCCGGCGTGTGGAAGGAAGAGATGACGGGAGCTCTGCTAGGGGAGTGGGAGAGCAGGTAAGGTGGCGCATGGTGACTACAAGAGTTGGCGATTGATGATGGCTTCTGGTGCAATGGGAGCACACGCACAGGCAAAAGAGGCGGTGAGCTGCGGTGGGAGTGAGCACCGGTTAAATGGCATGCAAATCAAAGGAAAGAGTGAGGTTAGCAGGGGAGGTGTGCGACTGGGAGGTGGGCCCACGGCTGCATGTCTGAGCTTTGGCAGGTGTGAACGGCTGGGGAGGACACGGCCACAATTTCGGGCGCGGACAGCCAGCCGCGTGGAGAGGCAAACAGAGATGCGGTGGTGGGAGGTGTACTCTCCAGGGGCGCCAGCGAATGAGGGAAAAAGGAGAAGCAAAGAGGGAAAGCAAGAATTCAAGGTGATTTGCCAATTTGGGAAATGATTTGGGAATTCAAGCAAAAACCAAGAACAAATTCAAAATTTTGAATTTTGGGGGGTTTCAATCTTCCATGTTGCGGTCCGGCCATTCGGTCACCGGCCCTTCGTCTTGGCAAGTGGAGGTACTCGTCGTTCAGCCATAGTCCCGCCTTCTCCCTTTGCCACGATATGCTAATATGTCTCATATTTTCTACATAATGTATTTGCATGGACGGAGGTACAATGAGCGAGTGGCCAAGTTCATCTTTGAGACTGTGAATGAACCGCCAGTGAGGGAGGCAAGGTATATGGTTTTATTAAGGTAGTCTCAGTTTTTCGTTCTTCTCGTAGCCTCTATTTTTTTTACTTTTTAAGTATATATTGTATTGATATATCTTTGTTTTTGCAAAATATCATATCGCGGTATCCATATTGCCAATACCTTTATCATGTATCGGGTACCTTAGATTACAATCACTGAACTCACTACTACAATCATACTATCTCGGTGTTTCTTAGTCACAACCGTTCTAGAATTTATATTATGCATACATATCATTCTTATTCCAAACAATTGTAACATGCTTAATTAAACAATCAATGACATCCCAAAAATTAATGGCGAACACCAGTGTTCGCGTCCCAACACTCAAGAACTGAATCGATCGATCAAGTCATTCACCTCACCTATGATATGGGTCTCGATTTCACATTGGAGTGGCGCATAGCCACTCACTCGCCATCAATCTTGCTACTCCAACGAGCGAAAAACTTTGCACGATTGCTCCGAAGAATCAAGAATCTGATGGATGGATGAGGAGAGGTAAGAAATGGAGGACGAGTCCAATCAGAAGATATCGACGATCTCCTGGATGATGCCGTTGCAGAGGGGCAGTTGCCACGGTTGACCCAGAGCTCGTGGGAGCAGAGGCGGCAGAAGGTAAGGCGATGAAGGCCGCGCCCTTGTGTCTTTCGGAATATGAGTAGGTTATATTAGCATAGATTAAAAATTTTTACCATATAAACTATGAAGCTATGCAATTAAGAGATCATAGATAGTTACCACTAAACGCACAATGCAGTAGAAGTAGAGTTGAACCGGCCAGTTCAATGTAGCATGCGTTGGTGTAGTGGAAGTAATCGATCATCCTCTGCAGGGGCGGTCCTGCCTTCATTCAAGAGTATTTAGTTGAATACCCAAAAATTTTGCCAAAAATCTACTATATACAAGGTAATATATATATATATATATATATATATATATATATATATATATATATATATATGTTTCATGCACCATGGTGCCTAGGCACCAATATCAATACCGTTGATTTGCTTGAGATTATAACGTTTGATGTGGGTATCTTCATATACCCATAAAAAGTATATTTGAGATGTCAAACTCGAAAAATTTAAATTCAACTTCAGTTTAATTAGTTTGAACTATTTTTATGGTATATACTCATCTGTAGTTGCATTGAACTCAAAAGTAGTTCAAACTAATTTGAACTGAGTTCAAAACTTACTTACCATAAATATATCAAGAGTATAAAACATTTTCATACCCAAACTCAAAAAATTATCAATCATACACGTGTATCGGATGTTGGTGCCTAGGCACCATGGTGCCTTATGTAATTTTCCTATATATATATATATATATATATATATATATATATATATATATATATATATATATATATATATATATATATATATGAAAAATCTTTACTCCCGGGTGTAGTTACACCCGGGACATTCTCCGTTGATTCGTTCGGAGATTCGTGTGGAGTCAGCTCTACGCAAACGGGTATGAGGAGGAGGACTAGATCAAGCAGCTTCGCTTCCTAATCCACGGTACGCAGCATACCAAAACAGCTCGGCGATTCCACATCATACCACCATTTTGTATCATTTTCATACGTACATACCACCATTTTGTATCATTTTTTGAGCAGTACGTACATACCACCATTTTGTATCATTTTCATATGTACATACCACCATTTTGTATCATTTTCATACGTACATACCACCATTGTCGTACCATTTTCATACGTACATACCACCATTTTGTATCATTTTCATACGTACATACCATCATTTTCATACGTACATACCACCATTTTGTATCATTTTCATACGTACATATCACCATTTTGTATCATTTTCATACGTACATACCACCATTTGCCGTACCATTTTTATACGTACATACCACCATTTTGTACCATATTCATACGTACATACCTCCATGCAAAATCAAGCCATTTGCTTCAGGCTACTAGTTCCATTCTTTTTTTTTTTGCGTAATTGACAATGATGTATGCTAGTTGTTCCATTACGGCAAATGTTAACTATCATACTCATACTCCCGATATGTTAATTAAATCGCCAGGATTTGTTACCATCCGTTGTGCTCCCGATATACAACTGATTTTCCGGAACTGATAACAATACGAAAGAAAACATACATGGTCAAGATACGAAAAGTAGTACACCAATTGAGTCCCAGCTGAAACCATGTGTCCCTTTAGTTTCGTACATACATATTCACAATTTGTTTCAGTCTATTTCCGTGTTACAATTTTTTGAGCAGTACGTACATACCACCATTTGTCGCAATCCATTCAGTTTCAGGCCATACATACCCGATACGGTGAAAGACAGTGCACATACTCCCGTACACACAGATAAATCATCATAATTCCTCACTTTGACTAGAACAACGGACTACCTACTTGGCTGATCAGAATGTTCACGTGGCCGAGAATTCAGGAAAGGTATCGCTGATTATTCTCCACCATAATTACGTGACTTTATTACTTGCGTATACCTCCGAATGCTACTGGGTTCGTTTCGAGCGCCAATCAAGCTATCTTACCCAATAACCCGATCAGGCTCATGGGATCCTGAGGATGATGAATGGTGGATGTAATAGGAGTAACTACACCTGGGAGTAGAAAAAGGCTTCATATATATATATATATATATATATATATATATATATATATATATATATATATATATATATATATATATATATATATATAGGAAAATTACATAAGGCACCTAGGTGCCTAGGCACCAACATCCGATACGCGTGTATGATTGATAATTTTTTTGAGTTTGGGTATGAAAATATTTTATACCCTTGATATATTTATGGTAAGCAAGTTTTGAACTCAGTTCAAACTAGTTTGAACTACTTTTGAGTTCAATGCGACTACAAGTGAGTATATACCATAAAAATAGTTCAAACTAATTAAACTGAAGTTGAATTTAATTTTTCTGAGTTTGACATCTCAAATATACTTTTTATGGGTATATGAAGATACCCACATCAAACATTGCAAATCTCAAAGCAAATCAACTGGTATTGATATGAGTGCCTAGGCACTGTGGTGCATGAAACACTATATATATATATATATATATATATATATATATATATATATATATATATATATATATATATATATATATATATATATATATATATATATATATATATATATATATATATATAGTGGTTAGGCCAAATTCGTCTTATTCATACCCAATCAGTTTAAATTATCGCTAGATCCTTTTGGCCTATTTCCTTCTCCCAAGCCCAAATTAGCATCAAACATTGGCCTAGGCCCACTAGGCCACTATGGTGATTCACATGACACATGGTAGAAATTCTAGGTCTCACTCAGCCTCTTCTCTCACTCAAGTCTCTCCTCTCTGTCTCTCTCCATTGGTGGCGCAGGAGCTTCTGGTCTTATAGGAGCACTGGAGCGACCGTTTCGCAACGCAAGTCACATTGCCATCGTCGCTCGCCAATGCGATGTAGCCACATAGGTTCACCCTCCCCGACCTAGTGACCCCCATGGCGTCATGGCCCCATATCCCTAATCCGATAATCTGTCTGTCTCCTCCTCCCCTAGCGATCTCTGATTTAAAGCAAAATTATGTGTCTAAATAAAGATGTGAGTTGCATTTTGCTTAAAGAAGTGAGGTATCTATAATGATTCTAAAGTTTTTGCATAGTAGTTGATTATATTCTGACGACTTATGTATCAATTACTTAGAAAATATGTAAGTGTTATCAAGTTTGTCATGTAATTTGATGTGTTGGAACTTGGATGATTTGATCCCCTTTGATATCTAGCTGTCTGATCCATGTTTTGTTTAGCATACTACTTAAGTTGCTTAGTTAGAAACCGTTCAACAAAGTATGTTCATGATAAAAGCACTTTTGAACTTCCGCTTGGGAATACAAAAATCTAACAAAGAGAATTATCTTTTAACTTGATTAAAGCATCTCGTTGTGATTGTACAACTCTATTGTAGAGTTATTCCGATTTGAAATTTGACTCAGGTTAGTAGTTCTAAGGAAACAGTTCATCTCTAATTCCAATCATCATGGTTAAAACTATTAGTCTTGGAGTTCTGTTTTTCACTCATTGCTGAAGTTGCTTCCTTTTTGTGTGCTTGTCTGCATGACATTATATCTCATTTCCAAGGCATGAAGCATCATTGTGTTAATTTTTGATTATTTTATAATTTCTTTATATTATTTAAGATGTTGTCTCTAATATAAACAATTGTACTTTAATTTTCGCTACTGTGGATCTTTATGTTTTCAATTGAACAATATTTTGTAACTTCGAATACCCATCTTAAAATTCCTGGGTCCGCCACTGATCCTCTGGCCAACCGTTTTCTCCTCACAATCGTCCTGATCAGCGCAGCAGTTGTAGTAACGTCTCTATTGAAGTTCACAAGTCCAAGGATGGAACTTTGTGCGTCGGAGTGCTAGCACCAGTGCACACGGCTGGGGTTTTGAGAGGTGGCGGCTAGGGTTCCGATGGGTATGTCTCAGGTACCTCCCTCAGCCCTGCGCCTCTCTATATACAGTCTCCAATGGGATCCTTATCTGATACGATTAGATATTGTATCCAACTCGGAAAGTCTCTAACTAGATCTTTATCCCATACGAGTAGAGATCGTATCCCACTCGGAGAGCCTTCGACTAGATCTAATATGAGTAGAGATCATATTCCACTCGGAGTCTATCATCCAGACCCTTATCGTTCCAACTTGTTAAGTGTGTGATCCTGTAGGTTCATGTATATTCGATCATAGGCGAAAACTCCTTTTTGATTCATAAGTCGATAACAGTCCCTAGCAAGACATAATGACTCTCAAATATACAAAAAAATCATATCAGATGAACTTATATAGTACTTATGTACTGATCCCTTTGCCTTATGATACCAAATCGAACTCAATGCGAGAATTGTACCATCATATGATAGCTCGATTTCTCGCTCGAATCTATAGTGGATTACTTAGTTTGTAATTGACTCATCAACCACATTTAGCATAGCCATGCCTTTCTTAATCCAACCACATTGAGGGGCCTAGAGCTATCTCTCCCGTTATATAGAAGCGGCAAATTATATCTTGATCGCTTACATTCCTTCATGTGTTTTATAGTAAACTCGAAAGCTACCTTTATGGCTACCCAGTTACGGAGTAACTATGTCTTGCTTTTCTTTACATCTTTGGGCATATATGTGCAAGTGTCCGGTTCCACCTGAAGACTTTGCAGATAATTCATGATGACATATTTTGCAAATAGCAACTCTTACCTGATCTCCGAACGCGTCTCGCATCATTATCTTGTCAAAATCTGCCCACACGTCCGATGTGCTGGATCTGGACCTCTTTGCTCCGGTGCTTGCTGACACAGAGGCACTGATAGAGCCTAACGATGGTACAGTCAGGGTCTGCTCTGCCATTTGAGGTGGAGGCGGAGGCAGAGAAGTTTTATTCCCGAAGGATGAAAGTTCTTCCGGATCAATTTTGTATTCACTCGCAGAAAAACTGTCAAAAATTTCCAAGGAGAAATATGGAAAATTGCAAAAAAAATACAAATAGAAAATTACATTATTATCTATTTTATATCACAATAAAGAAAAATAAGAACAATATAAGTACATGGAAATTAGTACTATTACCTCTTTTCTTGACTGTAGACCAGATTTCGAATTTTGGCAAAATTATTTCAAATTTTGGCAAATATCACAAAATGTATTGAAATTTTCATAGGAGAATCGGAGAAGAGATTGGTAGTGAAGGTGTGGTTGAATGAGGGGAGTATGCTGCTTATTTATTAAAAAAAATTCAAGTTTTTAAATTTTTCATATTTTTAAACTCACAAACGGTCACAAAATGACTACAAATTTCAAAAAATCGACTGTCGACTGTTACTCATGCTAAATAGGCTAATAAGGCCAATCGGGCCATACCTAGGTCAAATATGCCTAACGGCTACTTTTTTGTGCCAAATGGATCGTGCCCACTGGGCTACATGTGCCCTTGAGCCTACCTTGCCGAACGCGCCGTCATGCTGCACAGGCTATGCCGGCACGCTGGTCTAGGTGGCGGCCCAGGCATGGCTCGACGCTCCTCATGCCATGGGCTGTGCCTATAGTAATAGGTTGTAGGCTGGCTTGATAGGTATGACCCATTTGGACACTATTATAGGTAAAGTGAAGAAGAAACGAGCAGAAGAGAGCAGTTGGGAAGGGATTAGAAGATTTGTTACGCACCCTCACTGACATGTAGGACATTCCAGTTAGTGGGCCCACCTACCACTGGTTTAAAATGAAGGTTTTTTTTGCCTCGTCGATATAAGCAAATGACTGGAGGTGCTTCGATGATTTCTTCAGAGTGATTTGTACAATTTTTAAAATAAAATTAAATAGTAAATAGTGATTACTTACCCTTTCGTGTGTTTTAGGATTAGTGACATTCTTATTATAGTGAAAAATATTGAAGTACTACCCACAAATGACTTCAAGATCAAAGGGTTCTGCCGATTTAGTTGTGTGCTGATCATGTGTTTGCAAACATGGGTGAGACATGTCGTGTGCTGTCCTTTTTGTTTATTTGACATGGTATAGATGTTATAGACTGGTGTAGTGGTATGTGCTACTCCTGCAGTCCTTGTGTTGGGCTACCGATTAACTTTGCTTGTTAAACTGCTATAAAAGGCATATAATGTAGCTGTATTCATGTAGTACAGTTAATTGATCATTATACGTGCGATCTATATGGTTTTACATAGTTTTTGTTTTTGTACAATATCTAACTAAATATTCGAGACCGTATTCGATTTGACGCATATTCGCTCTGTATTCGTGACTGAGACTATCTACAGTCATACTCATATTCAATATTGTCCGTGTTTAACTCTAATTTTGAGAAAAAAAATATAAAATAGGATACATCACGAGCGATATCCAGCAGTATTCTCTATGTTCCACGTTGAGGAACAAGAAGCGGACACAAAGATGTAAGTGCCCAAGTTTTGAGGAAGACAAGACACAGCAAACTGGCAGTGATAGAAATGCAACAAGGACAACGTAGGTCCCTTCTGAAGAAAGTAGGATTTGGGGCAAATGGTTCTGATGGAAAACTACTATTACCTTTACTGGATATTAGTTACCAAACTAACGTTGAAGACAGAGTACAGCACAATCAATAAAGAGTGTATGTAATCTTTATTTCAGATGTTGCAGACTTGCATGAATAAAAACCAAAGCTATCCAATGACATAGAGCAGACAACTCCATTCAGTATCATCGCTTCAGTGTCACATAAAACCTCCAAGGCTAGACATCGAAGCTATGTCATTGTGTTAGGCTGTGTTTAAATTCGCTTGCATTACCACAATCACGCAAAACTCAATCTCATTTTTGACCTGTTCCAAGTAAAATGTCAAAAACGTACAGATTGATTGGTTGCCTCCTAATGCACAATCTAGCTTACATGCTAATGAATGGAGAACCTATAGCAAGCAACTACAAGCGATCACTATAGAACAGATCGTGCTTAGGACAATCTCTTGTAAAATAGTCACGGGTCGAGCACACTAGGATTTTAGTATTTAATTGGCCCAATTCAATTTTAGATATCTATCTACCGTGTTATTATGGCCTATCACTATGGAACACTGTTATGTAGTTCTAACAATCTAAACTACTATTTCCTTATATACGTTAATGCCTTGTTACCTTGGGTACAATTAAGAACTATGGTCAGGCCAAGAATTCTCTCTCGACTAATGAAAGTAACACAATTTGCAACAATTCAACATGTTTAAAGCATCTTATTAGTTCAAATCTTGCAAACAAGTGAACATCGAACAATAAAAAGGCACAGTCATGCACAAGCTATTCCAAACAATTATTCAATCAAACACTAAGACCGTAATTTATTATTCATATTACATGATACAGATAAAGTACAACCTCAAGACCTAGTACTACAAAATAAACATAATTGCGCCATACCATGTTCACCAACTGCAGTTCAATAAGATGCAGAAATAGAGTTTGCGGTGATGATAAACAAGAAAGCAGTTTTGGGGGTTAATTAAACGTAAGCTCAGCTCTTACCATTGAGCTTCTTCTGGAGAACATCCATGACAGCACCAAAGTCAGCCTTCACATTGATCGGTGGATTAGCATACTGGCACAACATATCCTTGATGTTCCTGTCATGGTAGTCGATCTTTGACTGTGTGAACTTCAGCCCGTGTGCTGTACTAACAACCACCGTACGGTCATTAGGCCCAATTATACGCTGGTCCCGGAGTTTGAACAGAGCAGCAAGTGCAACCCCAGTATGTGGGCAAGCAAACATCCCAGTGCGGTCAGCAAGCGCCATTGCATCCATGAGTTCCTCCTCTGTAGCTTCCTCGACAATACCATCAGTTGCCTTCAGCGCGACCACCGCACGGTCAACAGATACTGGATCACCAATCTGTATCGCAGATGCAAATGTAGTTTCAGCAACAAGTGGCTGAAACTCAGTCCACCCAGACTTGTAATACCGGTACAATGGATTTGCATTGGCAGCCTGTGCACAGACAAGCCGCGGCACACGATCAACTAGCCCAAGAACACGGCACATCTCGAACCCCTTGTAGAAGGCATAGATGTTCCCAAGATTGCCCCCTGGAACAATGACCCAATCGGGCACCTGCCAATCGAACTGTTGCAATATCTCGATGGACGCCGTCTTCTGCCCCTCGAGCCGAAGAGAGTTGAGGGAGTTGGCAAGGTAGATCGGCAGCTCAGCTGTCACTTCCCTGATGAGCCGCATGCATCCGTCAAAGTCCGTGTCAAGGGAGAGCACGGTGGCGCCGTTGGCAATCGGCTGGATGAGCTGCTGCAGCGAGATGCGATCGGCAGGGAGGAACACGATGGCGGGGATGCCCGCGGCAGCGCAGTACGCGGAGAGCGCAGCGGAGGTGTCGCCCGTGGACGCGCACCCGACGCCGGCGATGGGGCGCGAGAGCGGCGCGCGGCGGAGGCGGTTGACCTGGCTGACCAGCACCGTCATGCCGAGGTCTTTGAAGGAGCCGGTGTGCGAGATGCCGCAGTGCTTGACCCAGAGGTCGGTCATCCCGCCGAGATGGTCGCGGCCGAGGCGCTCCGCCCAGAAGAGGTTGGAGTTGCCCTCGAAGAGGGAGACGATGTGGTCGGAGTCGATCTCCGGGAGCACGAACTCCTTCTTGGACCAGACCCCGGAGCCGTAGGGCCAGGTGGTGCGGCCGACGCGGGAGTCGAAGAGGTCGCGCCAGTAGGAGCCCGGGAAGCGCGCGAGCGCCTCCATGTCGTGGCGGACGTCGAGGAGGCCACCGGATCTGGAGCGGTAGAAGACCTCGTCGAGCGAGTAGCGCTCGTTGGGGTCGCCGTCGGGCGTCGGCGGGAACGGCACGTACCACGCCGACAAGTTGTGCGCCGGGCCGCGGAGGCGGGCCGCCTCCTCCCTGATGTTCTCCTCCGCGGGGCGGCGGTGCTTCGTGGCCGTCGTGGAGCCCGACGCCGAGGCGTCGGATGCGCAGCGTGCGCGGTGGGGCGCGGCGCGGAGCGGGAGGCGGAGGTGGGGCCTGGATAAGCGCCTGGGGGTGGAGGAGGAGTGGCGGGATTGGGGGTGGGTGAAGAGTAGGGAGAGGGACGAGGAGGCGGCGGTCGCCATGGTGCCGCGAGGTGTTTGGCAGCGCGGCGGCGGCGGAGGGGTGGGGAGGAAGTGATTAGGGTCCTATGGACGACGTGGAGGGAGGGTTTAGGCTTTAGAGAGTCGTCGTCGATCGATCTGGACAGTTAATTGGGCGGGCAGCAGTTGGGAGGCTGACAGGTGGGGCCGTGCGGGCAGTGAGCGATGTACCTGGCCTGGTTTTGGTTTTGGTTTCAGTTTCACCGCTGATTTCTGGCAGGGATAGGATCATGCTGGAATGCTGGAATTCTGCCGTGTCACACTGAATTTTTGCTCTAGCTGAAGATCAATTGAGCTCAACAGTTCAAGGATCCTAGCATCCTGACGACATGTAGGTGAGAAACCCAACAAATTTTTAGTGAACATCACAAATTTTTTGCATAGTTTTTAATGAGCACCGCATATTTTAGAACGTGGAGAATCGAGATCGATTTTGGATGGATAGTACGGGCTCGAGAGAAGGTTGAGGGCCCCAGATTCATGGCCACCACAGATTGTCACATCTGAGGACGCGCCGCAGCACACCTACAGTGCGAATGGGAGGATTCGCTGCCGGTGAACACCGCATATTCCAGTGGGCGTCTCTCGAGAAGGAATGGTGATCATTTGAACTTATTTTTTGTGGTTTATAACTGAAAACACAGAATCGATGAAAAATATCAGAATGACAGAGGCTTATTTAGCATAATTAAATTTAAAAAATATAAAAAATATGTTAGCCCATTACGTATAATACAAACAAATACAGGAAAAAAAAGAACCGGCAAAAAAGCTCAACAAAAAGTCAAAAGTTCAGAAAAAGATGAAATTTATAAATAGTGAAAAATAAACCGAAAGCTAAAAGCTGAAGCCAAAACGATCACAGCAATGTCTCGTCATGTAAGCAGCAGGCTGTTTCGAGCCAGACATGGCGTTGTTTTTGCGTTAATCCTGCCAGAACAGGAGGAACGGACACCCAGTATTGCTCTCATCTCTACTTTCTTTCTTTCTTTCTTTCGTTCTTTTTTGTTTTGGACACGGTATTGCTCCATAGCCAAATCAATGAGCGGAGGAAGCAGCACATTTACAAGCGAGATAGCCGAATGCTCAATCAACGTAAGTATATGCAAATGGAGACGAAAACTATGTGAAGACCTTTTAAACAGTATGTCTGTCGGGCTTGGAGACTACAGGGTACACGGTATGGTTCTTGCTAATTTCCAAATAATATCTTGTGCTGTACCAGAGGCTGCTATGAGCAATTGACATGCCGTCGCTTTGCAATTTGCACGAACCCCACAAGAAAAATGAGGAAAGAACACCCAGTATTGCTGAATTCAATGGGCAGAGGAAGCAGCATGTTTGCAGGCGAGATTATTGAATCAACATGAGTAAATACAGATTGAGACAAGGCAATGTACGAACCTCTTTAACAGTATGTTGTCGATTTCCAGACTACAAGCTACAGATGCAAGTAAACAAGACAGCAACAGTATACATAAAATGTAAGATTACGAATCCACTGAATTTAAGCTGCTGGTATAAATCACCATCCAATATTTTTGTACGCTCAAATGAACGCTTCAGTCCTCAGGATTTTCTTGATAAGAGGAAAAATGGCAACCATGCAAGTATTTGGATGAATTGAAACCGACTGCAGTATGACCTTCTGTAGTTCCTAACTACCTCAATTCAATCTCTTTGGGATAGGAACAAAATGAATAGTTTATCATCTATTCACCATTTCAGATGACTGCACGGTGTTCACATAAGTTGCACTCTTGTTGAATCCTTCAAGTACCATTATTCTTACAGCCTCCAAGCCCCTATGAAATGTGAAATCAAGCTGCAAAAATAGATGTCTTTCATTATTGTTTATTTTCTCATATGGATCAATGTAGAGTTCAATGTTTTAAAAGGTTATGTACTGCTTAATTGAACACTGCTCTGAACAGAAAAGAAAATAGGTAAAATATGAAAGTGTAAAATTTCTCTTAAGTATTATAGTAAAAACCTCTTCCTGTTCTTTCTTGTTGAATGGCCGGAGAACAAAACTGGCAGGATCCATCTTCCCAGGTGGTCGTCCAATGCCTGCAAAATATCGTCACAAGAATATTTCAGACTGGTAACTGAAGAGAAAAAAGAAGAGAAGGGGCATACCAATTCTTAGACGTGGAAAATCACGATTCTGTTTCAAATGATTCATAATGCTTCTCATCCTGCAAATGGTGGACAGATGGTTAGTAAAACAAAGAGCTCTCCTCAGACCACCCCCTAGCACCCACACACATTCCAGTTTGAAGCAAAGAAAAGGTTTCCAAGTTATCGTAATGATTTTCAAATAATTAATAGTAAGACCTATATGAATCAATTGAGTATGGCTTCTTTCTTAAGAAAAAAACAAGGGAGAAATAAATGTACAAATGAACATGTTACTAAAGTATGCCTGTTGCATTATGTCATAGCTAAGCACATTATAATCAGTTTTTAGAGATCAACATACAGTTACATTGCATTGTGTCCAAAGTCATGAGGCCATCAGACTATAGTTGGTAAACAAAGAAGACTGAAATTTTGAATAAGCTATACAAGGAATGGGTTTCGGAATACAAGTTGAAGAGAACTGGAGTACCCATTATGCCCACCATGTCCACCTTTCGGCAGTAGACGCAATTTTGCGAAGGGTAAATCTAGATCATCATACATCTGCATAGAAGAGAAGAAGAGTCAGATTATAGCAATCTGTGATAAAAAGCAGCAACTCAAGACTAACATTTACCACAAGGACTTGATTAATTGGTATCTTGAAATATGAAACTAGCTGCCCAACCTGTATAAACTCAATGAGTGTCAAAAAAGGTAAAGAAAAAGGAACAATTAGTACTCAAGGTTGTTTTGGGATTATTATACTTACAGACTCACCACTTGCATTCATAAAAGTTTGCGGCTTGGCAAGCATGATAGTGACATCACCAATACGACCTGAGTAATGACAAAGCAGTTTTTCTTATGAATGTTTGATAGTACCTACAGTCAAGAAACCCCACAAAGATTGTTGTGAGACAATTCTTGAAAGTTGCAATACATTAGAATTAGATTGCAAAAGTAAGTGTTCAAGACTCTTGCAGAAGCAAGTTTAGCTCTGGCAAGTATTAAATCAAGAATCCAGATAGCTTCCCAGCCTTCAACACAAAATGTACCAGCTGCAAAGAAACGTACTTGGTATGAGTATTACCTTTTCCAACCATTGCCTTGAACTGCATACTGCTGACAGATATACCCTCAGCTTCTGCTATAACATCGATCATCTCGAATCCAACCTGTAAATGATCAGATATGATCTCAAGTCATATAAAGAGATATATCACATTGGAGCATTGACAAAACAGAACCGATTGTGCAAGACCGAAGTTATGTGTACTTCAATTCCACATAAATGAGTCTGAAACTATAGCAATGTTAAGCTAAATCAAAAGGTGTAATCTCCTTGGTAATATAAACTGTTACAGTAGAATGATTGTGCATAAAATAAACATATGACAACTAAACCAAAATGTTCCTTTCAAATTCTTCATCCAACAACTGGCCATTGGCGACCATCCAGAACACTGAAACCAATTATGGCATTACCGAGAACCACCATGCTTACACAATGCGTCCAACCAATACAATGACAAAAATCTTCCATCCACCGACTAAAATTGAAAGCAGGTTTACCCTCACAGACCTGCTCCTAGCCTGCTTCTACAGTCTAGCACATAGTATCAGTTGTCGATAACTCTGTGGTTCTGTCTTCACCAGTCAAAGCGCGCAACTTTTTGGCGTAAAACTCAAAACATTTGTCAATCTGACTGACTAGGACAAACCCACCGTGCAAAGCGATAGCTTTTACGTTGAACAGGGAAAGTCAGGCAGCTTACGTTGTGGCGAGTCCCCTGGTACACCTTACCGGGGTTCCCGAGCCCGACGAACAGCCACGGCTTCTGCACGCCGCCGTCGCCCGCGGCCTTGGCTGATGAAGAGGCGGCCCGGCAAGCGGAGGCGGAGGTGGAGGCCGGCACGCATCTAGGCCTTGCGCGGGCGAACGAGAGGAGGGGGGAGGGGAGGCGGGAAGCCGAGGCGCCGGTGAGCAGCCGCATCGCGGCCGCCGCCGCCGGTAGCAATTGGGCACCGGGAGTTGTTCTGTACGGGCCAGGCAGGGATTCGTAATGGGCCTCTTAGGTTAGGCTGGTTGGTCTCATCATGTGGGCTTTTATCTGAACTAGTTAGATGTTGTTATTTGGGTCTACTTTGTGTGCCAACAGAACAAGCCTGAGTTGTTTTGGTTTGTGGTTGAAAAAGGTGATATAAAAAGTTGGCACGTTTGTTGCGAACTATTGGTTTTTTTGTTTAAGTTTATAAATAGTAATAATTTATAGAAAAATTTATAAAAAATATACTCATGTATGATTTTGACTGATATAAATAAAGTCGTTGTAGTGTGTACTACAATCAACTAGTAGATTCTGTCTTGAAAAATACTTCGTTTAAAATCTAAGGCCCTGTCTTTTCAGCTTCTAAAAGCTGTTTTTGGGTTTTTTTTACAGTAACTAGCTTTTAAATGTAGTATTTTTTCAAGATAGGGTCTACTAGTTAATTGTAGTACATACTTTACTGACTTCATTTATATGGGCAAAAATCGCACGTGAGTTTCTGTTACTCTGTAATCTCTCGTAGAAACAGCCTAAAAACCACAAGCCGCAGCTAAAAGCCATAAGCTGCAGCCAAAAAGAGCAGGCCCTAAATACTATAGAAAAACTATTTATTATAGAAAAATAGTTTTTAAAAGTCCATATAAGTCCAGAGTTGTACACAAGCACAGATTCAAGGTGCACAAACAGAACACGGGTATGAACACAAGTATGTAGAGAGGATAATCTTCTGGATTTTATTAGACTTCGGTTCTCTCTTGCGATCTTTCTTTCCTCCCTATTCTATTGGGCACGAGCCGCCGGCCGTGCACCGGGAGACAGGACCTTGACCCTTTCCTCCTCCAGGCATGGCTATTTGTAACCAAAGGGGAAGAAGGGTGTTTTGATAATTTCGCCACACACCCAGCAAATGCCATCAAGGCAACTACCACCTATCAATTACCTCGGGAGGCTCGTAACAATGTTGACCCATTTGGCCAGTTGATACTCAATTAACATATTATAGATAGAAAAGATAGAAGTTACACACCAATTAAACTAAAATTACAGAATACCTCAGATTTTAGTTAACATGGAATACAAGTTGACATCTACTAGGCATTTTCATAAAGAATTTCCCTTCTAAACATATTAACTATAGGGAATATATAAGTTACACACCCATTGTATTAAAATTGCAAAGTACCTGATACTGAAATTTTAATTAAGATGGTACGCAAGTCTATAACTGTCAGGTATTCCTATAACTGACCTTTCATTTTTGCATAAAATTGTAAACAGGCTCCAATATAGCTTCACCAACATGCTTGAAGCACCTCTAGGCTTTGAGTTTGAGGTAGCAAATGCTGCAGCAAGGAAGCAACAGCCCCTGCTGCAATGCTCTCCTTTGAGTTGCCTATCGCAGCTCTGTGCCACCACTCGTTGTGGGTAGCTGCTGCCTGTCTGCCCCCTCTCTTCTCCACACAACCAAAAAACTGAAACTACAAACCATAGTTCAACATTCATTGTACATAAAATAACAATTTGCAAATAATGTAATGAAAGTACTGATAAACAAATAATTAAAGGAATATAGATTCAACATGATCAAGGACATATGACTTGCCTTGCGGATTTATAACTTTGACAAGTTCGTAACCTTCTAGCCCTTGAGCTTGCACTTCTTCTCCTTGGTCTTCTTGGAAATTAACGTCGGGAGCTAACGCAAAAGGGATAAAATAAATCAATTCCGAGCTCAAAGGACTGAGCGAGGAAGAAAGAAAACAAATAAAAAGAAAAAGAAATTCAATAAAAGAGGGTTTTGGGTTTTTGGGTGTTTGGGATGGTGAAACGGAGTTCGAGAATGGATTGGTGGGCTCGAAACGGTCAAAATGGCTATATATATTTGTATTTTTGGCTTTGAAATGGCTAACGGGTCTGGTTCATATTCCTTATCGGGCTGGCAGTATTCACTGCGGATTTCTATTGTTCACTGCGGGTCAGATTTGAGCGCTACCGGGTCGGACACTGTTGCGTGCGGTTCGGTTTAAAGGCTAACAGGCCGAGTGAATAGTGACTCTACCCGTCACTGTTCTTCTTCCCCACCCGTTCGTGCGCACGGCCAGAAACAGAGGAAGGAAGCGGCGGCGACCGACGGCGCTACGGTGAACTGTGACGAAATCGGAGACCATGGATGGACTCCTGGGGTGTTAGTGGTTCCATTTTTGGGTTCGGTCGTGACGAAAAGTCCGGCGATCGCCGGCGGCGAGCCGCTTTCCTTTGCGGGAAAATTGGACGGTGCGGGATGATCAGGGCTTAATCGGGCAACGAGCCGGTGTTTGAGCATCAGCAGGGCTACGGCAAGCTCGTGGAGGTGGCGGCTTAGGCTGGGAAAGTCGGAGTTAAGCTGGCCACGGCGAGGCACTTCGGCCGTGTGGCGGTTTTCAGCGACAGAGGAATGGGGAGCTCGAGGAGCTAAGGCGATGGTTCGGGAGGGTTTCTAGGAGCTTGAGAAAGCTACTGGTAAGGGTAATTGGAAAATGGTGGCTCGGAGGGGTGGAATCGAGTTAGGGCTTACATTTAGGGTTTTCGGCGATTACCGACAGTGGGGACGATAGTCAGAGCTTTGGGGGCGCTTGGCAGGCTCTGGGAGCTGATGGCTTTGAATGGAGGGGTTCGGTCGCTTAAATAGGGCTGGGAAGCGGTTTGGCACCAGAGAGGGGGAGAGAAACCATGGCGACGGCGGTTTCTTCAGAGGTCAAGAAAGCTCGCAGTTTCTGGTGGGAATGCGGCTGTCTTGGGTGCGAAGAAGCGGCAGTCAAAAGGTGTCAGTGCGGCTCAGGTCGACTGTGAGAGAGGGCGGTCGTGATAAGGGCTGAGGCGACGGCGGAGCTTGGCTGGCGGCCTGACACTGGCTCAGGCCGAGTCAGGGGCTGTCAAGGTGGGGAAAACGAGGCTGTACGGGGCTCTGACTAGACGGTAGCGGTGGTTAGGGCTGGAAGGCGCGAGAGAGCTTGCGCAGCTTGGTGGTGAAGAAAGTAGGGGGCGGCGGCGAAAAATAATGGATGGTGAACAGTAGTAGCGCATTTCTCCTCCGTTGAGGTAATGTCAGCAGGGATTAGGGGCGGTTTTAGTTGAGATTCGTGCGAATTTGGGCTGAGGATCAAAGGGAAACGAAATCAAAACGCAAATTCAAATCCTTTTCAAAAATCAGTTTCGTTTCATCTCCAATCATCACAAGAGATAAGGGGAATGAAGCACCAAAATTACTTCTGCATCAAGATCGATTTAGTGCCCTTACAGTTTCGAGCACCAAAATAGACACACCGGAACTTGATGATTCGATCAAAAGGCTTACCATGGATACCATCCCACATGATAAACCTAGCTACTAATTAATCTGTGCAGTTCCATCGCATTGCGACACGAGGGACAGGGACACAACTGCGCACTCCCGGGCTAGAGGGCACACGCGCACTCGATAGACAGACTAGAAGGAAACAAGTGGAGCACAGACGAGGAAACTTAGTTGTACGATTCCATTTCCATCGCATCAGCGTACCTGGCTGGTTGGTGGCGGCGGAGTGGAGCCTGGTCGCCGGGAGCCTACGAGGACGGACGGAGAAGCAGCCTGAAATGAGAGGAAGCGGCCTGTTTTTTTTTTGTCTGCGGCTTACGATTTTTAGTTGTGACTTATCTTTTGATTATTTGTGTGAGAGATTATAGAGTAATTGAAACTCACGTACGACTTTTGCCGAAATGAAGTCGGTACAATCGGTACAGTATATACTACAATTAACTAGTTGATCCTACTTGAAAAGACACTTCGTTTAAAAGCTAGTTTCTGTAGAAAAGCCAAAAGCTGAAAAATAACAAGCCCAAAAAGAGGTAAGATGGGCACGTTTAGGCTGGATCAGCTCTCAAGTTGGGGTGGCCTTGGGCAGACGTGGACACGTGGTCGTCGGTCACAACACTTCATCAGCATGTGTCTCAATAAGGTATTACCCGATGAGATCCGATATAGCTGATTTGAATAAGTTATTGTATTATGTCGTATTGATCTACATGGCTGTCCTTTGATCTAGACATAGCACAAAGAGGGGTCAAACCATATCAGGCTATCTCAGGCATGCTTAGCCAACTATCAGACAAATAATTTTACTATAAGTTGCTGAGTCGTAAGTATTTTTACTATCAGTTACAAGTAATTTTATTGTCAATCGTAAGTAATTTTACCATCAAATCATCTATCCGTACTCAAAAAAGTAATCTAATATAAATAATTTTACTATACTAAGAGAGTTACTGTTCGTACTATACCAGGTTGGCCCGCCGTGCCAAGATACCAGTCTAAGTATAATATATCCGATCAGACTAGACCGATATGACTCGATTACTCTTCGCATCATGCCGTATCTGAGTTAAACTAATAATATCGTGCCTCACACCGGTATAATTGGCCCTGGCCGTTTGGCCATGTCTGCCCTTAGGCTGGCTCTTTTTTTAAATAAAACTGAACCAGACTAACTGTTTGTCCATAGCAAGACCCGCTGATAGTGAGGGGAGACTATTGACAGTGTAAACAGCACAATCGAAGCAGGCCATGACCACTTGCTCGCCTAACCCATGCTTACTACTCGTTTCACAATATTTGTTCACGCCTCACCTTACATACAGACCACATCACTAAATTTAAAAAAGTTTAGCAAGAGATAATCATCCGTTCTACGACCACTTAACATATTACAAGGTTTTTAAGTAAATATAAGGAGTGAAAAATATGGTAATAACCATGCTATTGATTTCCTCAGCGGACAAACATATTGAAATGAAGACTCTCGGGGTCATACAAACATCGTAAAACGGAGGGTACTTCGACTTATTTGTGAATTTTTCAGGGTTTGATCTCCTAAGCCATCATGTAGAGGCATCAGCCCAGGAGACGAAGTGATCGATATACCGTTCTTCTTCCGACCGAATTTTGGGAACAGAGTGCTTGAATATCACAAGGCGCCATCAGAGCCAACATTGCAAAGGAGGACAAATAACTTGGTTTCGATTTCAGTAACAGGCGCAACAAGCACCCTGTAGCAAGCTAACATCATATTAGTGGACGCCTTTTAGCAATCGATCTAGTGTAAGCCTGACCTTACAGGACGACTACAACATTATTATTGGTTTCTGAGGACCCCCAGAGCCTGACAATTATAAGGAAGTACCCACTCAACTCCCAAGACATCCCAGCCCAGTCTCTCTGAAATGCAGTAGGATCAACCCTTGTCGAGCACCAGATGTATAGTTTCATAACCGACCCACTGACGATGATCCACATTCCACGACGACTGAGCCTGGGCACAACCAGAACCGCCAGCATCCTCGCACACAAATGTGAATACAGAACAACTGGGTTGTTATAATCCGTGCACAGTCTGGCCTCATCTGTTCAGAAGTTTCCATGAACTGTGCTGAAAGATGGCTTGTAGTTTTGCAATGTTGTTTTCAGATGGTTTGACAAGATAGAGAACGGCCTTGCACCTTTCAACTCTTGCTGGTTGCTGTAAAAGTCATGAGTTTTTCATCTGCTTACTGAAATTAAAGACTAGTGATGCTCATGGCTTCAAAGACAGATAAATAAGCGCATCTTGAAAATCAATAACACTGCATTTTGGAAGAAAAGGGCGGAGCATTAGAGAGCAACAAAATCTCAGAAGTGGTGAAATAAAAGGCAGTTGTTAGTCACCAAACTCACCCTGTCTTTAGCCAAAAACACATCCAAAACTGCAAATTCATGATCTAAACAACAGTCATGTCTCCACCTGGTATCAAATAAAATTTGTATGTAGACTAAACCAGTGAATGTAACAATGAACTGAAATAACAAAAAGTTATTTGGATAGATTTACCACAGATGATAATCAACCAAATTCAAGCAGTTCCATACAGAAACATGTTGCCTGCAAGGCAATATTTATGGTGTTAACAAAATTACAAAAGAAGTAAACGAAGAAGAGAAGCAAAACAACTATATCCAGAAGATGTATTGCAATCTAGAATGTCAATCTTCAAGATAAATCCCTAATTTCATACCTTGACCAAGGATAAGGACTGAATCCTTGGAGATAGGTACAATGTCCTGAACCTTTTCACTCGTAAAGATTGCTTCAATAGCTGCAGGAAAACAAAAGTCAATATCCTGGGGAAAAGATGGTTATGATGTAAATGTTAGACAGCATGGTAGACTACTTAAACCAAATGAGCTTAGTGCCTTAGTCAATGAAAATATTGTGAAAAGCGACCAATAAAAAGAACTTCATAATAGGTTGTGCTATTCTTTTGAACAATTACTTTGTGTATCGAAGTACTGGGAATGACTTACAAGGTTAAACATGTATAAAATGCACAGCCAAGCAAACTGGAGAATGTTTGAAGCAACCAGTACATGACTTAATAGGCAATGCTGCTGTCTTTTGGAAAGTAACTTCGTATTCAAAGGTCTGGAATGACCTATGATGATGAGCACCACATAATATAATTTCCATATTTCAACAGGCAATAAATCTGGTACAAGAAATTGTTGATAACTACACATTTTCTGAAGATCTGATTAAGTTAAGAATTAAAATAATTAACAATTGGAGCACATAGGAAAAAAGAAATAGGTCAATGGCTCAATGCTACAAACCAGAGAGCTTAAGGGTTGCTAACTCTCTTTCTCCATCACCATCTCCATTGTCGCTGTTAGGGGAATCAACATCAAATGCTGACATTATGTGTATGGAATGTCCACCATCTGAAACCCAAAAGATTTGTGTCTCTGCACAAACACTCTGAACACATTTATTAATGAAGTAAACCACCATGATACAAAAACAAAAAATCCAGGATAAAAACTCACTTGTAGAGCTACTTGGAAAGACAGCAAACAATTGCACTTTCATGGCATAATCCAAACAGCAGGTATGGATATTTTCACAAAATTGCCTGCTGGCAGCTTCTGAGACCATTTCTGTATTTGGCAGACTGAAGACATGTAACACTCCAGCTGAATCAAGTACCAAAAACTTGTCCTTGGAATGAGGATGGATTGAAACAGCTTTCACTGATTTTATCAACTCTACACCACCTTGTGAGTTAGGATCCTCATAATTAAATGCCAAAAAGAAAGAGCAATAGCTCCCTGAACTCTGTTTTACCCTCAAAGTTGTAAGCTTGCCTGAAAGAACAATTTTGGACCACATATTAGTTGATTTTACTAAAAGACAGCTGCAAGCAGTGCAAGTGAAGAGTCAAAGACCTTGTAAGTAGTAAAAAGTACAACTACTAACTCCAGTAGTAGTACAAATGTACAATTCTAAAGTGAGTGCTTCTGTTATTAGTATTGCCTGCAAGTTAGCACATCTGAAAGGAACCAAATATGAATTGCTGTAGAGTTTTCTAGGAATGCTATGCAGTTGACATGGTTGGGTTGTGATGATCATTCCCTCACAGGACATCCACTGAAGAAGACGGTACTTCAAGAGGCTAGCGGTGTCAGAAAACTGTAATAAAGTACAAATGCTGAATTTTGCTTCTTCCCCCAAGTTTGTGTACCCACATTCTTCCTCTTTGTTGGATGTACAAGATTAAAAGGCCTAAACACATAGGTGGGTTTGCCTTCTTTCGCCTTTTTCTTTCTGTTGTGGCTACTGACTAAACAGTATATAAGGGGACTAACTTTTTTTTTTGAGATATATACAGCAGGGGAAGCCCCCACTGTGAATTTTATTAAAACAAAAACAAAAAAAGAAAGACAACACAAATCAAAGGCAACACAACAGAGAAGAAAGAGCTACACAAGAAGCAAGTCCTGGGAAGACTGGAGAACTAGGCTAGAAGAGCTATACAGGAGAGGAACTCTGGACACTTTACATCATTGAACCTATGGGCCTGGAGCCTAGCTTCTTCGCAGAAAGAGTTCTTCCAAAAGGAAAAAGAGGGCCGACTGCTATCAAAGATGAGGTTGTTTCTCTGTTTCCAAATTTGCCAAGCCGCAATGGTGAAGAATTCCATGAAGAAGGGGTTCTGAGATTGGGCTTTAGCCTGTTGCATCATCTCGAAAAATTCTCTTGTGAAATCCCAATTAATTCCAAGGTGCTGCCAGCAAGTTTGGCTAAAGGGACAGCTGAAGAAAAGATGGAAAGTAGTTTCTTCAAAATTGTTGCTGCAGAGAACATAGTTATAATTATTTCCTTCAAGCTTTTGCTTTTTCCTTCTCAAAATATTTCTTGTATTTAGTCTATCCATGAGGAGCAGCCAAGAGAAGACTCTGAGTTTGTTGCAACATTTAGACTTCCAAATCCAGAGGAAGGGAGCTGGTGGCCGTATGTTCTTATAGGGGAAGTTATAAAACTTTGAGGAAGAATACACTTTGCTTCCCCAGATGTACTGCCAGGACTCTTTTGAATTTTGATTGACTTGTAGAGCTTGAATGAAATCTTGCAGACTTTGGAACTCTTGAAAAGCTTGCTCAGAGAGAGGCAGGTAGAATTGAGCCTCCAGTGAATTATTTGCCAGGAACTTGGCTACAGAAATATTCTTGTGTCTTGCAAAGGAGAAAAGTCGTGGGAACTTAGTTTGCAAAATATTATCATTCCAAAGATCAGACCAAAAAAGAACCGTGGATCCATCACCAATTTTGCACTCAGCAATACCCCTGAAGAGGACACAGAGTTTCAGAACATCTCTCCACCAAAAGGATCCTCTATCAGTAGATGCATGGGGAACTTGGCCCTGTGGATAGTGAGCATTCCATATCAATTTGACCCAAGGGATATCTTTTTTGTTGTAGAACTTGTCCAGATTCTTGAGAAGAAGAGCTTTATTCTGGGTTTTGAGATTGATGATTCCCAGCCCTCCTTTGTTTTTGGGTTTTGAGCACTTTTTCCAGGCTACTAAGGGCTTCATTTTGGCATTGGATTCAGATCCTCTCCAAAGACAGTGGCGTCTTGCTCTATCAATAAAATTAAGAACTGCTGCTGGAACTTGCAAAGTACACATGGCAAAGGTGGGCAATGAAGAGAGGACAGAATTAACCAGTTGAAGTCTTCCTGCATGAGTCAAAAAATTTGAGATGGAAGTGAGCTTCCTTTCTGTTTTACTCATAATGGATCCAAAGTGTTCTACCCGGGGCTTTGTGGTGCCCATCGGCAGTCCCAGATAGGTGAATGGCAAGGATTCTAGATTACAGCCAAAAACTCCAGCTAGAAGTTGAGCCCTTTCCAAAGAGAGGTTTAGAGGGACAAGGCAGGATTTCTTGTAATTAACTCAAAGCCCAGTTGACTGAGCAAAGGATTCCAGCAACCCTTTTAAAGTAAATAGCTCCCTCTGTGAGGCTTTCAAAACTAGGAGTGTGTCATCTGCATATTGAACAATTGGGAATTGATCTTGCTCATAAGAGGGTAATGGCAGCTCAAAGAGACCTTGATGATAAGCTTTATTGATGATACATTGAAGAAGATCAGCAGCAAGCACAAAAAGGAGTGGGGACAAAGGGTCCCCTTGTCTAACCCCTCTGCGACAATGAAAATGATTGCCTGGGACACCGTTGAGCAAGATGGAGGAAGAGCCAGAAACAAGAATTCTCTCTATCCAATCAATCCATTGGTTAGAAAAGCCCAAGTGCTTCATCATCAACAATATTGTGTTGTGTTCAATTGTATCAAACGCTTTTGTAAAGTCCAGTTTTAGGATGACAATTTCCTTTTTGGAATGTTGACATTGATAGATGTACTCATATGCCCAGGCCAAGCAATCTTGTATTGTCCTGTTTTTTATGAAACCATACTGATTGGTGTGAATCAAGGGTATTATTCTTGTCTGAAGCCTATTAGCCAAGAGTTTTGTGATAATTTTGAGTATGCCATTCAACAGAGAGATTGGCCTGAAATCATTAACACTTGTGGGATTATGCACTTTGGGGACTAGTGTGATGTAAGAGCTGTTAATGGCTTCCAGGTTCAAAGTGCCATTGAAGAAGTCAAAGCAAAGAGTGTAGATATCTTCTTTCATAATGCCCCAACATTTTTTCAGGAAGAATCCATTAAAACCATCTGGTCCTGGGGCTTTGTCAGGAGGCATTTGTTTTATGACATTGTCAATATCAATGGTGGAGAATGGCCTTGAAAGAGAATCCAAATCGTCTCTTGTTTGTATTAGTTGAGTGAGGTTGTACTGCATTGTTGGGTTAGATGAGTAGCCCATTCTTTTTCTAAAGTCATCAAGAAGAAGTGCTGCTTTTTCATTATGCTCTGTAACAGGATGACCATCTTCAGTGATTAAACTGGTGATGGTGTTAATTCTATATCTTTCTGTAGCTGCAGCGTGAAAAATTTTTGTTCCCTCATCTCCTAATTTAGTCCATCTCACAGTATACCTCTTCTTCCGATATTCTTTCTTAAAGCTGTGCAATCTAAGAATGTTGGCTTTTAAGATCTTTCTGAAGTTGCTCTCTTGAATAAAAAGAGACCTTTGTTCCTCAAGGGCATCTAAGATTTCTAGAGTGTCATTGCAAATTCTGAGAAGCCTATTAAGGTTTGATAACTTTCTGCTCCATTTTTTGAGGGCAGCCCTGAGAAGTTTGAATTTTGCTGTGATTCTAGTGGCACTGTTCGAGGCACTGACATTTGTAGCCCACACTATTTTGACCAGATCCATGAATCCAGGGTGATCAACCCAGTAATTTTCAAACCTGAAGATATGGGCTTTTGGGATTGTGGTACCAATTTGAATCTTGCAAGGGATATGATCTGAAGTTGGCCTAGACATTGGAAGAAGGAGAGTGCTTGGGTAATCAGAAATCCAATTAGCAGAGGTGAAAACCCAATCTAATAACTAGAGAGAGCCAATGACAGGAGAGAAAATGCTCGTGTATGTAATGAGTGGATCTCACCCCTCTTGGGGGCTTATATACATGAGTGGGATTGGATGAGAAATCCCTATCCTAACCTCTTAATAATTATAAAAAGTAGGGATACATTGGTACGTTCCTTTATACACATGTTCCTATATTATTGGGCCTATTATATATTGGGCTAATTGCAAGGTCCCGCCATGGGGGGTTGGGCCACCCCTACAACACTTTTTTTTTGTGAAGCCAGCAATTTATACCCATAGACCAAACACATATGACGTGTCACAGTCTCTGAATGGACCTGCCTCCAGATCCAATTAAAGTTACTCATCATGGGCCTCTATTAAATTGCCATTTACATTAACAGTCCCTATAAACATGGCATGCAATATACATGTGCACCTACCAGTAACCATAAATACAACAAAGTTAGAAGCATAAGTATCTTACATAGTTCCTCATTATAACTCCTGTGGAAGTTATCAGTCAAATGGTAGTACTACCTCTGCTCATTTTTCTAAGGCGTGTTTGTTTGTTTAATAATGTAAGGCGTTCATAGTTTACAAGACAAACAAAATTACCTTCTTTCCTCTAATGACTATTAAGTGCAAAGCATGCATGCTGCATGCATTAAATGGAGGGAGTGCTCTGAGAGAAGAAACGAACATTATTACGTGTAGTTTGGTCTATTCTCTAATCCCCTTAATCCTTGTGCTTGGGTGAAATGCACCTAACAAATTTGAACAGAGGGAGTCTTATGCGGATCATTTTTATAAGGAGAAGTACTACCGCACAGTATGCCGTCGGGAGGCATCCCGACGGCATACCTCCCCTCCCTCTCTCTATGTTTCATGACTGAAGAGGAAGAGTACCTCATCGCTGGCAGCCATCGCCGCGCCGCCTCGGACAGCTCCGCTCCCCTCCTCCGCCACCCTCCACCCCCTCCACCACCACCCACGGCCGGCTGAGGGCAGGAGATCGGCAGCGATGCTCACACGAGAAGGAGAGTGAGAAGGAGATCGAAGAAGGGAATGCGAGGCGGAGGTGGTGCATGTGCGAGCGGAGCGGACGTGTGGTTAAGGGCGACGCTTTAAGATTCGTGTGTGCAGGGATCGAACGGCGATGGACTGTACTGTTGAATGGTGTCCGAATGGAAATCCATTCTTTAGATTTTCCCTTTTATAAGAGATAAAGCTGGTAGTTTTCACTACAAGGTTGCAAAGAAAATCCAAGTGGATTTTAACAATCAGACAATATGTTATCTGGAGTCCATCCAAGTAAAAATTAGCATGTGGTACATAAAGTTGTTTAGCTTTATCAACTTCGAGTCTGACAATGAGTCAATGATTAGGCTTACATGCTACAAATTAGTACATTCAAATACGTTTTGCTCATAATACCCAGTCAGAGAAAAATGATGCTGAGACAAGAAAAGAATATACACCATCCAAAATTCTAAATCCTTTACCCAACCGTAAGTCATACTAATGCAGAAAAATAGTTTCCAGACTTTGCTCCTTCACTGTTGGATATGCATAAAGAGATCATGAATTGAGTCAACTGACTCAACGAACACAATAATTAGTGTTTTGGGCAAGAGTACTGAACCGTTAATTTAATGGAAATCACCAAATCTTCCTTGTTTGCAATTAAAAACATTGTGAATTGATTAAAGGCATTTCCTATTTCATCATTTCCTCTGCCACAGTTACTTCATCCTGAACATCCTAACTGAACACTCCAATATAAAGCCCCACATAACAAGGCAACGATACTCCTTTGCAGATTAGACCTAGCTTATATCCCCCATTGACTTTATCATTGTAAGTGTAAATCAAATGTCATCTAGTTGTAGTTCGCAAAGCTAGTGCCTCTTCTTTTTTTCAGGTTATAACACACGATCACCAAATAGAGTCAAAACTTTTGAGGAAAGCGGGAAGTACTCACAAGTGGAGACAGCATCTCCTTCACCACCTCCCACGCCAGTACCACGCCCAACCGGCACGACCAACCCATTAAGAATGCCGTTCTTCTTGTGCAAGCTCTTCCTTCCTGCTGCCCCGGCACCCTCCTTCCTCCCCTCCCTCTCCCTGCCACCCTTCATCAAACCCCGCAGCGGGAACACGCGCACGCCGCCAGCCTCGCCGAGCAGCAGCCTCCCCATGGCGACCTCCATCGCGTACACCGGCCGCGCCGGGTCGAGCTCGACGACCGCGCACTTGTGCAGCTCCACCGTCCGCCCGTCCACGGCCATCCTCGGGGCGAGCACCCAGATCTGCCCGGCGGCCATGGAGAGCAGCGCCACGGCGTTGACACCGCCCGCGAGGAGGACGCCGAGGCCGAACGGGAGGCCGTGGAGGGCAGGCCGGAGGCCGAGACGTGGCGCTTGAAGGAGAGCGGGGCAGGGGCGAAGCGACCGGAGGCGAGGGTGTAGGCGCGGAGGTGGAGCGCTGGGGAGGAGGGGGACGGGTGCGCGGAGAGGAAGAGGAGGTGGGAGGAGGGGAGCAGGAGCGCGAAGCAGGCGGCGGCCGCGAGCGGGGCGGGGACGACGGTGGAAGCTGGCGAGGCGGAGGCCGAGCTGGGAGCGGGGAGGGAAGGGAACAGGCGGGCGGAGGAGTCGGGGAACAGGAGCGCGAGCGCGCGGGATGGGGAGGGGGCGGCGCGAGGAGGAGCGAGGTGGGAGGCGATGGGGCAGGCGGGAGAGGTAGGCGGCGGGCGTTGAGAGGAGGAGGAAGCGGAGGCGGCGGCGGGGCAGGAGGGGGTGACGGTTGCGGCGGAGGCGGCATGTCCACCGCCGCTGTTTGGGGGGGTGGTGCGGCGACCGGGCGGAACGAAGTGGTTTGGTGGGCTTGACCTGTACCTGTACGTATGTAGATGGGAAATTTAACTTTTTGCCACTTTAAGAATGCCACCTATTCAAATAACATCATTTTCATTGTAATTAATATTTTGCCACTCTCGAGCCTACGTGGCGCCTAGTCACCACCATGTCAGCGCCCACACCTCCCGCGCGCGCCGCGCTGCCGCTGCGCCGCGTCGGCCTCCCCGCGCCGCCGCCGCGCCGCGCGCGCCGCCTCGCGGAGGCGCGCGCGGCGCGGAGGCAGGCGGCGCGCGGAGGCCGACGCGCGCGCGGCGCGGCGCGGAGGCTGAGGCGGCGGAGAGGAGCGACGCGGCGCGCGGGCGAAGGCCGACATGGCGGTGACTAGGCGTCACGTAGGCTCGAGAGTGGCAAAATATTAATTGCAACGAAGAGGATGGCATTTGGATAAGTGGCATTCTTAAGGGTGGCAAAAAGTTAAATTTCCCTATGTAGATCGGTCGGGTCTTAAGAGTCCGGACCAAAATTTCCTCCTAGGTAGGGGTGAAAACGAATCGGATTCGGACGGATATTGCTGTTACCATATCCTAACCCATATTTTTTTCTCCGGATTTGGTATCAATCGGATTCGGTACCAATCGGATTCGGTGTCGGATCGGTCGGGATTAACCCAATTCGTTTGCACCCCTACTTGTTTGTAAGGAATGCATACAGTGCAGTAAATGGAGTAGGACGCACTGACTTGATGTTACTATTTAATAGCTGATGTGGAAGATTTTATTTTACCATTACAAAAGAAAATGAAACGTCAAATAGTAGCACTAACCTGAAATCATATTTGAAGACGTATCGGATTCGGACGGATATTGCTGTTACCATATCCTAACCCATATTTTTTCTCTGGATTCGGTACTAGTCGGATTCGGTGCCGGATCGGTCGGGATTAACCCGACCCGTTTTCACCCCTACCCTAGGCTCCTAGCCAATTTGTCCCCAACAAGTTACTTTGGTGAGCCGTGTGCAATGGATATGTCTACATAGTGGTATGTGCGTGAGATATACGTGGTGCTGCGTGTGTATACGTGTATTCTTATTATACTTAAAAAATTATTTTGGTACAAAATAAACTTGTTTGTGTTGTAATCTTTTATTTTTGTCGTTATTTAGGTTGTAATCCTGTTTTGGTGCTTTATTACGAGTTATATTCGGATTGGCTGAGAATTTACTAGTGTTGTCATGCAGTTTACTTCGGCAATATCAGTTCCTTTTTTAGAAGTCACCGGGGGCAGAGGATCCCCACCTGGATTATACTGATAATAGTCTTCTCTATCAAGAGTACATGATCAGCATGGGGCAGAGGAGTTAAGAGAAAACAATTAGCCCACAAACAAGTTATGTGTCTTGTCTTTTACAGGGGGAGTACAACTCCAGAGGATAGCATCTTCCTTGCAAGCTTGTTGGAGTCGAGCGCAGGATGGGGCTTGGGACCTGAATGTCGATGCTTCCACAAGAGCCAGTAGCAGAGCAGAAGGAAGGTAGCTGAGTAACTCTCATGCACTTACGGTGGCGAAGGGATGGACGGAAGATCGCGGACGGATGGAGGATCATCGAAAATGAACCCGATTTTCCTCCAAAATCGACCCGCGAAGGTGCAATGGAAGAAGAGATGGTCAGCTGTTTCTGGAGAAGCACGACAGATACTCACATTCATCCTCGGACGATATGCTTCTGTGTTTCAGATTGCTCTTGGTTTGAACTCTGCCTTGAACCAGAAGCCAGGCAAAGAATTGGGTTATGGGTTATGAATGCGGCTGTAGCAAATAGCTTTTGATCATAATGTGAGCGCTCGTATGAGTAAAACTGAAACACCATGAAAAATTTAAATCATTTAATTTCTTTTGGATTTTGGTTGAATTCTCAATTCTTTCCCAAATTTGACAATCTACCTTGATTCTTTGCTTTCCTATCTCCCTCTCACGTTGGCACCTTTGGCAAAGCCACCTCCCACCACCACCACCTCTCTATCGTCCCCCTCCACGCAGTCGACCGTCCGTGCCCCAAATTGCAGCCGAGCTCTCCTTGGGCGTTCACACCTGCCCTGCCAACTGCTGTCAACCGGGCCCACCGCTCAGTTGCTCATCGCCCTGGTCAACCTCACTCTCTCCCTCACGCAGCACGCCGTTTGACCCGTGCCTCTCCCGCCGCAACTCTCAGTCTCCTCGGCCGACGCATGTGCTCTCGCCGTACCGACTTTCATCACTCTCGCCAACTCCTGCAGTAATACCAGTGCCACCTCGCCTACACACTCCCTCCCCCAGCAGAGCTCCTGTCGTCTCTCCCCTCCACACGTCGGCATCGCCCGAACCACTCTACTGCTCCCACTGCCTTTCCTCGCCCTTAAAGCCCAATTGCCTTCACAGAGGAACTCACACCACACCCAATTTTACATCAAAGCCAACCAAGTGAACCCAACCGCACCACAGCTCCTCCGCCTTTCTCCCCTGAGCCTGGAGAGCCCTAGACACAAACTTCTTCCTCCCTTGATCAAACTCCGATTGCATTCGCCCATAACATCTCCTCTGCATCCCGAACACAACGATGAACTCACTTAGACGAGAGCATTTCTGTATAACCTTGGCACCATAAGCCTCCTTAGGCCATGGTGTCTCTCCTGTGGACAACTCAGACCAAACACCCCCAACCAAAACCACCGTTGCTCCGATGTTTCTTATCTCCCGTAAATGGTTAAAACACCCTCATCCTCGCTGGAAACCCACTAGGGTAGCCTTGAACCGTAGTGGAAGTCGAGAGCTTCTCTCCAGCCGCCAGCCGCCTTCGCTCACTCCCACTCCTCCCAAAGCTCCAAAATAGAGCCATCGAACCAAGTAGAACCTATCCATATTGGTGGACTTCGTCGGAGTGTCCCACCGGTGCCGATCCGCAACGAAGGTCGTACCCCTATTTTTCCTTGAAGAGAAGCCAGCCAGAAGTTGAAGAAGGCTCCGGACGGTGATGTGGCTTGCTCACAGCCGTCCGTGCCCCATTAATTGATGGCTGAGTGTGAGCACGTGTTGCAGCCAGGCCAGAACGGCCGCACGTGCAACTGGGCTGCATCGGCCAGCCCACCCGGCCATTTGAAAT
The DNA here is from genome assembly GCA_036346575.1 of Dendrocalamus sinicus. Classification (NCBI taxonomy): domain Eukaryota; kingdom Viridiplantae; phylum Streptophyta; class Magnoliopsida; order Poales; family Poaceae; genus Dendrocalamus; species Dendrocalamus sinicus. The sequence continues at coordinate 21,187,758 of CM070643.1, read as the reverse complement.
AAAATCCTGCGCACGCACTGTTCATCTTGGGGCAGCCTAGCACTGTAGCGCACTGTAACAGCTACAATTCACCAAGCCCTAATTTTCAAAAATACCCTATTTCGATCGTTTCGACCTCCATTCCACAAAACCAAACTCCAATAAAATCCAAACTCACCCAATTTGTTTTTTATTGCATTTTACTCTTTTTTATTTTATCTATTTTCCTAGCTTGATTAGTTTCAAGCGTGGACTCATATTATTTTATGTGTTTGCATTAGTTCCTAAGTATTTGGAGGTGACCATTCAAGGACCGGATCCGAGCATCGAAGTGTATGAGACAGGTGATTTTGTTGAACAGCAAGGCAACTTACAAGTTTTTAATCATATTAAATCCCATGAAATTTAAATTATTTAATTACAATATTTTCATTAATGTTATTTAATTAAAATAAATATTTAGAATGACTTGTTAATTAGATATGTCCTACCACTCAAAAATGTCCTGTTTAAATTAAGGCCATATTCACCTTGACAACCATAGTATTATTTAATTATTGTATAAATAATTGTAGATTGGCTCATGTAAAATTTTGTACTACTAAGTGACTTGGCATTTGATAGGTAGATTTGTTTAAATAGCTCTAGGGTAAGAAGCGATCATGAAAAGCTATGAGATGGTTGGGTCCACTACCTTACCCTAGGGAGGATGCTTGAGTAGATAGGTGGCAGTGCCGTCGAGCACTGGGGATTTGAGTTGTGGATGGCAGCCTCAAGGTGAAAAGTAAGGACGAGAACCTTATGCTGAGTAAAAACACAAAAATCGCTCAACCACAAGAATTAACTTGTCAATCCTGGTCTAGTAGCTGCTCAGCTCAATTAATATCTACAGGTGGTAGGAGTGGAAGGGGTGTTGGTATGGGAACGATAAAACCATACTAAACAACGGTATATTTCACTCAAGACGGACGGAAGTGTTCTAACTTGGCCAGGTCAGTGGATACCTGAGTCTGAGTGGAGATCTACCAGGTGGAGGCTATATAAAGAGATGAGCCGTGAAATAACATTATTTTCTTAACTTAGTCATGAGAGTTAAAAAGTCTTATGGGTAAAGCTGAACAACTCTGCAGAGTGAACCAAATGGTGTTTGAATACGCTCTGCTCCCGATTAATAGAGCTGTGTTTAGTAGGTGATTTCAACAACAAGACATAAGTAGATTTTTTATGTGTTTAATTTGAGTAATCTAAGAAAGCAGTTGTTGAAAGCCCCTTACTCTTAAGAAGTTGTTTTGTTATTTCTTATTTAAAAATATTTACAAATAAAATTGCATCCACTCTCAATAATAAAACCAGTATATTCCCATTCATTCACAATCCTGGCAAATAGTTAAATTAGGATTCACTCTTGTGACTTGTTGGGTGCGGTTGTACTCATTACTTGTTAACAACAATAAATAGAAAAACAACGAAAGAACGATGAGTAAGTTGTTGATGAAGATCCTAAAGAGTCCTACTTCGTCGACGACCAGTGGTTTTAGGTCTTAGTTTCGCCCAAGTACGCATATGGAGTTTCTTTTGTAATGTAAGTGTAATATCTCAGCCCAGCCCAGCCCAGCCCGGCCCATCTCACAGGTATATATGACCGAGAGAGAGATAGAGGGAGAAGCCAAACCAGACTTTTGCTCCTCCTTCGCGTGCGTTCTCGGTTGTTTCCACCTTTCCTCCGTGCTCTCCCGATTGTCGCTGCTTCTCTAGCGCCCGCTACCGCTCTTTGCTCTTGCGCCTCGTCGCCCCGCTCCTGCTCCTGCTCGCTGCCGCCGCTGCTCGTGCGAGCCGCTGCCGCTCGCGCGCGCAATCGTTGCCGCCGCCGCCTAGTGGTGCGCCGCCGCCCTCGGCTCGCGTGCGCGCGCCGCCGCCGCCGCGCGCCGCCCTCGGCGCGCCTCTGCCAAGCGCCGCTCATCGCCTGCTCGCCCGGTGCGCGCCGTGCAAGGGAGGAGGGGGAAGGCCGAGCCGGTGAGGAAGAGAGCGAGGTGTCGGCATGGAGCGAGGGGAGGACGAGCCAGGAGCCGGCGGAGCAAAGGAGAGACTTGAGCGCCGGCGTTGGAAAGAAAAGGGAGTGGTGGGGTGAGGAAGAAGAAGAGAAGGAAGAAGAGAAGGGCTGCCGACAGGGGAAAAAAAGAGGCCACGAAAGAGAGCCGGTCGGCTAAAAAAGGAAAGAAAAAAAAAGAAGAAGAGAGAGGAAAAAAAGGAAAAGTCTGATTGGCGGCCAGATTTGCCCGATCCGATGGAGAAATAGGAAGGCTGTCCCGATCCGATCACTCGGGCTAGGGTAACGCCTCGGAAACCCTCTCCATGTTTATTTTACCGAGTCGGGCATAGGTTGATATGTCGATAATTAAAATTGATACATACGATCATTTAATTGTCGTTATTAATATAACTGCCTGAACGACGAAATCGGTACTGCCACAATTGATCTGGTCGATCTGTGGCAGAAGAGGGAGAAGGAGAGCATAATTTGAGGTTAAACAGTATAATTGATTAAAGTGAGATTAAGCGTGTGGAAATTGATTGGCGAGTATAAATAATGAGATCGCTAAATTTATAGACTGGTTAAGTATCGAGTCAATGAGAGGTTGACCGGTGGGACAGGATTGGGTTATGTCGATTGAACGTTAGAGCGATATCATTTGCTCATATGTATTGCATGAGTGTTGAATTGAGATGATTAATGCTTGTTCAGGTGGCGGTTCGAGTCTGGTGCCGTCCACGCACCGTCCGCCAGGTTAACAGGCAAGTGCAGGGTAGAACAGTAAATTGTGGTGAATGTTTATCATTTGGATTTCCATGCTATGATTTACAGTAGTTACGAGATGTATATGAATTGTGTTAATCATACCTGGATGAGTACCGCTTATGATTAGACATCCATATTTAAAGCATATTGTATCATGCAAATGCATAAGAGGCAGGCCGGTGAGAAAGTCATGACTAGTCCGGAGTGCTCTTGAATAAGAGCAAGGTCGGTGAGAAAGTCAAGTGACTATTCCGGAGGGCTCTGGAGTAAGACCTACAGAGGTAGGCAATTGAGTGGTCCATCGACGGGTGGACGCTCCGTTATACCGGTATCAGCTACAGTTATAGATGCATTACAGATGCATTGCATTGCATTTACAGGAAATGAACACGCGATAGGAAACCCGGAGGTTCTGGGTTACAGCGCTTAAATGTGATTTGGTGGTTACCGATGCATTATAGATGCATTGCATAGCATTGCATTACAGATGCATTGCACAAAAGTGACAGGGAGTTATACAGATTACAGATACAGAGTTGATGTACGAGTTACGATTCTGAGGTTGATTTACGCTTCTGATGCAGAATTAATTTACAATTTGCAGTCATAAAGTGGATTTACAGCTTACAGTTCGTGAAACTGATTGAATTGCTAAAGTGATGTTACTGTTTTATCGTGTGCTTGCTGAGTCTTCGGACTCACCCTTGATTTATTGTTGTTTTTAAGTGAAGGAAGACGACATGCATGGGCGGGAGTAGCGTATCATTCGCGTATCACAATAATTCACAAATCGTCTACAGCTGACATATTTACTCTTGGATAGTCTAAGTGCCTTTCTAGTAATTATCAAAGTTATATCTCTGCTGCGCTTAGTGTCAAGTGTACCGGCTTTTGTCATCTGGTTGCTATTTAAATAAAATAATTGCTTCGCAAGACCAGCGGCAAAAGTTGAAGTTGGTAGCATTATAGTGTAGGTGGTAGCACTTTGGGCTCAGAAAGGAGCCGGGGTGTTACAGTAAGATAACTTTGGGCTTATCGTCCGCTGCATCCAAAACTAGACTATTAAGTCTTACTTCTGTAATAAAGTTTGGTTCTTATTTGTAAGCATGTATTAAATTGATGCTCATTCATGTACAGTACTCCACAACTAAACAGTCCTGACCAGTTGCAAGAATTACTAGCGCTTTCGTAAATAAGGGCGTTACAGAACCGAATGTCGATAAAAATCTATAAGCCGCTTTGAAAAGATTATTTTAATAAGCCACTTCGAAAAGACGGTGAAAAAACTGCTTCGTTTATTTGTTCAGAAAGATATAGGCTATAAGTCATAAGTCAAAAGAACCCACCAACTCAACTTGGCACGGCATTCTTCCACACGAAGTCATATCCTTGTGGCTTTTGGCTTTTTTTGAAATCGGTTTTCAATGGAGTGGTTTCTATAAGTTATTTGCAAGAGTCATTGCAAGAGCTGTTTTGAACAAAATGACTTCTCAACACGAGTATCCCCTACTCTCTCAATCTATCTCATAATCAGCCAAAAATTATAGCAAAAGACCAAAAACACACAGCACTTTCGAATATGATTATAATATAATTAATGTGGCCAGTCGATGCCACCGTGTACAGCCTGTACGGGTGTGAAGATCTGAAGGGTTCCTTGTCTGGGGAACAGATTACCTGCGGTCTGGTTCATTTCTGAGGGCGAGCCCGTGCAGGTAATCCTGAACCATCTGAACAAGATCAGGGGTTCACAAAGTCACAACGTGTCTATGTTGGAATTCTAGGATACGTGACTATGCGATATGCTATGATGCAAAATCACATGAGGATTGCCAAAAGGCCAAATGAAATATTTAGCGGCGTATGAGTTCCATTTGGATGGATTATATGGTTTATGTTTGTCTGGGATTGTATTTTGTTCAAGTATTAGAGCAAGTCCAATAATAGAGCCAAGTGTTTAGCTATAAGTCAAGTTATAAGAGCCAAGTTATACAATAATTTGTCTTCTATTTGTCTACAAAAGGTTTTTTATTATTATGTGGTACCATGTCTCACATTCTCTTTCCTATTCCTCCTCACATACATTTATTATCTGAGCCCACCACTCCATAGGCTCCCGTGCCCAGCTTGTTGCTTGCATGAGAGCGAAGCTCTCATCTCTCTCCTCTCTTCTCTCCTCCACATCAGCAAAAATACTGGCTAGCTTGGCTATAAAACCATTATTGGACTTGCTCTTATAAGAGGAATCACCGGGATCCAGTGAGCCAATGACCTGTGGGCTGCACCGCACCCCCAAGGTAAAGGCTCTTGTTACATGCGAAAAAAAGATTATGGAAATTATGTTAGCGCATTCTTGGGATGCAAGAATTTCACAAGAATTTATAAAAATAGGTACATTTTTTTTTACAAAATTCTTTAGAATTTCTATATTCCAAATAGAGCCTTAGCGTAGTAATATCAATTATTCATTTTTGCTGGATTCATTCATGCATATACGAAATTGTAAATAAATCCATGGCACAACCCCCCAAAAAGTAAACAACTAGATATCGGCAAGTACGTGTTTTACAAGTTTGCAATTGATCAGGGAAAAGTCCTAGACAAAGCTTCAGTTTTTAACTTTCGGTTTATTTTTCACATTTCATAAATTTTATTTTTTTCTGAACTTTTGACTTTTTATTAAGCTTTTTTACCGGTTCTTTTTTCCTGTATTTATTTGTATTATACGTAATGAGCTAACATATTTTTTAATTTTTTTAAATTTAACTATGCTAAATAAGCCTCTATCAGCTACAGCATTTTTTCAGTTAGCTACAGTGTTTTTCAGCCATAAACCACCAAAAATAAGCCCAAATGATCACCATTCATCGAGGGAGAGGGAATGCGAAAGCAAAGGTGAGACTCGAGAGAGATTTAACCTTTAATTCGCTATTGCCATGCCATCTTTAGTTTTCCAACTTAGTTTCTAAACACATATTATTCTACAATTTAGAAATAGAACATTTTCCCGACGTACTATCCTTCAATAATTGAAATATAGTTTTCTAATGAAATCATTAAATCAAGACATGGACAAAAATTAAACAAAATTTAAGACACATAATTACATGGAATGTTTTACCACCATGCCTATCTTAATGAAGCGAATTGAGCACTGAAATGTGAAAACATACGCAGATGCAGGTCATCGCGCTTTTAATCATCGACACTTGCGGAAAGAAAAAAAACGATACACCAAGCATAATTCAATCTTCCTTAGTTTGGATGGCCGAGCTTACTGAACAGCTATATACTTACCAAGATCTGGACGGAACCAGGATTTAGGAACGAGGAAGGCCAAACAAGCTATAGCACTAACGACAACAAATTTTTTAAAATATACAAAGATACAATGCACCCAAGACGACAGCAAATTAATTCCACGAGAAATCAATCACATTCAATTAGAAACTGAGATTGCACGAACCACCACCTTGTCGCTTTTCTTTGATTGACCACTTCTCGCCAATCAATCAAAGCACCAACAAATACCTTGATTAAACAAAAGAAGGGAACTGTCTGCTAACAACGAACTCAATTAGTGAATGTACAATACAGAGTTACAGACATTGTTAGAACAGCAACAATGGTTAAGAGTAAATCAGTCAAATGCCGGCTCCTTACGCCCTATAAAAGGAACGCAGCATCTTGCAACCAAGTCTCTTCTTTGATGGAACACATGGTGATAAGTTATATCGCTTAGCTCCTTGTAAATAACATTACCTTTATGTTTTGCCTGCCACAGAAGCCTCAGCCTGCAATTGCAGGACATAACAACGAGGGAACTACTTTTTTTTTACCAAGAGTACAACTACTATACAACTTGGACCGGCTTTCATTCATAGAAGCAACCCCTCCAGCACAAACACAATGGACCTCCCTTTAAACAATCATCTCAGCAGCCCTTGACATCTTGTTGACAGTTCCTTGTAAAGTTGCTTATAACGAATCCAGTAAATGCAGACGCAACGAAAAAAAAACTCGACCTGCGGGGGGAAGAATCCCCCCGGGCATTGCTTAAGAAGAAGGTCTTCTCACGTAGACCGAGAAAACCCCCGAACCCCTGCTCCACCCTTACACAGCGGCACCATCGCCCGACCTTGTGAGACTACCGGCGGATCCTTTGGATCAACGCCTTGGCGGGGCCTTAGACGCAACGAAAGACACTGCCATCTTCATCTGTGCCCCATTTCACGCCCATATCATCACTGTTTACAAGGAACTGTGTGCATCTGTGATTGACATAGCTCTTTCTTGCACCAGATCGGCGTTACAGCATCGTATTTCACATTAGGGTTGCACCAGGAAGAGAGGAGGTTGGGTCTGCTGTTTGTAATGCAGCAGGCACAAAAGGCATAGGTGCCTGCTGTGGTTCATTGATGAAGCCCAGAACTTCCAAAATTTGTCTGCACTTGCAGCAATCATTACATAAGACATGTTCGAAATAAGAAAACAAAGAGTACGGCAACTAATACCTTTTTTTTTTGGCAAAATATCATGTATTGACCCACAGACTGAACAGATACTCATATGAACCCAATGAAACTGAGGGGATTAAAAATCTAAAACAACTTATAGCCCAGAATGAACAGGACACACTTTAAACAAAGCTGGTTACTTTTTCTTGGTTTAAAACTCCACACAATATCAATATGGAAGTACAACTATACAACTAGAACTAGAAGTAATGAAAATAAAACATCATAATTTTCATTGTAACTGTATTCTTGTGTGCTTAAGCCACAGAAAAATGCCATATGCATAAAAAGACATCAAAAACCCAAAATGAATAGATAGGAGATTGACTTACAGGAAGTCTAACTCTAGAATAGAACTGAAATTACAAAGGCACCAAATTCCAATTGAAGCACAACTAAAGGTACCTGAGCTCTCTCCACAGCTATACAACATGACGTGCACGCCCAACTCATTAACTAACCTTTTTAGGAGTCCTAATTTATTATTAGCAACACCCCAACAGTTTGCTAGCGCAGCAATTTTACACAACAAAGTGATAAACAGTAGAGAAATGGATGCTAGTTTTGGTGAATCAGTCTTTAGTGCACCTTGACCTAACTGTAAGCTTAAGTATTTTCTGCTCAGCCGTCAAAAGAGTACTACGAAAATTGAGTGAGTTGTTAAGACTAACAGAAATACCACTACGAAAATTGAGTGAGTTGTGACTAACAGAAATATCAGGGAAGTACCTGGGCAAGGTGCTGTGCATGTTCCGCTGATTAACAAAAGAAGAAAGAGGATTTCGTAGATTGTTATACTTATTCAAGGCAATTTCAAGCTGTGGTGGAGGTAACTACATGCAGCATTGTGATGTCGTGTCAGTAAAATAGTAGAATCTAGAATGTATATCCAGGAATATATTCAGTAGAATAACAGTAACAGAGTTAGTACCTGTAACAAAACATCAAAAGAGCGTGGTTGAGTTTGGTATGCCAATTTTAAGAACCCAACCCACAGCTTTGGCATTTTCCATATCTGCAGCAAGAGACACAAACTGAAGCTTAAGAACTGCAAATAAAAAACTGCTGAATGAACTTACATCCCTAAATTTCTTCTCAAAACTGCTGAACGAACTAGATAATGGTTCAAATTGTGTCAGTCGACAACATCAACACACTCCGGTGGCTGATCTAATATCTGTTGAATATAACACAATGGAGCTTTTAGGTTTCTATGTTTCCTCATGATTATTGTATAAGAAGGCATGATTAATTTATAAAAAAAGAAAAGGAAACTACACTTATTAGGTTAGAAGACTTAAGGGGCATCCCTATTTTAAAATAGCTTATTATACTAGATAAGAATATAGTGATACAGATAACTATCTGAGGTTTTATTGAAGCAAAAAAAAAATACAATGATAGAATAGGGACTCCCATTTGGTCAATCAATATCAGGCAAGAAAATAAAACAAATCATGTAACTAATAGAACAAATTCACACACCTGCTTATTGACAAGCCTGGAGAGTATCCCCATGACAAAATCGACCTGAAGAAATAAACAATGAACAAATGACTGAAAAACAATGTTCTTCAACTTTCATGCTGTTTATCCTAAAGAGATCTATTTGGAATTTTTATTTAAAAAATGTTAATTTCCCTATTTGGAATTTTTTTATAAAAAAATGCAAATTGCCAAGAAAGAGTTGTTTCTACTCTGTGTAGAAAAAACTAGTCAAATCTTTGTAAACAATATAAGGGGAAAAGTCAGGTACAAATCTATACACCAATTGATAAGCAAGTGACCATTCAATTTTTATAAGATTTATACATCAAATCCAAAGAGAATATATGAACTGCTTAGCAAGTAACCTACTAATTTCTAATAATTATATAACCAGATTGTATTCATTGTGTACAAATTAACATGAGCATCACCATACCAAAGCTGGGAAAGCATCAAGTGCTTGGATAGCTGTTCTCATAAAAAGAAGAGGAATTGGTACATTGTCAACCTGCATGACAGTCCAATCAATTAAGCAAAACAAATACACACACACTGCATACAATAACGGTGGTCACGTAAGTACCAATTTATTCAGTGACTTTTCCAAAACTTGCTGAGTAAATACCGTGCGCTGCTCAAAGCAAGCTGTGCAAGCATCTGTGACCTGAAAATATTTTCATTTCCATCAGCAATTGACAAAACTTCACGACAACAAATAAAATCTATATTGCACATTGTCACAATGCATGAGCATGTGTTCGGGTATAAAATCTACACATCCACAAGACGTTCACAAAAAATGTAATTTACTCGAGGACTGAATTTGGAGTGCAAGTGCCATAACAAGGTACTTGGAACTTGGAAGCCTTGTCTATTTGTGCACACTTACAATATGGGATATTGAAATATCATAATATAGCATTAAAAACAACCAGTAGCAAATGGTATTACCTTCTTTAGGGGAACTTTATCCTTTTCAGGATTAATATCATGAATCGCAATCAGAACTTCAGCAGGAGTTAACACTGGCCCAGTATGAGCAGATCCCTGTCAAAAGCAAAGTTAATTTAAATCCAAGATTAACAAAACAATATGACTTGCTAGAAATTAGCTTAAAGAGTGCATCCTTAGTAACACATCACTGACATGGTTTTTACAAATTCATGCCAAACAACACAAATATGATGTTTGCTTGTCTAAAGTCAATATAAATACAAATTCATGCCAAACAACACAAATATGATGTTTGCTTAACAGAAATTATTTAGCAAAAGCCATCACAGAAACATGAAGTTGTGAAATGAAAGCAATAACATATTCCCAGAATGAATAGGACAAAAAATGCTCATCTAGATTAGCATTGAGTTTCATGCATCAATCAATTCAACCAAAAGCTTAAGCTTTTAGGGAACGGTGGGCAACCTACTCATACTTCAACACTCCCCCATCATCTCTAGACTCGACCAGGCCTATGTTGTGGACTCAATATGGGCTGGGACTTGGTCCACCCCTGTGACCCTCCTGGTCTTATTGTCTCACCAGTATACCCTTCAACCACCATGATTATTCTGGGCATTGATATCATGTTGAGTATCATGAACCAAGCCAGTTCATCCAAATGTTTATGCTGTTAGTGAAATATCCGCAATTTACTCATAGTTCAACAATCAGAATTCAATTCACTTGTAGTTCAACCACTAATTTTCAAGGCAGGCCATTAGGCCAATGGGTCAGCCTATCTCACTTGCACCCCTAGCCAACCAGAACCTCGGAACAAGGGCATTTGTGCCTACCAGTGGCTGTGGGTATACCAGCTTTAACTTACCAGTCATCACTGGTACAATTATAACAAGCTAACTAGCAGTGGTAACGCAAATACTGGTACGTAGTCCTACTAGGAAAATAATGTGGAGCCTGTAAGGCAGAAACAATTTCGGTAAAGGATATTTTAAAACAAACTTCATTCCTTCCTGAACTCCGAAGATTACAAAGTATGCCTACCTATTCAGTGCGAAAATAAATCAAGAAGCGAGACCACTGGATAAGTTGCTCTCATTTTGTAAGGGCATCTGATACGACAAAAATTCTTTCCTGAACATTAAAATGTGATTCACAGACCAACTGTGACAGGCTATATTGGTCTCAATATATTCCACAAATTGTACTCTACCCAAGCCATACTTTTATGAAACACCGTCAGAGAATCTTGTGGAATTCTGCAGAGAATGCAAGCCCATTAATGGACTGTCGAATAAGCATGATAAAATTACCTGCAATATCCGAGCAAGTGCGTCTTGAAATCTGTCAGGTGGGAGATCAACTAATCTCGGAAATATGGGCAGCACCTGAGACATACATACAAGATTGCATTTATGATGAATAGATTACACACAAAAAAGGATCAACATAATATGTAACATATTCCAGGGAAAAAACATGTGCCCAAATAGATTATTCATTATTGACAAATTTTCGAAATGATTTTTTAACATGCATTTATTACCAGCTGCAAAATAATGTTGCATTCTAGATTGATGTGTAACTCCAAAATATATTCACATTTATTTCAGGATACTTCAATGGTAAGATCAAGTAGATGAAGTGGTCAAAGTTGGTGCTCTGTAAATTACTCTATCAGTCCATGGTGTGATAATATTTAAAGTGAGTATGCATGAAGTGCAAACTGGCATACCTATTGACCCATCATGACCACAGCAACTAACCATTATCTCAGCAAGACAGCAACTTACTTGGACAGATTATAATAATTAAGAAAACAGAATTTGAGTATCTAGAAGCTAATAATGAGAGGATTCCGTAACCTAAAATCAGGTCACACAAGAACACTCGGGCATAGCATTACTGTAAGTCTGTAACTAATATGAAAAGGCAATCACGTATGCGTTGATAATATGTTTTCAAGTCTGTAACTAATATGAAAAGGTCATCAGGTATGCGTTGATAATATGTTTTCAAGTCCCTTAATAATATTTTTTCCTCACAAGAAAATGTCTTGAAAAATAGATTTAGTAAGGGGGCTAACATTAATAAGGAGACACTGTACACCACACGATCTGGATTAGTTGTCCAGGTCACCAGCCAATTTCCAAGAGTGCCACACAATCTTGATTGAGCAACCACAAGTCCACAATCACCTGCCCAATTGCAATTGCAGCTGCCTCACGAATTAGCAGATTGCCCGACAACATGATCCAGATTGTGCAGGGTATTCATGCCCTTGCAAACATTATCATGGCAAGGAAAGCATTTCTATTCCTCGGCTAACAAAGAACTAGACAATCAGAGTATACATAAAAAATAATTGAAACCAATACCTCTTCCTTTGGAAATGAAGATAACAATGGAATGAGAATAGATGCATCCTGGCAGAGAAAATTACAAGATTCAGCAAACACGGTAAGTAAACAATACTACCAAAAGGGCATGAACAAGAGAGTTGCAGACTGCAGTAGTACACAATGTTAGCAGAAAGTATCCAAACCTTCAGCTTGGTCTCATATAGATGTTTAACAGCTGCAACTAGGACAGCTGAAGGATTTGATTCTTCGGTCAGTGTTTGCAGTATCTTTAAAAAGAGAAAAGAAGCAATAAGCATAAGGAACTTCTATGTTTCACAATAGGGATAATACATGATATACTACTCAAAAGAATGGCTTAGCCCGGAATGTCACTCCAAAGAATGACATCCACCACATACCACTGCAATGAAGTTTAGATTCAGCATATACCATTTCCCCTCTTTTTTTCCAAACTAAAGCCTTTAACCCTTTTTGACTATGGGAAAGGACTATTTTGCCCACATGTCCCATGTTTTTATGAATCCTTTAACCCTCTTTTTTAGAAACACCACTCAAGCCGTTTCAACCCTGGTGCGACCGATTCCAAGACTAGGTCACTTTCATCGGTCTGTGGTTCGCGTGTAACCACGTCGGTCTAAATGATGCCAGCCGGCCTCACTTCAGGTCCACGGAGACCATGCTGAGGGATCAAACTGAAGGCATGGCAGAGTTTTACCTTTTTTAACATGACAAAGAGATCTGCATCACTCACCAAACCAAAGTTTTGCTTTTTGAAACCAAAAATATGCCATTCTCAATTAATGAATTAGTAGCTCTCCTAGTTTTCGTAAAAAATATAAAAAATATGTCGTTCCTCATCGCAAAATATAATTACGTGTACAGAATTGGGACCCGGGTTGCATTACAATGCTCTGTCCACAAAAGGCCAATAGAGTTGGCACCAGTTAGGCATGGAGGGACTCGATCGCACCACAACAGAAAGGCTGATTAGGCATGGAGGGACTCAAATCGCACCGCAACAGAAAGGCTGGTTCGGTCGCATGGATTGTGTGATATTTCCTAAAATCATGAAAACATGGTATACATGGGCAAAACAATCCTTTCCCATGTCCAAAAAGGGTCAAAAGGCTCTAATTTGCAATAAAATAGAGGAAATGGTATATGCTAAATATAAACTTCTTTGGAGTAGTGTGTGGCGGAAGTCATTCTTCAAAGTGGCATTCCGGGCTACACCATTCTTTTGAGTGGTATATCATGAATTATCCATTCACAATAATGTACAAAGAGAAGTAAGAGTTAAATGTAATACCAAGGTAACAAGTTCTTCACTGCCTTCAGGTGGATTATGAATAATGTCCAGCATCGCAGAACATGAGGATCCCAGATTTCTTACAAGGATGGGTACATGCCAATGGATACACTGCACAATTTTGCACCATAATGTACAGTCAGTAATTGTATTTTTTTTAAAACGCAGGAGAGCTGCGTTTCATTGTATTAGGGAGAAGAAAAAAGAGGTGGGTCCCCAACAGGAACCTCACTCATACGGGGACCAAATATGAATGAGGCTTAAACACAGACTCAAGGAACAAACACAAAGCGAACAAACACGACTCAACCCAGCCCTATCCGACCTAGATTGCAAGCGCAAGCCCTAACCCTTGCAGCTTCTTCGCACCAGCCATGCACCAAAGGCTGTGCTCGTCCTTCAACTCACTCAAAATCGAGTTAACCGAAGGAGCAGCACCCTCAAACACACAAGCATTCCTATGCTTCCATAAAATCCAGGCGCCGAGCATAATCATAGTGTTCACTCCTTTTTTGTGCTCCTTTTGAACTCTTCTCATCGTCTTGCGCCACCACTCTGCAAAGCTCCGTTCGTTTTGCCGTGGGACTAAATCTGCTAGACCCAACGGATTGAACAATCTGAACCAAACTTGTCTTGCCACAACACACGAAGACAAGAGATGTTGTATCGTCTCTTCTTCTTGATCGCATAGTGGACATTTTTCCGGATGAGAGAGGCTCCTCTTAGCTAGCCTATCCACTGTCCAACATCTGTTTCGGATTGCCAACCACAAGAACATTTTGCATTTGGCCGGGGCCCAGGTTTTCCATAAACGACGCCAAGGCTCAAAGGTCACAGCGCCAAGAAAATAAGCTTTATATGCAGATTTGGAAGAATAACATCCACTAGCATCAAGCCTCCAAGTGTGACAATCCTCTTGGTCAGTCAACGCAAAATCCATGAGGCAGTCCCAAACTCCAATGAATTCTCTAAAACCAGTCCAAGACAGGCCTCCTTGAATGTCCCTGGGCCAATCCACATTGTTGAGAGCTTCAGCCACAGTCCGGCTCTTGCGGATTCTTGGAGGCACACAAGCAAAAACTGTTGGCGCAAGATGTTCAATCGAGCAACCGTGCAGCCAACGATCAGTCCAAAAAAGAGTGTTGTTTCCATTCCCTACCTCCGAAGTGACAGCAATGGCAAAAAGAGCTATCGAGTTAGGATGCGAGGGAAGCTCAAGGTTAGTCCATGACCGATCAGCTCTGGTCTTTTTAAAACCATTGCCATCTGATTTGTAGAGCCCTGGCCATCACCTCCAAGTTGGGAATACCTAACCCTCCAAGATCCAACGGTCTCGTAACCTTATCCCAAGCCACTAGACAACAACCACCGTTAGCCTTATCCTTTCCTTGCCAAATGAAACCCCTTCTGACTTTATCCACCGTCTTGAGGAACCACTTCGAAGCACTGATGGCAATTAACATATAGACCGGCATGGCGGAGATAACAAACCGGACTAACGTGGCACGTCCCGCCCTGTTCAAAAGAGCTGCCTTCCAACACGGGAGCTTGTCAGCGAATTTCTCAATCCACGGCATAAGATCCCTCTTTCGAAGCTTCTTATTTGATAACGGCAGGCCCAAGTATTTACAAGGGAACTCAGTAAACTTTGCCAACAATTCAAGATACTTTGCCATGTAATTGTAATTCAGTAGTCAATATTCAAAACATTAGAATTAGCACAATGCAAGTTAAAAGTAGCACCTGCTTGACAACTTTTGGAGACCTTCCATATACATCGAGCAGATGTTGAAGAAGAGTGGGCCTCTGGAAGAAAGGAAAATGGTTTTACAACCACTCTAAAAAAAAGACACAAGAAAAGCACGGCACTATGTTCATCTGGATACCTTTGTACAAAGTGCAAAGAACAATGAAGTATGGCGTTTGGCCTCGGATACAGATATTGTTGATTGTTTAGGTGAAACCAAAGAGGTCATGGTAGAACCACTTTCAGAAGGTCCAGCATCTGAAATCTGGGCGCCACTAACTGAAGTTTCCTGACTGCCTACCTCAAACTGCTTTCATAAAAAACATCTATCAGTCCGATATTCAACCAAAATTGTAGTGTGTATCTCAAATAATCTAAGACCACACCTAGTTGTGACAAAGTGTTGCAAACCACAAATTTTGTGGTGGCCAATCCGGTCACCACAAATTACGCAAAGTTGGGCAAGAATATGTGTCTGTGTAGGGCAAGGAGCTAAGGAAGTGTGGACAGCCGCAACAGTGGTCACGAACTAAATGGTGGCCTAAAAATTCAAAGTTACCTAACTTGAGTGTGGTAAAGAACCAAACACCGCCTAGGACGTTTGATCTTTCCCTATATCATTGAGGAAAAGTTGTAACTGCGGTACAGAAATTGTAAGAAGAGCTGCAAATATTTAGGTTAGGAGAAACTCCACCCAGCTGCTTATTGCTACAAAAAGTCAATTAAGCCACTAACTATCCTGATTAGCAATCCACCTACAATAAACATATAATACAAAATCAATCAATTCAGGGCCCCGCATCCAAGTAACAAGCTTAAAACACCATAAAATAGTACAAGTGTCCTTTCATTCAAGTAGGAGTGTCACCTGAACCTTAAACTAAGAGCTACCAGATCTACATTGTTTCTCTTTGATGATAAATGGTCAGAAAGATCAAAAATACAAAACATGCAAGTGCCTGTAACATATGAGAGCCGAAACATCTGATTTTTCCCCCTGTTGTGAGGATGACAAAAACAGAAATACAATTAGAAAACAGGCTCTCAAAGCGCATCCTGATAGGGACATAATGGTTGAGCCCTAGGATGAAAGAGGATCAAATATGAATTGAATATCAGTCAAACCATACTCACATCATATTTTTAAGTCAAATTTGTATATTCTCAGACTCAAATACGAATTCGAATTGAACTTCAGCACAATTCAGGTTGGAATCAGGACATCCGCATAATTTGTACATTAGCTAGATAATAATTATACAATATTCTCACATGCGACTAAATGAATAGTTGTAATAAGTTAAGCTCAAGGAATGTGACTTGACACTAAATAAAAAAATTAACTAATTAGACATGCTGATGCTGCAACAAAATGTTTACGTTGCTTTATTGAATTAGAGTTCAAGTGCAGATAATCTAGGAAGCACCGATACGGTAGTTGTCTGCCGTACGCGTGTCCGACACGTATCCAATACGGCGATACGTTCCGATACGCAGCGATACAGTATCGGCGAATTTCAGCCAAGAATAAAAATAAGAAATAGCCCGATACGTCGCCAATACGGCGCGATACTCGTCCGATATGTATGGCCCAATTGAATTCAGCCCAACAGAGGAGACACCCAGCCAGTGAGAGGAGACGATAACGTCTCCCCTAACGCCCACCCATCCAAGCCGCCGTCACACCCAACACGGCAACGCCAAACCCTAATTCATTCCTCGCTCGCATGCTCCTTCTCGCTCGTCGCCGCCAGGAACTCCTCCCCTCCCACTGCCTGGACATCCGCCGCCTGGATTTCACCTCGCCACCAACACCTCTCCTTCCCCTCCAGGTCAGCCGCCTCCCCCGCCGCTCCCCTGCTCCCACCGCTCATCCTCCGCATTTGACTCTGTCCTCCCTTTTCTGTAAACAAGTTCACCATCTAGTCCAGCTAAATTTGATATTTATCTTCTGCATTGAAGCATAAAATAGTTGCTCACTTCAATTTGAACATATATAAAACGAGTTTCTTTCTTATGTAAATTCACGTAACCTTGAACCAATTTTGTTTTTTCTGGTACTTGAATTAAGAATGGACTGCTTGTTGCACTGAATTTATCCCATTTTATTTTTTGCTATTTGAATTTATCTAAGCTTCTTTTTCTAGAACCATGAATGCACTGCTTGTTGAATTGAAGATGTTTTTAAGAAAGACTGCATTATTAACAAAATAGACAAATTACATATCCATTCGACTCCTAGAAGAGTACAGAGCTGAGAGCTCTGCTGCTGCATGAACTGATAAATACATCTATCTGGTGCTTTGATCAGAGGGTAGTATGCATCATAAATACATATATAAAAATGGAAAAACACATATCATGACCCTACAACATCACTGACTGTTTGAAATTTAAGTTACTCAGTGATGTTTTCAATGTTTATTATGAGTCAGGGGTGTGGATAGATGGTTGTCTATGGTGCATTGGTTACACAATGGTAAATGTTAATTATTCTATGGTGTTTACTTGTTTACTATATACTACCATGGTAATTATTGTTTGCTATTTTGAAACTGTACCTCTTGCTATTTTAGATGGATCTAATTGATCTAAACACGAAGCTATTGTGGAAGTATGTTGATATTCTGGAGAGATTTACAGATGGTGGAGGAAATGTACGATTCAGATGCAAGTATTGTGCTTGGGAATTCTGTAGAAGCTACTATAGAGTTAAAGCACACTTGCTTAAAAAATCGAATGCCAGGATCAGAATGTGTCCAAAGGTGACAAAGCTATCCTTCAGTAGCTTCAGAGTGAAGTTGATGAGGCTAAAGAAGAAAACTAGTCTGTAGCATTCAATTAATCAAGATAATCTCAGTTTCTTCCTCTCTCGTAACCTGTTTACAATTTTTTATTTTCAAATGTGTGTATGTACGTACGTACGTATGTATGAAAATGGTTCTATACTCCTAAAAGTATGTATTCTCATTTCTAATATACTCCTTTAATGGTGTTGTTATACCCCTTTATCTATTTAAGCATGCTCTAATAATGATTATAAGATACTCCAAAGTGAGTTCTACGAAAAATTTCATTAAAGTTTACTTTTTATAACATAATTTGTGTATATACTCCTTTTATACATAAAAAAGTATATATAGCAAAAATAAAGAGTTCCGATGAAACTTTTTCAACCAAGTCACATTGGGCTATCTTAAAATTGGTATTTAAGTACACCGAAAATGATAAGGTATAAAATATTCGTTTAAGTGGTACATTAAAGGTAAAAGTATGTGCTCCTGAAAGTACGAAAAAGACTCAGACACACACACAAGGTTCCAAAACCGTGCAGGCCTAAATCCACTGAGGCGTCACGGTTCCCACAGAACCAGGAAAAACTGGGAAAACCGGTCAAATTTTGAATTTTAAAATTTGAATTTGAAACCGGTAACCGGAAAAACCGGCCGGTTACCGCCCCAAAAAACCGGAAAAACCACTAAAAAATCGGAAAAACGCTAAAAAAAACCGGAAAACACAAGAAAAAGTTGAATTTCGGATGTTTTGAAGCATATTTAGCTCATACAATAGGTAATCTAATACAAAAAAGGTTTAAACCAACCTAGAAGATGCATTATGCAATCACAAAAGACTCACAAATATAAATGCACTTCGAAAAAACCGGCGGTTTTTTCATCCCGCCACCGCCGGAAATCCGATTCTGCACGCAGAATCGCCGGTAATCCGATCCATGCACACACACATATATATGTATATGTTGTATCGACGTATTCTTGTTTTTGGAAAATATCGTATCGTTGTGTTGCCGTACGTATCGCTGTACCCGTATCGCGTATCAGAGCATCCTAGCAGATAATACAACATTTTTTATGGAAAAGTCTAAGACATATTCACATCCATTTTTCACATTTGAATGAAACAAAAACTATTATTCAGATGGAAGAATCTAAAATTCTAAACCATATCTCATGCTATTGATTTTGGCAATCGAATAGTTCCGAACTTCCGATAATCCACATCCGTTTTTCACTCCTAGTTGAGCCTGAGTGCATTATAAAGTGCCTAACCATAACAAGGATCAAAATCATCAAGAATTACCTCAGCTACCGATTCATTTGAGGATGTGAAATTAACATCTGCCTCCACACCATGCTTATTAGCAACTGCCAAAAGACTGACTCTGGCAAACTGCTCGACTTTGTGTGATGCATATGTTAGATCATAGAGTTTTTTTGCAACCTAACAAATATACATGTATCAGCATTACATGCCCAGTATTATATCAAATCAACAAAGTAGAAAAACATAAGGCAATGCTGCTCCATACCAATCTAACCGCCTTCCCCCTGACTTCATCTTGAGAGTGAATGGCACACTGCAAATTCATAACAAAGGATATGTGAGGCATAGCGCACAGATGATAAATAGTGTACTGCCAGCGGCATAAAAAAAATCCTATGATTGTTGTGAACTCGGATTAATATTGCCATGAATTGAAACTTATACTAGTACAACATTTAAGCCACAAATACAGCATGTTTGATATTGGGGTAAATGGGGTACTTGTATTTAAATAAAGATAAAATAACTAACTCAACACAGAAATGCTTGAAGTCAACGAATAGCAGAAACAGCGCTTTTGTAACTCAAATAATCTTCATTATATTAGAATTTAGAGAAGTTATAAAAAAATTTAATATCAGTCAAAATGATTTATAGTATTCTACCAGTTGAAAAAGAAACATTGCAAACCTTCAGAACAATATCCAAGCAAGCTTGCCGAAGTGGAGGCCGCCCTAAAATAAGACTCCATACAGTTCCCAGGCCTTGGGTGACACGATCACCATCACTGTCCTTTGTTTGTTGGCTGTTGCCTTGTGACATGCAAAGACCCTCCAGTAATCTAAACAGAGACTCAGGCAAATATGGTGCTTCACACAGAAGTTTGCTCAAAGACTTGTCTGAAGCAGGTAGCGAATCAATCAAGGACCTTGCCTGAGTGCAAAACAAATAACAAAATATTAAAAAATTCCTAAGTTTAACCTTCAGGAAGAAGACAAAATGATATCTGAAATTCTAAATACAATGTGCTTGCTTACAAGTGATATAAAGAACTTCTCGTAATGCTTAGAAGTAGATGTCGAGCTTTCTGGCAAATCAGCAGCACTGGCACTCTGCAGCTGATACAACACATGCATTGCCAGTTCATGCCCCTAGGAAAGCAAATGTTCAGAAGTGAGAATCTTGCAAAAATTACTGGACACCTAATATGCAGTGCCATGGATCATGATGAGACTCTGGCTCTGTTTGGGAAATGGCAATTACAGCTGGAAATAAGACAAGCCAAGCTCAAACACAGCTCAATTCATATTTGAGCTCAGCTTGTCTTGTGTACAAGCTTGATTTACCAGCACAAGATCAACCTGAAGGAAGCTTGAATTAGCTCAAGCTCCGCATAAATGAGCTTAACAACCGTGTGCAAGTCCCAGAAACTCAAGATCACTAATACAATTGAACCCTAGACACAACAACTGTCTACATATATGGAAGCTCGAATGGGATAGAATGAGCAAGAATGAGATTGGCTCGAATAGTTTTGATTTATGCACATGCAAGCCTATTCAACAAATCCAAGATCAACTTGAAATGGATTTCAAGCTTAATGTTGTGCTCAGGATCAGCTTGTTATGAAATTTGGTTAAGCCAAGTTCAGTCCAAGCAAAAATCCGAGCTGATCCCAGTTCTGATGCCTGAACTTACATCTGACGAAATAATATGATATAAATTCATATTACAATCCAAAAAACTTCATAACCAATATCACAATTCAGATCCTAAACATAGCCAAATGTTTTTTATCCTACATATTTATCCTATTAAATTCTGTTGATTGAACAATTGGATGTTATCTGCTCCACTTACACCGCTGAAGGAACACAAAACAAAGATAAACATAGTGCACTATCAGTGAAGTACCTTCTGATCTTGATAATGAAAGATGATGTGCCTCTGAATCAAATCCACAATGTTATCATCAGCATCACTCTGTAAAGTTACAGATGATGAAAAGAAACTGGTATGAGAAAAGCATATAGTGTAGCAACATTCACAGCAGTATTTCTCGAAGAACACTAGCAAACTCAGAAGATCAAAAGTACTAAGCATTTAGCTTATAGAAAAGGAATATAGGAAAAAATATATAACACTATAAATATTACAATACCAAAAGACTACCTGAACAATCAAATGGGCAAGCAAGGAAAATCTTGCATTAAGGCCATTTTTATTGTAATCATCAATTATCCGCCTAACGGCTAATTTGTGCAATGAGGTTTTCTCACTGTCACTTAATTCCAAATGAGATGGAAGAACTGACAAGTCATGATTAGTATCCTCCGGTGTTAATATCTTGGAAACTGGTGAAAAGGGATCAACCTCCAAATCAACACTATCAGATTCGTTGTTTGAAGTAACTTCTGGAGACAAAGGATTGACCATCTTTTCGTCAACATCAGAAGAATGAAATCCGACATCTACGGGTGTCTGCACTTCAAAATTGGGCTCTGGCTCTGTGGCATCATCCAAAAACGACTTTTCTTTGGCAATTGTTTGATTGGGATGAGAAGATGTATGCTGTTCATCTTCATTTTTAGTTATGCCTCCTGAATAGTCTGAATAGTTTTCAACCTTCCCGGAAACAGGGCAAGGTATATTTGACAAATTATTCATCTGATGCACACTGGTGGTGTCCACAGGACAAGGTATATTTGACAAATTATTCGTCTGATGCACACTGGTGGTGTCCACTTTCACCTGTAAGGAACTAGTAGCAGCGGGTGCAACTCTCCGCCACGGATCAAGGCGACGAGGGTCCTGCAACACATTGACATTTTCACAATAGGCACTTCTGTTGACTTCATAAAATGAGAGGTAAAAATAGTTCATACTCTTCTTGGATCACGCTTAGAATCATGAAAACCAGGTATAGAAGGTGCATCAGATGGTGAAATGCTGACTTCATCCGTAGGTGGTGCTAATTGTGGAGTGAAGGACAAAGAGTGGGAGTTGGTTAGCAAGTTTTCTGTCGGAAGACTGGAGGAAGATTGAAAACTTGGTTGCTGGCCACTATTATTTGTAGCTAGTGGAAACAGAGCTTCAGGCAGATGTTTCATTGTTTCTATTACAATGTCAGCCATGACGTCTGCCTCTACCGTTGAGATGAGAATACCAAGGGATTCAGCTCCTCTTTCCCCTTCAGCAAGCAAAGCGCCTATCATTTCAATCATCTTCTCAACAGGAGACACGTCACTACTCAAGAGAGCTGGATCAGAGGAGTGACCCAGATTGGCGTCATTGTCAACCTGCATATCAGAATAATCAGATGTTCCCTGAACTGGCAGGTTTGAAGCTGCAGAGGTATCAAATCTAGCTCTCTTGGCCATGCCATCAGCCATAGCATCACTTGATCTGGCAGCAGGATTCTTCCGATCAATATCTCCATAAGGCATCTCCCATGTTGGAGGCTCATCCTGTGAAGAAGAAAACACCTTAAAATTCCTCAAAAGAAACATGTATAAACAGTTTTTCAAGGAAGCAAATTTTGGAAAATACATGCCAAATCCACTGATGCTACATTGTATAAGCATGCAGTAATATACCTTGCTAGCACGAGAAGCACGCTGTATATTTCTAGACATCTTCTCTACCTGCCTAATGATCTGTTCTGTTGCTTCACCAGGGCTCAGAGCTCGAAGCCGCCTTACCAACATATCCTTGGACTGTCCAGAGACGGTTAAATTGAGAAGTAGCATAGAACATTCAAAACCCAATTCAGGTACACAAATGCATTAAGTCCAGCAAATAACATTTAAAAAGAAGTAAAGGCTAGAGACTACAGCGATATGTGCTAATCCTGAACAAATATGAGACGTAATTGTGGAAAACAATGGCATAAAAAACTGGTGCAGGAATCCTCAAAAGAAACCAAGACAGGTCTAAGAAGAGAGCTAATAAAATCCAGTTCGTATAGTTATCGACAGATACAACAAAGAGGAGCAACACAAGCTACCTATGTGCATATCATAAGATTCAGGAAGTGCTAACCAAACTTTCTTTTAAAGCTCGCACAAGTCACTAATGGGAGCACCTCCCTTACGAGGATTTTTAGAGACAAAAGCAGATACAGCTCAAAGATATCAAAAACAAAGATACATGAGCTGAACTGTGTCCTCATTTGGTCATTACTTGAAGTTGATGACCTGTGGCCTTTATGCATGAGATGGGCTGCAATGGAGACAACCGCACGTCCATTTTCAGGAGCAATAATTACAATTTATACAACTTACTGGTTTCATCACAATCATTAATCAAGTGGCCATTATTTCACATCACAACCTTGCAAGTTAGCTAGGTTAGGTATTGTCACAATCAACCATAAGAACGGTTTTAGAATCTCTTAGCTGTATCAAATGGCTTTAGGTATGAAGTGAGTTCATTTTTTAATTGAATAGTTTATCAGAGGTACAGGCACTAGAATCTCCAAGTATAGCATGTAACAGTGACAGGCTCAAAGAACAAATGAAATGGGAGATCATGAAAAAATGAAATACATAACCGATGTTAAGTATTTGTGCAGTTTGGAGTGGATTTCAAGAAATGTTAGAAAGAAGGCATAGTGCTAAATATAAGGTGAGCTCACCTCAATCATTGCCTGGCAAGGACTCCGTAGAAACCCTAAAAACGCTGTTTTCAGGGAATACCACAGGCTTGCAGAATGAGCTCCTTTTGCAGTCTCCAAACTAGGGTCGAAACCAAGCAACACTTGCAGCATGCGGTCATAGTAAACCGGCCTATTCTTTGCAATAGCTGCAAGACTGACAAGTGGCGGACAGCTTATATTTCCGAAAATAACAAATACAGCTTAAACAGTTATACACATTTATGAGATAAACAACAAAAGTTCAAATTGGAAAAGATGTCCCGTCCAACATCACAAAAGAAAATTTGAATAGGCAGACAGACCACATGGATATCGGTGCAGTCCCAAAGCTTTACTTACAGATGAAACTCTCTAAGCATCACAGTTATACTTTCATCTCCACACATGGTTGCCAAAACAAATAAATTAACAAACACAAAGGCAAATATAAGTGATCAAAGTAGTCACTTCACAAAGTACCTATACTATGGGAGTATGGGGTGAAAAGAGTAGGGCACCAGTGAAGCGGCTAAACCATCTGAACTATGACAATATACTTACATATTCAGCATTCAGGATAAACATGTGGATAGGTAGGGAAAAAACATGAGAAATTGATGACATGCATTAAATGAACTAAATAAGTAAACAATAATTTAGAGATCACACAAAAAAATCATCCTCATATATGGAGGGAACTAGTGAAAAGAGGGCAGACCAGGGATGGGGGTGAGATGGCATGCTTCTACTTCATGTATGCAACACAACTGGTAGAAACTCTTACGAATTAATGGTGCCAACTAGGAAGGATCCTCGATGAGCACAAGCTGATTGCAGAATATCCACCAGGAGGATGATAGCCCTGTTCGCATCAGCTTCCAGAACAACAGGATCAAGGCTTGGATGAAATTTAGCTAATCGTGAAGTATCAAATCTCCGGTTCTTTCCTGTTTGTAGAGTGAACATTTACTTGTTACATTTGATAGCACATTCACAATATGGCCCATTTGATTGTTAGCATAAATCTGGTGAATGATACCTTCAATTGTCTGTGTTCGGTCACTGTTTGCTTGAGGTGTGAAACACAAGATCCATGTTTCAATGAACTTTACAGCGAATAGTTTAGTTGCAACAGTACCAGGCTGTTACATGCCACATAAGAATAGTATCAGCTAGTAAGTTGGACTACAACCACACAAATTACAGCACTAACCAACATTTCAAATCTCACAATTTCATTATTTATAAAAATGTGATATTGTCGGTAGGCACTGTTGTAAAGTGTTCCACAAAATGTCTTCTGAGGACTTATGTTTACCCAAAACACTAGAGAGAGCAGATTGCATAAAAAATGAAGGCCAATGGTACAATGAAGACCTCTCACATACATAGGTTTATCTTTCTTAGGTAATTCCATGATGTGCAAAATACTTTTGCAAATACAATAACTGAACAATAGCAGTTTCACCATATTATTAAAATTGTACAAGGCATACAGCAGCATAAACTACTATTGAACTAACCTCATGTATCATACCACGGACTGCATCTTTGAACTGGTTCATCCAAGCCCACATATCTTCGAGCCAAGCGTCGACTTTTCCACGCTTATTAATCTAGATTTAGCATTAATGTAAAAAAAGTGAGTACCAAGAACCAAGCTGTCAGTAGCAAGTTACTAATATTTAAGTGGCCACATTATAAGTAACATCAATTCAGATAGGAGAAAATTTTGAAAGGAAAAAAATATTTCAGAATAATACAATCCAGAAAATGCTTTGTATTTTCAAAACAAACTAGAAATAATGAAAACATGTCATGAGTTTTCCGTGAAGTCCACTCTGCCTATAGGTAAAATTACAACCTTGTACATGTACAGTTAATCATAAAACCATTGCTAGTAAATTAGTCCAAACAAATACCTACCCAACCAACCTATGAGCATTGTATGCTTCAATAGTTCAGTATATAAATGATGAAAGAAGCTTCACTTTATTCTTGATTAGATGGAACTCTAGTTGTTGCAGAAAACTAAAAGAAGTTCCGTTAGGATTGTAGCGTAGTTTTTAATATGTACAGCATAATCTAATGGACAACATTTTTCTAGAAGCATAATCTAATGGACAACATTTTTCTAGAAGCTTATTTCAGCTTATAAAATCATATTTCATGAAAGATGTATTTTTCTTACTATTACAATTTCTGAAAGTTCCAATCAGTGAATGGATATGATGATGGATACCATTGGAAAGCATTAGTTGTTAAAGATAAATTGAACAATAACCTATTCATATAGATTTTTTTAATTGCTTCAAATCTATAACTGGGTAAATTTTAGGCTGTATTTCTTTTTCATGGCATTAAGAATGGACAAAGGAAAATCCAGTGCATTTATTATCACTGTATTACCGGTATAATTGTGTAAGACGGTTGAGTTAGTGCAAGAAACTCATTTTTAACTGATTGTTTTTCCATTAAGAAGAGATAGACACCAAACTGTCATGCAATTGCTCCTTGTTCCAACTATTCTAGCATTTCTGGGATTAAGTCTGCTGTTTTTCCAATTGTCTAAATGGGAGACCATTGGGAAAATATCAGGAAAAAACTGATAATTGCTTGCCATAATGAATGATGGAAGCAGACTTGACATGGTATTAATAGAATCACAAGGATGTGGAGGTTTGATCACTGGGTGCATGAAGGCTAGTAAATAACTGAAATGGTTGGCTTTTTGGTGGTAGCACAGTAAGATTTGTGATCCTCAAGGCTTTTAGGACCAAAAAGAGACACTCAGGCATGCCGACAGTCGAGAACAGACAACACTGCTCTCATCATAAGCGCTTATGATAGTCAGAAGCTGTTACTGTTCTGCATGAAACTGACCTATTGGAAAGAGGTAAAAA
The DNA here is from genome assembly GCA_036346575.1 of Dendrocalamus sinicus. NCBI lineage: Eukaryota > Viridiplantae > Streptophyta > Magnoliopsida > Poales > Poaceae > Dendrocalamus > Dendrocalamus sinicus. Next base: position 21,161,000 of record CM070643.1, on the reverse strand, counting down.
CAACAAAGTGCTGGGTCTAAGCAGTGCCTTTTACTGAAGAGCAAATCAATGGGACATGCATTGCAATCAAAAATGCGCTCCACTTGGAGGTTGTAAACCCCTCTTTTCTCGAAATGATTTTTCAGGTGTTTCTTTTAGCGTAGTTTTTCACTCAGATGATTTTTGAGACATACTCCCAAAACAATTAAGAGAAGCAAGTAAAATAATCCCATCAAACGACAACAGCAACATCGCAACGGATAGAAGTTACAACAACAGTGGATTTACTCATTGATAAATATCTGTTTTACAAAAAAGACCTGAAGTGCCATCTCTTCCAATACAGCAGCAAATAAATTTGTCCCACTAGCTATAGATTGCTTAACAACCGCAGGATCATCATGTTTCAAAAACGACAGCAAATTTGGCATCAGCACAACCAAATCTTCTGTTACATTTGTGCCAAGCTCTCTCAGCAATCTGTAAGCAAGAAAGGTATCCATGAGTACCACTGAAATATTTTCTCAAAGCAGGAAGCTAAGGAACACAGAAGCATTAGATATTGTTTTAGTGAATTGTAGGTTAAATATTATGTCCATTTCTATTACCTCTGGAGAATTTCATCAAGTTATTTGCATTTCAACAAGTTAAAACAGATCAAAGGAACTTCATAAAATAAAAACCCTAAATCAAGATACATAAACTATCAGCAAATGATCAATGTTCAAGCAATGTACACAGTTACACACCCTGGCATCAGAAATAATATATCAATTTAAACAAGAGTATTCCTGAATCAGTGAATCCTACTCTGTTTTGACCACAAACTTCTCAACAAGGTCCTCATAATGATTTAAATGAGTGGGTCCTAATAATGATTTAAATGAGTGCGTGGTTATGGCTGGATATCAAACTAGCCCTAATCGCTCCTTTATTTATCACTCCGGGTCTCATCCTTCAACAGAATTACTAACAAAGCGGTATGACAAACAGCCTTTTCCATCATTGCTCCGTTCTCCTATAATATTATTTCCTTGTTCCCCATAATACTAGATGGCATCTACCAATTCATGCAAAACCAATTTTTTTGTCATTTTATTGTCGGTTCATGCGGAACTAACTCATTTTCATATTATTGCCAGTTGCAGGGTTCAACATGAGACTACCAGTTCCCCAGAGACTCAAGAGGCCATCAGCAGCACTAATAAAAATCACAACTTGGCCAAGCCCATGCTCACAAAACTCTCAGAAAACGAAGACTGTAAACGTACGAAAGAATAACTAGGCATGCAAATCTACAATAGTAAATCCTACGACAACTTCATTTACATGGACTCAACTAAAACCCAACCAAAAGTTTCTGAACACAACCGACCCGATCCTAGAAAATAGTTTTACCGGGGCACCTGCGCGTGGGTTCATCATTCATTGGGATTCGAAATTACAGGGACGGAGGGAGGCCTTGCCGCTCACCTTAGCGCACGAGACGAATCGAAGCGGGGGGAGGGGACCTCGCCGCGCTCCTGCGTCAGCGGAGGCGCCTCGGCTGCGTCGACTGGCGGCTCCGGCCACCGGGCGCCGTCCGCCTCGATTTCCATGGCCCCGGGGCCAAAACCCTAGCTCTTGGGCGCAGCGCCTCACGGGGCCCGCCGCCGCCGCAGAGGGCTAGCGCTCGGGTTTGTGCTTGGGAGGAGGAAACAGCGGTGGTGGCGATGGGTGAGGCCTAGGGTTTGGGCTTGGGCAGTTGGGCGGCCGTGGAGGCGGCGGCGCGACGACGGGAGGAGATGCGGAAGGCGCGGGCCATCGGGGAGGAGACGTGGAAGGCGGGGAGGAGATGTGCACGATGATTATTATAGGGCGGTGCTGCCGGATTCCACTGGTTTGCTCTCACTGACAGGCGGTGCCATGTGGGCCCGATAAACGAGCTGGCATATGGGCCGCATTTACAGATCAGGCCCAGGAAATAGAGATGTGGTCTCTTAAAGTGTCAGCTGCATTCTGGGCCATCGGGCTGGATTTGTGCGCAGTGGAAATGACAGGACGAGAGAGGAAATGGGCTGGATTTAACCCATTCATCCCAGTGTCATAGGCTACGGGTGTCCAAACGGACCTCGGCTTTCTAAATTTGTTTAGAGAAAACGATTTCTTCGTCTCTTTTCTAAAACCCATTGGCCAGCCTTTGTGGTCTTCTCCGGCTCCGCGTCTTACAAAAACTGTTTTACAAATTTTATTCAAAAAATATTTCTTTCAGCTTTTACTATTTTGACAAGAGCTCCGGCCAAATCAATCAGCTGCCGGCTAAGGCCCCGTTTGGCACAGCTCTAGCTCCGATATCTATGCTGGATCTGTAGTTTGTTGACTAAATTAAAGTGATTTAAATATTTTAATTTAATATATAATATAAATGAAATGAGTCATGTAAATGAACTTAACATGCCTGCAACTCTAGATCCAGGATTTCCTAGAGCTACAGATGACCAGCTCTAGAAAATTTACAGAATTTTTAAAGCTAGAGCTCTGCCAAACGGAGCCTAAAAGACCCCGGACGTATCAGACGAAGTGAACTGTGCACCAACCTTTCAGAAAAAAGAAATAAATAGCTGAATTGAACCATTGAACATGTTACATCGTACACTAGACTAGAGAGAGGAATACGCGACACACGCACACGCACATGGCACATTAGCGTCGTCAAGCATCGGATTGCACGAATATTTATGGCGTCCAAGAGAGGCGATCTTAATTAAAATAATGCTGGTTGTCCTCATTTAGCATACATTTATATAATTGAAATTGTAATATAATTTTTTTATTTTGGAGACGGACTTGGTCAAGATTGAGATTTGTAAATTGATATAATTTAAATAGAAATTGGTGTAATTTGAGTGATACCTGATGGAGATCTAAGATGGTCAAAACGCTTCTGCCGCTTTATTATCACAAATTCATACCTGTGGAACCTATCGTCTTAATAAGTGAATTAAGACTAATAAAAATTAAATAAATATTTGATTAAATAGTTGTTCATGGAATTTTTTTAATAAAAGAACAGACCAAATAACTTTCCATAAGACCAGTCCAATTAAAAATTTTATAAGTCATCTCAAATTTTGAATTTTCAAATACAAATTTACCTTAGCACGATTCCAAATAGCGCATGTCAGTCATGAATTAATTGTCATTTAGTTACAACAAAACAATTCCATTCATCAAGCAATAATTAAAATCATTTCTCGACTCAAAAAATATTAGCAGCCCATATTACATCAATATAACAGTCCGAAGTACACGTTTCTGCAATTCAAATTACATTCATCTACCATCTTTGATCTCCATCAAGTATCGCTCAAATTACATCAATTTACAAATCTCAATCTCGACCGACTCCGTCTCCAAAATAAAAAAAATTATATTACAATATCAATTACACAAATATATGCTAAATGAGGACAACTAGCATTATTTTAATTGCAGAGAAAACTAATAACAGAAGACCGAAAAAGACCAAAGGAAATAAATAAAGGAAATCCTAGTTACCATCAAAACCCTAGTTTAATTATTGAAATTGGCATTTCACTCATTGAGATACTAGACCGTCTACGACTAGTTGGCACCTCTCGCAGCTGTAGGATTTCATCATCCGGTGTTAAAAAACCAACCTAAATCCATTCCAAAATTTCATTTCCCAACTAACCAGCTAAAATATCCAGAACCAACCCACTGTGCAGGGTGAATACACTAGTCACACAAGAGAGCACATGAGAAGGATAAGGCCAAAACCAAGCCAGGCAAGAGGAGAGAGGAAGCATTCCAGCAAGACCAGCAAGCCAGTAGCTAACTAACACCACCCCCATTGCCATTTCCCCAACCCACTAGAGTCATTCCCATCCTAAAACCACCAGCCAACCGAAGGGCAAAGGGAGCAAGCCAGCCAGGCCAACATCACCAAGAAGAGGAGCAAGGCCAAGAGCACTAGGAGGAGACAAGCCGACCACCAACACACACATGCTAAGAAAGTGACGGACAAGATCAAGCTCTGATTCCTTCCCTAACCAAGCTGACAAATGACCGACAAGGCAACTCACAATCCATTCCTAATCTTTTTCCATTGCTTTTTCAGACCCACACCACACGCATCACCACATTCACAAACCATACAGCCATAGTAATGACATAGTCATCACAGAGAAGAGGAAGGGAGTAGAGGAAGAGGATACTTGAGGTGAGGTCATTGTGGTGATGGCGTGCCACCATCGACAAGACACGTGCTATCCCATGCTCCCCAACGCATGAAAAAGCCTCAAGCCCCGTCATCGTGAGACAATTTAGCATCCCACCACTATTAGATTTAATCCTGATGAGTTGTAAATGGTCGTAGAAGCTGTGGGCAAAGCCCACTCGAAGCCATGGTCGAAGCTATAGCCAAAGCAGCAATCGAAACTGTGCAAGTCAAAGTCAGCAGCACCGAGTACTGTGCTCCAAGTACTGCGCATCAAGTTCTGTAGCTCCAAGTACGAGGCAGTCAAAGACTTTGAGCACAAAGGCAGTCGAAGACATCGAGCATGAAGGTAGTCGAAGACTCTGAGTATGCAGAAAGTCATGGTCGTAAGGCACCATGGTCGTAAGTCATAGTCGAAATAACACTGTAGTAGTTAGAAGAACACTGTTGCAGTCGAAAGAACATTACTGCAGTCGGAAGAACACTATAGCAGTCAGAAGCATCCGAGTGCGTATTGTGGTCGGAAATCGGACGTGGTCGAGTGTAGTCGGAACTGTCGAGTGCCAGGGAAGTCGTAACTGTGAGAAGCGATCGTAGTCGTGTGAAGTGGTCGTGTGAAGTGATCGTAGCCGTGAGAAGCAGTCATAGCTGTGAGAAGCGGTCTCGTGCAGATCGTGGAAAGGTTCTAGGAGGCATAAGAATAGGCTCAAGTTAGTGGGTGTGTGGGTGGTTGTGTGTGTATGCATGAGGCTTATTTAAGCTGTGTAAATCCTGTTAAGTGTAGTGAGTTGGAAAAATAAGAAAAGATTGAGTGATTCAATTCCAAAATTATATTAGTCTTTCTCTGTGTGTGTTTATTAGAGTGACAAAAGAGATGATTGAGCGATTCAGTCCCAACAACCACTACCTTCACCATCCACACACAAAGTCAATGCAAATCATAGAATTTAAATAAAATAAACTATTAATTAGAGAGAAGTAATGGGGGAACATATTTAGGTGAAAGCATTGGAGGTGGCGGAGAGGTGCTAGAGAGTGGTCAGATTTACAGGCATAGGAGGCGTGAAAGGTGGAACTGAAGGGTTGGAGACCGGGCAGCACACAGTTGAGAAGGGAGCCGCTCGGTCTGCAGGGTGGCCAGGGCCGAGCTAGGACAGCATAGAGAGGTGCTCGAATGGCTGGGAGCCTGTCGGGTTGGCCGAGCTAGAGGCAGGAGGCGAGCTAGGAGCCGAAGGCCTGGGTGGCGAAAAAGAAGGGAGGCACTAGAGGAGGGGTAGCAACCGGAGAGGTAGACGTCACCGAGTGAGGCAATTAGCCAGAGAACCAGAAGACAGAGGCGAGAAGAACGGGGGAAAAGGAGAAGAAGAAGAAGATAAGGAAAATGAGGATAAAGAGAAGGAATAAAGAAAGGGAAAGTAGTGACCAAGAGTGATTCGGTCGAATATGAAGTGGAGGAGAGAGAAATTAAGCGTGTACAAAACAAATTCATGTATTGTTGTCTAGAGCGTTCCATCGCATATTTAAAAACACAGTTAGTTTTATCAGTTGCATTTAAATTGTATAAACGCACTCATGATTATTCTATATTATTCGAATAAATGAATTACCATCAAAAGACTAAAAACTATATGCGATGATTTAAAACTGTACGCAGTGATTCAAATTGTACTTAATTAGCAAAAAATCACAAACTGAATGAAATAAAATTTGGGGATAGCACGGGGATGCCTTAGTATACTTTATTTAATTATTTATTTTCTTCTGCATTTGTAAATTTAAACCATCGCACACATACCCATTACAGGAAAAGAACTGGTACTGAAGAGAGAATTTTATCTAAGTGACCATGAAACCCATATTTATTTAGAGAGGTAGATAAATATGTACACACCTGTGTAGAATTGAATAAGCATAATTGCATGCATAAAATTGGATAGGAATATTTTTTTCAACTATATTTGTACATGTATCTACTTAATCATGCCTGAGTAGTAAAGTACCAAAAATAAACAAAGTGCCATTATTCATGTTAGAAGAGCCACACACCCTCACGCCAGTAAAATAATGGCAGACGATGAGTATCGGATAAAAATTAATTAAATTATTGTAATCAATTTAATTGACCGAAGCATCACCATAGGAGCACAAGAACATTGTTATACCACATTTTATTATATTTACATAAATTAAGCCGTAGCCTACGTTTTAATTGCAAGTGATAATCCGAGTCATGGAAAGGACTTCACTTGATCATACCTGAATTCAGCTTGGCTATTAAATGTCACAAGCCAAATTTTTATTTCAAAACTAATATTAAAATAAAATAAATAAAAATAATAATTAATTTAGTTTAAAATAAAAACAAGTGTTACTTGGTTTGCGTGAGTTTTGGTTTTTATATGCCTATTTTCAGCTTAAAAAAGCTTCTCTTTGAAAAGTAATTCAAGTAAAAAAACTAAATAGAGGATAATTTGTTTTTTTTGCAAAAATACTAATTTAAATTAATCATTTTCACTCATTTGGCTTTTTTTTTGAATTTTCTGGATTAAAACTCTAATTTTTAAAATTAAAAATATTTTTAGTATAAAAAGTAAAAACCAACTTACTGTGGAAATAATTTTTCTAACTACAAAATATATTAGGGATTTCTATGAATTTGTTTTGAATTTTTCAGATAGTATTTGCTATTTTCTAGGCCCTTATTTAATATTCTCATACAGATCTGAAATCAAAAAGATTTGAATTTCCTCCCTTGTTCTGGGGCTGACACATGGCCAGCCCCGATCCTGTTCGCTCCACCACGTGTCATCTTCTCCTTCTTCCCGCGCACCTTCACGCTCTCTCTCCTCCATTGGGCCCACCTATCGGCGCTTTTCCTCCTCTCTTAGACCCCAGGCCTTACCGCTCAGCCTCTCCTTCCTTCTTCTCTATCCTCTTCTTCCTCCCCATCCTTTACCTCTTTGCATTGCTCCGCCATTTCTAGCCCTCGCCGAGATTCCCTTCCCCTTCCTGTGCGACCCATGCCTGTCTGTCCCCTTCTCCACGTCAACCTCCCCAATCCCCACGCCCGAATTATCTCTCTCGCATGATGCAGCTTCCTTATCTTCTTCATGTGTGAGTGGTACTTCTGGGTTTCGAAACGACTAGCTTGTGTAGCGGTATGTTTTTTCCAGAGAGACACTTGTGTAGGGTCTTCTCGTCCTCGAGGAAATCAATAGTTCTGCTCAAGTGCTGAGGTACTTTCGATAGTCGATAGTACCAAACTTTGCACATCGGAACTACCTGATTTGTTTGCAATGGCTAGTTTTTTATCGTTACTGAGGGGAGTAGAAGTATCGGTTATTTACCTGTGGTACTTTTGGAAATCCTATTTTTTTATCGCAATGACTAGTTTCGAGGTGTGGGGGTATATACACCCCCTTGTGGTTGGTTGGAGAGAGTAACACTTCACTCCATTTCACTCTCTTGAGCTAGTGTGAAGTCCTCCTCTCAATTATGTATGTGTTGCACCTTGTGAGTAAGGAGAAAGACTCTAGATTGCATATATTGCATCCAGAGGTGGATCGTGTATCCACTTGACCAGTGTGCATTCGTTGCATGTGGTGAGAGTGAAGTGAGGGGTTTGATTTATTACTCTTAGAGTTTGCTGACTCCTAGATAGCGTTGGAGGCGTTGTGCGTGGTGATCTTCTCAAGAAGCTTGTAAGAATGCCCGACAAATTGTGAGTAGTGTGGTGCGCCATCTCCAGAGTGGATGAAGAGCAACCTTAGTGGATTGAGATGTTTCGGCTTAATTTGTGGAGCCGATCTAATTCGTTTAGGATAACCTCAATGTGGATTAGGAGAGACCGGCAAGTCTCTGATCACCACGATAAAAAGCAACCGTGTCAATTGTGGTTTATTTTCTTGTGCTCAATTTACATTCAAGTAATTTATATTTATAGAACTAAATTGATTGCTTGTCATTCTAAAATTGCAAACATTGACATAGGTTTATCTTATTAGTGCACTTAGGTGAACCCAATTGTTTTAGGTATTATTTGTGCTAAACCTTTTGAGTTAAGCTTCCACATTATTTGCTTAGTTTAGCCAAATAGAAATTGATAATTAATTAGAGAAGAATTTTTTAGACTGCCTATTCATCCCCTCTAGTTGGCCTCCTCGGCCTAACAAGGTGACACCTTTGATTGATCTGGTTGGGGGACTATGCATTCTTGGTTGATTGGGGATGGGAAAATTTTGGGGAAAAGAAAAATCGAGGTGAATTGGAGGGGATTGGAGTTTTGGGGTGGATTGGGAATAGAAACTTTAGTTCTTGCACAATCCGGAGAGATAAAGGAAATTGCGAAAGAATCGTGTGAATTCTCATACCTCTGTAAGAAGGGTAGTGATCCGAGAGGTGTTCTTGGATGCCTTGCAGACCGACCTAAGGAACTAATCAGCCGCGCGTGGCATGCCCGAAGGCGTTCCAAGGGCAACAATAGCCTTGGGGGTAGCCGAATTGCTCGTATTCCCTCCCTTGGGTGTCACCCCGCCTTTCTTTGCTCTCTGCCTTGGTCAAGCCAAATCTGTGCCCTGAAGAAACCAAACCACTATCAGATGAAGACCCATCATTCCCTATCCAAGCCCATCCATCAAGATCTAGCACGATAACAAAATCAAAAAATAGTTGTGATCAAGAGTAAGAGCATAATGCGAAGAGAATCGATTGATACTTACTTCGTTTGGAGCACCTGCATTCTACTTGTTCTCAACCGGGAGATGCTTTGAATGTGGAATCGGATGAAGGAGTGGTGGGCGAGGAGGGGGCGTTCGTGAGCAGTTGCGGGGGAAGTTGCCATGGTGCATCCCAAGGCGGGTCGTCTGGGGAGCCTCTCCTTTCCACCGATTCAATCTTGATGACATGCGTGCGATCTGATGGTACTCATATGGATGGCGGTCACATGGTTTCAGTGGAGCACCGGTGAGGCGGTGGGGGTAGGGGGCCGAGAGCGGAGCAGATGCGGAGCAAGGATTCCAGGCGCATGGGGAGGAGGGCAGTCGGGAGAAAGGCGGGGGGCAACCACACGGTGTCGATGGAGGTGGGAAGCGTGATGTACGGGTGGTGGGGTTGCGCTTAGGATGCACAATGATGCTCGGGTCTGAGCGTTAGGAAGGTCACTCGTTAGGCATAGTTCGCGCATGGGGTGGGAGGTGATAGGTGTGGGAAAGGAGGCGACAGGTGCGGAGGAGTGAATGGACAAAGTTCCTCTTCATATTAGTAGAGATTTATAGGTCATGTAAGCCTTATGATAGGATGCACGTAGATTGTTGAAACTCATACGAGTGGTTTTATTGATTGTGTGTTTATAGTTTTTTTCCTATGAATGTTTCCCACGTTAAATCTTTTTCTCGTATTCTTGATTGTTATTCATTAATTTCGTGCTTTGCCTTGTCAATTTTATATCAAGTGGTATATTCAATCTTAACATATGTACGTCTCTTACACATGCTAGAAAATTAATCAGATGTTTAAACCGACTTCGGACCATAGGAACGTGCTGTTGTACTTAACACGTATATGTGTACCTGTTTTTTTATTCAGGCGGGCGTGCACGTGGAACCAGCCTTCTACACGGGCGGCCTTGGAGCGCCTACGCGCTCGAAGCCGACTGAGCAAGACTCAGTTCTGCTGTCGGCAGCTTCGTGTTAAAAGCGTAGCCGTGGACTGTGTCGCGGATGACCAGAAGAAATCGCAAGAAGTTGTTGTGCCAGAGGAAATCACAGCAAGAAGTTGCTGATGCAGCTTACTAGCTTAGGCCTGACCTTTTGGTTTCTCACGAGCCGGCCCACTAAGCTGTCTGGCTGAAAGACTGAGAGCACGGCCCGGCCTGTCCCTAATCCCGTACAACATCGCTGCATCGCGTGCCCTATTCTGATCTTCTCGTCGTGGCCAGATTTGACTAAAGGTCATTTTCATTTTTTCCCCCGGACTTGCATACGGTTTTGCCACCGTTTTGGTCACATTTTCCGAAGCCGAACCTGCCGTGAACGGGTGAACCCCGGACATTGTTGCTCGGGCCTAACCGCTGTGCGCGTGATTGAGCCGAGCGCATCTCTTTCTCGCTTCGGGCCTTCAGCGCTGCTCTGTCTTGACTCCGTAACTAACGAGCAAAATTGTAAGGATCAGTTCTTTTTTGTTTTTAAATAGTTTTTACCTTTCAATTTCTCTTATCAATCACAATTCGTTAATTAGTAAAACATAACAAAAAAAAAATCATAAATTATAGCTTTGAAAGACAAGTCCTAAGTTCTGCAGCCTCGGGGATTCGACCCAGGACAGGAAAGGAGGTGTGATGTGCGTCTTGTGTGCCTGTGCATGAGTAAACGATGCCCAACAGAAACATTCCGATGGACGATTCTGCCAACCACTCGACGCCGGCGCGTCTGTTTCGTTCTCACATCCAAGCCCGCGGGACAAGCCAGCTACCCTGAGCGACTGAGAGAGAAGCTACCGTTCGTCTGTTCTTTTCTTCGGATCATTTCCTTTTTTCTGTCTCTAGAAGATCCAATCTGAATCTGTGCGTGTAATTGGTTTTTGAGAACAGGGAGAATTCGCAGGAGGAGTTTCGGAGAACGGCATTGTCACAGGCGAGACGTGCTTGCTAACTGGCACCTCCCTCCCTACCTCAGTTGGAGCATATACTACGATATAGCCAGTGATAGTATGTAGTACATGTCTTATCATTTATAGATAGAACTAAAAATAACATATATAATATGTTATCTATATAGTCGTCTGTAATAGTCTTATATTATTAATACATTATGTATATAGTTGTCTATACAATGGTATAAACAGTAAAAACTATCTATTAAATAGTAGGCAATATCTTTTTCTCTCTTATCCATATCGCCTAAAATTCTATGTGACATACATTTATAGATTAGTATATATTATTATACATACCCTTTATGTCCTATGTACCAAACTTGTCCCCGGAAGAAACCGAATGGGACCATTTTGTTAGGACCTTAGAGTTGTCAATCGTCAACCAAACCACCGCGTATTTTTCTTATCTGTGCTGCATAAAATTATGTTAACCTTAAGATTCATCATGCATAGTGCATGCTCAGCGACCAAAAAGAAAAAAAAGGAAAAAGACTAGACATTGTGTAGCAAGCTTATTTCATACTCTAATTATTGTTAATTTTTTCAGTATAATTAAATTTTTTTTAAAAAAATATTATATCATATAGATAATGCAAATGAATAAAAAACAAAAAACCAAAAAAAACGAAACTAAAAAGGTAAAAGCTCCAAGTTAAAAGCAGAAGTTGAGTTGAGCAGAGAGCTAGACGGATCACAGATCACCTTGCCTAGTCCAATCAAGATCGAGCTGTCAGATTCTTGAAGTCATGAGAAAGAGATGAGCTGGACTAAAAGGCTTAGGCTCCGTTCCAACTAACTTTCGAATTATTAATTTTTAATTAAAAATATATTATAGTAGTTATTAGTTTTTTAAATCATTTAATTCAAAAAACATCGCTATATATCAATGAGCAATACAAAATAAAAAATAAAAAACAAAAATCCGACACATTCATTAAGTCAGTTAGAACGGGCCTCAACTAACACAAAAAATTGTGTGAAAAATTCAAACTTGGCACAGGTTTAGGCCCTACTCATTTCGGCTTGAGTTTTCAGTTTCTGGTTTATTTTCACTATTCCTAAGGGCCTCTTCTTTGCGGCCTCTAAAAACGGCTTTGGCTATTGTTATAGTACCTAACTTTCAAACGGAGTATTTTCAAGGTCTACAAGTTAATTGTAATACACGTTAAAAACCCAACATCTGCACCAGCTAAAATTCTAAGTGAGTATTTCTTTCTCCGTAATCTCTATCGCGAACAGCCCAAAATTCAAAAATTTCAACCAAAAGTCATAAGTTACAGCCATAAAAAGAACAGGCCCTAAATTTCGTCTTTTTTTGGCTTTTTAGTTTTTTTTGAGCTTTTTGCCGGTTCTTTTTTTCCGTATTCGTTTGTATTATCCGTAATGAGTTAAGAAATCTGGACACTGTTGGACCCTATGCACAGCCGAAATTCCGGATTTGGCCCCCGAGCGAAGAAAATTCCGTTTTTGGACCCGTCGAGCGCGCGTTTACGGTGGGTGCCACGTACCGATGCGTGCGGTACCGCATCGCACGATCGGCCACTGCGCGCTGCGAAGCGCGCGATCGCCCTCCCTCGCCGCACGACTCGGTCCCGCCCGCCGAAGCGCGTCCGGCCGCGCAGCATGAAGCGCGCCCGCCCGCCGAGCGCACGCCGCGTGGTGGCCAGCGCGTCTGCCGTCGCCGAGAGCGCGACTCCGCCCGCCGCGCGATCGAAATTTTGACCGCGCGTTTGCCGCTCCCGATCGCGAGATTCTTTTTCCGACCGCGCGGCCGGTGCGTGGCGACCACCGTAAACGCGCGCTCTGAACGGGTCCAAAAACGGAATTTTCTTCGCTCGGGGGCCAAATCCGGAATTTTGGCTGTGCATAGGTCCAACAGTGTCCAGATTTCATGAGTTAACATGTTTTTTCCTATTTTTATTTTTTTAAATTTAGCTACACTAAATAAATTATTATTAACTATAGTACAATTTTAGTCATAAATCACTCAATTTTAGCCCAACTGAGCGGGCTGTTAAACATGTTTGGATTGGCCTGGCATGTCGAGGGCACCGTTAAAACATGCACAAAAAAAACCCTGAAACTTCCTTTTTGTTTTGCAAAAATGGCTCCAACGCTTCCAGTATATTACTGCTACGAGTCAGTTCGCGGTTACGTGGGAATCTTTGGATCACAACAAGCTTTTGCTTAAAAAACCTTGTAAGATAGTTATTATATTTAATAAGAAACTTAATTAAAAAACATCGTAACACCAAAAAGAACATGACTGTTCTGTAAACAGTCCCGGAGTAGGCACCTGTATCGCAATTTTTTTAGAGCAGATTCGGATGGGTAGAAAAAAGAAAAGAAAAAACAGAGGATGTCACGTTTAATTAATCGTCTCACAACTATTTGCTCGTCAGTCCTGAGAAGATGTGAGAAGTGAAAAACGTGTCCTCTCTCTCGTTGGCAGCTTCACAAAAAAAATGCCTCTACTTACTTTGTGAGTTTTTTTTAACTACGACGGATAATTTATAGTTATAATTGATATTTTTTAATTTTACTAAGAGTATTTATATAAATAAATTAAATATTAATAAATTAATAAATTATTTTAAAATAATATTTCGTCAAATTATTTTGAAAAACGACGAAGAAAAGACGGGGCCACCGGCTGTTCCGTGCATCGCGAAAATTTCAGGCACCACCAACACAGGAGAGGAGGAAAACCCAGACCAAAATCGAATCAGACCGCAGGGGAAAAACCAAAAGGAAACAGGGGGGAGAAAAAAATCGAGGGAGGCGGCAGCCGACGACGAGCAAGGGCGAGCAGCGGAAAATGTCGGCGCTGCAGAGCTGGCGCAAGGCGTACGGCGCGCTCAAGGACACCACCACCGTGAGCCTCGCCAACCTCAGCTCCGACTTCAAGGTCCGCGTCGAGTTTCCCCCCGATTTTTCGGTGCTAAGCTGGTTCGGTTTCTTCCGATTTCCCGCGACCGACTGAGGCGAGGTGTTCGGGAGAGCGCGCGCGCGCTTTGGATCTGTGGTTTATACCCCATTGGGATTTATTTTGGCTTGTGATTTTTTCAGGATCTGGATGTGGCGATCGTGAAGGCCACTAACCACGTGGAGTGCCCGCCCAAGGAGCGCCACCTGCGCAGTACGTTTGATTCCTTCTCACACCCCGAGCTCCTATATTTTCGCTTACGATTTTTGCTTAATTTAGCGTGCGCTTGCCGAGTTGGGGAGTCAGATCGTGGAGTGGGAGGGAGGGTGCACGCGTGCCGTGGTCTCCCCTCCAGTCTCTGTTGGATTTGGCGTTTGATGGGTTGGTGGTGTTGTTGCAGAGATTGTGGCGGCGACGTCCATCGCCAGGCCCCGGGCGGATGTCGCCTACTGCATCCATGCGCTTGCCCGCCGCCTCGCCAAGACCCGGAATTGGATCGTGAGCACTGTGCACTCTGTTCATCTGTTGAATTTGTGAATTCAATATGTCAAATTGGAATGATGCACAACCATGTTTTGCTCCACTGTTGTTTTCTTGCAACTACTCTAGCAGCAATAACCTCATAATCATTCTGAGGTCTTGAATTATTCTTCCAGTGATATTTGCAGCGTTCTGCTTCTTTTCAGAAGTCTTCATCTGTCCATCATCTTAGCAGCAATTAATTTAGCATGAATTTTCACGCACTATGCAGGTTGCACTGAAGACACTTGTGGTGATCCATCGGCTCCTCCGGGAAGGTGATCCTACATTCCGCGAAGAGCTTCTTAATTTTACACAAAGGGTGCGGGTTTTGCAACTATCAAACTTCAAGGATGACTCCAGCCCTATTGGTCAGTCTTTCTCCATTTGCATTGGACTTCCTGCCTTATTCAGCTTAATAATGTTCTTTTGTACTGCCTCCTAAATTTCCTATCTTTCCGATATGGACTTATATCCAGCTTGGGACTATTCTTCATGGGTTCGCACATATGGTTTATTTTTGGAGGAAAGACTGGAATGCTTCAGGGTCTTGAAGTATGATGTTGAAGCTGAGCGTTTGTCCAAACAAGGTCAAGGGCCCGAAAAGGTCTGAACATTACCATTCTCATTTGGTATTATTACCAAATCAGCTTTAAGGGTTATAACCAAACATGTATATTTTTTTGGGTCAATTATTGACTATCTTGCTGGTGCTGCTTTAACTTACCATTGGACTACTTTATTTTCAGGGGCACAGTAGAACCAGAGAGTTAGATTCTCAGGACTTACTGGAGCAATTGCCAGCACTACAGCAGTTACTATATCGACTTATTGGGTGTCGGGTGATTCTCTCTTATGCCTAGCACTAACTAGTCTGGTTTAGTGGAAGAAATAGATATTCTAGATATCCAATTTTCCCGTTAGTGTTTTGACAGACAGCATGATCAGCATCACATGCCTTTTCTTTTTCTTATTCAGCCAGAAGGAGCTGCCAATAACAACTATTTGGTGCAATATGCTCTAGCTTTGGTAAGTTCTACTTTTTAGTCATCACTTTCTTGTGCTTACCTTTTTTTTTATTAAAGCCGAAATTGATATTTCATTTTATCATCCAACTGAGCTTTTGTGAACTTCTTTGGTTGCCTTGGCACTTTATAGTTTGTTCAAATGGAGAATGATGTTCTGCTGTTACTGTCATAAACTCATAATTGAGCAGTCTTTTCCTTCTGCATTCCACTTTATTTTTAAAATAGGAGCACCTTTTATGCAGTAATGTAACACATGCTATTTCTTGATAACAATTTATTGTTTGTTATTCCTGCAAAACATTACTGTCAGCTAGTGATTCCTTAGAGCAACTCCAGCAGAGCCCTTACTTGAGCCCTCATCCTACTTTTGAGGGCCGAGGGGCAAAAAACTCACTCCAGCAGGGCCCCTACTTGAGCCCTCAAAAGTAGGGGGCCCTCAAATCTCCCCCTCGAGCCCTCATTCTGGGGTCCGGAGGAGCCTCTACTTTTGAGGGCTCAAGTAGGGGCCCTGCTGGAGTGAGTTTTTGCCTCGGCCCTCAAAAGTAGGGGCTCCCTCCAGACCCCCCAGGAGTGAGTCCTATGTGTCATCCCCTCTAAGAATGAATTTGAGGGTCCTATTTTGAGGGCTCCTGCTGGAGTGCAGCCCAAAAAATAGAGCCCTCAAAAGTAGGGGGAGTTCTCAAATAAAAAGTAAGGGCCCTGTTTTGAGGGCTGCTGCTGGAGTTGCTCTTAGTGGAGCATACTATAAAAATTTCCACTTGTTGAAATGCTGATTACATCCCATCTTACATAGAAGGATGTAAGTTTTGTTTGACAGAATGCAATCTCTATTTGATATTTCTATTTTGAGTTTATATGCCTAGTCAAATAAGAAAATAAAAATGGCTCCGGTCTTTTCTGGAAAAATATTCTGGTCAAATATGCAATAATGCCTCCTATCTTTTCCTGAATAATGTGCCTAATTAGTTAACGTGGCAATTTGAGTGAATGTCCTGGTTTTTCCACAGGTTCTTAAAGAAAGCTTCAAAATTTATTGCGCGATAAACGATGGAATTATCAACCTTGTTGATAAGGTATATTACTTTTCAAAGTGATAGCGATTTTTTTCATGGTGTCACAAGTTATGTGCATTCATTTTAATTTTTGGTTGCCGAATAACTATGTAGTTTTTCGAGATGCCAAGACACGAAGCACTTAAAGCCCTTGAAATTTACAGGAGGGCTGGCCAGCAGGTAATTCTACAGGATGATAGCACGAAATTTACCTTAACTCGAAGAGGATCAAGATGATAGCAATTGTGTGTGTGTATGGTATTCTTACTGCAAGTTTGATGCTTCAGGCTGGAAGCCTATCTGACTTCTATGAAAATTGTCGGGGATTAGAACTCGCAAGAAAATTTCAGTTTCCCACTTTGAGGGAGGTGAGGTTTTGTGTTCACCGTGTAATCTTTCACTTTGTACTATCAGATATATCGTTGTAGTCAAATTTGATTTGATTTTATTTCAGCCACCACAAACATTCCTTTCAACCATGGAGGAGTATGTGAAGGAGGCTCCGCGTATGGTTCCAGTTAAGGAGCCCTTGGTTAGTAGGCTTAAAATAACCTGCTTAGATTTCTTTTTTCTTTTTTGATACCATAACCTGCATAGATTTCTGTATGATACCATTATATTTTTATTCTAACAATTAGCGGCCTTGATGATGGTGTTTGTTCAATCCTTTCTTCGCCATCTTGGTCTTACATTATAATGGAAGAAAAATATGTATAAGGAATATACACAGAGCACACTTGGCACTCCTTCATGTGTACAAAATGTATTTCATTTAAAGATTTTTTTTGTCGTATGTTATGTCCATGTTATAATCTTTGAGGAAAACAATGAAACTTTGATTAAACCCATCTTTATTTTTAAACAGAGAATAAGTTAAGCAAAGTAAAATTTCACTTTTTGAAATGAATCATCTGCTAATTAGAAAATTGAGTGTCAATAAATGGTGTATTTTTTTTACGAAACATGTATTATACGTGTATGCTTATTAGCACCCAGATAGATTACCATTTTGTAGTGATCCTTGTGTCACCAGTGTGAAATAATCACATGCTGATTTTGTACCACTTAAGAAATCTACTGATTGCTGGAATGGATTCTTAAACTGAGAAATTGTTATTTTATCAGGAGTTTCCTGAGAGGCTTCTTTTGACATACAAACCCGAAGAATCAGAAGAAATTCCTGAGCCTGTTCCTGTTGAGGAGGAAAAAGCACAAGCCGAAGAACCTGCTGCAGTACCATCTTCTACTGAAGTAGTTTCACCTCCTCCCAAGGCTGAGGTCACAGATACCGGTGATTTACTGGTAAGTAGAACAAATCATTTACTGAATGTTGCATTTGTTAAGGGTATTAGTACAATAGGAAATACCACTAATACTAATACCCTTAACAGCATTGATGCATTTTTTCACAATCTAATGTCATATCTGCAGGGATTAAGTGATCCAAACCCTAGTGTATCAGCATTAGAGGAAAGCAACGCTTTGGCCTTGGCTATAACTCCGACAGGTAATTAGTTATCCTTTAATTTATAGTGATGTTTGTCATGAACCTTACGTTAAGTAATTCTGAAAATTGTCTGCATATATACAACAGGTGCTGATACTTCAACAACTAGCACAGCTACAGTGCAAGATAAAGGATTTGATCCAACAGGATGGGAGCTTGCTCTTGTTACTACACCGAGCAGCAACTCAAATTCACTGTCTGTGGATAGTAATTTGGTTGGTGTCTTCTCTCTTTCTTTGAGGATATTTATCTTCCTGTTGGTTAGCTCTATGTTTCAACTCTGGATCTGGAAACTGCTTTGCTGCCGCTACAGGTTTTCTGCAAGTTTGTCACAGTTTTGGGCTGGGTAAGGTTCTAGCCATAGTCCCCAAATCTCAGTTGGTGACTGGCTGAAAAACAGCGGTGCTGGTTGATTGTCCGTGAACACCTGGAGCAATTACTACCTAATACCTCAAAATGCATTTACATGAAAGAAAAATTGAAACATTCTTAATTGGTGTGGATCACCGAAATCAGTATAACTTGCAGAAATTCCTTCATGCCTCATGGAATCTCGGGCAAATATTCAGACTGGTGGTACAAAGCTGGTTTAACTCATCCTATACCTGCAACCATGCAATATCTCATCCTGATAATGTTGAACTGGTGTTTTTTGCTGTGGGAAAAAAGCATTCTGGTCCCACAACTTTGGTCTGAGGAAATTTTCAACCCCTGAACCTTTTGGAGGTATAGCTTGGCTACTCAATTTTTTGGGGCCAACTGACACCTCTTGTCAGTGATTTGGAGACTTCTGGAACTTTGCAGGGGGTTAATTTGCATCCACCCCCAAAATTGAGGGGGGGGGGGGGGTCCAAATGCACTCGGGAAAATGTAGGTGTTTTATGCTCCCAAGCTCAAAGTTCAGGGACAGAATTGATGTTTTTCCCTTGCACAATCTTTGGATTTTGCTTCTCATGAGTCGATCTCATAACAGTGGTCTGGAAAGGTTTAAATGAATAAATGATTTGGGCCCAATTTTTTTACTTCAGAGTGGACCTTGCATCGACAGCCACTTTTGCTAGTCCCTTAGAAAGTCATGTTAGATTTTGTAGATGAAGTTCTACTTATTTGTAGTTTACATTTTTTGGTGACAAAAATCTGTGCTGAAAAGTGTTCTAATACTTTTAGTACCCCCTACAATTACCGTTGGCTGCTGCAAGTGTTCCACGTTTTATACTTAATTTTTCAACACAAGCATGCAATCATCTATAAACAAAATACTTGGTAAAGGCTTGCAGCTGGATGAATGTTTGGAAAACAATAAATAGATTTCTTGCTTTGAGTATATCTCTCTTGTCAAAGTTATAGTGTGCGGTTTTTTAATTTCCGTGGATCCAGCTGACCGTCAAAATTTGTCATTCTTATTTCTGCTTGCAGGGTGGTGGATTTGACAAGCTCACACTGGACAGCCTATACGATGAGGGAACGTACAGGCAGATGCAACAGCAGCACCTATACGGCTCAGCCTCAGCACCTCCCAATCCCTTCATGGCGAGCGATCCATTTGCGGTGTCAAATCAAGTAGCTCCCCCACCGTCAGTCCAAATGGCCGCCATGGCTCAGCAGCCCCATCAGATGGCCATGATGATGCAACCGAATCCCTTCGGACCACCAATGCAGCCACAGCACGCGGGCATGGCTCCCGCACCAAACCCCTTCCTCGATGCTGGCTTCGGCCCTTTCCCGGCGGCAGCAAATGAAATGCACCCGCAAGCCAACCCTTTTGGAACCGCGCATCTTCTGTAGGCTCACAGTTACACATACAAGATGGGCAATCTATATAGAGGTACATATTGCGTGTCGAGAAATGCGATTGTTCGTGTGTCACAATGTCATGCCAACTTTGTGTTGGCCTCGCTTAGGCTTTGGCCGCTTGGCCATTCTTGTGAAGCCCGCGCTTGTATTGAATTTGCTGTGTTTTGGGTTTGCACCATTTGGGGTGGCCATGGGACCCTCCTTGTAAAGAAATTTCTTGTCGCTGATGTAACATTACATGCCAATAAAAAGGTTGTAGGATACTTGTTTTGTTAGGAAAAACACAGGTCACATGTTAATGATCCCCAGCGACCTGACTACTGGTTGTGTTCCCTCGTTTAATGCCCCGGAAGTGCTTGTTTTCTTCACTCCTGTGAGGAACTCGTGAGGATTGGAGGAAATATTCTGTTTGGCGGGTAGAAATGCTGTTAGGACTTGCCGTTTGATGTTTTTCTTATCAATTTTTGCGTATTGGACGAATGATCCTTCACAACAGCTCAATCAGCAAAGGCACTTTTTATGCTAGACTGGAAGCTCGAGTCATCTGTTCAAATTCTGCTAAAAAATGAGAAACAAAAAGCAGCTCTGATTCAGGGTTCGGAAAATGGGTACCGGCCTAAATCCCGGCGGGGGGCCTGTACTGGTTCTCGGCCGGTTACCGGAAAAACCGGGAAAAACTCTGTCAAATTTCAAGTTTTGAAATTTGAATTTAAAACCGGTAACCGGCCGGTAACTGGAAAAACCGGACAGTTACCGCCCAAAAAAATTGGAGAAACCTGCATGCATGCGCTTTAAATTCTGCATGTACCTCTTAGTATCCCGTATTGCTACTTTGCATGCGCTTTAAAAACCAAAAAACCTGCTAAACTCTTAGTATTCTGCATGCATGCGCTTGAAATTCTGCATGTACCTAGTTTACCGCATGCCTCTTAGTGTTCTGCATGTACCTCTTAGTACCCCGTATTGCTACTTTGCATGCACTTTAAAAACCGGAAAACCTGCAAAACTCTTAGTGTTCTACATGTATGCGCTTTAAATTCTGCATGTACCTAGTTTACTGCATGCCTCTTAGTATTCTGCATGCATGCGCTTTAAATTCTACATGTACATCTTAGGTCCTGTTTGGCACAGCTTCACCAACAGCTTCATGAACTGTTGTGAGCTGTTTTTTTTTTGCCAAACACCCTTTTTGCAAACAGCTTCATGGGCGAACCTCCTTTTTTTCTGCTCTCACAAAGGAATGGAGAGAGGTGAAGCTGAAAAAAGTAGCTTTTCACAACTCTCTCCCTCAGGCCCGCAGTCCTAGGAACCCACTGCCCCTCTAGTTCACCAAAATTACACGCATTTGCCACTAGTCCATCCTGTTCACCTCTCCCGTTCATGAAACATAAACAATGCACTAATATTGCTTCCTAATGATTTTAATTTTTTATTATTTTTTATTTTAATGTTTTTAATTTATACTCATTCAAATATATTATTTTTTAATTCATATGACCATATACAAACATACAACTCCAAATGTTAGAACAAGTCAGATAGACAGGGACATCTTGGACAATTGCCCTCTCTCAGCCATGCATGAAGCTGTTGGTGAAGCTGTTTTGCCAAACAGTTTTCCAAAACATATTTAGCTTCATCGGTGAAGCTGAAACAAAAAAAACAGCTTCACTAGTGAAGCTGAGCTGTGCCAAACGGGGCCTTAGTATCCCATATTGCTACTTTGCATGCGCTTTAAAAACCAAAAAACCTGCTAAACTCTTAATGTTCTGCATGCATGCGCTTTAAATTATGCCCAACCCTTCAAAATACTCAAAGAACCAATCATACATGGCATACAAATTCAGATTTTCATTTGATAAAATCCGGCCGGTTTTACAGCTGTCGGAGCTGGGCGGGATTTTCGGTTACTGGCGGATTGGAACTTGCAAGTCCATGGGCTCATTTGTACTTGTATTTTTGTTAGAGGAACCTTGACTTTTCTAGCGGATATTAATTTTTTATCTTTGAATAATACAACTTTTTTTTGGCTTTCTGGACTGGGTCTAATAAGCTCTATGCATGGCTTCCCTAGTCCCTACCACCTATCTGTGATATATGTGCTAATTATTTTTTTAATGGAATTGTAGGACCGAAATGGCGACAGAGGGGGTGAATGGAGCCCTTTAAAAATCACCCCGAGTATCCTCACCAAATTCTTCTCCAATAGCTATGGCAGCTATGAAGTCAGAAGAGGATTGCTAACTAGACGACGAAAAATAGATCGACAAAAGAATGGGCACAAGCCGGAACTGAAACAGGGACTGCAAACATAACCGGAACGAAAAGCAAAAACTGAAAGTTCAGTTTGCTGAAAACTGGACAGCAAAACTGAAAATTGAAAATTCAGTTTGCTGAAAACTGGACAGCAAACATAATGCAGTTTTCAGCAAGACTGCCTGCTGTTTTTCAGCAAAACAGGCTGCAGATTTCAGCACAAAGCATGCAGATTTCAGCAAGACACAGCTGTTGTTTTTCAGCACAATGGACTGCAGTTTTCAGCAAGAATTAGCTACTGTTTTCAGCACAATGCACTGCAGATTTTCAGCAAACTGAACTGCTGTTTTCAGCAGGAAGTAAATATTCAGATCACCACAAAACTGAGAGAAAAGATGAAATTCAGCTGCAATGATTGTTCAATAACACCAAGAGCATAATCTAAATATCATAGGGCTTCAAATAACAAGATCAAACAAGGGATAAACAGGAATTTCAGATTAGAACACAAAAGCTGAAAGTTACAGGATGCTTCACCAAAACTCAAATTGCTCCTCCATCTTTGATCCAATGGCCATGAAACTTTGCAACTATGTTAGCAATAGCTAAGGGCTCTCAGACCCAATTTCAAGCCATCTTGCAAAGGAAATTGAGAAATGAGCCAAAACCCTAGAAATGGAGGCAAACTTTAAGAGAGGTCAAAAATCCAAACTTCTCACAAATCCTTGATCCTCGTGCTATGAAACTTTGAGGATAGCTAATTAATGGCCCATGGTCTCTCCATCTCAAATTTCAGGCCCTCACATAAAGGGAATCAAAAGATGCTCTAAAACCCTAGGAGTGAAAAACACGAACAGAGAGAGGCCAAACAAGAAATCCTGAAATCAAACTTGGTTTGCTCTTGGAGTTAACTAGTCAAATGACTTTTGAGCATCACCCATGTCATAGCAACCCATTTTGGCACTCTCTAGCAATCAAGAACTCGAGCAACGAGAATCAAGAAATCTGCAGAGAGGAACATCGAAGGAAATAAACAACAGAGAGCCCGGGAATCAAACAAACTCAAATAAAACCATCTTGGATTGATAATGAGGAAGAGAGATACATGATTACAAGAAGTATCACTCATACACTCCCTACAACCCCATACATGCTTGGAATGATCAAGAACTCTCCATCTCCTCTCTTAAGAACTCACAGAGCACTCATATCGATACATCGAAGGAGACAGAGGGAACACACAGGAACACCCATCTGCTGTATACACCAACTCTCACCCACTAAAGAGCAAAGGAGAAACAACCTCCCAAAGCTTCTTTTGACTACCAAACCCTAATTCCTCTTCAAAGTGTTCAAGTGGGCATGCAGCCCTCCTCTCCTTTATAGCCCATGGCTAACGGATTTCCGTCCCGTTACGCGGCTAAATCCAACGGAGCCCGCTCCCACTGTGCGACCTTGCGAATTTCCCGATTCGCCTCCCCGCACCTTCCGGAAGCTTCGCGCTCCTTGCCTCGCACGCCCGCAACCACCTCGAGTCCACGTCGTCTTCGACACATCCCGACCGTTCGACCTCGGCGCCACTGCGCCTAGTCCGGTCCACCGTGTCTCGCCACGACTCCACTCGATGTCCTGCGACCATACTGCATAAGAAACACGCCAAATAGCACCGCTCGATACATCAAAGCATAATTACCATTATACTTACCATCGAAGAAGTCCAAACTCGTCGAATCATCGAATATGCAACCTAACCCGACACGACCAAGTTTGACCACATCCGACCGAGCCCGATTGCGCCACGCAACGGTTCGACTCAACTACTCAAACCAAACTCGACTATCCTAACCCTTTGTCAATTACTCATCATTCACATGGAGTCACGACCACTGGTCTCTCAATCTCCCCTTGATGAGTATATTGACAAACTCGAAAAAGCATGAAGTCGAGTTTGATTTTGAAGAATCCAACATGGTCCAAAGAAGAGAATGAAGCTAATGACCATGTCGATGTAAGGAACACTAGAGCAACAACCGAAAGAGCAAATTGATCTCCAAAGCTCTAAACTGCTCCCAACAGACTTTTTCTTCTCTATTCTCTCCTTTTGGCAATAAACGCATCAAGATGCAATAGAGAGAATATGACATGTCAATGGATGAATATGGTGAAGTTTGTTTATTTAAGCATTTAGAGCCATGAGAATTATCCATATTGACCATAATGTAATACACCAAGCCATAACTCAATAAAACGCTATCTAGATCATGACAACATATATATAAACCAGCTAGAGCACATAGATGACAATCTGAAATGTAATGCATTTAGAGAGCAAGTCAAGTCATCAATGAGCAAAGTCTAACTAGAGATATCCAAGGATGATGCAAAGCCATGTCAATAAGCTAAGCGGAAACAAGAAGCTAGTGTTGAGTCAATTAGAGTGCTACAAGCTCAAGAGTTTATCATTTGGTTAAGCACTTTTCATCTTTAGGTGATTAAGCAAATCTTGCACATTTGACATATTTTCTTTTAAAGCTTATAGTCAGTTTTCACCAAAAATTTTATCATGTGCTAGATCTCAAGCCTTATGCGACTACTCCAAGCGAGAAGCTTAAGAAGATAGTCCAGTCATCCAAAACTCCCCGAGTTCATGCCTAGTGCAATGGCAAGCCGTCTCATGAGAAAGAATTGGTGAAATCAGTTTTTCGCACATAAAAGAGATCCTTTTGCTTTTAATAGATTGTGCTAACTCATGATGTATCAAGATGCTAAAATAGCTCAATCTAAGATTCAACCTAGATTCAAGACTCAACTCACCTATTTGACATGGCATGAAT
Source organism: Dendrocalamus sinicus (assembly GCA_036346575.1). Lineage (NCBI taxonomy): Eukaryota > Viridiplantae > Streptophyta > Magnoliopsida > Poales > Poaceae > Dendrocalamus > Dendrocalamus sinicus. The sequence goes on along the minus strand of CM070643.1, from coordinate 21,136,235 downwards.
CATAAAGGATAGCTCAAGCAAGACTAATCTCGAGTGCTAACATGACAAGTTTTAATTTAAGTTGAGCAATTTTAATTAACTTATCATGGCGAAAGCTAGTCTACACATATGAAGTCATGATAAATCTAGCAAGCTAAGCACAAGTCATGACAAGGTGTAAAGCATTGAAGCATGTCATAACAGGATAATAATCAAGGCTCAATGCATTGATTATAATGCTAGAATGCTGAAAATGCAAGAAAGTCCAGCTCTCCTCAACATTAGATGCAACTTTTAGTTCAAGTTGAGTTAAGTCACAATTAAGCTCCGAAGCTCCCAAATGAACTCTCCCGAACCAAAGCAATAAATCGAGAAGTCGGCAAATAAAACCAAAACAAAATCCTTAAAGCATAGATAAGATATAGAGACAACTATGGCTCAGATCGACTCTCATCTACCCCATATGACTCGGGACAATCGGCTAACAAGAAATCACACACTAGAGAGCAAACACGCACTCTGTCTACCCGAGGTGGCCCACTCGCTAAAACCTACAAGAAGTGAGTGAGCTCGACCTAGTGAGATAAGAAGCGACTAATCCTGGAAGCACAAGATAAGAGTTAGAAGTCTAAGCATCTCGGCAAGAGAAGCACTCTAACCTATGCCTTGGAAGGACTAAACCCAAATGCACCCCGAGTGCAATGCAAATGAAATGAGACAGAAACATAAACAATAGTAAAGCGAAGAAGCCCAAAGCTCCCCTCACTACAATCCGTAAGAACACACCACCCCAAGCTCTCTCGCAGAGTGAAAACCTCGAACTATCCAAAGGCTTGGTGAAGATATTCGCCAACCGGTGGTCACTCTCCACAAAATGGAGCACTATGTCACCCTTCTCTACATGGTCTCTAAGGAAGTGGAAACGAATATCAATATGCTTGGTCCGAGAGTGCTGACTGGGTTCTTAGCGATGTTAATCGCAGACGTATTATCACAAAAGAGTGGAACAACGTCTAAAGCTAACCCAAAGTCCCGCAGGTCGAAACCATCCAAAGTACTGGCCGCAACAACCGGCGCAGCAACGCACTCGGCCTCTGCAGTGGATCAGGTAACACCGGATCGCTTCCTCAAGACCAGAAACGAGAAGTGCCAATGAATTGGCGGTGCGGAAGTGCTCTTCCTATCTATCCTACAACAATAAGTTCGCATCCAAAAGGCTCTCGGGAAAGACAGGATGAGGAAGAGTACCGATACCATAGTCAATGGTAGCTCAAGGTACCGAAGATGCGCTTCACCGCTCGACGGTGAGATACGCGAGGAGAAGCTCGAACGAGCACACGCATACACCGAGAAGTGTATGTCCGGTCTTGAGGCGATGAGGTAAAGAAGGAGCCGATCATACTCTGAACTCTTTCGATCAATCGCTCGCCATCCTCATCAGGTCAAGATAGGCCGTCGAAGCCATGGGAGTTGACACCGCTTACCATCACTCATATCGGGCGCCAGAGGTCGCGAGTGTACTTTCCTTGATGAAGAAATGTACCTCCCGAGTCTGCTTAATTTGGAAGCCAAGGAAGAAGGTCAACTCACCCATCATACTCATTTCAAACTCGGTGCTCATGACATCCGAGAACTGGGAAACCAGAGTATGGGAAGAGCCGCCAAAGATAATGTCATCGACATAGATCCGACGAGCAGAAGGTCGGCGCAAGCGGCGGATGAACAAGGTCTTATCAACTTTACCCATTTCAAACCCATGACTCAACAAGTAGGACTTAAGCCTCTCATACCAAGCCCTGGGGGCCTGCTTAAGTCCATACAACGCTTTGGAAAGCTTAAAGACATGGTTTGGGTATTTGGGGTTTTCGAAACAGGAGGTCGTTTGACGTAGACCTCTTCCTCAATAAGGCCATTGAGAAAGGCACTCTTGACGTCCATCTGTAAAGCTTGAAACCCTTAGAAGTTGCAAAGGCAAGCAGGATTCTAATGGCTTCAAGTCTAGCTACAGGGCAAAGGTCTCCTCAAATCTAGACCTTCAACCCGGGAGAACCCCGAGCAACCGCCTAGCCTTGTTTCAATAACCACTCCATCCTCGCTCGCTTGTTCTTGAACACCCACTTAGTCCCAATAATATTGTGACTCGCGGGGCTCGACAAGCGACTGCACCTTGTTCCTCTCAAAATTTTCTAGCTCCTCATGCATGGCATTGACCCAAGACTCATCGGATAAAGCATGAGAGACATCTTTAGGCTCAAAGGAGGCAATGAAAGCGTAATGGAGACAGACTGAGATAAGCGATTTTGAGCGGGTAACACGCTCAAAAGGTCTCCAATGATCCGCTCAAGGATGAGCTTTCGGATATGTCTAGGAGGTCCAGGATGAGATGAAGAAGTGGCCTCTACCTCGTGAGTGACGAGGTAGGAACAGAGCCACCACCTCGTAAGAAGCGAAGGCATGGGTCGATCGCCTCGAGGTGCGGTGGAAGACGGCACCTCAAGGGGTGGATGAGGGACAGATCGTAGACAATCTGTCGCCTCCATCATCCTCATCATCCACAAAGATGGTCTCGGATCGCTCTAAAGAACTCGAGATATCGGGCCTAGTCCCTGACCGCCTCGTCAAAGGTCACCTCACAGTCTCTACCATTTTGCTAGACTCAGCCTGCACCCTATAAGCCCGCGAAGAAGGCGAGTAACCTAAAAGATCCCATCACAAGAACGTGACTCGAACTTATCTAGGTTCCTGACTTGAATAAAGCACTTGCAACCAAACACACGAAAATGAGAGACGCTGGCTTTCGCCCGTATCTCAACTCATAAGAAGTGCGATGCAAGTGTGCCCTAAGAAATACTCGATTTGAGACATGGCACGCGGTAGCTATAGCCTCACCCAAAACTTCCGCGGTGTAGAGTACTCATCAAGCATCGTCTGGCCATCTCGACTAAGGTACGGTTCTTTCTCTCCACAACTCCATTTTGTTGTGGACGTGCGGAGAAGAGAATCGGTGCTCTACACTGCCTCACCACGAAAACTCAGTAGGAATTCTTGAACTCCGTGCCATTGTCATCGCGGATCGCTCGTAAGGCACCCGGAGCTCAACCGAAAGCCTCACCAAAAGACCTCGAAATGTGAAAATGTCTCATCCTTCGAGGCTAAGAAAATACCCAAGAATACCTCGAGAAGTCATCGACCACAACAAGAACATACCACTTCCCTCCCGCCGATCGCACTCGAGTGGTCCAAGCGTGTCCATGTGGAGTAGTCGTCGGTGCATCGGCCATAGTAATCGTGGACCGAGGGTGAGAAGCGGCAACCATCTTGCCGTGCCGGCATGGAGAGCAAACAAGATCTTTGACCATCTTGAGTTTAGCGGACCACGAATGAGATCGTGGCCGCTAACTCGGTCAAATGGTCAAATCCAATATGACCAAGTCTCCTATGCCAAAAGAGAGGTCGCGGGACTCGGAAGCAACTAAACACCGAGAGGATCACCGAAGACTCGGAAAAATCAGCACGAAAGATCCTCCCATAACGAAATCCGCAAACCGGACTACCCAAGAATCAAGAATTTTACAAGCATTTTTCTTGAAGCTCACCTCAAACCGTCATCTGTAAGTCGAGAAACGGAAAGCAAATTGTACTGCAGCTTACTAACCAAGGCTACATCTTTCAAAATGAAAGAGTCATTACACGCGCACTGTACCTTTGGCGATGACGCGCCAGATGAAGCATCTCCGAAGGTGATCGTCTCATCACCGGAGCACGCAAGGGAAGAAAACCAACGGAGTCTCCGGTCATGTGTCGTGAACACCCGAGTCTACAAGCCAAACCTTTCCTTCCTCGCCCGCGAACTCGAGTCAAACAGAGTAAAGTCTCGATCTTGGGGTAAATCAAGAGTGATTTTGGCACCCAATCTTGAACAACACGCCGAGCGATGAAGTAGTCAAGCACGATCGACTCTATCTACCCTACGCTCTGTCACTCACGGCGAAGGTCGTGAGCGGACTGAAAGCGTTGCGGGTCCGATCGCTACGGAGAGCGAGTCGAACACCGCAACACGCTGAACACGCCGCGGTAATCGCTCGACGGGAAACGAGATGTACCCTCAGACGGCGGAAGTCATGAGCAGGAGCAGCATGAGGACGAAAACGAAGACTCGAAAAACCAAGTCCTCGATGCTGCCCAAACCCATCAACGCAGTGAAACCTAGACTCGTGCTGGTCCTAGGTGCACTCGAGATCTGGGGCGACCACGAATACGCCTAGGAGACTCAACACGGTCTCTACGCGCGATCTTGGCGCGCTCAAGCATCGACAAACGTGTGTCCATCCTTCGACAGAAGGTGCGGTGATACTTCATCCTCTCGAGAGGTAGAAGTAGCACGGTCAAAGCCGCTTTCGAGAGGCCGAGCGGCGCAGTGCAATCACCTTGCTGTCGTAAATCCCTCGGACATAGCCCGCCGACTTAAATTGGACTTTCTCGGTCCCGGGCTCGGTCTCGATCACACTGGTGCTATGGGTCCGAGCACGCGGTGGATGCTTCCTCATATCCTCATAATAGTCATATCCTAGACCCGATTAAATCTGCAAATCTTGGACTGGTCTAGAATAAGATTAAGCTTCTTCTTGCCTCCTACAAATCTCTCGAGAGTGTTCATAAGATACCGACATTCCCAAAGAGAGAGGTGCAAGAAGAGCAGGAGAAGAGGGAACAGCAGGAGGTAAGGGAGCGTAAGAAGAACCAACAAAGAGGAAAGAATGGCTTGTGCACGCACACCACTCGAGGACAGTCCTACTACTAGCAGGTTGGTTCGTCTCTAAGCGCCTCATCCTTACCCCGGGCTTCTCCCCACACCATCAATCACATCACAACCAGATTGTGGCTTCTCTAGTAAGTCCTTAGTTAGCTTCACACATTTGTCATTCAAAGCAACGAGTTCAAGTTTTAGTTTATCACAACTAATGCATGGTGAGCTAACAGATCCTTAGTCGCATAATCGAGCTATTTTCTTGTTGTTGTCAATCATTTCTTGAAACTGTTTTGAGACAGATTCAAGTTCAGTAGATTAACTTTGGACAATTCAAACATGAATCAATAGGCTCAAGTAAAGAAGCACTCAATTCAGCAATCTTGTGATCTGCCTGCTTTAGGTTCATCTTCAAGTTATTGCAATTTTCACAAGACTCGGGCAGATCAAGGAGCATGGCATAAGGTCCTCTAGCGGCAATGTCCTTATCCTCACATGAGGTGGGAGAAGTAGTCTCATCGTAGTAAGTAGGGTAATGACCATCCTACTCAACTCTAACTCAGCAAGCGCACTAACATTCTCCACCTTAACAATATCAAGCTCTGAGGACACACTATCATGAGAGGTCCTTAATTTCTCCATGTCATCAAGTAAGGCACAAGATGTATCACGGTCGTCACGGGAGGGAGCAGATGTAAGTGAAGTAATCTCCGTGACAGTCTATCTACTTCCTTCTCTAACTCGGTACACCTAGACCTAGCTCTAGCATGAAATCCACCTAGCTTAAGAAAAGTATCATTTAGCTGGTCATAAGAAGGAGTACCTCATCCGAAGTCTGAGTACACTCATTGTCGCCGAGTTCGCCTCGAGGCCATGAAGCACATGCCGAGAAGTCGTTGCCGCCATCCTGGGCTCTTGATCACCCGTCCCGTCGTCGTCGCTCCATCCCTCCACCTCGCCGAGGTCGAGGTCGTCGGCGCGTGAGGACGCGTGGAAGAGCTTCTTGGCCTTCCCGGTTGCGGAACTTCTTCTTTCCGCGCCGGAGTGGAGGCTTCTTGTTGCGGTTCTTGTCGGTGTAGTCGATCTTGCTCGAACCGCCGTAGTCGTTCTTGCCCTTTTCCGGCTTGGGGCGGTTTGTTCAATGTGGTTGGGGCCACCACACTCGAAGCAAATCACGGGTCCTCCTCTCTTTCGTCTCTCCTACCCTTGTAGGCATGTGAAACCTTCGGCTAGGAGGGCGGTGATCATCCGCAGTCGCTCTAACCGATCATCGTTATGTCACAGAGAGCGCGAGGAAAAACCGCAAGAAGAATCGTAAGAGAGACCGAAGCGAAGCGGGATCGGTGACCAAAGCCATCGATCGTGACTTCGACCGACGAGAGACAACGTCAATCTCGTGAGTCTTGAGGCGTGAGTACAGCGCGCCAAGAGTCGTGGTCGAGAGGTCTGTCGTGTCTTTGATGGTGGTCACTTTCATCTCCCACACGCGCAGATCGAGTGCCGCGAGCATCCGACGAGCGTTGTTCGAGTCGGGTATGTGAGACCGACCGCCGGAGGTTGCTCAAGATTTTGTGAAATCGCGAAAAGCACTCGCCCGAGGACTCACCAGCAAGCATCTCGAATTTGTTGTATTCGCGCTTGAACCGGTCCTGCCGAACCGCCTTGATCCGGTGGTGCCCTCATGGTATGCGCCGAGGGTCACCCGGATGTCGAGGCGGACGGCGGTGAGATATACGGCCAAACTCGCACGACTCAACCCCGGATGATGATGTTCCTTGCCTTTGCATTCGCCTCAACATCGCCATGTTCCGGCATTGATGTTCTCATCGGCAGAACAACAAATCGTACCTTGACCTTCCGCCGGATGGCATACCCCGGCCGGATGTATGTCTCCATTCGGCTCTTCCGAAGGGTAGTCGATGCCATCGAACACGGGTGGCTTGGTCGAGTACTTGTCCGTCGCCATGGCTCTTGAGACCGGTTAAGATCTATGAATTAGAGCTAACCGCTCGATACCAATTGTAGGACCGAAATGGCGACAGAGGGGGGGGGGGGTGAATGGAGCCCTTTAAAAATCACCCCGAGTATCCTCACCAAATTCTTCTCCAATAGCTATGGCAGCTATGAAGTCAGAAGAGGATTGCTAACTAGACGACGAAAAATAGATCGACAAAAGAATGGGCACAAGCCGGAACTGAAACAGGGACTGCAAACATAACCGGAACGAAAAGCAAAAACTGAAAGTTCAGTTTGCTGAAAACTGGACAGCAAAACTGAAAATTGAAAATTCAGTTTGCTGAAAACTGGACAGCAAACATAATGCAGTTTTCAGCAAGACTGCCTGCTGTTTTTCAGCAAAACAGGCTGCAGATTTCAGCACAAAGCATGCAGATTTCAGCAAGACACAGCTGTTGTTTTTCAGCACAATGGACTGCAGTTTTCAGCAAGAATTAGCTACTGTTTTCAGCACAATGCACTGCAGATTTTCAGCAAACTGAACTGCTGTTTTCAGCAGGAAGTAAATATTCAGATCACCACCAAACTGAGAGAAAAGATGAAATTCAGCTGCAATGATTGTTCAATAACACCAAGAGCATAATCTAAATATCATAGGGGCTTCAAATAACAAGATCAAACAAGGGATAAACAGGAATTTCAGATTAGAACACAAAAGCTGAAAGTTACAGGATGCTTCACCAAAACTCAAATTGCTCCTCCATCTTTGATCCAATGGCCATGAAACTTTGCAACTATGTTAGCAATAGCTAAGGGCTCTCTGACCCAATTTCAAGCCATCTTGCAAAGGAAATTGAGAAATGAGCCAAAACCCTAGAAATGGAGGCAAACTTGGAAGAGAGGTCAAAATCCAAACTTCTCACAAATCCTTGATCCTCAAAGCTATGAAACTTTGAGGATAGCTAATTAATGGCCCATGGTCTCTCCATCTCAAATTTCAGGCCCTCACATAAAGGGAATCAAAAGATGCTCTAAAACCCTAGGAGTGAAAAACACGAACAGAGAGAGGCCAAACAAGAAATCCTGAAATCAAACTTGGTTTGCTCTTGGAGTTAACTAGTCAAATGACTTTTGAGCATCACCCATGTCATAGCAACCCATTTTGGCACTCTCTAGCAATCAAGAACTCAGAGCAACGAGAATCAAGAAATCTGCAGAGAGGAACATCGAAGGAAATAAACAACAGAGAGCCTGGGAATCAAACAAACTCAAATAAAACCATCTTGGATTGATAATGAGGAAGAGAGATACATGATTACAAGAAGTATCAGCTCATACACTCCCTACAACCCCATACATGCTTGGAATGATCAAGAACTCTCCATCTCCTCTCTTAAGAACTCACAGAGCACTCATATGGATACATCGAAGGAGACAGAGGGAACACACAGGAACACCCACCGCTGTATACACCAACTCTCACCCACTAAAGAGCAAAGGAGAAACAACCTCCCAAAGCTTCTTTTGACTACCAAACCCTAATTCCTCTTCAAAGTGTTCAAGTGGGCATGCAGCCCTCCTCTCCTTTATAGCCCATGGCTAACGGATTTCCGTCCCGTTACGCGGCTAAATCCAACGGAGCCCGCTCCCACTGTGCGACCTTGCGAATTTCCCGGTCGCCTCCCGCACCTTCGGAAGCTTCGCGCTCCTTGCCTCGCACGCCCGCAACCACCTCGAGTCCACGTCGTCTTCGACACATCCCGACCGTTCGACCTCGGCGCCACCGCGCTAGTCCGGTCCACCGTGTCTCGCCACGACTCCACTCGATGTCCCGCACCATACGCACAAGAAACACGTCAAATAGCACCGCCGATACATCAAAGCATAATTACCATTATACTTACCACTGAAGAAGTCCAAACCTGTCGAATCATCAGAATATGCAACCTAACCCGATACGACCAAGTTTGACCACAGTCCGACCGAGCCCGATTGCGCCACGCAACGGTTCGACTCCGAACTACTCAAACCAAACTCGACTATCCTAACCCTTTGTCAATTACTCATCATTCACATGGAGTCACGACCACCTGGTCTCTCAGGAATTTACGAGTTACTTGAGAAATTAGCTAGGGAGGCTACATCCATTGCTATTAAAGTTGAAGCTGAACATTTAACACCCCGCCCACTCTCTGGGCGAAGATGTTACCAACTCGGCATACTCTTACCAAATCATTAACACTAAAGAATTTTAAGCCAACATTAACTTTATTTATATTGCTGCGTTCAGATACATCACAACATTTTTAGTGGTTTCTCTAGCATAGTACAAGTACAAGCTAAAATACACTGACAAAAGTGATACAAAAGTACTGCTAGTTTGTGCCGATTATTCATGAGCTACTCCCGCCCGTGCTTGACCTCCTCAACGCTCACCTAAAAACAACAACGAAGCAATGGTGAGTCCACCGACTCAGCATGTACAAAGCAAAACAGCAAATAACAGGTTCATTCATTAGACCATAATCATTACATTCTCATTAACCACGTTTCCATTTAACCACTTTTCGTTCCGATGAACTATTCATCGTGCTTATGCACATGCACTCCTTTCTCAACTTCTTTAGCTTATACCGGTACAGCGGAGTGTGCACCCGTCGATGCTCACCTAGGCCCGCCCTGTTTCATGCGGGGACCTCAAGCCCGTCCTGTTTCATACGGGGACCTCAGTAGCCCGTAACTCTCATACGGGGACCCAGCTCCATTCCCGTGGAGCGTCCACTCAACGTGACCAACTTTCTCTCTTTTCATGACATGCATGCAATGCAAGTTCAATTATGCATACCAACATGCCATGTCCCAAACGTTCATCATCCATCATTTCTCACTATGCATTCCGAATAATATTTGTCTTACCCCAACTGGTATGCCATGCATCATCCGAAAATAGTAAACTTACCTCAACAAGATCAGCAGTGCATCATCATTCAATTTTTAACCGAAATCACTACCCGAATTCACCGCTTTACAATGCACTTGCCTGGTTAGCCTCGAGGATGACGCGAGGACGGCTCCGACCCCGGACCTCCACCTACGTACACATCAACCCGACTCAACGGCAAATTGAACACCAGAGCTTAAACGGAGAACAGCGTCCCTAAGCTCGTACCCTGACCTTGGGTGTAATAGCACGGGTTTTGAGGGACCTGTCGTGCAGGTGCCAAACCCATTTTTTCTCTCTCTTTCTTTTTCTCCTCTTTTCTTTTCTTTTTTTCCTTCTCTTCTCTTTTCTTTCCTTTCTTTCCCTTTTCTTTTCTTCTTTTTCCTCCCCATTTCTCTTGGCCGAATGGGCCTTATCCTCCACCTACTTCCTCTCTCTCCTCTCTCTCTCAAACCGGTCGAACCGGCCTCCCCATTTTTTCCTCTCCTGGCTCCCCCTCTCTCCCCTATCCTCACTTCTCTCTCCCTCCCCTACTCCATCCGGCCGATTGGGGCCTCCTCCCCCTCACACCTGAGGTGGCGCGGCGGCGCAGCGATGCGCCGGTCTCCCCTCCCCTCGCCGTCGGCCAATGGGGCGCCGCCGGCCTTCCCTGCCACTTCGGCCCCCCCTCCGCCCCTCACTCTCTCGTCTGGAGGCGTGCCAGCCCTCTCTCTCCGCCGGCCCCCCTCCTACCTTCTCCTCCCCTCCCGCTCTCGCGCAGACGCTTCCCCGGTGGCGCGACGGCCGAGCCCGGGCTAGACCAGAGCGGTGCGGCGGCGCGAGGCCTGGCGTGGCGTCGCCGGCAGCCCCTCCGCCAGCCGCCCCCCCACTCGGCCTACTACTCCTCTTCCCCCCCTCACTCTCTCGCGCGGCACCCCTCCGATGGCAAGACGGCGCACGGTGGCTCGGCTTGCCGGCCCTTAGGCTCATGGCCGGCCGTCCCCTGCCCGCCTCCCCTATGCCACTCCTTCCCTGATTTCTACAAGCATGTGCTCCCCTGAGTGAAGGCTCACCTTTGTGCTCACACTGTGCCGATCGGAAGGGTGTGGCTATGATGGTTTGACTCAATGGAAAAGAAGAGGGGAAGAGTAAAGAGAGTGAGCTTGAGCTCTGGGGTTGGCTTTCGGCTTTGGCATTGAGGAGGAATGGGGAGTGGCTATGCTCTTACCTTGGCCGAGAGAATGGGATGGGAAAATGAGCTTGGCTGCAAGGTACTAGAATATATGGGCACAGTTGGGGGCTTGCCCTTGCATTTGTGGAATGACCGAAACACCCTCGCTTTATGCCCATGCCCCTCTCACACACTTGGCTGCCCAAGGGCATTTTGGTCCATGACTATGCTGGTTTTGGGGTTTCTTTTACTGCAGTGGTAAGTCGGTAATAAAGGTAAGGTGAAACTTTGCCAGATGATGAACACCCACGTCGCGAGACGGTGCCGACTACCCCTGGGCAGTCCAGGAACCTCTGAGGGCGCTACTCGGCTCTCTAGACGGTGCCGACTATCCCGGGGCAGTCTGGGAACCTCTGCGAGCGATAAACATTCGGCACGCTATACGCCGATGGGTCTGACGGCAAATCCCTCATTTATCTCTAATGTTTCCCTTTATGTAAATTTGGGGTATTACATTCTACCCCCTTAACAGAATTCGACCCCGAATTCTATCATTCAACAATATGCACGAACGAACAAAATGCAATAAACTGCACATAACATAACTTTAACTCGTACCCATGGAGAACTAGTCCGGGTACTTCTCGCGCATACGAGACTCCAACTCCCATGTCGCTTCTCGCTCAGACTGATGAGCCCAAAGCACTTTAACATACTTTATCTTTTTATGCCTCAACACCTTCTCCGATTCCTCCAGAATCCGAACTGGACGGGACTCGAAGGTGAGGTCTTGCTTTATAGACACTGGTTCTAACACAATCTCATGCTCTGGATCTCGCACATACTTTCTCAACATCGACACATGAAACACATCATGCACTCCTCGCAAGGAGTCAGGGAGATCCAAACGATATGCCAACTTTCCAATCCGTTCCCGAATTGGAAATGGCCCAATGTATCTCGGGCTAAGCTTCCCTTTGGTATCAAATCGCACTATGCCTTTAGTGGGAGACACTCTCAGGAGCACCTGATCCCCCACTTTGAACTCTAGTTCTCGCCTTCTGACATCTGCATAGCTCTTCTGCCTACTCTGGGCAGCTAGCAGATTCTTCCTAATCTCTGCTACTCGCTCTACTGTTTGTTGGACCCAATCCGGTCCCTAAACAGCCTTTTCGCCCACTGCATCCCAACACAGTGGTGATCTACATTTTCGCCCATACAAAACCTCAAACGGCGCTGCTCGAACACTGGAGTGGTAGCTGTTGTTATAGGCAAACTCCGCGAGTGCCAAATGATCCTCCCAGCTACCCTTCCAAGACAGAACACAGGACCTCAACATGTCCTCTAGTGTCTGAATGATGCGTTCAGACCGCCCATCCGTCAGAGGGTGGAAAGCAGTACTGAACTGGAGTTTCGTGCCCAGAGCGCCCTGCAAGCTCTCCCAAAACTTAGAGACAAACTTGGCGTCTCTGTCCGAAACTATGGTCTTAGGCACACCATGCAACCTTACTATTTCTCGCACATATATGGGTGCCAATTCACTCGCTGAGTTTGTGGTGCAAATGGGGATGAAGTGCGCGGACTTACTAAACCTGTCCACCACTACCCAAATCGCATCCTTATCTCGCTGGGTACGAGGTAAGCCGACTACGAAATCCATGACGATATCATCCCATGGCCACTGAGGAACCTCCAAAGGCTGCAATAGCCCAGCGGGGCGCTTGTGCTCAGCCTTCATTTGCTGGCAAATCCCGCAAGATGCCACATACTTGGCGATATCCACTTTCATTCTCTTCCACCAGAAGTTCTTTTTGAGGTCACGGTACATCCTGGTCTCACCAGGATGCACTGTGTACGGGGTACGATGAGCCTCTCTCAAAATTTCATCCTTGACTTGAGCCTTCTGCGACACGCAAAGGCGGCCTTTAAACCGCAATGCGACGGACTCATCAAGGCTGAAATCCCCCGTTTTACCTTCGTTGAGCCGCTTCCTCACTTGTTGAAGCAACCGGTCATGCTGTTGTGCCTCCTTTACTCGCTCTGGAATTGCTGATTCCAAAGAATACAGTACATCTCGGCTGCTGCTGCATCAAATAAACAAGAGGAAATTCCCATCCGTTCAAAGTCAGCCACGAGACAATCCAGAGTGGGTGGTGTCATCTTGCGACTAAGGGCATCAGCAACCACATTTGCCTTGCCCGAATGGTACTGCAGAGTGAGATCATAGTCTTTAATCAACTCCAACCACCTTCGCTGCCTCAAATTCAGCTCCTTCTGAGTGAAAATGTACTTGAGGCTTTTGTGGTCAGTGAAAATATCACAAGTCTCTCCATACAAGTAATGCCTCCAAATCTTTAGAGCAAAAACCACTGCGGCAAGCTCTAAGTCATGGGTAGGGTAATTCTGCTCATGCTTCTTCAACTATCGTGAGGCATACGCGATCACTTTATTATCTTGCATGAGTACACAACCCGGACCCACTCGAGATGCATCCGAGTAGACCGTGAAACGCTTCTTTGGCTCAGGAAGTGTAAGTACAGGAGCAGTTACCAACTTCTCCTTCAGAGTGTTGAAACTGCGCTCACATTCATCGGTCCACTGGAATTTCACACCCTTCCGTGTGAGTTGGGTCATTGGCTTGGCAATGAGAGAGAAGTCTTTCACAAAACACCGGTAATAACCAGCTAGGCCAAGAAAACTTCTCACTTCTTTAACACTAGATGACCTCTTCCACTCTACGACAGTGGAAATCTTTCTTGGATCAACTGAAATGCCTTCCTGGTTAATCACATGTCCCAGGAAGCTCACTTCAGAAATCCAAAACTCGCACTTCTTTAGTTTGGCAAAGAATTGATTCTTCCTCAGAGTCTCAAGCACGAGCCTCAGATGCTGCTCATGCTCTTCCTCCGTCTTGGAATAAATCAAGATATCATCGATAAACACCACTACAAAGTCATCCAGATACTTGTGTAGCATGCTGTTCATCGTCTCCATGAAGACAGCAGGGGCATTCGTCAGTCCAAAGGACATAACTGTAAACTCATAGTGCCCATTTCTTGTGGAGAAAACTGTCTTTTCAATGTTTTGCTCGCGCACTCGGATTTGATTATACCCAGACTGTAGATCAATTTTGGAGAGCACCTTGGCCCCCTTCAATTGATCAAATAGGTCCTCGATGCGAGGCAATGGGTATTTATTCTTGATGGTCACCTGATTGAGAGCACGGTAATCTATACACATGCGCCAACTCCCATCCTTTTTCTCAGTTAATAGGACAGGGGCTCCCCAAGGTGACACACTACGACGAATCAAGCCTTTGGACAACAACTCGTCCAACTGATTTTTCAACTCCTCTTGCAAGGGTCGTGCCAAACGGTAGGGAGACATGGAGATAGGTCTTGTGCCAGGAACAAGATCAATTCTGAACTCCACATCTCTCTTGGGTGGCATACCCGGAAGCTATTCAGGAAACACATCGGGATACTCAGGCACCACGGGAATATCCTCAATGTGCAACTGCGCACTTGGCTTCTCCATAAGGGCTAGAAGTAGCCCAGACTTCATTGTACGTCGGCCAGGGAACAGGCTGGCCAACACGAAGAGGGAACACGTGGGTGCATTCCCCTGAAAGATTATCTCCTTCCCCGAAGGAGCTTGCAAAGTGACTGTCCTCCAGAAGCAGAGAATCACGGTTTGGTAGCGATGCAACCAATCCATGCCAAGGATAACATCAAAAGGCTCTAACTGGATAATCATGAGGTTGGCTACAAATTCCTCGCCATCTATTGCAACCACACAGCCAGGGCATACTGTGGAGCTAGCAAGGATTCCCTTTGGTGTACTAACCACAACCGATTGGGAAATTTGCTGAACACTCAGCTTAGCCTTCCTAACAAACTCCCGAGACACGAAAGAATAGGTAGCACCGGAGTCGAAAAGAACAAGGGCTTCACATGAGTCCACTAACAGGGTACCTGTCACAACGTCAGGTCGACCCGCGGACTCAGCCGCAGGCAGTGAGTAGACTCCAGGTGGTGTCGGGGTAGCGAGAGCTCCGACGCTCTGTTGTGGCGGCAACGGAACTGGAGGTGATGTAGAATGCTAGAATGGAGCCGGTGTAGGATGCCAGTAATACCCGGCGGGTGGAGCCCAAGATAAAGGAGGCTGCAGCACAGGGGCAGCCGCCATCATCTGGACTGGCCCCCGAGGTGTAGAACTTGATGAAGATGAAGATACCAGCTCCCACTTGATGATGCTGGCGGGATTCTGACGGCAAACCAACATTTTGTGGCCCGCCAAGCCACAATGCCGGCGATTCCCGCCCAGAACACTCAGCGACGGTGTCCTCATCGCACTTAAAGCAGATCATGCCTTGTCTCGGAGAACAGACGCAAGGTCGGGTCGTGATGAAGAATGAGGCGCCGAAGAAGACGTCCTCGCAGACTTGGACTTGGACGATTGTGGGGGACGCTGGCCCCACTTGGACTTTTTAGGAGCGGGCCGCTGAGACGACCCACCACCTTCAGCAAAGCTTCTCTTCTGGTCACCACCAGAAGAGCTCGGATTACAAGAGGGTTGCAACCCGTTAGTGAGCTGCATCTCCAGCTCCATCCCTCTGGCCTGCTCCACCACGGACCTAAAGTTGCGTGGTGCAATAGCTCCCAAGACATGCCGGAACTCAGAGTTGAGCCCTCGGTGGAACCTTTCGGCCTTCTCAAGGTCGTTATTTGCGACCGGTGGCACGAAGCGGATCGGGTTGTTAAACCCCGCCTCGTACTCAGCTACGGTCATCTTCCCTTGTACGAAGGTCGACAAGGCGACCTCCATACTCTCCACAAAGAATGCAGGTAAAACTTCGCTTGAATCGCCGACGAAGATTTCCCAGGTAGCGGGACCCTGGGCAGGAGTCCTGGCTGAAAGAACCTCCTCCCACCAGATGTCCGCCTGACCCTTCAACTGGAAAGCCACAAAGCGAGCTTTCATCTGAGAGCTCATCTCTAGGGCTTCGAACTGCCTCTCCATGTAGCGCAACCAATCCACAGCTTGGACTGGTGTGCCCGAATCGTCAAAAGTATCTAGGCACAGGGCCAACCACTCACGAAGGCCCATTCTTGCCTCCTGTACGACCGGAACGGCAACAGGGGCAGCAGCAGGTACAGCCGCAGCAGCGGCTGCCGACGCTTGACGACGAAGCGCACAGACCTCCTCTATGAACTCTTGCAGCAAGGTCGAAGACCTTGCCGGATCTCTAGCTACAGAATGTTTAGCAGAAGCAACCTCCGCACCAGGTGCCTCCTGCTGAACCTCAAGCGGTGGCACCGCTTGGGCCTGGCCTCGGCCACGACCCCGGCCTCCACGGCCACGTCCACGTCCTCTACCTCTCGGCATATCTGTTCACGTCAGATAGCCAATCACACAACTAGCCCACAAACACAAATCATCGACGAAGCTAGTGAAAATGCAAATACAAGCAAGTCCCATTCCCATCCTATGGTGCACCAGTGTGTCAAATTTCAAATTTTTTAGGCCTAAGTCAAATTTTAGTTGAATAATTAAGCTAAGTTATCAAATTTTCTTTACCACAGACCTAACGCCCGCTCTGATACCAACTGTAACACCCCGCTTACTCTCTGGGCCAAGATGTTACCAACTCTGCATACTCTTACCAAATCATTAACACTAAAGAATTTTAAGCCAACATTAACTTTATTTATATTGCTGCGTTCAGATACATCATAGCATTTTTTAGTGGTTTCTCTAGCTTAGTAAAAGTACAAGCTAAAGTATACTGACAAAAGTGATACAAAAGTACTGCGAGTTTGTGCCGATTATTCATGAGCTACTCCCGCCCGTGCTTGACCTCCTCAACGCTCACCTAAAAACAACAACGAAGCAATGGTGAGTCCACTGACTCAGCATGTACAAAGCACAACAGCAAATAACAGGTTCATTCATTAGACCATAATCATCCCATTCTCATTAACCACGTTTCCATTTAACCACTTTTCGTTCCGATGAACTATTCATCATGCTCATGCACATGCACTCCTTTCTCAACTTCTTTAGCCTATACCGGTACAGCGGAGTGTGCACCCGTCGATGCTCACCCAGGCCCGCCCTGTTTCATGCGGGGACCTCAAGCCCGTCCTGTTTCATACGGGGACCTCAGTAGCCCGTAACTCTCATACGGGGACCCAGCTCCACTCCCGTGGAGCGTCCACTCAACGTGGACCAACTTTCATGACATGCATGCATTGCAAGTTCAATTATGCATAACAACATGCCATGTTCCAAACGTTCATCATCCATCATTTCTCACTATACATTCCGAATATTATTTGTCTTACCCCAACTGGTAAGCCATGCATCATCCAAAAATAGTAAACTTACCTCAACAAGATCAGCAGTGCATCATCATTCAATTTTTAACCGAAATCACTACCCGAATTCACCGCTTTACAATGCACTTGCCTGGTTAGCCTCGGGGATGACGCGTGGACGGCTCCGACCCGGGACCTCCACCTGCGTACACATCAACCCGACTCAATGGCAAATCGAACACCAGAGCTTAAACGGAGAACAGCGTCCCTAAGCTCGTACCCCGACCTCGGGCGTAATCGCACGGTTTTGAGGGACCTGTCGTGCAGGTGCCAAACCCATTTTTTTCTCTCTCTTTCTTTTTCTCCTCTTTTCTTTTCTTTTTTTCCTTCTCTTCTCTTGTCTTTCCTTTCTTTCCCTTTTCTTTTCTTTCTCTTTTCTTTTTTTCCTCCCCATTTCTCTTGGCCGAATGGGCCTTATCCTCCACCTACTTCCTCTCTCTCCTCTCTCTCAAACCGGCCTAACCGGCCTCCCCATTTTTTTCCTCTCCTGGCTCCCCCTCTCTCCCCTATCCTCACTTCTCTCTTCCTCCCCTACTCCATCCGGCCGATTGGGGCCTCCTCCCCCTCACACCTCAGGCGGCGCAGTGGCGCAGGGATGCGCCGGTCTCCCCTCCTCTCGCCGCCGACCAATGGGGTACCGCCGGCCTTCCCCGCCACCTCGGCTCCCCCTCTGCCCCTCACTCTCTCGTCTGGGGCGGCGCAGGAGGCGTGCCGGCCCTGCGGCCCGCCGGCCCCGGTCCTCTCTCTCCGCCGGCCCCCTCCTACCTTCTCCTCCCCTCCCGCTCTCGCGCAGGCGCTTCCCTGGTGGTGCGACGGCCGAGCCCAGGCTAGACCGGAGCGGTGCGGCGGCACGAGGCCTGGCGTGGCGTCGCCGGCAGCCCCTCTGCCAGTCGGCCCCCCACTCAGCCTACTACTCCTCTTCCCCCTCACTCTGTCGCGCGGCGCCCCTTCGATGGCAAGACGGCGAGCGGTGGCTCGGCTTGCCGGCCCTCAGGCTCACGGCCGGCCGTCCCCTGCCCGCCTCCCCTATGCCACTCCTTCCCTGATTTCTACAAGCATGTGCTCCCCTGAGTGAAGGCTCACCTTTGTGCTCACATTGTGCCGGTCGGAAGGGTGTGGCTATGATGGTTTGACTCAATGGAAAAGAAGAGGGGAAGAGTAAAGAGAGTGAGCTTGAGCTCTGGGGTTGGCTTTCGGCTTTGGCATTGAGGAGGAATGGGGAGTGGCTATGCTGTTACCTTGGCCGAGAGAATGGGATGGGAAAATGAGCTTGGCTGCAAGGTACTAGAATATATGGGTACGGTTGGGGGCTTGCCCTTGCATTTGTGGAATGACCGAAACACCCTCGCTTTATGCCCATGCCCCTCTCACACACTTGGCTGCCCAAGGGCATTTTGGTCCACGACTATGTTGGTTTTTGGGTTTCTTTTACTGCAGTGGTAAGTCGGTAATAAAGGTAAGGTGAAACTTTAACGGATGATGAATACCCACGTCGCGAGACGGTGCTGACTACCCCTGGGCAGTCCGGGAACCTCTGAGAGCGCTACTCGGCTCTCTAGACGGTGCCGACTATCCCGGGGCAGTCTGGGAACCTCTGCGAGCGATAAACATTCGGCACGCTATACGCCGATGGGTCTGACGGCAAATCCCTCATTTATCTCTAATATTTCCCTTTTTGTAAATTTTGAAAAGCCCCAAAATTTCAAACCAAAAATTTTATTTGCTTTCTGCTGAATTTTGGGTGAATTTCTAAAACTTTCCTTTGGGAAAGTTCCTCGCTTCGCTTTCCCTTTTGGCCAGCGCCTTCCTCTCCGTGGCGCCCTTCTCCTTCCGTCTTCTCTCTTCCTCGGCGCCTCCTCCTCTTTCTCTCCCGCCGCGCCGCGCTCTCTCGCCTCTCTCCTCCTCTGGCGCCTCGGCTTCCGCCCTGGCCGCGCCTTTTCCTCCCGCTAACGCCGCCTCTCCCCGCCTCTCCCGCTCCCTGGCGCCGCCCCACTCCCTCCCCTCCGCTGGCGCCTTTGCTCTTCCCCGCCTCCTCCCTCGCGCCCACGTGCGCGCTGCGCCGCTCCCGCACCGCCTCTGTGCTCCGGATCCTCCCCCGCGCTCGCGTCGCCCGACGTCAGCCGGTCCGAAGCGGGCAGCTCCACCGCGCCACGCGTCGCAGCTCCTCATTTCGATCCCCACCCTCCCGTCAGTATGTGACGATACCGAAGACCCAGTCGGACGGCCTCAAGAAGATGCCACTTCCCACCACTCGCTATCGAGTGCCTCACTCGGTGCCAAGCATCTTACTAGCGGTGCATACGAGAGACAAATGCATGTTTCCATTGTGGAGAGATTGGACACTACAGCATCGGTGTCCTGTGAGGAGTTTGCCACGGATGCGGCTAAACTCCAAGTCCAAAACCGCGAGAGTGAGGAACAATTCCACTAGGAGGAAGGACATAAAGAAGAGAAGCAAAGCACATAGTCAAGAAGATATAAGCTATGTAGACTAAGAAATGAGATGATGTACTCTTGGTTATCCTTTTGTAAGCTAGAACTTAATGGATGTCTGTAAATTACTTTAACTAAGGCTTGTGGCAAAATTATGAAGATGTATGCAGACCATTGGTGTAAAGTGAAATGGGTGGGATGGTCATGTTGTAATAGAGTTAATTCCAGCAGACCCAATCATATATAGCCTTGGTGCAACATAACTCATCCAAGTAGGAATCCGCACCGCACACGCAAGGATGATATACAGGTACAAGTGAAAATGAGTCAAAGTCAATCCAGAAGAGGTTAAAGCAAATTGCTGCAGCCAGATATGCAAGGGTTAGATGCCATTTTGGGCATGAACTGGCTAGCCAAGAACAAAGGCAAGTTAGATTGTGACATCAAAACAGTATCATTGGTAAACCTCTGAAGGTCGGAAGGTGAAAAAAAATGTCAGCCAGTGAACTGAAAGAGCTCAAAAGACAGTTAGATAAATGGCCAAAAAAAAAATTCTTTCGACCAAGTGTTTCGCCTTGGTGGGCACCAGTTTTATTTGTGAAGAAAGACAGACCATTCACCTGGACAGATGCAGTGGGGAAAGTTTTCAATTGCTGAAAACCAAGTTGATTGCCCAGCCTAGAAAAAGGAATTCCAAATCTATTGCGATGCTTCAAGGCAAGGTTTGGGATGTGTGCTTATGCAAGACGGAAAAGTTGTTGCCTACACCTCAAGACAGTTGAAGCCACATGAAGAGAACTACCCAACACACGATTTGGAGCTAGCGGTGAGGTGCATGCCCTTAAAATTTGGCGGCACTACCGCTAGGGAATCGTTGTGAGATATTCTCGGATCATAAGAGTTTGAAATACTGCTCACACAACCGAGTTAAATATGAGACAAATAAGATGGTGGAATTGATTAAGGACTATGATGTGGATCTCCAATATCACCCGGACAAAGCCAATGTGGTTGTCGACGCCTCGATCGAAAGGTTCGACCAAGCAAGCCCAACAACACAGAGTACCCACCGAGTTGCAAAGAGATATCCTACGATCGAATTTGGTGATCACCAAACAAGGCAAGATGGCGTTAGAAATTCAACCATTCTTGATGATCGATTAAAGCAAAGACAAGATGAAGATGAAGAGATTCAAAACTGAAAAAAGGGCCTTGAAGGAGATTCACGAGTATGCGATAGACGGACATGGGATCCTTACCTTCCGTGGTCGCTATTGCATACCGACAAGAAAGAGTTAAGGAATTAATATTATCTCAAGCTCATTCATCCCAATTCTCAATTCACCTGAAGGTATCAAGATGTACCAAGACCTGAAAAAGAAGTATTGGTGGAACCAGATGAAAAAGGAAGTGGCAGAATATGTGGCTAAATGTGATGTTTGCCAGCAGATCAAGATAGATCACCAGAAACCATCGGGATTGTTGCAGCCTTTGTCAATACCCGAATGGAAATGGGATAGTATCGGCATGGATTCCATTACAGGACTTTCCAAGACTCGTGAAGGATATGATACTATCTGGGTCATTATCGATAGATTGACTAAGGTAGCTCATTTCCTCCCGATCAAGCAAACCTATGGAAGAACCAAACTGCTGAGTCAGATTTGACCAGGATAGTGACACTACATGGAGTCCCAAAGAAAATTGGGTTAGATAGAAGAGCACCGTTTACGTCCAAGTTCTGGGAGAAATTACATGAAGCCAGTGTAAGACCTTGCATTTCAGCTCAGTGTACCACCCTCAGACAGATGAACAGACAGAGAAAACAAACCAGATCTTGGAGGATATGCTAAGAGCTTGTGCTATTGTGTGTGGAGCAGCGTGGAATACTTGCCTCCCATTTGCTCAGTTCTCATATAACAATGGTTACCAAGCTAGCATCAAAATGGCCCCATTTGAAGCACTATATGGCAGAGAATGCAGAACCCTACTGAACTGGATGGAAACAGGTGAACGACGACTGATTGGCCCCAGATTGCTCAAGATAGAGAAGCACATGTCAGGATTGTCAGAGACAGACTGAAGATTGCACAAGACCGACACAAGAGCTATGCAGATGACCACAGGAAGGACTTGAGTTTTGAAGTTGGAGACTTAGTATACAACAAAGTCACCCCGTTCAAGATAGTCAAAAGATTTCAAGTCAAAGGCAAATTAGCACCAAGATATGTGGGACCGTTTCAGATTATTGGAAGAGTTGGAGAGGTTGCTTACCAAGTGCAGCTTCCACCCAACTTGTCAAGAATTCACAATGTGTTCCACGTGTCTCAACTTCGAAAGTGTCTACGCCAGCCGACAGATGAAGTGCCACTGTCAGATATTGAATTACAGGATGATTGTACTTATACTGAAGAACCACTACAAATATTTGAAACATCAGAGAGGCAACTCAGATACAAGAATGTCAGATTTTGCAGAGTGCAGTGGAAGAATCACACAGCGGACGAGGCCACTTGGGAACGAGAATCAGACTTGCAGCGGGATTTCCCCAACTTACTCCCTGGACCAAGTTAATCTCGGGGTCGAGATTCTTTTAAGGGGGTAGGTTGAAAAGCCCCAAAATTTCAAACCAAAAATTTTATTTGCTTTCTGCTGAATTTTGGGTGAATTTCTGAAAACTTTCCCTTTTGGGAAAGTTCCCCTCGCTTTCCGCTTTCCCTTTTTGGCCAGCGCCTTCTCTCACTGGCGCCCTTCTCCTTCCGTCTTCTCTCTTCCTCGCGCCTCCTCCTCTTTCTCTCCGCCGCGCCGCGCTCTCTCGCCTCTCTCTCTCTCGGCGCCTCGGCTTCCGCCCTGCGCGCTTTTCCCCCTCCCGCTAACGCCTTCGCCTCTCCCCGCCTCTCCCGCTCCCTGGCGCCTCCCCGCTCCCTCCCCTCCGCTGGCGCCTTTGCTCTTCCCCGCCTCCTCCCTCGCGCCCGCGTGCGCGCTGCGCCGCTCCCGCACCGCCTCTGTGCTCCGGATCCTCCCCCGCGCTCGCGTCGCCCGACGCGGCCGGTCGGCGGCAGCTCCACCGCGCCACGCGTCGCCGCTTCTGCCCGACCCCACTGCGCCGTCGCCTCTGTTTCCCTCCGCCACGCAGAGCTCGCGTGCGCCCGCGCCACTCACCCGCCCTCCGTGCCGCCGCCTCCCATTACGGCTCGCCGCCTTGCCATCGCCCCATCCCGGAGGGACTCCCACCAACTCTGTTGACTCCAAAGCATGCGCGCCGTGCCTTCTCCTCCACGGCTTCCTCTTTCCCCGCCGAGTATAAAAACCGCCTCGGCTCCCTCCTTCTTCTTTACTCCCAAGCCTCCCAACCGCCCCATTCATCTCCCACCATCCCTAAGCACCTCCAGGAGCCGTCGATTGGACCCCTGTCGCCTCCATCGCGCCGCCACTCCTCCTCGCGCGGCGACCCCGTGAACCCGATCTCCCCTTTCCTCCTCCATTTCTCAATTGCGTCTAGCAAAGCACCTTCATCCACCATCGATCACGTTGGTATACTCGCTGGCGGTGGAACCCGAGGCGCCCGGCGACAAAGCTCCCACTCCGCCTGTCGCACCTCACCGTGGCGGACATCCCGCAGCCTCCCGGCTCCCATCTCTCCGCCAACGTGAGCCTCTTGACCCCTGTCAGTGTGACCGCGGCCGATTGAGCTCTCGCCGCCGGTGACCCTCCGCCACCAAAGGACCGAATCTCCCCATCGGCCTCCGCTCCTCCATTGTTTCTCTCCTCTCCAAAGCCCCAAAACGGGTTGCTGCGTCAAGAGCTACCGTAGGTGCCTCCTCTCGCCCCGGCGAGCCTCGAGCCCGGCCGCCACCGCCGCCGTATCTCGCGCGGGGACATCAGAGCGACGAGAGGAGGAAGACGACCTTCCCGCGACGTGGCCCTCCCTCCACCGTCCGATCTCATTAATCCGTCTCTCCCGTTCGCCCGATCCTTGTACCGTTTCGCTGCCCCTTCTAATCCCCGCCGTCCGATCCTCATAACCCCACCCTCGCCTCGCCGGATCCATCCCCTACCGCTTCGCCCGCCCATCTCGGCCATTCGACGAGGCGCGCGCCGCTCATCCGAGCGGTGTGGCGCGCGAGTGGGCCGAGCCCGCGCCGCCGCTTCGAAGCGCTGCGTGCGCGCGCCACGCCGCCGCTTGTCGGCGCGCGGCGCTGCTGCGTCGTGGGCGCGTTGGCGTCGGCCTCGCGGGCTGCATAAAGGCGCGGCCGCATCAGAGCAAAGGGGCTGGACCGATTACTGTTCCAGCATTTTTCCCCGATTTATCAATTTCCAAAATGCCAGAAAATCCAAATAAATCTTAGAAAATCACAGAAAATTCCAAAAATTCCCGAATTTCACCACTTTGCTCCAAATATTATTCCAGACCCTCTGGTGAACTCCATTTCCACAGATTCATCCCAGATAAATTCCTAAAATTCCTCATTTGGAGATTTATGCATTTTACTCCTTTTTAATAGATTATTTTTCCTCGCTTGATTAGGCTCAAGCCGGATTTATGTTATTTTCTGTGTTTGCGCTAGTTTCGAAGACCCCAAAAAGTTCAAGTGCAGTTTCAGGAGCCAGGAGGTTCTTCGTTCGAGCTAGCCGAGTTCGTCCCGATTTACGGCAAGTCACAAGTCCTTGATCATGTTGCAACCCATGTTGTCTAATTACGCTATTATGTTATTTGCATTGAGCTAATTCTGAAATGTTAGTTCGAAAGTAAAATAAAATGTTTAGAATGACATGTTATGTAGTTAATCCTACCACTGTCAAATGCCCTGTTTAATTTGTAGCCATGCCTTTGAAACCCTAGAAATAATTATCATTAATCTAGATAATCTGTAGGTTATTATTATCATGCAAAGTCTTACACTAATAAGGTTGTGGTGTGGGCCAATAGAATTTAGAAAACCCGACTCTAAGGTAGGGTGGTATGGGACACCGTATCTTAGAGCGGAGAGTGCTTGGCGTGCACAAGGTAGGGTAAGGAGTGGGGAACCGCGAGACGGTCTTCGCCCATCTTTACCCTAGGGTTTGGAGTAGGGTAAGGGTGAGTGGGAAATCGCGAGACGATCTACGCCCACCGCTTACCTTAGGTTGGGTCGCGGGCCTGGCGAGGTTGCGGACCATGTAAAAATATAAGGACTGAAACCCTTACGCTGAGCAAATGTCACAGTAATCGCTCAACCACAGGAGTTGACTTGTCAACACTTGCCTAGTAGCTGCTCAACTCGATTGAAACTCTACAGGAGGTTTAGCAGTGAGGTTAGGTGAGCCGCGCTATGGGTGCCTAACAACGGTAGAGTTCACTCGAAGCGGACACTGTTTTCTCTTGTGTGGGTGTGCGTGTGTGAGTGTGTGTGGGATCCAGACCCGAGTGAATTCTACCGGGTAGAGCCTATATAAAGAGTTGAGCAGTGAAACGACCTGGCTTCCTTAACTCTGTCGCGGGAGTTAAGGGATCGTGTGGGTAAAGCTGAGCAAACTCTGCAGAGTCAAATAAATGGTATTCGAATACGCCGTGCTCCCGGTTATTGGAGCTGTGTCACTTGGGTGATTCCAGCAGCGAAGCTTAAGTAGTTTTGTACATGCTTTAACTTGATTAAGTTGGTTAATTAACTCTTCATGAAAAACCCCTGAGTTCTTGAGAAGTAGTTTTTGGTCCATTTTGTAAAATCTTTGCAAATAAAACTGCATCCGCTCAACAATTAATAAACCAAGTATACTCCCTTCCTTTGTTGATCCGTGCAAGTAGTAAGTTAGGATTTCCCTTGTGATTTGCTGAGTACGGGGTTGGAGTACTCAGGCTTGCAAAATGCCACAGATACCAGAAGGAAAAGAAGGCAATTCAAGTTTTCGTGTTGGAAGGGTCTCCTCGTCAAGGACCCGAGGCTTTAGGTCTTGGCCGCGCTTAAGCGGATTCTGGAGTTTTTGTAATGTAAGTATACTTTGGGCTTGCACGGCCCGCTGTAGAAAAACGGATGTTAATCCTTATGTGAAATATATGCTGGACTTTTGTTGTAAGCATGCAATGGTATACTCTTGCGCGACGTTCCATAACTGTTCATGCGTGAATAGCTGTGGAATGCCGTGTCCGTACGCGCCCCTGGAAACGGGGGCGTTACAAATTTGGGGTATTACAGAACAAGTTGTATGATCACTGCTGCAACTTGGTGAAAGCAAAGACCTTGGCATATGGAAATGACAAGCGGATCAATCATCGAATACATGCATGACAGCATGAGATGAAATGTAGCAATTGTATCATCGCTACCGTTTTATCTTCAGTTGAGATCAGTGATTTCCTTTACACCAATTGTGAAGCTTTGCTGCCGGTCAGTAAGCATGCGGATCTATCCCCTTTTGATGATTTTGTTGGGATATAAAACACTTAACAGAAGGCCGACAGCAGCAGCCGGTCTCCCAATGTTCTCGACTTCTCGTTAAGAGTTGGAAAGGAGTCCTTTTCGTAAGGCAAAACATTGTCCCAGGGCAAGCACAGCACAGCACAGCACAGCAAGGAGGGCGAAACAACCTAAAGAAAGCGTTTCTTGTCTGAAACTTGTCGATGCTCACCGAGGCTTCTTGATGCATCTCGCATCTCATTTCTCACGTCACAGCTACCCCCTCTTGCTTCATTCCTTGAGATCGTCAGTTTCGTCAGAATCACGCAGGTTTTCCATGTCCAGGAGAGAAAAAGGCGAAGGCCTCACGTCCGCTCTGTGGCCTTGCAGGTCAAACCAGGATCGAGCTGCCGTTTGGCTGCCCGCGTGAGAAGGTCATGCAAATCAACCTAACAAGTCTCCCCACGCGCAACGAGCGGGCGAAACGCGACGACGACCGACGACTAGTGGACGAAGGGATGCAGGGCAACACGGGAGGCATGGGCGATGACTCCAGAATACTCGTACTGCTGTGTGACTGCGTGAGGTAGCATCAGCATCAGCATGTGCCAGGCAGTACCGTAGCTTCTCCTTTCCTCTTCTTGACAGGCAGGGCTGCATTCCTGTCCAAGTGTCCATAAGTGCAAGTCACACGGACTCCAGAGTTCCATGATTAATCAGCTGTTCGCTTTTGTGTGTGTGTGTCTGTGTGGGAAGAATAACTAGTTGCTCTGCTCATCTCAGCTCCTTAGGTTTGTGGGGGGCGTGATGCTCGTCAGCTCGTCCCGTTCACAGTTTCACCACGGCAAACATCACACCGGCCCTTGTTTTGTTCTTTTTTTGCCCTGCATCATTTGACTTGTAAACATATGATTCGAGGGCGACTGTTGTTTTTTCCCCTTCCACGAGGCCAAATGATTCTGCTTGCACATGCCGCGTATTTCTACCGGTAAAATCTAGACACACGTCACCCGCCGTCCGTCTCCACCCCGCGGCCGCCGCCAGCCACGCCCAGGCCGAGTGGCCGAAACGCCACGCCACTCCTCGGCCTCTTTAACCCCGCCCGCGCCGGGCGGGCGCAAAAGCTCCTTTTATTCCCCTTCGCTTTTGTGAATGCCACCGAGACCCCACGCCGACGCCGCTGCCAATCCCGCGCCCGCCTCCACCGATGCCGGCGAAGAGGTCCTCGGCGGCGGCGTCGGTGGTGGCCCTCCCGGCTGGCCGCCGCGCGCGCGCCCGCCTCTGCCTCCGCCTCGCCGCGCCGCTCTCCTTCCTGCTGCTCCTCGCGGCTCTCCTCCGCACCCAGCCCCTCGCCGCGCCGCCTGCCGCTCTGCCGCCCTCCGCGGGGCCCGGGAAGGTCGCCTTCCTCTTCCTTGTCCGCGCGGGCGTGCCGCTCGACTTCCTCTGGGACGCCTTCTTCCGCGTAAGCACCAAGCCGCCGCCTCCGATTCGTTCCTTCGTTCATCCGTTGCGATTGGTTCGGGGTTAACTATTTACTATTCGATTGGTTCTGATCGCCGCGTGGCTCGGCAGAACGGCGACGAGGGGAGGTTCTCGGTGTACGTGCACTCGGCGCCCGGGTTCGAGCTCGACCGTACCACGACCGGATCACCGTACTTCTACGGGCGGCAACTCGCGAAGAGCGTAAAGGTATCATGGTCTCTTTACCTTTGATGTGGGTATCGATACGGTTGCTCCCGTTGAGTCCTGGGCTTGATTTGAGTTGGGGAAATATGGTTGTCTCTTGCAGGTGGCGTGGGGCGAACCGACCATGGTCGAGGCGGAGAGGATGTTGTTCGCCGCCGCGCTTGAGGATCCCACCAACCAGCGCTTTGTTTTGCTCTCGGATAGGTGTAGTACTTTCCCCACATGTGTGTGTACTTATATTGTTCGTACATAGTTCAAAATTTTGTGGGGGTGGTCCATGATACCTAATGTTTAATGGCTGGTTAGGGGGGGCAAGTGACCTGATTTTCGTAGTTCAGGGCCCCGTTTTAGCATGGTTTTAAAGTTGGAGGTTGAAAATCGGACTGAGGCTATAGTTGAGGGTTGAAAAATAGACTTTTTCCTTAGTTAATTGACAAGTGAACTCGAGTGAAACCAGGATAGTTAATTGACAAGTGAACTGAGTGAAACCAGGAATGTCATGGCACCACACCGTCATGTATAGTACACAGTAAATGCGTGGAATTGTCATTTCTGTAGAATTCAGGTGGGCAGCCTTTTCAGTGATGCGTTTGGATTCTGGTTTCTTGTTGCAATGCTTGTTTTACCTTGGGAAACTTCTAAGTGAAGGTAGGAAAATAATTGCAAATGGAGCCGTTCTGTGATTCCTTGTTTCTTGGTTTTCCTCGTGGGTGCTTCCACACTCCTTCAAGGGTTCCCGGATTCCTCCTAATGGAGTGGCCTGCGTTTCCAGGTTTTATAGAGTTTCTGGAGTGATATTCTGATTGTATTCCTTAGTATGCATGCCTCTGTGTTGTAGTTTTGGTTTTGCTTTCCTTTGTCGATATCATCATTTCTTGATTTATTTTGTAAAATTTGCAGTTTCTACATTAACATTTATTCTTTTTCTGCTGCAGTTGTGTTCCTCTGTACAATTTCAGCTACATATATACTTACTTGATGGCCTCACCTAAAAGTTTTGTAGACAGGTAAAGGAAGAAGACTATCTGTAACCTTGCAATCCTTAAAACTTACCTAGAAGATGCAGTGTTTCAATTTTTAGTTCTCAAAATTAGTTAATTTGTCTTCTAGTTTCATTGACAAGGCGGGAAAGCGTTATAATCCAAACATGTCTCCTGCCATTCCAAAGGATAAATGGAGGAAAGGATCCCAGGTTCTTGTGGTTTCTCAGCTTTCTTGTTCTTACAAATTTTTCATACTTATCAAGAGTTTTACTCTAAGTTTATCTGCCCTCTCATTTCAGTGGGCAATGTTAATCAGAAAACATGCAGAAGTTGTTGTTGGTGATAAACATGTCTTTCAAGTATTCAGGAAGCATTGTAAGGTATATTGCTGTGCTGTTCATGTTGACACTGGGATGTCTGCTTAGCTTGATTTTGCCCTTTCGAATTCTTGACCTTCTTTAAGATAAATAATTGTTAAATGGCTTTTCGATGTATCTGTTTCAGTTTCTATTCATTTCTAGAGCCTTGGACGCTTGAACTTTCAACTGGTTAAACAAAAATGTAGCTATAGGTTTCCCTTTATTGAAATACATGGGATGCGAGACTGGCCTTTTTCATTCCCTAGTTTGGAGATACGGCTATGTGTGCTGTGATGACTATCACTGGGAGAATTTATCCCATGATTTTGTCAAATCAGTTAAGATGGCTAGCATCCAATGTGCTTGTGCCTTTCTTTGTGCCCTCAGATAAGTGCCAAGCAAGTTGCAGCATGCTTTTCAGGTCTAACTCCTTTACTGATTCTGACAGTTGCTTTATCATATCTATCCGAACTAGAGGTCTTGTGTCCACATTTACATTTTGTCAGCAATAATCTTTATCTGTAGTCTATACCATGATTACTATCCAGTTAATCATGATCCTCATTTCAACAATTAAATGGTTTTCCCATGATTAGAGTCCATTTTCCTTAACACCATTGTTCTTGGTTCTTTGTTCACATGGTTGATGCAAATTGATTATGAACCTGTTAGATATTGCCTCCCATGAGGCTGTGAAAATACTATACAAATGGACTTAAACTAGTCTTGTGCTGAATTAAGTCCATTCTTTGTGTTATACCGATCCTTCATATTCTTCTACATATGACATCAAGCCATCAACCATTTTTTTTGGTTGTACCTAAATTTGCAGATGGTAGTTACCAAGACTTTGCTTGGACGAAAGGCGAATGCTGTAAGTTTTTAGTTGAGTTCAGATTCATACAAACTGTTATTAGATTACTAAAAAGTACTACCTCCAGATGTAGTTTTGGGCCAAAAGGTTTGTGTTCAATAGTTGTTGTTTGCACTTTCTAGGCATCATCTTTTCCTGAAGTAACATTATTAAAGGCTTTCAATATTTTAATTGTTTCCAAGTATACATTAATTACTTCAGTTTTTCTCGCCAATATGTCTTCTAAAAGCATTTAATTGAAGTGAGAAGACAATAATCATTGCCTTAGTGTATGTAATCTTAGCTAAAATGACATCCATTTTGCACTGGAAGTAGTAATAAACTACTTTTTTTTAATAAAAAAGTAATAAACTACTTTGGATATGTACCACTGTCCTATGTTCCATGATATAAACGCAAAAGTTTTTCTGCAAATATCGCTGATGTTAATGTTTTTCTGAAAATGATCCGACATGTAAGTTTTATGAGGCGAATGCTTCCTTTTTATTTCTCTGGATCATCAACAATCAAATTGGCATTCACATTTTTATCCCCTGCTCTGCAATGATTCGTCATGCACCCAACAATAATATTGATCCCCGAAATTGAATTGTCTTTACCTGTACCTCTGATTATTATTCTCATAAAGTAATACATTTTTTTTTGCTCAGAGACGATTAGGGTTTGAACTTCGAAGAAAGCAGATAATGGTAAAGATTCAGTTATCCACATTCTCTATATATTTTCAAGCATGTATTCAGATGAAAGTTCTTGTAGATTGTAATGCTTGCCATATAATTGCATGGAAATGTTGCCCTCTAGCTTTCACTGGCTGTTCTTTTTTGATATATGAATATGATGTTCATATTGAACCTTGCAGAAAGGAGCTGCTCAGGAGGAGCATGATTGTATTCCGGATGAACACTATGTGCAGACAGTATTTTCTGTAAGGCTTGTTATTGCTAATATAGATTTGAAATTTGAAACTGATACGATAATTCCTTACATCAATTCATAATGCTTGGCTCATTCTTTAAATATTCTAGATCAAAGGACTTGAACATGAACTGGAAAGAAGGACTTTGACCTATACATCATGGAACCAGTCATCATCAGATCCTAAAGATAAAAACACTTGGCATCCAATGACATTTGAGTATGACACATCAAGTCCTGAGCATATCAATGCTATAAAGGTAATCAATGCTGATTTTGTTTTGCATGTCTATCTTTTGGCACTGGTGTGTGAATGTTAAAGAGACCTAAAGTAATTTAGTGTTCTATGTTGTCCTTTTGCCTCCAAATTTGCATAGCTAATATGACACCTTATTGCAAAGTATATGGCTTTATGCTATGATTCAAGCCTCGTAGCGGTTTGCATTATTACTGACTGATATTCTTAAGATACACATTGGAAATAACAATTTGAAAAGACCTCCATTACATACGGTATATCATTCAGTAAACATCATGGCTCTTACAGTTTGTTATGAATAATTTTGCAGAGTATCGATCATGTGAACTATCAGATGGAGTACAGGACTGAGTGGTGCCAATGCAATGGTACCTCCGTTCCATGTTTTCTGTTTGCCAGGAAGTTCTCCTACAGTGCGGCCATGCATCTATTGGAGGACGGTGCACTTGGTCCGCTAAAATCTGCTTAGCTACTGGTTCACTTTTAACAAAATTTTGTGTATGCAAGTTCTCATTTTTCGCTTGTCGCTGCTGGGCACAGTTCATAGTCAGTACCGGCCGCATTGGGCACAGTAGCATTTGCAGCTGAAGCTACTGAGCTATGGAGTATCATAGTGTATTGCTAGTGATCAGATTGTGCATAGACCGTTGCGACAGAAGAGGTTTAATGTACAGGGTGCATCAATTTTGAAGTTTGTCAGATACATCACTATGTATCTTCAAGAGGCATGTACGCAGGGCCAGCTATCTTGTAACAAACAATGAAGCATGCGCAACCCTTCCCGCAATGGTGTTACTAACGGAATAGGAAAGCTGTAACAATAACTTGATAAATAATCTTATACATACAAATAAAAAAAACAGAAAAGAGTGCATTTCTTATTTCATTCTTCCATGACTATAGTCATTTGTTTGTTACATACAGGCTCTTAGCCATAATCGACGCAAACAGGAGATAAATATTTTTCACCTAACTGTTCAGTATGTTCGGTGTACCAGTCATATTGGCCAATGTGAAATTTCTTGCTTGGAGCATAGTCCGTAGAACATAGCAAAAACTAGTGTGCTCTTTATGGGAGATGGTTCATACATAAGTGCGCAGCAAGTGCATAGTGAATTGTACTACTTTTGATGCACATTTATAGGATGATTTTAACTGCTTACCTCTTGCGTGTATCAAGATTAGTATAAGTTATCATAAAGAGAGAAAGTATGGAGTCACTCCTCGAACATAGTTAAGGAACATGAGTTCAGCATGGTCCTACAAGTCTAACTTACCAAACCTAGGGGTACAACCAAGGATCGGATTACCGGCAGTTACCGGCCGGTAACCGCCGGTTACCGGAATTCCTGGCGGTGAGCGGGATGAAAAAACCGGCCGAGATGTAAATTTGAAAATTTTGAATTTATAAATGTTTGAATGGGTTCCAGGGGGCATTGTAGCTACATTAGATGGTTAAGAATATGTTTAGGGACATGTTGGGCCCATGGGCATGAAACTTTTGTCTATTGCATCATTTGCATGTGAAGAAAGTATTCTCTGCATATGAGGGGAGAGCAGTAGCAGTGAGAACATTGGATGTTGCAGCAGGGATTGCATTATTGGGTCTCTGCATTATTGAGGCTCTGCAGCAGATAATCCCAAAGAGAGGAGAGAGAGATGGCGCAGAGTGTGCAGAGTGCAGCGGCGGCAAGGCAAAGCAGCAGCGTCACACAGCAGCAGAAGCACTCAAAGAGCAAAGCGAGTGGCAGCAAAAGCAGAGTAGCGAAGCGGCAGCAGAGGAGCAGATATTTCTTGTTTCTTGTTTATTATATGGATCTGACATCTGAGCAATATTAGCAACATGCTTTGCTCCGCTTGAGAGGATGCTGTTGTTCTATGATGGTCCAATCTAGCTACAAAATATTAAAATGGAGTCAAAATATATAGATTTATCAAGACTGGAAAATGATGGGGAGAGCAAAAATGTAACCAAGATCAGTTTCATCTTGAATACATTGAATCTTAAGTGCTTTCCTGTAGTTCATCATTCCTCTCACTAGCAAAGTAAAAAGAGATAGTTAGATAACAATTAAGATGTAGACAACAAACTTGTAGCCTCTAGCATGGAAATAAGTCAGCATGCAGTAGTTGTACCTTATGAACTATATTTTGTGTCTTATGCACGGAAATTTTAGATTTGTGCCTTACTGATACATATTTTTGTTGTTGCATGATATTGTAGTGATGGCTGGTAAAAGTATGAATGTTTGGGACCATGGAGAGAGACTAGGAGGTGCTGGTTGGAAGTGCAGATATTATAAGCTTACGAAGTCAGGCGGAGGTGTAACACACCTGAAAGAACATCTTGCTGGGAAGCACGGGAATGTTATTCCTTGCAGTGGGGTTCCGGCGGAAGTGAGAAGGCTCATGCTAGCAAGTATAAAAGAAACGAAGGTCAAGAGGAAATCTATTAGAGATGAGCGCATGAGAATGGAGCAAGTTGCTTCAGAGCCTGTAGCGCGTGGTAAAAAGAAGAAAAAGAAACAAAGAAACAAGCGGTTGGTAAGAAGAAGAAAAAAGACATCAATGAGGATATTGTGAGAAGTGATGAAGAGACAGAAACTCCAACATCTGATGCAGTGGAGTACCAAGAGTCTGACGATAGTTCCTCTTCGCCATCTGATGATGGTGCTGATGGTGGGACATCTCACGATGGGGTACAAGGCCAACAAGACAAATGTCAACCATTGGAATTCACCTGTGAGAAAACTTTCACACATGCTACCCAGGATGAAGACCATGATTGTCACGAATCAAGAATAATCAAAAAGACCTACACAAGGGCTAAGGACCG
Source organism: Dendrocalamus sinicus (assembly GCA_036346575.1). Classification (NCBI taxonomy): domain Eukaryota; kingdom Viridiplantae; phylum Streptophyta; class Magnoliopsida; order Poales; family Poaceae; genus Dendrocalamus; species Dendrocalamus sinicus. The sequence continues at coordinate 21,102,363 of CM070643.1, read as the reverse complement.
CCAACGAGATCATCCTCAACCACAAGACTCTTCTTCCTACGCATCATATTGTAGCTCAGACTCTTTGTCGACTTATGAGCTCGAGATGCCAACTTACTATCTTCTGCTAATGATTCTCATTCATCATCGGACATCTCTTATCCTCCCAATGCAAGATTTGTTTGCCAGTGGGCGGAACCTACATACTACCAACAAATTTATAATCATTGGGTACAACATACTCATCCTACATACACTTGGGATCAATATAAAGTCCACCTGGCTTATAATGAAGGACTTGTCCTCATTGATAACAATGAGTACATTGCACAACCTTCACGTTTCTCAACAATGTATTGATACGAATTGATCCTTCATTAGTGTTTTTACTTTTTAGTATACTACTCAAGTTAGCATTCATTACTATTAACTTGTGTTTTTATTATTTCAGATGTAACACAACACTACGATGAGAGGGCTTCACCACATGGTCAACACCAAATTGAATTTATTCAGATGAGGACCCTTTTTGACTGAGGTTCAGTTCTTTTTTACTATGGATATGCCAATTTAGAATGTTTTGTTATATGCCGAAGCATCTCAATTACTTTTGGCCTCATAGTTACAAGAAAATGCTTCAAGAAGGGATTAGTTTGATGTAGTCTTATGCGGATTTTACTTGTTATAAAAAACTTAAGTTTTTTGGCAAAATGTCCACCCATAACTTTCAATTTACGGCAACAAAAGTGGAGCTCCAACTTCCATACTCATTCCACCGGTTTTTCCGGTTTTCTCACCGGTAAAACCGGTAACCGGCCTACTCCCGCCACGCCAAAAAAAATCCGTTTGCCAAATTTCATCCGGTTTGAAACCGGGATTTCCGGTAACCGGGCAGGATTGGCCCCGGTACCGGTTTTTCGATCCTTGGGTACAACACACCAAGAATACAAAATGATTCCATCAGAATTTTTTCTTTGCATCAGAGAATAATACTACTTCCTCCTCTTGCAGATCTTGTGTGGAAACAGAGGCGGGCCCCTCTGATCCAAATTTTGCCATTATATCTCTTTAGGATGTATGAAATTTTATCTATATTGATGTTATTTGGCCTTCTTCATACAACGCAATTTCACTATATAGTTTGTCTGGCTTCCTTCGTCTCTAATTCCTGTGCGGAAAGGATTTCAACACCGCTTGTATTGCTTCATTCGGTTGCGCTTCAATGGCTGATATCAGCTTTCCATAACTCACCCTTCGTACTCAGAACACCCTCTGGAAGGGAAGACAAAAGCATGTCATGCATGGTAGAGGGGAATGCAGTAACTACGAACAGAAACGGATAGCTTGCAGCTCTCTCTCTCTCTCCCCCTCTCTCTGAACTTTCTCTTTGTTTCTATAAACCATGGCAAGGTCTAGTTGAGGAAGCATCTTGGTTGCCTATGTTCCAATAGTATAAGGCGTCTTTTATTGAGGGAAAACTAAAATTTTCCTCCAAAAAGAATCCAATGATAAAAACTAAAACACAGAGGAAAACCTCCAGATCGAGCTCTTTATACAGAGCCTTCACTTTTGCGGCAAAAGCAGGATCTGATTTCCCATAATTTTCCTCTGCATGATATACAAAGAGTAACATAGTGTGCTCCTCTAATAATTATATTATAGAAAGGGACAGTCCATGGGCCTTCCAGGTAAGACGTCCTTTAGCCTCTCATCGGTGCGCTCACGTGCTTGAACAAATAGCCAAGAGCACTTGAAGTCTTCAATGTCTGTACCAATCTGCGACAAGATGCTTTTGGGAACCAAATGCAAAGAACTTTTGGCAGTGATAGACGAGTAACGAACTTGCCTTGCCAATAAGATCTGGATCACCAAAACAGTCCACATAATCGTCCTGAACGGAAAAGCTAGCTATTGACACCAAATGTGAAAACAGAAGTACCAAAAAGAATTTTTTTTACTCAAGTGAAAAGATAAACCGTAGTGTGAAGATGACTATACCTGAATTTGGAAGCAAACACCCATTCCAACTAGGATGTGCTTCACTTGAACATAATCATCCAAACTTTGCCCGGACAATAGCAGTGCACATGCGACCTTGTAACAGGTTAAAAGAAATTTGCTGCTGGTGAATCCGAACTCCAGGGTAAGAAGGTATCAATCACAAAAACATCACTACAACATGTACATCAACACTTTCGACAGAAGCAAATTAAAATAAACTGTTGCTTCTAGGATCACACTTCACCAGAGCTATGTGTACCCTAGGAGTGAGGAATCTTGCTCATGACACAGTGAAGAGGGTAGGAAACAGTCACCATTTGAATTAGATTGCTAGTTGTACTTTGACCAGATACAATGATGCAAGTATTCACAATAGCAGGAAAATACTTTCCATGTTTCCATCTGGAGTCTATTGATGAGCAATAACCTGAAATAGTGCTGTCAAAATATGTTAAATGAACACGCTTTTTTTTACTGGCAAATAGAATGAATAGTAAGCTGACTTGTATTCTACAATGCGCCGGCAACTGCATAAAATTCAAAACATTTCCTATTAGCAGTAAAAAGAGTAAAATACAAAATGACAAATAATTGTTTTCTAAGGTATTAAGCATGCTGTTAAAAATGAGCAATGCATATTTGAAGCTTTACTAGTTATTAACTACTTGCCGTGTAAGCTAAGCAAACTGGATGATTCAAGAAACGGCAGAAATTTCTGGCTTAAATCGGTTTGAATCATCAGGTGCATGTATATAGGCTTACTAGCATCGCATGCACACTGCATGAAGTCACTAGAAACTCTTCATGCACAGTCTGGAAGGAGCAGCCGTATAAACCAAGATATGTTGCCTTGATCAGTACAGGAGGCTCTAGAAGTGCTACTAGGTGTTGTTAGACTAGTTATTTTATTTGCTAGCTGTGCTGAGTTGTATGTGTTAAGTCGGTTCCCTTCTCCCTATAAATAGAGTAATAGACCATGTAATCCTCTATGTATTGTGTGAGCTATGAGGAGTAATATGAATGCATGAAGGAATGTAGAAGTAAGCCTTCTGTGTATCTAATGTTATAGCTTTCTCCTTCACATTGCTGTCCAATATTTACCTCTAGAACTTGCTTCCCATCACCTTGCCACCTCTGTGTGTTCCAACACATGCACAGAATAGCATCACAGAATTTCATAATTAGGTGACATACACATGTAAATTATGCTTAACTCGGATCTTTCTGCCCTTCATTTGTTGTAATTTGGTCTAACTACTCACCTGAAGTTGTCTGAAACTCAACCTAGATGAGTAGTAACAATTATGCTCCTGTAAAGGAAATGGCCCTAAAACAAGAGTAATTTTGAATATAACCAATTACCTCGTTGAATAAATCCAGGAGATCGACATAATAAGTTTTTCCCAAAAAAAATAACGCCTAAAGATCTGGGAAATTTGGCTGTGAAGGACAAGTGCATCATTTATAGCAATGATGTCAACCTGCTCAAAGTTAAAACACACTAAACTATAACAAATTCTTCAAAGTCCACCAAAGGACTAGAAATCAAAGAATATTTAATTTGTGTAGTTACATAATGGTGCTAAATGCTAAATAATCAAGTCAATAGCACGATAGCATCTGATTTCTAGTGATATAATACCCCTTTGATTGGCTTTCAGTCAAGAAAAGACTGCATAGTCGGGCAATAATATTTACTCATGCATTTCTTTAGTTGGTGCACAATTGTAACATTTCATTTTTTTTTAAAATGTAACATTTCTAATGAACAATTAAGCATATACAAGAACACAAGTCAATCTTTAGACAGAGCAACAAGTTACTTGACAAACCTTTGGAAGTCTATACCAAAAAGGTTTTCCTCGCCTAGTTTGAGAATTATCCATAATATCACCAAGAAATAGAAAATAAGCCTGAAGCTGCACGTTAGTCAAAGAACAATCCAAGAAAACAACTAAACCTGCTAAATACAGTTTCATAATCCTCAAATAACTAAATCACAGAAACATCGTATGCCCATTCGATGCCCCAACCAAGGATGCAAGCTAGAAACACTTCCTCGTCACTCGGTTCAGATCCAGCTTTCAACAATTTATAGCTCTCAATAACAGTCAACCCATGGTTTAGCTTTCCTGTACATGAGAAATTCTAAATCATTTGGCAGTCACAAATCGTTGTGTACCATCCTGTGACTTCATTGAAATGACCCAAAATTTCAAAATTTTTGAAATTTATTTGGAATTTGCTTGAATTCGAATTTTTTTTCCAAATTAGGAAACCTACCTCGATATTACGCTTTCTCTTTAAGGAAAATCCACTTTCACCTTGCGTTGGCATCCATTTTCTTTGACACCACCTTCCCTATTCTCCCTGCCGCGTGCTCGCTTGCCTTTCGCCCTTCGCCAGCCCACCCTAGCCGCTCAACACTGCAACCCCGTCAACCATCGCACAGCAGCTGTGCCACCTCGCTGACTGGCCAATAACTTGCCATCACACCGCACCTGACCATGCGCCACCCCTTGCCACATTTGACCTCACTATCGCCACCACTGCCACTAGCTGCTCAACACGCGCTCGGCACCTTAACTCACCTCGCTAGCTTGTGCGCTTGCGCCAAAAAAACGCCACGCACCTCTTACCTCCAACACAACTGCTAGCACTGTCGCTGCACCACATCACACACAAATAGTAGAAGCTTGCTTGACGCAGTAATGCACATTTGGTCGTGACGGAGCCTTTGCCGATGGGCAAAAAATTGTGGTTGCGTTTCAGTTGCTCTTCTTTATGGATTTAGAATTGTTTACACAAATGGCATTAGAGTATTTCTTTTTCAAATTTACTTCTCATACATCCGTTTTTATAAATTTAGCCATTTCTTTGTGCTTGGTGGGATGACGGCCAATTAAATAGTGTTAATTATAATTAATTAGTGCTAATCAATGCAGTATATTGATTAATTAGTGATAATCATGTCTTTGATCCCCTGCTGCAGTGTGGCTGCTCGGCAGGAGACGAAGGCCTATCGAGCTGTGGTTGCTTGGCAGATGCTGCCGAGCTATGGTGAGTTCTGATGACTTGAGAGGACCTGTCGAGCTGCTGTAGCATGGTAGGTAACACGTGTTGTTTGCTGTGGCTATTGGGCTCAGAAAGTGGGCTAGATTTGTAAAAACATTCAGAATCTAAATTTGTTTTTAAAATGGCTATAGTGTTAATATCTGTGTAAACAGTTCTGCAGATTCATGGTGTAGTCGTGAAGGTCCCACTACGTAAAAAAGCCATTCGGAGGGAGATAAAACCGTTTACTCGTGGTGAGCATCCGTTGGCGAATGCGGATCGGAATTGTAATATATATGCTAATGGAGTAGCTTGCACCCGCCGCCGGCAGGCCGTCCCTCATCTGCATCGCCGAGCCCATGTCCCACGCGAAACGTCTACCGCCGACGTCGGTCACCAGCCACCGCCTCGGCAGCCACACGCCGGGTCGTCTTATTGGGCGCCGCGCGCGCCAAGGAACTCGCCTGGGCGTGGCTGGTGGGCACCGCATCGAGCAAGGAGGCAGAAGCATGCAGCGAGTCAGCGACGGTGCGGACGCACCCCGGCACGAGCTGGCGCGATTTGTTACGTTGGCGGCAGGCGAGCGGATCATAAAAAACCACAGTAGCGGCCTTGCCCCACAGTCAGCGGCGGATCCAGCGGTGGGGCGGGGGCTCGAGCCCCCTACCGTTACCGAACCCTTGGAGCCTCCCTGGAGTCCCCCTTAAATTTTTAGCCATGGATGTATAATGTAGAAGGGGCTGAGGTCGAGCTAAAGGTACTTCAGCCCCTCCAAAAAATTTTCCTGGATCCGCCACTGCCCACAGTTGTGTATTCTAGAATGAAGGGCTTCTCAGAGCTGTGACAAGTGAAAACCGAAGCACAGGCACAGTTCGTTTGCTACTACTATTTCTTTGTTTGAGTAACTGAGTTGTGCCGCAGCTATGCTTGATGAGACGCTTGCTTTCAAGATCACAGTAACAATCGAGTTGTTAACAGCATGCAATATGAATTTATTTGCAAGAACCCAGGAAAACGCGAAATGAACTTTTTTTTGCGCATGAGACGGTAACCATGTAAACGATGGGTTGGTATATCTTGTCCATTGGCGTCTCCATCATGTTAAGGCGATTCATATATTCAAACAGAAAAAGGGAAAACTCAGCCAGCACTTGGGAGTCAGGATGGCAGGATCATGGATCCCTATCACGGAGGATACAATATGCCACCAAAGGGCAATAAATTTTTTTCATGGAGTCATCGTAGGACATCATCATGATAAAAGTGGTCGTTATGAACAATAAACATGTCGGAGTGTGTGAGGCTATACAAGAACTCTAAGATCATGATGCCATTTCCAAATTATTCTCACGAGTAAGGGGAAATGAGTCAATGACTCTTTCTTCTTTTGTTTGTTCAAAGATAGTGCATATTCCAAACTTGCAATATCTGTCTAATGCACTAAGGTTGGTCTTGTACACGTGCACTAAGGTTGATCTGCTTAAGATTGGCCATTTGTCGTGAAGTGTGGGGAATACCTATCCAAACAGGCCAAGGGTTCCGCCCGTATGAGTCATCACCACTTTGGCTCCACTGTCTCCACATTGGATCGAGAAGGATACCAGTTTGCTTAGCAATCTGGCGGCACGATGCGATTTCACCATTCAACACCTTGCCGAATCTGAATAAAAAGGTGCAAAAAATAATTCAACAGTTGAGTGCAAAGTCTAAAAGATCATCGTAGCAAGGTCTGAAGATATGAGGACTGAGTTGTTCACCAAAAACAAATCAAAATCGAAAAAGGTAGATCGATATATATCCTCCATCACAATCAAAGCACAACTAAGTAAATAAATACCCTCAAATTACAAAGTTCTGAATGTTACTCATAAGCATATACTGAATGGTACTAGAATTAAATTACAGAAGATATCAAACATGCCAGGAAATCACCCAATCCAACGGTGTATTGCATTGAACACTATTCTTTAGCAGTTTTGTACAGTGTTTAAAAGTTCCAATGTCTTATAAATGCAGTATATCACCCACTGAACTAAACTATAATCAGTATCATCTGCCCCCACCATTTCGTGACACAATTTATGGTAAAGCCTCCTAAAATCAGATATCAGGGACTTCTCCCGTTCTTTATATCTTTTCAAGTGTGTCAGCAAGCATGACAGCAGTTACCCTCCACTGAAATCTGCAAGGAGGAGAATGAATAAATTGTGATCGCTAGCAAAGATGCATGCAGAGAGCGACACTGAATCATGGAGAAATTAGGTGATGAAAAATCATAACTGACACGATTTTTTTAAATTCTTGCTGCCATAGTTAAAGAAGTACCCCCAATAAAATGCAAAACAATTGTCTCAAATGTATCTTTCTTATCCCTCTTTTCCTTGCTGGATCAAATTAAAGAGCTCTTCTCATTGTTGTGCACCAGATGTTTGACAAGTACCTCTAAGATGAGAATTATAAGATCTTTCAGACCACCATTAACTTTTCAGATTTTCAAAGTCTATAAAATATTGCACAGGATGATTCATATTTCGCTCTGCAAGATGTCAGTCAGTATATGCAAGTATTAGTATCAAACGCACCCTAGACATACCGCTTCAAGAACTAACCCAATAGATGTTGTGCCTGTCCCAGCATCCACCACGATATGAGCGTTCTCATCCTTTTGAAATGATGACAAATTAGAAAGGTGCTCCACTAGCCGAATAACACCTGAAAAGACAGTGAAATCGTGTGAAAATTTTGCATGATCTCCTTTTTCTATAGGGCTGGAATAAAAGGTTTCTTTTTGAGACTAACAAGGGACAAAAGTAATCGACAATGTAGAACCAGAAACTGGATGATATGATCCTAATGCTCAAAGTGATATTTTTCAATCGCAATCAAACATAGCTAAAATATAATAGAACTAGCAAAAGAAGCACGCATCAGAAGTTGAGTGTATTAAAATTTTCTGTTGTCGAGAAATCATTCGTAGTAATGAATGTAAACTTGGAATTAGAGCACAGACAATCCACTATTTACCTAGCAACGCTTGAAAACTACCAGCCCCTTCCTTAACAATCACTACTCTTCTTGAACCATTATCACAAACATTGTCATCATCAACAGCTAAATCCTCTCCGACAATATCATCAGCCCGCAGCACTTTACCTCTGGTACCTGCAACCTTTCTGGCATGCTCATAAAACATCTCATCTCTGTGTGAATACACCGACCGAGAGGCATATGTCACATTGGCAAACATCAAAGAGATCAGATTGTAGCCTGTCGGGACATCCGGCTGCTCGCCTCTCAGCAGTATGTGTGGTCTGATTTCCCACTCTGCACAATGGACCGCTGACCACAGGAAGGGAACAATTTGTGAACGAGGCAACCAAATTACCATTTATATTGGACATGAGCGATTCAAGAAACAAAGTTTGCGTATAATCTGCGAATCAAGAGGCCAAATTGGAATAAAGAATGATGTGAGAAGGTCTAGATTATTGTTATGATGCACTATTGCCAAGTTAGAGGAGCGGGCATTTAATTTTGCAAAAATTGCATTTTGTCATAATTGATTTCGGAGTTTCTTAGGCAAACCAGTATGACCGTTAGTGTGCTACCGATCAGACTGGCTAGCGATATAACCACTGTGGAGCTGCTGACAGACCGGTGGGCCGTCTGACTGCTGGACAGTTATCGGTCCGACCGCCGAGCGGTAGTACCGTGAGTTAGTTGTTAGTTGCAATTTTTCAGAGTGTGTTTTGCATTGAGTGTGAACCATCTGATTGACTTGTCATTGACGGTCATACCAGCAAAAAAATTGAATTTTGGAGTTTTAGGATTTTAGTCATGGAGTGATTTGAAATATTTTTGGTTGGTGCATTATTGTTGCACGGATATGGTGTGGCGACCCGTGTCATTACTATGGGATAATAACACTAGTCAATGAATTGTTACTTGTTATTTCAGTAGAACACCGCATTTAACAAGTAACAAGCCAGTTGCAGCAGAACAATAATTAGAGACTGAAAGTATAATATCTATTACAAACCATAGGTGACTTAAGATCAGGCCACCTAATTGTTCCGCACTATCACCATACTTTTTGTCCGGTACAAAACAAAGTGCTACACTAGGGGAAGATACATATTTATTTATGATGTGGTACCCACTGTCCCAGTACAACAATTTAGAGACTGTCTACTCCTCCCAGCCGTCTGATGCGACCTTTACCTCGTCATCCGTGATCGCATATCCTGAGGTGTCCTCATTATCAAGTCCACTTTCTTAAAAATCCAGATAATCCCTTGCTGAGTATGGCTCTGAAAGAGGGAGATTTAATAGCAAGAGTGAGTACAACATACTCAGCAAGTTTATAAATAATGATGCAATTTTATCCATACTTCTGCCCGAGTTATACCTGATCCAACTTCCAAAAGACACAATATAAGTTTTAAAAAGTTGGCAATGTCTTAACTTATGAAATTTCTACCAATCATTCTGGAACAAGAGAAAACCTAGTGTTTTTTTCGTAGACTTTTATCCAATAGACTGGTATGAATTCATGATTTTTAGTACTGCGGAGACTTGTATCACTTTACCCATAATTATTTTGAATTTTTATGGACACTGGTCATTCGCATTTCCTTTGATGCGACCCCAAATTCAGAATACAGAATGTTTTCTTGACTCCTATTACTATATCTTCATCCGATTATAAAGCCGTTGGTCGAGCGGTTCTGAATACTCAACACTCCACATACGCTAATATAAGCGACTTGGGACTACCGGTTTTTTTCTACCGGTCCGAGCTCCTCTCCTAATTTATTACTTAGCCAGCATGAAGATAGTAGCAATAAAAGGGAGTAACCTATTTCGCCTGTTCAGCATGGGAGTATGGTTGATACTGTTTTATGGTTCATTACAGAATAAGGATTGTTTTCTAGTCCTTATATATTAACCATATGTAGAGAGTCTCACCTGCCTCTGAACTCACAACCAGAGCACCCTCTACCCTCCTTTATTATTTTCTTTACAGTCCATTGCTCCTCCAGCGGCCCTGTTCTCTTTCGATTTTTATCATGTTATCCATCCTTCTAATCAATTTATTTTCTTTTAGAAATTACTTTTAATGCAGCATCCAAAATTTTGGAAATAACTGTGTCAAAACAAAACATTTCATGAATCACAGTAAGCTTGACAGCTTGCTTTATTTGCCTGACCGAGAGGTAGCGATCTCAGTGTTTGCCTGGGTAGTCTATCCCCTAGAGCCAAATCCCCTCCCCACATTGTTTTAAGATAAAAAATATCATTTTTTAATTTCTAATTATATTTTAGATGAAGCAATAATCCTTGTTAAATCTGTAACCTTTTTTGTCCTCTAAATATGCTTGTGGGTATTATTTACAGAGTATGTTTTGTTAATGATTTTTTTATACATTTTAAATTGGCATACATCCATATGTATTTTACCTTACTATTTATTTATTTTCTTTACTATTTATTTCTGTGCTGAACCTCTGTTGAAATTGATTTACTTTTACTTGGCCCACTCAGCCTTCTCACCTGGCTCATATCCGAGCTGGCCCACATGGCCCATTAGGTGCCTCAGCCGTATGACTTTGGCCGATGCCTTCTCTCCCCATTCTATTTTTTTGTTGTCTATCTTGAGAGTTGGACTCATGGCTTTGGCCGGCCATGGTGGTGACAGATGGCTTGTACATGTTCTCAAGAGGAGTGACTCTTCTAGTATGGCTTCAACAGGTAAATAGGTAAGAAGGTAAGTTTGAAATGCAGGATGATGAAAATGTATATATGCAAGATGGTGCCGATTGGCTCCAGACAATCCTGATATCTCTATGCGCTTTTTTGCCCAAGTGCAAAAATTATAACCTAGATTTCTGACGGCAAATTTTACTACTCAATTTCAATTTAGTTTTATTATCTATTTGGCTAATTATTTAATACAAGTATTTGGCGGCTGTGATGATATGGAGTTTTGATGTCGTTTTGCTGTAATTTATATTTGTTTGACTTTGTTGTATGAGATAAATGCTTAAGTTGTAATAGTGGGTTGTAATCCTTTATAAATCTGAACTGAAATTGTGTACGGTGAATTTTTTTGTGAGATTTGTTATTGTAATTGAGTCCTTTTTGTAATTCAGATTGTTGATTCTAATATATTCTCATTTGATTTGTGCAAATGGAAATTTAATTTATTAATGTTTCCTTTTTAAATGTTAATATTCTTATTGACATATTAATTGTCTTCTTAATAGTGTGCTTTTGGTTAATTAATTTTGAGGGTTCTCATACATGGTGTGGAGTTGGGTGGCCGGAGAGGGAAGCAGCCACTCCGTGGTGGAGAGAAGGATTGCGACCATCCTGCCGGCGGCGGCATCGTTAGCTGAGACTCAGGTTTTTCACCACGATCCTTGATGTTTTATATAGCGTTATTTCGGTCCCTTTGCATAGTAAAACCAATGCTTACTACTCTTAGCCTCATTAACCTGGTCGTTCATATTGATTTTGGTTTATGATTGATTACAGCTTATAGAGAAAGAGATATTCGCATGTGATTTTGGCCGATATAAATAAAGTTACTATATTATGTACTATAATCGACTAGTAGACACTGTCTTAAAAAGATACTTCGTTTGAAAACTAATTATCTAAAAAATTATTTACTATAAAAAATAGCTTTTAGAAGTTAATATGAAATTGTCCTCCGATTATTTCAGGTGTGACGTTGTACACCACCTGTCGCAGATATGCCACTGATGGCAATCACCCAACAGAGGTGTGAATAGCAAGCACCTACTAATAATCTAAAGATAGATGGTATTGATTGAGAAATGCTGTGGAACTGGCTTCATTTGGGCTTAAAAGCCTGAGTTTCTAGCTTATTTAGTATTATACAGGTTTTATTTACACTGTAACTGTTGATAGTTTTTTCAGTATAATTAAATTTAAAAAAGAAAAAAAAATTATATCATTACGAACAATACAAAGAAATAAGAAGAAAAGAAAAGGACAAATTAAAAAACTAGAAACTGAAAGTTAACAGCTGAAACTCTGACGAGCGCGCAGCCAAATTAAGAGTGTGACACCAGCTCGATCTACGACTGTTCCACCATCTGCTCGCCTGACGATGTATCATGTATTGTTGATAGAGCATTTGAGCTTGAATGCTCGATCGATCATCTCAAACCATTTCTCAGTTTACTTGCCACATCAGAAGCCCTTCTCGAAAGCATTACTGTGCAGCAACAACTCTACACGGGGTTAATCAATTCTGGTATAACATTTCAATCACATGCCAACAAATCGCACTGTGCGTACAGTGCGCGTTTGTGCTTGCGAACTTTGATCCCAGGTGGCATGAAAGCAAATTAAGCATCAGAGAATCATTTCGCAAAGCAGGCCTCTGAACACGTGGGTCCTAATTAAGGATTCCTAATGTGAATACAGCCGGTCCGGTCGCTTACTGAATGCTTACGTTTCGGAAAAGCACGTTCTGTCCCTTTAATCCGTGCTTTCTTTCTCAAGAGGTCTCAAAGGGGCCGTCTGGTTGGTGCCCGATTCTCCTCTGTCAAATTTGTGCAAATTTAACAGTTCTGAAGATTAGTCATGAAGCTTGGTGCTTGATTACTACTCAATGACGTAGATCAAATGTAATGAAACGTTAGCAGACGCCGACCTACCTGGCTACCACAGGGTCCCGACCGAGGTTGGTGGGAGGTATACTAATGGAACGGCTGACGTTTTCACCTTACCAGACAAATCCATCTTAGCTGTACGTGTTGAAGTTCTTTAGACAAACAAACAGCATAGAACTGTTGAATCTTTGAACCATGGTCAGGGCATGGTGCTGATGGAGGCGCATGCTACTTTTTTTTCCCTGTATCTTTCATATATATGCTTATGAGCTTATGCAGTGTTGGAGGCAAAGCCAATCGACAGCAAGGCGCGAGAAGAACCCAAAAAACAAATGTGTATCAGCGTGCAATCAAAGTTAATCTGACAGACATCCGTAATCTTGGCATCTTGGAGGCAGAGCCATCATATGATATGAGTACGAATATCAACAACCACCCGAAAACAACTGAAAATTCCTTGACGCTTTTTTTTCCTTAGAGAGAGAGCAATTTTCCTGATGCCAACCAGTAGCTAGCTCTGCCTTACCCTTTTTTTCTTCTTTTTTTCCCTGTTCTTTCGATCAGAACCACTGGTTTCCCATGACATTACCAACTTATGTAGTACATCATTCAGGCATCAACACCACATCAGGGTTCCTATTTTGTTTCATGACATGGAACCAGAAAGAAAAGAGTCCATTACTTGGAGGAGCAACGTACGGAGAATATATATATATATATATATATATATATATATATATATATATATATATATATATATATATATATATATATATATATATATATATATATATATATATATATATATATATATATATTGCTAGAAATAATCTTGACTTAGAGTTCAAAACGTAGTAGAGTCCGTCTCCGAGTATAACTCAAGTTGAAGTTGAGACCAATTTGAAGTCCGAATCGGAATATGAGTAGGAGAGTATTATCCCTATATATTGAGGCGGCTTCTTCCCAGTTTTGTAAGCAAGAAAAAAAAAGCAAGAGAAAAGCAAAGAAAAAGGGGAGCAAATAAGAGAATAATTTTTTTTTGAAATTTCTTCTGTGTTCTCTCAGATTATTTGTGATGTGTGCGTTTTCTCCTGGGATCAAGATTGTAACAAGTGGTATCAGAGCCTAGGCGAGAACCGAGTCGCTGAAAAAAATCGTGCCGGCGATTTCTGTTTCACGCTTGTCTCGCTCAGTGCTCCGAGGTGAGCGTCGCCTTCCCGTCCATCGTTGCAAATCAGTGCAGGTCCTCTGCACCAGGAAAAGAGCAGCGACTGAAAAGAGACCAAATTTTTTTTCAAGAATAGCAAAGAAGCAAGATACAACACATTTGGTGTTACTTCAGTCAAAGCAAAGCCACAGGAGAGAGAAGAACTTTTTTCCTTGTGCCAGGAAGAGAGAAACAAGATAAGAGAGAAAGGCTAATAATTCACTGCATTGTCCAATCGTGCATCGCGTCAGACAGAGAAAAGTGTTTCTTTTCTTAAGCCAGTGCTATATCAGGAGAGAGAAGACGAGATTTTTTTTCAGAACAGCCAGCAAAAGAAGTCTTGTGCAGTACGTCAGTTCAGTTTTGGCGCAAGGGAGCATATCAGTTGTCCTTTTGCTATCGCGTCCTGTGGGGGGCGAACACAGAAGCTGTTTCTCTTTTCCGCCTAGTTCTGCGCCCACGCAAGACATGAGCCGAAACATACTCGGTATCCTTCTCCGAGTTAGCTGCAGTTTCGTCTCCGTGGCAGACAGACGCAATAAAAGGGAGACGTCCCAACAAAGAAGAAAAGCGAAAAAAGCGGCTTCAGTTTTTTCCTTCTCTCTGTGTGAAGAAAAAAATTCAAGACAGCAAGAAAAGTCCAAGCAAGGGAAAAGGAAAATCACAGTTTTTTTCTTCCGTTCTCTCGGTCCAAGAGCAGCTTCAAGGTAGCCCGAGTTCTTGATCTGTGCTCAAGATCATGTCGCGTACTCCGGTGAGTGGTGTCACCGGTGACGAGGCATAATCCAGTATTATGGCGAAGGAGAGTTCCGTTGTCTCGTTGCATTATCCGATGCTTACGACGAGCAATTATGCAGCCTTGACAATCAAGATGAAGGTGTACATGAAGGCTCAAGGAGTGTCGGACGTTGAGAAGATGTGTTCGCCGTCCAAACTCTAGTAAGGAGGAAAGAAATTGGAACGTTGAGGAGATGTGTCACCGTTTTGTGTCAAGTATAAGTTTAGTAAGTTGTAGTTGAGTCCGATTACCTCAATGTTTTAGAATCTTTGCATCTGGTGAACCCGTACCAGTTGAGTTGAGTTTCTATATATAGCTTGCATGTAGAACACTTCATGTGGAGGCGTGGCTGGTAGTTCATAATGCATTGAGACTAAAACTAGAGTATGTCAAGTCAAGATTAAGGGGGGTTGTTAGAAATAATCTTGACTTAGAGTTCAAGACGTAGTAGAGTCCGTCTCCGAGTATAACTCAAGTTGAAGTTGAGACCAACTTGAAGTCCGAATCGAAATATGAGTAGAAGAGTATTATCCCTATATATTGGGGAGGCTTGTACCCAGTTTTGTAAGCAAGAGAAAAGCAAAGAAAGAGGGGGGAGCAAATAAAAGAATAAAGAAATTCAGAAATTTCTTCCGTGTTCTCTCAGATTATTTGTGATGTGTGCGTTTTCTCCTGGGATCAAGATTGTAATAAGTGGTATTAGAGCCTAGGCGACAACCGAGTCGCTGAAAAAAAATCGTGCCGGCGATTTCTGTTTCATGCTTGTCTCACTCAGTGCTCCGAGGTGAGCGTCGCCTTCCCGTCCATTGTTGCAAATCAGTGCAGGTCTTATGCACGAGGAAAAGAGCAGCGACTGAAAAGAGACCAAAAAAATTCAAGCATAGCAAAGAAGCAAGATACAACACATTTGGTGTTACTTCAGTCAAAGCAAAGCCACAGGAGAGAGAAGAACTTTTTTCCTTGTGCCAGGAAGAGAGAAACAAGATAGGAGAGAGAGGCTAATAATTCACTGCATTGTCCAATCGTGCATCACGTCAGACAGAGAAAAGTGTTTCTTTTCTTGAGCCAGTGCTATATCAGGAGAGAGAAGACGAGATTTCTTTCAGCACAGTTAGCAAAAGAAAGAGGAGAGTATTACGAGTAGGAGAGTATTATCCCTGTATATTGGGGAGGCTTGTACCCAGTCTTCTAAGCAAGAAAAAAGCAAGAGAAAAGCAAAGAAAGAGGGGGAGCAAATAAGAAAATAAAGAAATTCAGAAATTTTTTTCCGTGTTCTCTCAGATTATTTGTGATGTGTGTGTTTTCTCCTGGGATCAAGATTGTAACACACACACATATATATTCTGAAATCGCAAATACTGGGACCTAAGAGTGAGACATCCAGCTCATACACCGATCGTTTTTTTCTTGGACTAAGCTAGATAAGTAATACTAGCTTGTTGTCCATGTTTGAGAATCTACAAATCCAACAAACCCTTACCCACCATCCCAAGTCCTATTCCTATCACCTACCTCGGTAAACATTAGACATCCAGATGTTGCCATGACACACACTTTTCTACCAAACACCTAAGTAATTAAATAGCTCATTGATTTTAAAACTATGTGATAACCCTAAAAAATTTAACTACCAAAATCAAGCACTTAAGAAATAAATACTAAAACAACATAAAAATTAAGGTAAATCAACTTGAGAATAAATTTCACTATACAAATATTCATACACAAGTCCAATTACATACACATTTATATATTACATTGCTCAAGTACAAAATTAACTTAAAGATTACGGTTACATCATATTTACAAGTTTACAACACGGCTAAATAAGCCCTACTCTAATTCTCTTCACTACCAATCAAAGTATCATGAGCATCTGCAATTCAAATGTAATCCAAAACAACAACCGGCAAAAGCAAAAGTAGACGGATAAAAGAAGAAAAGTAAAATGAATAGAATTGCCGTCAGAACCTATTATCAAATTAATTACACGAGGGCAATCGCTCATTGAGATACCAGACTGCCCAGAGCCAATCGACACCTCTCGTGTTGGTGGGCTTCATCATCTGGCGGTAGTTCCCAATTTTACCTACCATTTACACCATCCCACTACTTGCCTGGTTAAAACCTTCTCCAGTAGAAACTTCCAATTGAAGCCACGATGGCAGCCATGGGTCACTGCCTTAGCACGTCCAGAAAGCGAGGGGAAGAGATAAGGCTAGCTGAGAGAGAGAGAGGGAAGGCATTGCTGCCAAAGCAACTACCCAAAGCCTCCATAGTTCAGCAAGGCACACTGCACCATTGAGCTCATGAGCCAACATAGAACCAACGAGAGCACAACAGAGAGAGAAAGCCCAAATCCACCATAAAGCAGCCACAATGCCGCCATCATAACCAGCTCCATTGCCACCCAAAACCTAGGGCAAGAGAGAGAGAGAGAGAGAGAGAGAGCCATTGGCCAAGAACCAAGAAGAAGGACCTAAGACCGAAGGCCACCACAAGAAGGAGGAGGGGACCACAACAAGGGAGGCAACACCGACTCACTACCGGGCCACATCGAGCAAGAACCAAAAAAGAACTCCATGAGCACATGAGAGTAGGACCACCAACCAAGACCCCCCCAAATCGAGCCTGACAACATCGGCAAGGTAGCTCCAAGTAACCTGCCATTGCCACCCCCTCTTCTTCTTCTCTATTTGAAGCGGTAGTCTACGACTAGCTAGAACCATGATGGTGTGCCATCGCCGGCTCACAGTATTAAGGAAGAAGCCCAGAGGTGGCCATCCATGTGCTCTTGAGGATCCCAACATGCTCCTTGGTGCATGCAAGGACCGCCAAGCCCCATCATGGTTGCTCACCTGCATGCATGAAATATTTCCCCCAAAATCCTCAATTCCACACAGCCTAGGCAGGTTACTAGGCATGTATCAAAAATTGAATTGAAACCATAACAAAACCATAATAGTAATGCCCAAAAGATTAGTAGGAGGATGTAGAAGGGATAGAGAAAGGAAGAATGGGACCGGTAGCACCAATGAGGAGGTCAGAGGCGTGGTAGTCAGGAGGCCAGAATGCAAGACGTCGGCAACATGCAACCGTTGGGATGCATGGCGTTAGTGGAGGCGAAGAATCTAGTGGGAGATGCACAACATTGGCGTAGCAAGGACTCCACTAGGATGCGGGGTGTCAGCGGCGATGTAGCTGACTGGGACGCAAGGCGTCAGAGGGTTGCAGTCGACAAGGATGCGTGATGTCAGTGATGTTGGGGCCACCAGGACACGAGGCATCATAACAAGCCAGACTGAGGCCGGTGACGCTAGATTGACAGTGCCAAAAAAAGTGAAACCGAGGCCATACGGTAGGAGTGAGAGTTAACGCTGATAGAGTCAGAGGTAGGAGCACCGACGACTGATCCGAAGAGGAGGACGCAAAGAACCAGGGGAGTCGGGCCTCGAACCACCACCACGAGGCCAGATTAAATCAGTGGTAAGGGAAGAAGGGGAATGAGGGAACTTGGCAAATCCGGGGAATACCGGCGATGCTGAAGTAGGGCCAACTGAGGAGAGGAAGGGTGACGCACAAGACACCGTTGACGACGCTATAGCCAGTAGGGCCGAGGCTGGCGATGGGGTCGAGAGAGAGGGAGGAGGGAGGAAGGAGAAGCTAAGGCGTGCGCGAGTGTGCATTCGTGTGGTGAGAATAGAACAGAGAGGGAAGAGATAAGGGAGGGAGAATAAGAGACTAATGGGCTAGCGGGTCGTCCATGTGCACTAATGGGCCAAATGAGTAAATGGACTAGGAAGTAAGGCATGGGTCAAATAGGACACTGGACCAAAACAGAAAAATAAGGAAGAAAATAAAATAGAAATTGATAAATAAACTACAAATGCGCATAAAACAAAATAAAACAAGATTCAGAGAATTTGACAAATGCCATCAGTAAATATTACTAGCAAAATAGTAAAACATATAATTTCTCAAAGAATAAAATAATTCCAAAATAGTGCAAGACATAGATGATATTGGTCTTAAATAATGCAAGAGAGGACTGGTCCAAGGGGAGGAGACTAGTCAAACCACCACTGAGACAGACTTCCAGTATTAGTATTCAAGCAATTATGCCGTTGTTCATTCTGACTAGTTATTTTGCTACACTTACCTTACCATTATCAACTTGTGCAAAAATTAATTTCTATAAAATAGAGGAAGAACAAGGATTTAAAAGAATTGAACATGATAAATAAGAAAAATAGGAGGAACCACTGATGGAGCACTGGCCTGCATGAGGATATCATATAAGGACTAAAAACAATCTTTGTTTTGGAATAAGTCGTAAAACTGTATCAACCATTTTCCTCATCTCAAATGAGCAGAACATGTTGCTCTCTTTTTGCTGGTATGTACTTCGCAATGGGTAAGAAGAAATATATATTATAGTAGAGATAGCCCCCCACCTAAGTCTATCCGGCATGTTTGGGGCTAAAAGGCCCAGTAGGATATGTACAAGAAAGTGTATGTCCCTTTGCATAGTACACAAATGTGCAAGGTATTCTTGCAATCAGGCCTTATGGTCATATATATATGTGCCCTGGCCGTGGAGGGCGACTGTAACGTCCTGATTTTCAGAGCCTTTTTAAATTTTTTTAAAATAAAATTCATCATTTGAATTTTTCTAGAATTAATTAAAGCTTAATTAGAAGTTTTATTAATTAAAAGGATTTAACATGATTAAACTAAACATTAATATTTGTCAAAAGTATTTTATTTGGGTTCCTTGAGTCTTAAGGATTTTTTGGATTTTTCTATGATTTTTCTGAATTTATTTGCTATTTTCTAGAGCTCAAATGAATTTAGTTGAATTTTTGAAAATAGAAAAGCCCTCAAAAATCTTTAAACAATAATGGGCCAAGCCCACTACTGTTCCCCAACCCACCTTCTCCCTCCAGCCCGCTCCGCCCGATGTCACGGCCTGCCGCGCTTGGCACGTGTCGGCCATTTGCTGCTCGCCCGTCCGCATCCAGCCATCTGGGGCGCCCTCTCCGCTAGCCGTCTGATCTCCCATGATGCCACGTGTCATGCATTTGTGCATGTGCACACTGTTCATCGTCTTTGAGCCTGTCTCCATCTCTGCTGCCGTCGTCGCGCGTCTCGGCCACGGACTCCGTCGCCGCCGTCTCTGTTTCGAACTCCGTGCCATCGCCACCTCGGACTACTCGGTGTCCGGGCCTATATAAGCCGGCGACTCCCTCGGTTCTGGCATCCCGCAGTTGTGTCGCCTCGTCTTTTTCGCCGTGCGCCGCCACCTTCACCGCCGAGCGCTCCGCCGTCATCCCCATTGTTGCCGGCATTGTCTTTGTCTCTGGCACCGTTTGGCACCGTCGGTGAGTCACCGTCCGCCGTCCTGTCCCGTCGCCATCGTCCATCCTCGCCCCACCGCCCTGCCCCGCCACCAACTAGCCGCAGCCCTTGGTTCGTGCACCGTCGCGCAGCCAAGCGATGCCTCGCACCGCGCCTACCAGCTCAACCCGCACTCGCACCCACATGTCGGTTCACCTCCTCGGTACACTTAGTCCACCGTAGACCAACTCGCTGACAAGCTGGGCCCGCGTGTCAGTAGCACTGTTCCGTAGACCCGTGAGCCAGCCGAGACAAGTCAGCAACCGCATCGGCCTAGGCCAACGTGTTTACCACGTGCCTTGCCACATGGGTGCCACATCAGCAGTCGAGCCTATCCATGTGCCACGTCAGCGTGCCACGTCATGTGCCACATGTCATGCATTGTCAGCGTGCCACATTAGCCCTAGTGCACACGTGTCCTACCACGTCAGCCTTGTCTGCCGCGTTAGCAAGTTCAGTCACATGCACTATTCCATGAGCCGAGTCCACCGTAGACCAGCCATTCCGTGCACTGAGTCCACAGCACAGTAGTTTTTTCGATTTCCAGC
This sequence comes from Dendrocalamus sinicus, assembly GCA_036346575.1. Lineage (NCBI taxonomy): Eukaryota > Viridiplantae > Streptophyta > Magnoliopsida > Poales > Poaceae > Dendrocalamus > Dendrocalamus sinicus. The sequence goes on along the minus strand of CM070643.1, from coordinate 21,081,753 downwards.
CTTTTTCTTCAGATTAGGTTTTCCAAGAGCCCGTTCTTCTCCATCCTAACTCCGATTGACCCGATTCTTTTTCCTAAATTCATCTAAAATTGAGCACTATCTTTTGGTTCTAGTTTTTAAGTTTTTAGAGTTTATTTGAATTTTAGTTTAATTTATTTTGTGCTTCATTTTGTTTTCTCTCATTAGATCACACATTCGAAGGAGTTGAAGCAAGATTTAAAGATCAAGAGTCGTTAACTGAGTAAGGCTAAGGCAAGTCATGTCCTTTGATCATGTTGAACCTAGTTTTCAAATCTATTATATATTATTTTGTTTTAAATTATCATGCATCGCTATTTTATTATAAACCCATGTATTTGGTAGTTATTATTCAAATTGATTAATTCCTTCTTGATAAATTGAATGCCATGATTCCATTGTTACCATAGGATGGGTAATTATCTAGTGATGCCATATTAGTTATCACGTGGGTTGTACGCTTACACTGCTTAGCCATTACTGTAATTACGTTGGGTTTATCATCAAAATTAATTAATTTTGACTTAATGATATATTGGAATGTGGTGGTCAGCCACAGTTATAAAATTTATGTGCCATGACATTGAGGTGTCATTGGTGTTGGTTATACAAAATTGGTTTTCGGTTGGGTGAATGATCGTATAGTAAAAAGGGTGCAAGTTGCACATTGGGATGTGGATGTTTCGCCTAGGTAAATCTAAGAACTTAACTTTGTGCACCACTGATCTAAGTCTTATTGTACAACCACATATCTAGTATGAGATAGATCTGGCTGATTAATTTGTGATGTTTCTATTTCGGTTCCGTCGTTGAGATTAATGTGGTGTGGTCGTAGCCATGGATCCACGTTGGCGCAAGAGGAGGTGTGAGGTGAAACCTTAGTGAGGCGGAGCTGGGTTGAGATTGAACATTGTAAAAATCTTGTTGTGATCTTCTTGGTTAGCATGCCAAAGGAATTATGTTATACCAGTGACATTACAAGATGATCACATTGTGTGGGTAAAGTTGTACAACTTCTACAAAGTGTAAAACTATTCGAATAGCCGTGTCCACGGTTATGGACAATGCTCGGTGATTTCACACGAGGGGTAGAATTTTCATAAAAAATTGGATGGGTTAAGTTGGAAAGTGAATGGTTAGTTCACTAGTAGTTCATTACGTGAATCTTGATTCACGGGTAATTCATTAGAGTGAATGGTCAGTTTACTTGTAGTTGGTCTTAAGTCCTTTGATTACTTATGTATTATCATTTTCACAGTTCGCTTTCCAATCTATTTATTATATTTATTTTAAATTGTTGCTTTCTATAAAATTAACATTTCAGTCATCCTTTGGTAAGCCTTGAATATTATATTGCAATTTTTCGTTACAAACAACTTGTTGAGTACTCTATGTACTCATTGCTATATCCATATTTGCTCAGTTGAGGAAGAAGGACCATATCAACAGGTGGTACGAGAAGGAGGATACTTCGATGACCTAAGCCATAAAAGGATGAGCCCCATGTGCCTATATTTAGTGCTGTGGAGTGTCGAGTATTCAGATCTGTTCGACCAACATCTATTTATAATAAGGTAGAGATGTAGTAATAAAAATAGAGAAAGAATTATGTATTCTGAATTTGGTATCGCATCTAAGAAAATGTGAAAAACCTAGTGGCCATAAGAATTCAGAATCACTATGGGTAAAGTGATACAAGTCCGCGCAGTACTTTAAACAAATCATGAATTCATGCAAACCTTTTGGATAAGAGTCTACAGGGACCAATTGGGAGTTTTTTCTTCTCTAGAATAATTGTTAGAACAGTTTTAAACTTTTAAAATCTGCGAACTCTTTACGTTTAACAAACTATGTTTTTGAATAAAGGATCATGTAAGGATGGACTAGAATGAATATATATATATATATATATATATATATATATATATATATATATATATATATATATATATATATATATATATATATATATATATATATACACACACATTGTTACTTAAAATTTGCTGAGTATTTTGTACTCACTTTTGCTATTAAATCTTCTCCCTTTTAGAGTCAGACACAATTGGAGTATACTTGGGGACTGACGAGGGTGTGGTGAAAAATGAAGGCACCCAAAGATACGAGGTTGACGAGGGTGGGGTGGAAAATGAAAGCACCCAAGAATACGAGGTTGATACTAATTGGGAGGTCGACAAAGTGGAGGCTATATACAACAGTTGAGACGATTAGAGAGTTTGTAGATCGTTGTAATAGGTCGGATGGGTACCATATTAACATCTTCCCTTCTTCTTAGACTTTAAGTATTTGTATACTTAAATGGTAAATGACAACTATTATTGTAATATTATCGGTCCAACTTGTGTGACCAAGACTTTTTAGCCCTGCATGAGTGGGTGCTGTATTAATAAGAAAGTTATATGGTTTTTAATTATTATTCAGCTGTAACGCTTTAATAGGATTAATATTAGACGGGACTGCACTTTTATCGAGCAATAATCCGTTCTCTTGTGTCATATGATGAGTATAATGACGTCGCGGTGCCACAGGTGGTCCGGTCGATCCAAACAAAGCGTAGTATTCCAGCTGCAGACAATATTCATAAGCGACGACACTCTTATCATTTTCGTCCGATCTACCGTCTATTCCCGATTCCATCACGTCGCTGACACGTGCGAATGTAAGTTTGCAAAGAAATTACTAGCTAAGACAGCGAGAAGCAGCAAGCCCAGTAGTTAGCAGCAGTAAAGACGATCCAGAGAAAACATTTACTATATATCGTACTAATATATAACAATGAGCGAGGAAGGTGAGACCATGCATGAGAGGTAGAGAAGGGTTAAGAGAGGACTCCCGGGGAACAGCATTAACCTACTAACGTCATTTAATTAGCATGTGCATGGCTAATAATATATGTCAAATGATCTGAGAAGCTAATTCAAAAGGGCCTACACATTTAGTTTTGTCGCAAGATTTTTTTAGTGAAGACAATAATTAGGACCTCTCGTTTGTTGTTAAGAACAAAGGTGCTAGGATATTGCCCTTTTCTTTTATTTTTGACTCATGGTCGATGCTTGGGTTAGGTCATTTTTGAATAGTCAGCAAGTTCCATCATTGCTAGTACATCTTTTTCCTCAAGTGTCCTATGCTACCCTCTCCACTATACAGACCAAGATTAGACGTTTACACTATACATTCGAACAAATCATGCGAAGTGAACTTAACTATTCACATTATTTACTCGAAGTAATGTGCGTATCTTGTTCGCTATTGCGCCGAATCCAATACGCATAAAATTTAGTGGATGATGATGAGATTGTTGAGACAATTAGAGATAAAAGAGAAGAGGGTGCTCAAGAGAAGGAGAGCAAGTACATTCAAGAAAGGAGAGCCATGAAGGTGCCATACTTAGGCGTGTTCAGGTACGCCCACCGCGCCGACGTGGTGCTGATGGCGGTCGGCACGGTGGCCGCGATGGCGAACGGCATGGCAGAGCCTCTCATGACGGTTGTCTTCTCGGCGGTCATCGACTGTTTTGGCGGCGGCGACAGCAGCACCGTCCTCCACCGGTTCACCAAGGTGTGGTTTCTTTCGCGCGCTAAAAAAAATCCAGTTACCAGTTTGGATAAGTCACTGAAGTCCCACCTGTAACGCCGTAGGGGAACCTTTGTGTGTCAACTGCTTCTTTCCACGTAAGGTCAATTTCATATCATCATTTCACTAACTAGCCGAATTGCCCATGCAATAACTTGGCTAGATATTACAGTATATTTATGTATATTTGAAAATACAATTATATTTATTATACAACTCTAATATCTACAATTGAAAAGTTACTTGCATTTGTTATACAACTGTAACGGCCGCGATATATGTATATATTTGATTAATCTATATTGTTGGGTGCGTTCGGTAGCACTTATGGCTTTTAGCTTATGCTACAGTACCTAACTTTTAAACAGTGCGTTTTTTCAAGGCAGAATCTACAGGTATATTGTAGTACAAATTGTACTGAGTTCAGCTGTACCGGTCGAAATCGCATGCGACTATTTTTCTCTGCATACGTACTGCCTCTCGCGAACAGTCCAGAATTCAAAATTTTCAGCCATAAGCCATAGCTCAAAAGAACCTACCCATAATATAACCCACCAAAATAAGTGACTTTAGAGATAGTTTAGATTTTTTATTTTATGAATTAATGTAGAAATTCCAAGCTCTTAGAGCAAAACAGATACCTTAGATCCTACCATCTATCAATCAATCATATTATTAAAGCAAAATAAAAAAGAGCCATCACGTTCGCTCCCAAGAGGTACAAATTGTCATCTTAATCAGATAAAAACAAGAAAGATTCACACCGTTGATCGTGGTAGATCCAGATTATAATGATCTAGATTAAAAGAAAGAGTCCACATCAAGTACAATCCAACTAATAACTAAACTTTGGAATAAAAAAAGAAATAAAATTAGGAATTTGATTTCCATACGAATTCCTAAGTAAAATCATTAAATAAATAATTTAGAATAAAAATTAAACAAAAAATAGCAATTAGATTTGTATATGAATTCCAACAAAACATAAATCAAATTTGGAATAAAAAATAAACAAAACTAGCAATTTGATTTCGATATGAATCCAAAGTAAAATATCTAAATAAATGTAAATCACAATAAAAAAAGTAATTAGATTTGCATATGAATTCCAACCAAAAATTGAAAACTGAAATAAAAAAGAAAACTTACAATTCAATTTCCACACAATCTTGAAGTTAAATCCTTAAATAACTAAAATTTAGAATAAAATTAGCAATTTGGTTTCCATAGAAATTCCTACATAAAATTCCTAAATAAATATAATTTAGAATAAAATTTTGAAAAATATTTAAAAACATTACAATTAAAAAATATAATAAAAGTTGCAATTTGATTTCGTTATGAATTCTAAAATCCCTAAATAAATATAATTCTAAATAAAAATAAACAAAACTAGTAATTGAATTTGTATACAAAATCAAACAAACAATTGAAATTAGGAGTAAAGCACAAAATAAAATTTCAAATTGATTTTTGTACAATTGCAAAGTAAAATCCCTAAATAACTAAAATTCAAAATAAATTAAATAAAATTAGTAATTTGATCTATATATGACCTTCAATAAAAAAAACAAGTGAAGTTTTCAATAAAAATATGAGTTATAGTAAGGATACCATGAAATTGTGTCGAAGGAGGTCACGGATAAGTGTAATAGTGTCAATTTGTCCAATAAGAAGACATTGAGCCACTAGGAAGCGAAGAGCCAAGGCAATGGCATGGGAGATGAGGACAATGTCATGCTACCCACCTTAGTTGTTTAACAAGGACAATATCATACTACTCGTCAAAGTCATTGAAGAGAAAGGCTAGAGTCAAAAGAGTTAAGGGCCACGATAATAAGTGGTCAGTGTTAGCATTGTTGAAGAAGTCAGTGTCCAAAGTATGCTTGATAATAGGAAAGTTTTGGCAGAGAGGAGATAAAACTTTGCATTGAAGATGAGCTATAACGATATGGGGCCATCAAGAGCTAGGAGTATGCCGTCACTAGTGAGGGGGGCGACGTCACCGACGATGGCGAGAAGATTCTTCATATCGTTAGACAATGATGCGTCAGTAAAGATGCAAAGTCACCATGGTTGGTGAGGAAGCCATAACGTTGAAGTCGAAGAAGAGCGGTTGACACAGGAGAAGGCAGACATTGAGCACGCATGACATCATGTATGTGTATATACACGCATGCATCGGTACAAATAGAAGCATTGACATATAGAAGCGGAGATGGTGTAGTCATAGGAAATAAGCTTAAAGTTACATGAGGGAGCATGACAGGTGTTCCCGACAGGGATCAATGATGGTTGCATGTGTACATATGTTTGATGTTGCAACCTTCAACATTAAGCAATAATTAGAGAAAAGTAGAAGATAACTATGTGGTGGAGTATTGTGTTGTAATGGGTAGCAGCGAAGAGATTGTATTGGAATAGGTAGTAGCTAAGAGAGATCGATTAAAAATTGGATGCGCTGTTTGAGGTTGAAGTAGAAAATTTGTAGTGCCGAGAAGTGATAGAAGACACACGGCCCAATAGGGTAGCTAGTGTGGAGGAATTATTAGTCTAAGGTAGGTCGTTCATAGTTCATCAGTGTATACGTGAGCAATATACTTTAATACCATGTAAACTAACAAAATAATTTGTTGTACACATAATCAACATATTGCTTTGAGGTTACATAGAGGTACATGTGCATGCATACATTTTGGAAAAAGAGTAACTAATAGAGGAAGAATATGGGGCATGCAGCTACATGATCTATGCATAATGGAGAGTGTTTACATTTTTAAGAACCTCAACAACTTAGTATTCTCAATGATTTTCTTCCATCAAACTCATACTTCAATTACATTCTTCAAGTTATATTTTTTCTTCAAGCTTCTATTGGCATTTTCAATGTCTATGATGTCTTAAAATTATAAATAACCTACAAGATACATAAACATATTCTCAAATATCTAAGTTATATCATTTGATACTAAAAACTTTGAAGCAAATCTAGTTGCGCAAATGCGCGGGCCACCTTGCTAGTTATATTATTAAAGCAAAGGCAAAAGAAGCCACCATGTTCGATCTTAATGGCTAGAAGTTCCCATGTTAATCAAAGGAAAAAAGGAAAATATCTACACCATTGATCATGGTGAGTCTAGATTATAATGGCCTAGATTAAAAGAAAGAGTCTATGTGCAATACCAAAAATAACTTAAATTCAGAATAAATAAATGGAATATGGAATAAATATTAAACAAAAAATTAGTAATTGGATCTAGATACGAATTCCAGCCAAAAATTGAATTTAGAATAAAAATAAAATAAAATAAATAATTTGATTTTCATTTGAATCCCTAAGTAAAAATCAGAAATAAATATAATTCAAAATAAAATTTTAAAACATTAGTAATTGGATATGTATATGAATTCCAACAAAAAATAACAAAAATTTGGAATGAAAAATAAAATTAGCTATTCGATTTTCATACGAAATCCTAACTAAAATCCCTAAATAGATATAATTTGGAATAAAAATTATACAAAAATGAGCAATTGGATTTGTATACGAATTACAACAAAAAATAACTAAAATTTAGAATAAAAAGAAAAATAAAATTAGCAATTTGATTTCCATGTGAATTCCTGAATAAATATAATTCAGATATAATTAAAAAATAGCAATTAGATTTGTATACAAATTCCAACAAAAAATAACTGAAAGTTTAAATAAAATTAAAAGTTATAACATGATAGTGGGAATGGTGCATGAGGAGAGCACGAAGCAGTGCAATGGTGTTAATTTACCCTGCAAGAATACTTTGACCCACAAGGAAGCGAAGAGCTGAGGCAATGATGGTAGAGATGAGGACAATGTTATGCTACTTACCTTAGCCGTTCGACAAGGACAATGTTGTGTTGCTCACTGAAGCTATTGAAGAAAAGGCCAAAATCGAAGTCAGTGACCAAAGAAACTCAATAATGGGGAAGCATTGGCCTATAGATTGCATTGAAGGCAAGCTATGGACAATACGGGGTCATTGGGTAGTTAGGAGGGTGTCCTCGCTGATGAGAGCCACGACGTCACCGATGATGGTGAGAAGATTCTCTATATCTTTAAGCAGTGACAAAAGCAGACATACTCGCATCAGTGAAGATGGGAGGTCGCCACAATTAGTAAGGAAGGCACAATGTTGAGTTGGCTAACGTTGAAGAAGCGGAGCGCCGCTATAGGAGAAGAGAAAATCGAGCTTGTATAACATCACGCATGTGTATATACATGCATGCATCTGTATGAATAGAAGTACAGATGTACAGAAGTAGAGAAGCAAAGAGCTTGAAGTAGAGATGGCACAACCATATAGAATAGGGTTGGGCCACCAGGGAGAGTGTCAAAAATGTCCCTGACAAGGATTGGTGATGTTTGCACGTGTATATGTGTTGATGTTACAGTGGTCAGCACTAAGCAATGATTCAAAGGAAGTAGAAGATAACTATATGGTAGAGTATTGCATTGGAAGGGGTAACGGTTGAGAGGGATCGATCCACTGTGACAGAAAGGGTCATCATAGATGGTACACAACTGTCATCACAGACGGTTATCAAACCGTCTGAATTTATTTGTCTATGATAATAGGTGGTTATCACGGACGGCTCTCAAACCATCTGTAATAATTACAACATAAATGGTCTTTCCAAAAAATCATCTGTGATATATCAGGAATCGCATACAATTCTTAAATATAGTTGTTTGTAATATGCTAATTATCACAGACAATTAAAGCCAAAAACTATCTGTGATATGTCATATATCACAGACAGTTTTCAAACATAGCCGTCTGTGATATCTTACATATCACAGACAGCTAATACCAAAAAGTGTCTGTGATATTCATATAGCACAGATGGTTTATTGCTACAAACCATCTGTGATAGATATTTAAATATCTATATTATTTCTTGTTTTTCAGTTAGTCTCAAGAAATGCTAGCCATGCCCTTTAAAAACAAGCAAACATATTACGTATATAGCACACGATAATCATTACGTAGATCATACAAATGAATTAAACAACCAAATGAAGTACATTTCAATGAACTATTTGATTAAGCACAATTGAGTGATTACAATTGTATCAAATGTTTCAACATCTAATCTTTATCGCTGGGGTAGAACTCTACAGTCTTATTTATGACCTCCGCTATCAAGAATTAGGAGAGTTTTTCTCAAATTTTGGCAAGTTTGTTAAGATTGAATGTACTTACGTCGAATTCCACGTGCTGTCGCTAAGAGTGTTAAAGTCATTAGCCTATTTATATATTTATATTTATTTAAATTAATAATTACAAAATAATTATGGCAAGTTTACAAATATCTAGATCATTCGTCTTAATGGCCATGATGTCCTCCATATGGCGGCAAACATAGAACCCATAAACGTTGCCTTGTAACTAATGGTGGCACTACAAAAATAGAATTACGTACATAGGTATTATCAGTTCTAGAGGCATTATTACAAAGTGTGATATAGAATTATTGTGTTGTAGCGGGTACTGAAAATCACGTTATGTGTCGCAGTGTGACGCTGAATTTCTTGTGTCTCCCTCTTTGGGCAATGTAAGCATTGAATGATCTACGTAATTCCAAAAAGTTAGCTTCAGCCATTGCAAACAAAGGAAGAATACAATCATTCGAACATGCATATATTATTTCTACTTCTATTTCTAATAGGCAAAGAACCTTCTTAGCTTGGTAGGTGGTTCTCGGCAACAAATTTCCCTCTGGAAAGATGTTTGCTAGGAGACCTAACAATGCCATAAAACCCTTATCGAATCAACCATTGCTTGCCTTCAATTTCAGCAGTTCAAGAACAAATGGCAACCTTATGTATTGTGGCTTGCAATCAAAGAACAAAGATTTCTCTAGGTCCTCCATCAAGCCTTTTAATTTATCAAACTTTCTCTCACTATAGTTTCCTTCTGCATCACGTGGCATCTGATCCAGATTGTCATCATATGACCTATCCTCATCGAAAGCACAGTTCGCAACCAGCATATCGTTGTCTCTCTCAACACCTTCCTGTATAATCTTCTCTTCACTATGACTGATCCAACATGTATACCCTTTTTTGAAACCTCTTTGAATCAAGTGAGTTTCGATCTGCACTAAGTTGGTAAACTTCTTCAGATTATCACAATCAATGCATGGATAGTACATATATTCCATCCCCTTCTTCAACATATTCTGCTCGGCTGCTCTTCTAAAAGCAAACACGCCATTAATGTATTCTTCACTCACACGGTACATAACATACATCCAGCTTCAGTCCATCTACACTACGCATGTAACAAATTAGTGTCAAATTGGATTATTAATGCTACTATAGCTAGCCAGCTACGTATTATTCATAAAGCAATATATATCAAGTAAGAATTAATATGTTGAAGTAAACTAGGAGTACTGACTTATTCTTTAATTGCAGCAAACTACCAATTAAGCTACATCTAAATCTAGCTATCATCTCTTTTTATTATAAGGCATATAAATTAGAAATTAATACTAACATCTAATCACCAAGATAAAACAAATAGATCTACAAGTAGCAACATTTACAATCAGAAAGCTTCCCCAAAATCGGCCATCTCCTTCAATACAGCGCAATGAAGATATATCTGTTGGGATCGGTCTGGCTTGGTATTAATTAATAATACAGCATATCCCAGACACGTTCAACTACAAACCATCTGTAATACATAATTATCACAGACAGTTCGTGTTAATAACCCTCTGTGAACTATCACAGATGGTTCGTATTAATAAACGTTTGTGATGTGTGTAAATATAACAGACGGTTCGTGTTAATAGCCGTCTATGAACTATCACAGACCGTTTTTAATATGAACCATATGTGATGTCTTCAACTATTACAGACATTTCGTATTAATAACCGTCTATGAACTATCATAGACGGTTATTAATACGAACCGTTTGTGATAGTGGCTTATCACAAACGGCAAATGGTTACTCCTGTAAAACCGTCTGTGATAATAATAGCACAGACAGTTCCCCATGAACCATCTGTGCTGAGGTGTTTAGTATAGCTTATTTTATAGTAGTGATCAAGAATTAGGCTTATTATTGAAGGCTAAAGCAGAAACGCTATGGTGACAAGAAGAGATAGAATATGCACATTTCAATGGGGCAGTTGGCATTTGAGGGAAGATAATTTCAATGTAGTCGTCCATGGTGCACGTGGTGTATACGCGACCAATGTACTCCAACATCGTGTAAACTAATAAGATGATTTGCAGCGTATGTATTGCTTGTGATTACATAGAGTACATGTGTATGCATATATTTTGGAAAAGAGTAACTAATGGAGGAAGAACTAGAGTATGCAGCTACAAGATATATGCATGACAGAGAGTGGTTATGTCTATAAGAACCCTAATAAATTATTATGCTCAATGATTTTGTTTGAGTAAAGCTCATACTTCAATTACATTCTTCAAGTTGTATTTTCCTTCAATCTTTCATTGTTATTTCTAATGTTTACAATGTCTTAAAATCTAAATAGCCTACAAATACATACATATACTCTCAAACATCTAAGTTATATCATTTAATATTATAAATTTTGAAACAAATCTAACAGCGCAAATGCGTGAGCAACCCTGCTAGTTTTTTTATATTTGCATATACTAACCTGGCTATCAGACATCAACATCACTATATCATTCTATGATGTGGAAGAAAAACAATAGGTCCTATTTAGAATGTGCGGAAATTGTATTGGAATTTTGGCAGAAAGCAAACACATCCATACTCTTAATTAATTACAAGATACTCGCCCATCATTATTTTGCCACGGCATCTTGAGCTTTCCCGACAGACGATTATCGGCAAAAGTGTGGCATGGTGTAGATGTAGGGTAGAATTCCTATGAAAATCTTGTGTCCCAACGGGGCCTCAAATTCTGTTGGAGCAACTTACAGGTAGAAACGAAGAACATGCCTCCACGGAGGCACGGGGAAAAACATAGTAAATGAAAGTCTAAGGTAGCATCCTCTCCAAATATTTTTCCTGAATAAAATGAGTTGTTTTAAATAGGCACGTGAAAGCTGAATGCAAGCTAACTCCTAAACACTAACTTGTTCTTTTACAGAACAGATAAATTATTAATCCTTGCTCTATTACACATAGGCCAACCATTTGTCGGCCCTGTCTTACCAACCATTGATATTGTCGGCCCTGCCTGATGGCAAACATCAGATTAAGACATCAGCCCCTGTATATGTGGCCGTACCACATGCAACCAAACATCTGAGTAAAAAAGGAGTCGACTTCAACGCTCCACCATGAAAATGCAACATCATCAGTAAGCGACATCACGTGAATTCCCTGATCTTTGATATATGACAAGTGCTAAGGAGGACTTTAGTATTGTTTTTGAATTGAAAGTACTTAAATTTAGAAACGTTGGATCTCTATCTAACAGATCTTTTATATCTTTTTTTTCTAAAAAAACGAATCTAAGATGTTAGATCTCTATCTAACAGATCCTCCATATCTCATCACCTCTAAAAAAATATAAGTGTTTCGAATATGAGTCGTTGAATCTTCTTTCGACGTGTAAAAAATTTGAGTGCTTCTAACCTACAAAACACTGAGTGTACTCTAGATATTTCCATATATATATATATATATATATATATCAATGACCCGGTTCCACGGCTCACCGCCACACGCAAGAGAGAAAAGCAATAAGTAGCTACCGAGGGAAGAGAGAGAGGTAACATCGATGGGTGAGGCAATGAGAGAGAGAGGAGAGGACGAGGAGGCGGAGGGGAGCAAGCAGAGCAAGGCAGGAGCGACGAAGCTGCCCTTCTTGGGCATGTTCAGGTACGCTGACCGCACCGACATGGCGCTGATGGCGGTCGGCACGGTGGCGGCGATGGCGAACGGCATGTCGGAGCCGCTCATGACGGTCGTCTTCGCAGCGGTCATCGAGTCGTTTGGCGGCGGCGACGGCAGCACCGTCCTCCACCGGGTCATCAAGGTATAGCTTCTTGCCTGCTCGCTCAAGGCACGATTGATGAACAATGACCGGTTCGGATGTATGTTCCGTCGAGCGGGGCCCTACCTGTCATGAAAACAATGGGAGAATATTTTTTCCCTGAAAACGTTTCTTTTCTAATTAATCGAAGAAATTCCCTTAGAATAATTACGTCCTTGCATAAGTTACTTATGCAAGTAGTGCGAATTTCACTTCGATGGAAGACGACGTATGTGACGTCACGCCGACGCACTACGGTCGGCAGGCCGCAGGGGTGTATTCTTCGGAGAAAGAAGCGCCGGCGGGTTCGCACATGGGGCCTCGGAGCAGTGACGACCTAGTTCAAAATTTAGAAAAGTCTAATAGAATTTACTGGCTAATTTATCGAATGCCGAGTTGTTGGCCTACAGTAGCTTGCTGTATTACCGGTGAGAGATAGAAAAACGCTATTATAGCTATTACGAGCTATCTTGAAAACCATAATATACGTCATATTTTACTGAAAGAGGGTAGCGGTGCTAACTCCACGGTGTGGAGGAGAAAACGGCGGCCGTCATGCGATCCAGATAGAACTGGACAGTGACCACCTGGAACGAGACGTTGGCCAGTAATTTAAACTAATTTTTAGTAAACATACCTTAAAATAGAAAATTATTTATTGAATAATACAGTTAAATATTCATTTTTACGGAAAAAAATCAGTTGCAAAAATATTTTCAGAAATATTACCTTTTCACCTAACAGATTATCGCTAGCATTGCCATATAACCATTATTTAAATCTGTATTTGCTTTATTCTGCACAACCCTGAGCTAGTATGAAATAATTGTACATACACCCATGGCTCATTACATAATCTATATCAATAACTACTAGTATTGACTTGCAACATGTGAAATACCTCAACCATTAGGATTTCTTTATTTTTAGAGGTCAACTATCGTTCATCGATATTTGAGTATTGAGGTTGGCTGAGTCCCTAAAATTAGCAGTTAGTACTCGAAGCTTGTGCTCGACCCTTGTAGAGTTGTAGACTTGTAGACACGAGAGGGAGATATGTTCCACGCCAAGAACCAAGATGTCGTTGTGGCTTGTAATCACCGCTACAAATACAATTTTCTTCATCATGTAAAGGATTTTTAAGTCCGACAAGATCATTCATATGGCTAATGTGGAGTTGTAAGGAGTGAGGGAGGTACATACGGCTGGCCGACGGTAGGAGGGCTGTTGCCCCACCTGACCCACTGCTGGGACCGCCCAGGCTCGGAGAGGTTTTCTTAGCAAATTAGTGGCACGGGATGGCAATCAGCTTTAACAATTTTGGTGAAAATATACCGAAATTTTGGAATTTTTGATATTTCGGTCTTCTCCAAAATTATTTTGTAAGATCGAAATTTGAGTTTAAATTCAAATCTTGAGATAAACTTCAAATATTAGAGCAAGTTTCATATACATTTTCATCTCTATTTCATTTATATCCAATATCTAGTTCATCGATCTCTACCTTCTTTGATAACATTTTTCTCAAAATTCAAATTCCCAAATTTTAAACAAAATCCGAACTGAAATCTCCTTAATTTCGTTACCCACCGAATTTCTTCCCCCCGACGAAATTGTTAGCTCTGATCGCAACTCGGCACGGCGGCGCGGAGACCATCGACCGAACGGCGAACGCCCCCGACGGTGGTCTGGGTCTACGGGCTGCCCGGCGCGCTGCCGGGTACGTAGCTAGTGCGCGCCCGGCCCGCACGGCACGAACTAGCCAGCGGCAGGTAGGGCGTGGGCGCTCGAGGCATGCATGGTGGTGGTGGTGTGTCCCCGCCAGCTACGTACGTACGTCGCATCATGGACGAGGTTGCGGTTGGATATGCGTAGCGTAGACGTCACTGCAGCCTGGCAGTACTCATCACCGTGGTGCTTCCTGCATGCATGTAAGCAAGGTTGGGTGCTAGGTAGCCCGGTAAAAAAAAGCTCATTTGGTCTCGTTCCTACCTTTTTAAACATCGCTCTTGCATAACAAGCACATGGATGCCCCGAAAGTTCAATACTACTCCAGTTTGACATTTGCTTTCTCCAGGTTGTTATGTACTACATCTATCTGGGAATTGGGTCGGCAGTTGCTTCCTTTCTCCGTAAGTACGCTTACTCTTGGACTGCATGTTTCCAGAATGGATAACTGAAGCTCAATCCTAGTCAGTTCTGAGCCGAAACACCTGACATTTTGGTGGTCGGGTCATGATGAACAGTCCAGCACTTAAGATCAACCTAGAAATACAGGGAGATTAGTCATTGTGTTTCACCCACGGAGAGCATAAAATGGCTGCCAACAACTGAATATTATTTGCCACTAATATTCCTGCACTTTACATTAGTCGTGCCAGTGCTTCACAATTTTTTTTTTTTTGTGTTTCCAAGCACCACCACATGTTCATATCCAGGTACCCCAACAATTAGAAATAGATACCAGCCAAATCTGGCACTTCATGAAAATATACATGATGTTTACCACAGTCAAAATATAAAATTATCAGGACTAATTTTCTAATTAGAAGTTGAACTAAGTAGCAAGCACTTCGAAGCACCTGGCGACAGGATCTCTGTTTAGTCGGATACTCGGATTACATTCATATGCAGCAGAATTTCAAATGAGTGGCTGAACTTTAATACCTGTGCCAGAGGTGTCATGCTGGACAATGGCTGGAGAAAGGCAGTCGACACGCATTCGATCTTTATACCTCCAATCTGTTCTGCGGCAAGACATTGCATTCTTTGATGTGGAGATGACTACTGGGGAAGCAGCTTCTAGAATGTCTGCGGATACTGTACTGATCCAAGATGCCCTTGGAGAGAAGGTGACAAGTGCATTATACTACGTAGAAAAAACTCAAACCAAAAATTTTCTGTTAATGCATCATTTGGAAGATGCACATGCATTACCAAGATGAACTTTTGCCTGACACACAGTATTTCCAATAGCAAATAACAGGTGTTTAATTTCAAGTAAATAGTTAAATAGCCTTTCATGCTCAGAACACAGGCGAAAGATCTGATGTAACACTAAATATCTGACTTTTCACGTTCAGGTAGGGAAGTATGTACAGCTTTTGACAACATTTGTTGGTGGTTTTATCATCGGATTCATAAGAGGCTGGATGTTGGCTCTTGTTGTGATGGCATGCATACCGCCAAGTATTCTCTCTTTTGCAACCGTCTCTCGGTTACGGGCTCAAATATCTGGCAGGCGGCAAGCATCATATGGCGATGCAGGGAATGTTGTCGAGCAGACCATTGGAGCTATAAGAACAGTTGGTTCTAATGATTTTGAATTATAAATTAAAACTATTTGATGGTTATTTGTGACTATTTAATGTTGATGACATCTCAAAAAACAGGTTGTGTCCTTCAATGGTGAGAAGAAAGCAATTGCATTGTACAATAGTCTCATAAAAAGGGCATACAAGGCTACTGTCATGGAAGGGATTGTCACTGGTCTTGGAGTGGGCAGTATCTTTTTTGTTGTCTTTTGCAGTTACTCTCTAGCCTTTTGGTATGGCGCTAAGTTAATCATCAGCAAAGGATATACTGGAGGACAGGTTATCAATGTCGTATTTGCAATTTTAACTGGTTCAATGTGAGCTTCCCAATTGTTGACTACAATATCATAAATGATAATATGAGATGTTAGTACACAAGTACATAAACACAAATAAAGAAATCTTTTTGACTAAAAAAGAAGAATATTCCTTTCATTTATCAAAAGTAGAGAAACAACTAAGTTGGCAATTTTACTAGTTACTATTTCTAAGTTACCATATTACTGTTATCGATACAGAAATTACTTTTGTTCACAAGATAATATACAACTTGTTCAGCTCAACACATGGGCCCTAACATTTTTATGCATCAACAACATTAACAAGTACTGCTAGAATCATGCTTCAAAATCGAATCAAAATAATGAGGATGACTAATACTGTTTGGCTACCATTTGAACTATAGTAAATTTTGACACTGAGGTCTCAATTATTTGAAACAGGGCTATAGGTAACGCATCACCCTCTATTTCTGCCATTGCGGAAGGGCAATCTGCAGCACACAGGTTGTTTGAAATAATCAACAGAAAACCAAAGATTGACATCACCGACACTTCTGGAATAGTATTAGAAGATATCAAGGGCAATGTCGAACTCAAGGATGTGTGCTTTAGATACCCTGCAAGGCCTGAACAGTTGATACTTCATGGGTTGTGTCTACAAGTACCTAGTGGTACTACAATGGCTATAGTTGGACAGAGTGGAAGTGGTAAATCAACAATAATTAGTCTGGTGGAGAGATTCTACGACCCACAGGCTGGTGAAGTGCTGATAGATGGAATCAACATCAAGAGTTTGAAACTCCAGTGGATAAGAGGAAAGATCAGTCTTGTTAGCCAAGAACCATTGCTTTTTATGACCTCCATCAAAGATAACATAACATATGGTAAAGAGGATGCTACACTTGAAGAGATCAAGAGAGCAGCTGAGCTTGCAAATGCAGCAAACTTCATCGAAAAGTTGCCTAATGTACTTATAAGAAACACTACTTATTTACAAAAGTATCTTACTCAAGTTTCTTGCAATTAATTGCTTATCATGACTTCCACATAAAACAGGCATATGAGACAATGGTTGGTCAGCATGGCGCTCAGCTTTCTGGGGGGCAGAAGCAAAGGATTGCCATTGCAAGAGCGATCCTTAAAAATCCGAAAGTCCTTCTGTTGGATGAAGCTACTAGTGCTTTGGATGTAGAGTCTGAGCGGGTAGTTCAAGAAGCACTAAATAGGATCATGGTAGGGATAACTACACTCCTTGTTGCTCACCGTCTGAGTACCATCAGGAATGCAGACTGCATAGCAGTGGTTCATCAAGGGAAAGTAGTTGAACGAGGTAAGAGATACTCCCACACCCATTACTTGGTTTTTTCTCTTTGAACCAATTAACCAGTGTGAATGGGAGGTTATTCAATTCATTTCCTCCACAAATGAATGTCATACAGGTGCCCATGATGAGTTGATCAGGGATCCTGATGGAGCTTACTCTCAGCTTATTCGGTTACAACAGACCGATACCGAAGAAAGGCATGAGGTGCCATATATAGACGTGTCAGGTTCAAGACTTAAAAGAAAAAGTTTGTCTTTGGAACATTCACTCAGAGATTCTCCCAGGAATAGAAGACAACGCTCAGCAAAATCCCTTGGCTTGTCTGGATCTGATGACGGGCAGGTTGTTACTAACAGACAGGAACACGAAGAATTTGGTGATATTGAGGCTCCTAAGAAAGCACCAATTGCACGCCTTTTTAATCTTAACAAGCCAGAAGCACCAATTCTCCTGTTAGCTGTCATAGCTGCCTTTGTGCATGGACTTCTTTTCCCATCATTCAGTATAATGATGTCTGGTGGTATAAGAACTTTCTACTATCCACCGCACCAACTTCAAAAAGATTCTAGGTTTTGGGCATTGATGTGCGTTCTGATGGCAATCATTGCTCTGGTTTCAATCCAATTAGAATTTTTCTTATTTGGAATGGCTGGTGGGAAACTTATAGAACGTGTCCGTTCTTTGTCTTTTCAAAGCATTGTGCATCAAGAGGTTGCTTGGTTTGATGATCCTTCAAATTCCAGGTTTGCTACTCAAATGATTTTTGCAAGTTTATCTTTATCTCTAACACGGTTTGGCCATCAAGATTTTCTTCTATATTTTACAGTGGGGCACTTGGTGCAAGGCTGTACATTGATGCTTTGAACATCCGACGCCTTGTAGGAGATAACTTGGCCATACTAGTGCAGTGTACAATAACGCTTATTGCTGGCTTTGCCATAGCATTTGCTTCTGACTGGAAGCTCACGCTGATCATCATGTGTGTGATTCCTTTAGTGGGTTTACAGAATTATATTCAAGTGAAATTCTTGAAAGGGTTCAGTGAAGATGCTAAGGTGAAAATAGAGAAGTTCCTGTTTTGAACATAATCGTTTTTGTTTTTACAAAAAAGCAAAGCATTCCTTATAATTTTCACATTAGATGAAGATGTGCATTTTTTTTAGACATCATGCAATTTATCTTTTACTATTGATATATTTCAAGCTTACCATCAACAAAATGCGATTCTTCTGAAGTATTATAAAATAATTTTCCTATAACTAATGATTTCTACAGGTGATGTATGAAGATGCAAGTCAAGTTGTAACTGAAGCAATTGGCAGTATTCGGACTGTAGCATCTTTCTGTGCAGAGAAGAGAGTAATTACAGTGTACAGCCAAAAATGCCAAGCTTCAATGAAACAGGGAATTAGAAGTGGAATGATTGGCGGCCTCGGTTTCGGTTTCTCATTCTTAATGATGTATCTCACATATGCTCTTTGTTTCTATGTTGGTGCACAGTTTGTACATGAAGGAAAATCCACCTTTAAAGACGTCTTTAGAGTAAGAGATATAAATTTGACATCATTTATGTGAGGTTGTTTTATTTAATGAATTAATACATTAATCTGGTACTTTGCAGGTTTACTTTGCTTTGGTTTTCACAGCTGTTGGAATTTCCCAAACAAGTGCGATGGCATCAGATTCAACAAAAGCCCAGGAATCCACAGCTTCCATACTAGCTATGATAGACAGGAAGTCCAAAATTGACTCAACTAGTGATGAAGGCATAAAGCTAGAAAAAGTTGATGGCAATATAAATTTCAACCATGTAAGCTTCAAGTACCCATCCCGCCCAGATGTCCAAGTATTCAGTGACTTTACTTTGGGCATTCCCTCCGGAAAGGTACAATTAACTTGATACTAGTCAATATTTTTTTCCTTGCAATAAATATTAATAGTTATTGACTGCAAAACGGGAAAAAAAATCTTATTCTACCTAGGTTACTGCCTGGTATTGAGATTAGACCACACCATTGCAAACATTGATGTATTATCATGCTACACGTTTCACAAGAGGATCGCAGCAACGTTGAACTGCTCTATTTCAACATCAAAGACAGGAGGAATATCCAGTGCTCCCTACAAATACAGTGTCCATATGCTCCAAATGTTGAGTGTCCACTCAATCATAACATAAGTTTCACAAAAATTCTAAACAGGTGATACGGTAACAAAATTCATCTAGGATTCTACAAAATTTCAAGTTTAAACACCATGTACACAAGGAGAACCAAAACAGACAATATGAGCTGAAGTCAGAAGACAAAAAGGAAAAAGAAAAGGTGATAAAGTTACTATGTACTAAGATTTGTCTGTCAGTTCTTTTGTCCCTACTGGATGTTAGATTGCCCCAAGCCCTCAACCCTACCTATTATGATTTACATGTCATTCAACATGGGTAGAATGGGGGCACTTGGATATTTCCTGCCAATGAAAATTACCATGAACAAGAATGGAATTGCTTTGTATTCATATTTCCCTCTACAATTGTACTGACAGGTTTAAAACCAACTGTTATATGCAGACTGTTGCACTTGTTGGAGAGAGTGGCAGTGGAAAGTCCACAGTAATTGCTTTGCTGGAGCGATTCTACGACCCAGATTCTGGCACAATCTCACTAGACGGAATAGAACTCAAAAAATTAAAATTGAGTTGGTTAAGAGACCAAATGGGACTGGTAAGCCAAGAACCAGTACTTTTCAATGACACAATTCGTGCCAACATAGCATATGGAAAGCAAGGAAAAGTAACTGAAGAAGAGATTATTACTGCCACCAAGGCAGCTAACGCTCATGAGTTCATATCAAGCCTGCCTCAGGGATACAACACTACCGTTGGCGAGAGAGGAACGCAATTATCTGGTGGGCAAAAACAACGGGTAGCTATTGCAAGAGCCATCTTGAAGGACCCTAGAATTCTTCTACTCGACGAGGCAACAAGTGCCCTGGATGCTGAATCAGAGCGTATTGTTCAAGATGCATTGGACCAAGTGACGGTCAGCAGGACCACCATTGTCGTAGCACACCGTCTGTCCACAATCAAAGGGGCACATATGATTGCAGTCATCAAAGATGGTTCAATTGCTGAGCAGGGAAAGCATGAATCCCTCATGGGCATCAAGGGTGGAGTTTATGCATCGCTGGTAGAACTACACTCGAAGGCGGCATAAGGAGATATGTACATATTTATTATTTGTCTCTTTCCATTTTTGTTTTTGCAACTACATGATGAAAAATGCTTGTGGTATTTTGAAGTATTAGTCGTGTAATGTAAACAAATGTTAAGACTAATTGCGTATACTTCTGGTCTGGTTAGGCCCAAGACATCAAAGGTAATATTGCCTCAGCATGTGTTCCAGTTGTTCTGGGGTACTAGAGATCCATGCATTAACAGTGCAAAAAACACATCCCTCTAGTCATTCAACAAAATCTAATGCGATAACAAAGGAAGTGATGAACAGCAACATCTCTAGTCTCTACAATTCCACTAGCCAAAAATTCACAGAATACATGGCCGAGAACCTTACAACAAATTTACCAAAAATTCACACAATACATCGCCGAAAACCTCACAACAAATTTGCACACAGCAATGAGCTATCACATCCATATTTTCAGGAAAGAATAAATTTGGATCAAGCGCAGCTACCAATTTGCGATTTTGCGCGGATTAAAGATGTGGCGTACCTTTGGTACAGCGAGGTTTTCTTCCTTTCGTCCTGGACCAACGGACGCCAAGATAGCCGCGGCGACCGAGTTTGTGCCGGCCGGCAAATCCGCCATTCCTGGCCTCACGGAGCCAGCCGCCTCGCCGCCTCCGGGCGGCGGAGACAGATTCGCCACCGCCGTTCCATTGAAACCGCCAGAGCGAGCCATGCGCCCTTCCACCGTTCGCTTGCTTAAAACAACGGCTTAGATCGCTTGCTCTCATGATCTTATTGCTACTTCGTATGGTAGGGGAGGAAGCTATGCAAGTCCATTTCGGCCCAGTCTTGCAAGTAGCGAGCAGACCCGATCTCGGTGTAGCCCATTTAGCCCAAACCAGCAAGGAGATTGTCGAGGAGATCGCCGGCGACGGCGGCTCGGTCGACGGCGGCGGCGGGGGGGCCGTGAGGAAGAGCCCGCCAGCCCAAAGGTAATGCCCTGTCCTAAAATTCGCGTGCATTTTGCCCTTCAGATCAGGCACATTCAGTAGGAGCGATTAGCAGCTGTGCCCCTGTCGCCCCTTTCCCATAAAGCTGTTGCTGTTCGTAGTCATTTGATATTCTTTTGGAGCATTCGAGGGACAGCGGTTGCTGATCGCCGCGCGCGAAATTGTTGGCGCGGAACTACAGTTTCGGTGTGCTAGCGGCTTAGAGTTTGAGATTTGGTCTATGCGTTTCTTATGATTATTGATGCAGATTAGTATTTGAAGTGAAAAAAAGAAAGTGCAATGCTGTTCTTCACACGCTCAATCTTGTGTTCATCTAAAAAAGGGGCTCAATTTTGTGGTGTAATCAGTTAGTGCGTACACACAGTAGAATTACTCTCATTACCTACCAAGTACCAAGATCAGAAATGTAATACCTGGGCCGTATGAACTCAGCCCGGCCCACCCCGGCCCACCCCACAAATAACTATATGAGAGAGTGAGACAGAGGGAGAAGCCAAACCCGATTTTGCTCATTCCCGTGCCTTCGCGTAGCTGCTGCTGCTCCCCATCGTGCCGCTTGCCGCCACGCCGCCCGTCGCCGCGCTGTCGTCGCCGCCATCATCCTCGCGGCGCGCACCGCCGCCGCCGATCTGCTGCTGTTCCCGTGTTGCCGCGCTGCGCGCTGCCGTCCCCCCGCAGACGCCGCTGCTGTCGTTGCCTCCGCCGCCGCCACCGATCGCCGCCGTCGCCGCCGCCTGCTCCTCCGACCGCGTCGCGCGCAAGGAGAAGGGGAGGACCAGCGCCGGCGGGGAAAAGAGGAGAGAGGGGAGGCCGCGTCGGCCATCCGGGAGAAGGAGAGAGGAGGCACGGTGTGTGAGGAAGGAGGTGAGGAGTGAGGGGAAAGTTGCGCCGAGTGAAAAGGAAGGGAGGTGTGGCGTGGGAAGAAAAAGAGAGCGAGGGTCGGCGTGAGAAGAAGAGAGGAAGGCCGGAGGCTGGCGGTACCGAGAAAGGAAAAAAAGAGAGAAGAAAAGAGGAAAGGAAGAAAGAGAAGAGAGAAAAAGGGAAAAGGGTGACTGCCGTCGATTCGTCGATCCGGCCAAGAGTACCCGATCCTCGCGCCGGGGCTAGGGTAACGCTCGAAACCTTCTCCTGTTTATTTGCCGAGTCGGGCATTATTAATACCGATCATTATAATTGATGCATGTGATCGCTTAGGTGTCGTTTATTAATATGAATGCCGGACGACGAAATTGGTATCGCTACGGTTGATCCGTCGATCGTGGCGTAAGAGGAGAAGGAAAGTATAATTTGAGGTTAAACAGTATGACTGATTAAAGTGAGATTAAACGTGTAGAAATTGATCGGCGAGTATAAATAATGAGATCCTTAATTTTACAGACTGGTTGAACATCGGGGCAATGATGTGCCGGTGGGATATGACTTGATTATGTCGGGTTGCGCATTAGAGCGATATCATTTTCTCGTATATGAATGGATTGCATGAGTGATGATTGAGATGATTAATGCTTGTTCAGGTGGCGGTTCGAGTTTGGTGCCGTCCACGCACCGTCCGCCAGGTTAACAGGCAAGTGCATGGTAGACAGTAAATTGTGATGAATGTTATTCGTGTTCCCATGCCATGGTTTACAGTATTTATGAGATGATGCATGTGATTATGTGCTAATCATACCTTGATGAGTAATGTTTATGATTAGACATTCACATTTGAAGCATATTGCATCATGCAAAATGCATAAGAGGCAGGTCGGTGAGAAAGTCATGACTAGTCCGGAGAGCTCTTGAATAAGAGCCAGGTCGGTGAGAGAGTCATATGACTAGTCCGGAGTGCTCTGGAATAAGACCTACAGAGGTAGGCAAATGAGTGGTCCATCGACGGTGGACGCTCCGCTATCTGCAGATACGCTCTGATCACAGAGCATACAGATGCATTGCATGATATTGCATTGCATTACTGATGTAAAGTGATACGATTTCTGATTCTGATTGTGATTTGATTTCTGATTCTGATTGTGATTCTGATTTCTGATTCTTATTGTGATTTCTGATTCTGATTCTGAATTGATTTACGATTTCTGATTCTATGAATTGAATTACGCTTATGCACTTAGGTTGAAATACGGTTTTACAGACATAGCATTGACTTACGATATCTTTTTCTGATTTAGATTACGATTTCTGATCATAGAATGGAATACAGCTTACAGTTCATGAAATTGATTGAAATTGTTAAAGTGATGTTACTGTTTTATCGTGTGCTTGCTGAGTCTTCGGACTCACCCTTGCTTTGTCGTTGTTTTTAGGTGAAGGACGACGACACACATGGGATGGGGATAGACCTTTTGGCACTGCACATATCAAAATAACAGTTTAGCCGTATTCGAAGTCTTTATATTTGTTATAATGCTAAGTCTCAGTGGCTCGTTGTTTGGTTTATTTTGTTAGCGAGCCATGTTGGTGGGTCTCACCTGGTTGTGGAACCCAAAACTTGTTTATGTTAGAAATTGTGAATTATGAAGTTAGTTGTTTTTGCAATTATCCTACAGTTAAATTGTGGTTTGATATCTGTGGGTAATGGTATTAACAGAAAATAGAGGTGCTGCTAAAAGTGGAATAGCAACACTCTTGAAATGGTAAGTGGATGGTGGTAGCATCCTGGGCCCGATGGAGGGTCGGGGTGTTACAAGAAATCAGAATCATACGTCTTCCATGCAACAAACTGCACAATGATTCACCTCTAATCTTGCATTCACTTCTGAAATCAGATACAATTGGACACTATGGCCAAATAACAGTTGTAGAAACAAAGAAGTGTCAAAATATACATAATTCTACTCGGAATTTGCGCGGAGTTCTACTAGTGAAGCATAGACTCCATCCTTGATGCGCATCAGGGACTCATGCCTTCCCTTCTCTGCAATTTTGCCTTCCTTGAGGACTGCAATCATATCAGCCCCTTTGATTGTGGAGAGGCGGTGCGCCACGACAATTGTGGTTCTGCTAACCATGACTCGATCCAATGCATCTTGAACGATGCGCTCCGATTCCGCATCCAGGGCACTGGTTGCCTCATCAAGTAGTAGTATCTTAGGGTCCTTTATAATGGCCCTTGCGATAGCTACCCGCTGTTTCTGCCCACCAGAAAGTTGCACTCCTTTCTCGCCGACCACAGTGTTGTACCCTTGTGGCAAGCTTGATATGAACTCATGAGCATTTGCTGCCTTGGCCACAGCCATGACCTCTTCCTCTGTTACCTCTGCGTGTTTCCCGTAAGTTATGTTGGCACGGATTGTGTCGTTGAAAAGCACTGGCTCCTGGCCTACCAGCCCCATCTGATCCCTTAACCAGCTAACTTTTAAGCTCTTAATTTCAACTCCATCTAGTGCGATTCTACCAGAATCAGGATCGTAGAAACGCTCTAGTAAAGCAATTATTGTGGACTTGCCACTGCCGCTCTCTCCAACAAGGGCTATGGTCTGTGGAAAAGGAAGGAAAAGTTTGCATCACAACTGTTCAACTGCTTGGGAATGATCATATGTGAAATAAAGCAGCCAGAGGTTGCATATATGATATCACAGGAACTAGATTGGTTACATCCATTTTTGAGTATGCATTCTTGGTTTATGTCAACAGGTTGCAATTCAAGTTAATTGTCCCCATGGAAATTTTTTGGGCACAACAGTGTTGCAAGAAAATAATAAAAAAGCGATAGATAGTCACAAGTTTAATGGTACCTTTCTGGAAGGAATATGCAAGGTAAAATCACTGAATATTTGGACATCAGGGCGTAATGGGTACTTGAAACTGACATTACTGAAATCAATGTTGCCGGTGACGTTTTCTAATGTCATGCCCTCATCACTACTGGAGTCAATTTTGGACTTCCGATCTAGAATACTGAAAATGGAAATAGCAGACTCCCTTGCCTTTGTTGCATCAGAGGCCAATGCACTTGCCTGCGAAACCCCAATAGCTGCCAAAACTAAAGCAAAGAAAACCTGAAAAGCATCCAATCAATTTGTAAATTATTGATAAAAATTAATAATTATACACAAATGATAACTTGAAGTGATTTAGGAGTGCTTACTTTAAAAACATCTGGGAAAGTGGTCTTTCCCTGGCGTACAAACTGTGCACCAACATAGAAACAAAGACCATATGTGAGATACAACATCAAGAATGAGAAACCAAAACCAAGTCCTCCAACAATTCCACTTCGGATTCCCTGTTTAGTTAAAGCTTCACATTTCTTGTTGTATGTTGTGACCACTCTTTTCTCTGCACAGAAAGATGCTACAGTTCTGATACTACCAACAGCATCAGTTGCAACTTGACTTGCATCTTCATACATCTCCTGCACAGTAAGATGACATTATCATGATGAGCGATTCCAGGATCCTTAGGATAGCCCATTCTCAACAAAACAGGAAATAATTTTTATGGTTATTATGTGTCACCTTAGCTTCTTCACTAAATCCCTTCAAGAACTTCACTTGAGCATAACCTTGTGCACCCACTAAAGGGATCACACATGTAATGACCAGTGCAAGCCTCCAGTCAGCCGCAAAAGCTATGACAAAGCCAGTCATTAGTGTAGCTACAGACTGCACTATAAGGGCCAGGTTATCTCCTGCTAAGCGCCGGACATTTAACGCGTCAACTGAGAGCCTTGTGCCAAGTGCCCCACTGTAAGTGATAAAGCGGACTCTTAGTATTGGACTATTGGTGTAAATCTAAATATGTTTAGGAAAGATATGATAATTAAATCATTTGAGTATCATACCTGGCATTTGAGGGATTGTCAAACCAAGCAACTTCTTGACGCACAATGCTTTGAAATGACAGAGTACGTACACGCTCTATAAGCCTGCCGCCAGCAATTCCAAACAAAAAATATTCTGCTGGGATTGCAATCAAAGAAGCAATCCCCAGAACAACAGATATCAATGCCCAAAAGCTAGTGTCTTTTCGCAGCTTATCTGGTGGTTCGTAGAATGATTTTATAACACCAGACATTAATATACCAAACAATGGGAAGATGACTCCATGCACTGATGCTGCCATAGAGCCTAGCAGAAGATATGGCACCTCCGGCTTGTTAAGATTAAAAAGTCGTCCAATTTGTGCTTTCTGAAGGGCCTCGCCATCAGGGAGCTCATCCTTTTTCTGTCCACCTGTGATTCTATCCTCATGCAACTCAACAGATAATCCTAAGGGGTTCTTGAAGGAGAATCTATTGCTATTGCCAAAAGAATCTTTAGTTATTGACCGTCTAAGTGACAAACTACTGCTTTTTGATCTGGAATCTGGCACTCCAGAATCTGGTATTTTACGCCTTTCGTCATGACGAGTTTCTTGTAGCCTAATAAGTTGGGAGTAAGCCCCATTGGGATCCTTCACCAATGCATCATGAGAACCTGTGTATATAGGATATGTTTGTGGGATATTTGAATCAATACATAGAAAAATTTTCAGAATGAAAAAATAAGGTATATTCAAGAGAATCTGACCTTGTTCGACTATTTTCCCTTGACGAACAACTGTTATGCAGTCAACATTCCTTACAGTGCTCAAACGATGAGCGACAACAAGCGTGGTTCTTTCTACCATTATCCTATTCAGTGCGTCCTGAACTATCCGCTCGGATTCAACATCCAGTGCACTTGTTGCTTCGTCCAGCAGAATAATTTTTGGATCTTTAAGGATGGCTCTTGCAATTGCAATTCTTTGTTTTTGTCCTCCAGAAAGCTGAGCACCACGCTGGCCAACCAATGTATCATAGCCCTGGTATGACATGAAAACATTGTTAACTGATTATTGCAATAACATACACTTAAACTTGAAGAAGTTTTGGAAGCATTCAGTTTTTCTTTACATACATTCGGTAACTTGTCGATGAAGTTTGCTGCATTTGCAAGCTCGGCTGCTCTCTTGATCTCTTCAAGTGCCGCATCTTCTTTACCATATATTATGTTATCTTTAATGGAGGTCATAAAGAGCAGCGGTTCTTGGCTAACAAGACCGATCTTCCCTCTTATCCAATCAAGCCTCAAATTCTTGATGTTAATTCCATCTATCAAAACTTCACCAGCCTGTGGATCATAGAATCTTTCTATTAGGCTGATAACAGTTGACTTGCCGCTTCCACTCTCTCCAACTATGGCCATTGTTGTTCCACTGGCTACTTGTAATGACAATCCATCTAAAATCAACTGCTCAGGTCTTGCAGGGTAGCGAAAGTACACATCTTTTAGCTCAACATCACCCTTGATATCTTCTAAAACCGTGCCACTGGTATCATCTGAATCTATCTCCGGTTTCCTGTTGATCGTTTCAAACAATCTGTATGCTGAAGATTGACCTTCCGCAATTGCAGAAATGGAGGGTGTTGCATTACCTATAGAACTGCCACAAATAATTGAAAGTGCCATGTTCAGGACACTATCATAGTACATTCAATTTTCAAATTATTATCTATCGATTTTTTGATATGAAGTATGGTTTTCAGTAACTGCCAGTTGAAGTCATGCGTATGTGTGCTTTGTTGAGACATGGTGATAACATGAAGATAGAGCAATTTAAATAAAATAAATACCATGCTATGGAGGGCTTACAGGCTATTTATCAGGTGAATTATACTCATGTATGAGAAGTAAATTAACTAGTAATTTGATTCAGAGTAATGTATTCTAGGTCAAACAGCAATTTAATTCAAACTCATATACATGGCATGTAGATACAGCAGCATAACCCACTCTTATGCGTATGACATGTAACGTACTTGTCTACTTCCATGTCAATGTCCAAAAGTCTACATTTTTCTCTGCTTTTCCATTTAGTGCAGAACATCAGGTGCATTTATATATTACAAGAAATACTAATTTTGATCTCATGCATTGACAGCTAACATTATCTATTACTAAACAATAATTAAGAAAGCAAACATTTACTCGTTAAAGATAATTTCTGAAAAGCAACTTGAAAGGAACATCAAACTGTGATATAGACTTCCTTATAGAAGTTACATGCTTAAGGAAAACAGTTGTCTAGATTTTAAAATGATATGTAAATCTTTTATATTTCCTCCCGTCCAAATAGTTCTTAAATAACTCAAGGGTCGCTACAGCAAACATATCAATAGTAGTGTTTCCCATGTTAGGATATCAGAAACTCACGTTGCACCGGTCAACACAGCAAACAAAACAGTGATGATCTTCCCTCCAGTATAACCCTTGTCAATGATTAGCTTTCCACCATACCAGAAGGCTAGGCCATAGCTGCTAAATAAGATGCAAAAGACAGAGCCCATGCCGAAACCATTGATAAGGCCTTCCTCAATAGCAGTCCTGTATGCCTTTTTTATGAAATTGCTGTACATTGCCACAGCTTTCTTCTCACCGTTGAAGGACACAACCTGTTAATGTGAGATATTTTGCTAACTTATTTTCAGCAATTCACCAAACAACTGGTATTGCTTGGAATAATTGATATAATTTGAACTCACTGTTCGTATAGATCCAATGGTCTGTTCCACAGTGTCCCCAGCATCACTATATGATGTCTGTCTCTTGCTAGAAACCTTGGTAAGTAGCTGCGCAGAAACTGCGCCAAAAATAGCAATTAGTGGTAGTGATGTTAACATGACAAGAGTCAGGAGCCAGCCTTTTGTGAATGCTATGATGAAACCACCAATGAAGGCTGATGAGAGTTGTAGAAGCTTCCCTGCCTGTAAATGTTAAGTTCACGAATGCATGATTATCAGCACCAGCAGCACAAGGTGGGCCTTACTGCCTAGAATTTATGAAATGCACTTAGCTAAGACAAAAACATATGCCCGTAATATATTTTCGAAAAATGAATTAACTTGTGTCTCTGCAGATCTGCGCACACTTGTGCCTACAATGTGATGATGAAAATATTGTCCTTTATTTAGTACCGAAGGAAGGTATTACCTTCTCACCAAGAGCATCTTGAATTAGGACGGTATCGCTAGACATTCTAGAAATTGCGTCACCGGTTGTCATCTCTGTGTCGAAGAATGTAATATCTTGCCTCAGAATTGATTTCAGGTATAAAGAACGGATGCGGGCTGCCTGCCTTTCTCCTGCCATCGTCCAGCATGACACCTCTGGGACAAGTGAAGGTGAGTCTTTTTACTGGTAGACTAGTAGTTGTGCCGTAAGCTTGTAACTCAACTAAACAAATCAGATTATTGAAAATTCTGGTAAACTAGTTGGGAGATGCAACTGGTACTTCCCATTAGGATGAATGCATGATAATGTTTACTATGCTAGTGTGTATCGTAGTTGAGATCTGTGCCACTCAGGAGTGTCCAAGTTGTAACATGTAGTAAGTAGTAGCAACTGACAAGCAGGGTGTTAATAATGAGTGCTCTGTTCCTCCAAAAATAATGAATGTTCTGTTCCGATCATTGTACATTCATGCGAGAACAAATTTGCTTGTCATAGTTCCATGCTATTCTATTCTGAAGATCTTCAAATAGAAGTATTACGTTATGCTTTGGCATCTAACGAATAAAAGGTGAAATGAACATTGAGAGAACTGTTTTGAGTGTCCTAAAACACAATAGTATATATGGTTTTTATTTTTTTTATTTTATTTTTTTGCGACGATATATGGCAGCTTCGTGATCTCAAGTAGTTTTGAGTAAATGGTAAAATGGACATTGAGAGAACTGTTTCGAGTAGTTTAGCTCTTTGTGGCATGCCATATATTGCACATGACCAATTTTCCCTGTATATTTCTCTTTGCTATCGCTTGACATTGATAGTTTCGATAGCTTGCGCAAATTCGGAAACAGAGTGAAACCACACTTACGGAGAAAGGAGGCCACCGATGTTCCAATGCCCAAATATATGAAGTTCAGAACAACCTGGAGATCGAAAGAAAGAGGCACAATTCTGACTTTTGTGAGTGACGACTTGCGAGTCGCTATCGATTAAATCGGCCGCGCGCCGGTTTATCACGATCAGTACACTGACCTTGGTCACGCTGCGGAGGACGCTTTGGCTGGTGTTCTCGCCGAAGGAGTTGATGACGTCGCCGAAGAGGACCGACATGAAGGGCTCCGACACGCCGTTGGCCACCGCCCCTACCGTGCCGACCACCATCAGCAGCACGTCGACGCGGTCGGCGTACCTGAACATGCCGAACAACGGCACCTTCTTGGCCGCCTCCTCCTCCTTCTTCCCATCCTCTGCTCTGCCTGTTTCGTCCATATCTGGCGCTAGCTCTAGCTTCTTTGCCGACGTGCTCGAATGTTGAGCTGTATGTGCAGTTTCTGTCCCCGGCGTAGTGGAGGCACTATATATACGCATTTTGGCGCAAGCGTGCATTTTTTGCCTGTTTGCCTGCCGTTGTTGGTGCTTGGAAGCGACCGGGAAGGATAGCGATGGAAAAGACATGGACTAGGCGCGCGGCTCGTGGTATTACATGTGATTATGCGAAGCTTCAAAATTACTTACGTGCAAGTGTACAGCAAGTACTTGAGAGTCGTGTTCCTCTCTTCTGCTGGTAGTTTCAGCTAGCGTGATCAGCTGAATTCCGGGCTTTTTCTTTTTTCTTTGGTTTTTAGCTTTTAGTTACGGTTTATAATTTTTAGACTGTTTGTAAAAAAATTTATATATGTTTTGGCCGATATAAACAAATTCTGCAAACCTTGTCTTAAAAAGACACTCTATTTAAAAATTAATTATTATAGAAAAATAAAAAAAATAGTTTTAAAAAACTGAAAAGAAAAAGACCCGTCTATCTTTGGGATCTCCTGATATGCGCTGGCTCTCTACTGTGCACAAACAATACTAAGTTGATGCAATAATCTTCGGTGGATTACTCCAAAATGGAGAAACTCATGGGACCATTCTTCTTTCGCATCAGTAGAACCTCGACCGGCCGGTGCTGGTGCCTGTGCCAGTCAACGAGAGCAAGCGCGCCGAGGCAGCTAGGGGACGGAGCGTGTCCACGACAGCATGCAAACGCCATGCACGGTTAGAAAACACCCAGTGGTAGAGATACAAACGGATCAAATACAAATAAATGATAGTTTTACTATATTTATTTTCATATTTTTCTCAGATACGGATATAAATACAGATACCTCATATACGAATACAAATACGAATAATATTGAATACAGATACGGAACGAATATGAATCGAAACGAATACGGTTACGAATATTTATCGGAACATGAAAACCTCTTAAACTATACAACCAAAATCAATAAAAACACATAAATAGTTTATCTTGTTAAAACATTAATAAAATCTAAACAATCATAAGTATTTTTATTCACAATAGTCATACTATTGTACATATTTTAAATCTTCAAATGACAGTTAATTTTTTCTAAAGTCCTAAATAATTCTTAATGGATTTCTACTATTTACATGTGACTAATAAATTAATTAATAATTTAAATTTACATCAGAATGATTTAAATGGCAATGCATCAATTTAATTGGTACAAATTTTAATCTACCAATAATACTAAATTTATTTTTAATAAACATAAATATTTACTAGTGGTGTTTGTAATTTAATATGACTAGGGAACCTAATGCTTAATGGTAATTTAATATGACTTGGTTATGCTAGTGGGCTGGTGGTAGGGGAGATGAGAGAGGCTAGCTTAGGTTGGACAATATTAGACTGAAATCCAGATATCTGACTTCGTATTATTCGGATAATCCGTATCCGTATTCGTATTCGCCGGATATCAGGCCTACTATATTCGTATTCGTTTCCGACAAAAAAATCCGAATTTTTTTCTGATCCGAGAATTATCCGAAGAAAATTCAATCTGACACAATTCGTATTCGATTTCATCCGAATCAGTTAGGAACTATCTAATCCATTGTCATCCCTACACACAGGTCGTGGCGTCCTGTTCTGTGGTTGGCTCTTTTACTGTGCCTTCGGCTCCAAGCAGATGAATGGTAGTAGTATGGACTACTTGTCAATCTTTGACAGGGGAAACAAAAGGTGACTCGTCGATAGAGCTGACCCGGATGGACACCAGTGTCAGACGTTCCTTGAGTGCCAAGCATGTGTTCGGGAGCCGCCCACGAGAATATTGTTCGTTGTTGACTTTGGTCAGCTCATCTTTGTTTGGTCAGCTTATCTTTGTTTGTTCCAACGGCTCAGCACGGCTGCTTGTTCCACAAGCGACCTGGACCTGGTGGCCCAGCCTTCTCTCGGTCCGACCTAACGTGCCACGGCTTAGTATGGAAATTAGTTAAGCCCGGCTAGAATAAGTTAGGCCAGGTCTAACTCGGGGGCGAAACCAACTGGAGGCCTGACGACATTTCACAAAGGCTCAAACGACAAATAACAAAAATCAACCCTCCTGCGGGTGCCCGTGACAACAGGCGACGTCGACAGTCACAAAGGCCCAACAAATAAATAAAAAGCATAGTCAAGTGGTACTGTGGTAGCCCATTGTCCTTAAAGAGGCCCAACAAATTCATCTCATTGGCCCACTAAAACACCTACTCCAACTCACAAATCTAGTCATTGCAATTGGTTCCCACTTCCACTTCCCAGACCGGCGGCAGAATCAGAGGAGAGAAGCGTTGACACCATGTAAGATCGAGGAGGCCGACTAGAGGGGTTGAATAGGCGTTTTAAAATTTTCTTTTACTCTACTACCAAATTTATAATATGGAAGCGTGAACAATTTGGTTTCACAAGTAAAGCCTAAGACATCTAAATAAGACTAAGTGCACCAAAAATATAATTCCAAATCAATATAAACAATCCTAGGAAAACAAATAATCTAATCAATTCAATAAATATAAATACTTGAATATGAATTGCTAGAAGGTAAATTGAGCACAAGATAACAAACCACAATGACACTTGATATTTTTACCATGGTGTTTGGAAACTTGCTGGTTTCTCCTAGTCCATGTTGAGGTTAGCCCAAACAAATTGGACCGGCTCCACGAATTAAGCTGAAACACCTCAAATCCACTAGTGGTAGCTCTTTCCCGCTCCAGGTAGGTGAGCTCCAACCTTCACAACTTTGTCGGGTCTTCTCACAACCTTCTTTGAGAAGATCACCGCGCACTATGCCTTCAATGCCGTCTAGGAGTCGGCAAACTCCAAAACTAACAAGTCGAAGACTCTCGCTTGAAAGAATCAAGAATCGCAGCTCAACGGACACAAAGTCTACCACTAAGTGCAACATATGCACTAGGTTTATGCTCTTCTCACTCTCTAAGTGCAACACATGCACAAAAGAAAAGAAGACTTGCTCTTAGCTCAAGGAATGGGAAAATAGCACCAGCAACCTTCTCTCTTAACAGCCCTTGAGGAGGTATTTATACACTTCTCTCAAAAACTAGCCGTTAAATAAGAGAAAGATCAGAAATCAGCCCGAGGGCCGGAACTACCGCCAACATATAACCGGTACTTCCGCCCTCCCAATGGCTATAAAACTAGCCGTTAGTCTGGAAAACCAGTCAGACCGCCCACACAGGGACCGATCTGACCGCCAGGTCCAGTCAGACCGCAAAACACACCAATCAGACCACTTCGGAAAAATCACGAGTCACTCGAAAAAACGCATCGCGCGGCGGCGGTACTTCGCAGCCGCGCGATCGCTACGAATGCCGTCGTCGATCGCGGCGCATGCCAATCTGACCGCCGTTAGCAGGCTAGTTTGACTGCCGTTATTAGGCCGATCTAACCGTCGGTAACAAGCCGGTCTGATCGCTTCCACGGTCAGACTGCCCTTCGGCCTGGGTTAAGCTGATTTGGCCAATCTAACCGCATGTACAAAGCTGGTCAGACAATTACCTTGAAGACAGTTTCAGAAGATTAGAGTATAATGCATATTTCTCAACCACTTTGCACAAAGAATTGCAAATTATAAAAATACACATTTAAGATTAACAAATGACTTCCAATAGATCACAGAACACATCCGCAAATATCTTTTGGAATCACATCACCGAAAAACGACATGGACTTAACCAAATTCGAATTTGCCTTTTCAAATTTAGGTCACATGTAACAATAACATTTGCATGAGCTACAAACATTCGAGTAACACATCTCAAATATTAGCATCATGCCTCAAGAAGAGAAAATAACATGGACTTCAACATATTGCAAAACACATTCGCAAACATTAAGTCACATGTCACAAAGGACTTATGCATGATCTACAATCATTTTCAAATCACACTCGAAAATATTAGCATCATGCAACGGAGAGAGAGCTAGAGCAATCAAGCGAGCTATCAACACTTGTTATGTTCAAGCTACTAGTCGCGACCCCTTTTAATAGTACGGCATCATATACTAGCAACTCGATCTTCCAACCAAACACTAAGATCGGTAAAAGATTATGAAAACATTCTTAGCCCTAGCTAGTCATACCTTTGCCTTACGCATCCACTTGAAGCTTGACAACATATAATTCAACTCTAAGTTAGGGTCATGACTATTCAACACATGTGAAGTCTGTATATTGCTTGAGCATAATCAACCACATGAACTCATCTTAAGTCATTCATCATCATGAGACATATCTTGTTCATCATCTCAATGAAACTATTAGTCTCATAATTCGATTGTCATTAATTATCAAAATATGTCATTAACTCGTAATGACGGGTCTATATTCTTCACACCATCACAACGTAGAGGCCAGAGAGGGACTGGGGCTGGGGGCGATCGGGCGAGGCGCGCCGCGCGCAGAAGGGTGTGCCACCAGAGTTGAGCCAGATCTGGCGGCGAGCCGGCCGAGCCATCGGCTGAGGGGACGCTATTCGCCAGCTCCGGCCATCGGGGGTCGGGACCGGGGGCGGGCCGACGGGGGAAGTCGAAGCGGGGCGACGAGGGGGCCGAGCTGGGGCAGGGGGAGTCAGACCGGGGTGGCGAGGGGAGCTGTCACCAGCAAGTCTGGGCGGTGGTGCAGTGCCATAGAGGAGCACCAAGCGGTGGGCCAGCGTGGAGGAGCACCGAGCAAGGAGCGACGGACCGGGGTGGCGGAGTGGCGGAGACGACGGAGTCCGAGCGAGGAGTGATGGGACAGAGTGAGCAAAGTGAGTGAATGAGCGAGTCTAAGAGAGACAGAGAGTGAGATGAGTAGATGACTGAGACGAGCGGCGAGAGGATAGAGAAGTACTGAAGTAGAGATCAGATCGAGAGGAAACAGGGTTAGCCGTGTCTGCAGAGTATGTAATTTTTCTCCAGTTTTTTCTTATCAATTTAGTATTTTAGAGTTTAGATTTTAGACTTTCACATTCAGTGTATATAGATAGTTTAGCTCTTATAATTAATTTATGTATTTATAGCTTTGTATTGAGTATTGATAGAAATTAATAATTTATTTATAGATTTTGCTATAATGGAGAAACGAACTTTGTGTAACTATTTTGCAAGTAATTCAAGTAGTTTTCATCCAACTGATGAGAGTACAACTCAACCAAAGAAGCTTTGACTAGAATTTAATCCAAATGAAATAATTGCCGATCCGGCGCTACACATACCAATTGAAGATTATGCTAACGAAATTAGAGATCAAGTGAAAAGGGCATATTTATTGAATGGCCCTACCCGAGTAATTGGATATTCATTTCCACACACATTGGATGGCAAATAGTCGTGGTCCTTTCAAAAATCATGGTATAATAAGTTTGATTGGTTGGAATATAGTGTGGAAAAGGATGCCGCCTTTTGTTTCTATTGTTTTCTTTTTAAGAAACCGGCACAACCCAATACATTTGGAAGTAATGTATTTACGAAGGTTGGATTCTCTCGTTGGAAGATTGCTTTATATGCTTTCAATAAACATGTTGGTAGTACAAATAGTTTTCACCATATTGCAAGAGGTCTTTGCGACGACTTCAAAAATTAAAGGTCAAGTGTGTCTAGCAAAATCAATCCTTATAGTAAGGAGGCCGAAATTGCATACAAAATTCATTTAACTGCATCTGTAGATTGTGCAAGATATCTTATAACTCAAGGTGAAACTTTTCAAGGACATAATGAATCCTCTACTTCCTTCAACAAGAGGAATTTCAAAGAGTTATTGGATAGGTATAAAGATAAAAAGGAGGAAGTGAAGGTGGCATTTGATACAGCTCCAAGGCACGCAATTATGATTTCTCCAAATATTCAAAAAGAGCTTTGTAAATGTTGTGCACAAGAGGTCACAGAAGTGATTAAAGGTAAAATTGGAGATAGAAATTTTGCAGTCTTTATTGATTAGTGAGATTGGAGATAGAAATTTCTTTAACTACGTTCCCCTGATAGTGACTGCTGTGAGTTCATCTTGTAAAAAAAGATGCCTTGATTAAAAAAACATCATGAGGTCTTGTTGAAAAAGCTAGAGAATGGTTTGGTTTCAGCTAGGACAGGACTGCATCAGGAAGTTAGACTTGCTAGACCTGGAGATACTTAGTGGGGCTTACATCTCAAAACTTTGCTTTGCATATACCAAATGTGGGAGACAGTAGTGGATGTGTTTGAGTTTGTAAGTGAAGATGCTTGTCAAAACTCAAGTCATGGTGGAGCAGCAGGTTTGCTAAAAAAAGATGGAATGTTTTGAATTTGTATTCATCATGTATTTCTTAATAACCATGTTGAGCATTACAAATGGGCTATCACTTGCTTTGCAAAGGAAGCATCAAGATATTGTTGAAGCTATGAGCTTGTTACAGGATGTCAAACAATGCTTTCAATATATGAGAGACAATGGGTGGGAGCTATTGTTCAACTAAGTCAAAAGCTTTTGTCAAACATATACGATTGATGTGCCAAATATGGAAGATTCTATTGGAGTTATGGGTAAATCGGTACTTCAGAAGCATAAAGTGACTCAACATCATTATTACAAAGTTGACATTTTTAATGTTGCTATTGATGCAATTATGAATGAGATAAATCATCGATTCAATGAAGTTTCCTCGGAGTTATTGGTATGCATGTCTTGTCTTGATCCAAATGACTCCTCTAAATTTGATGTTAATAAACCTGTTTGACTGGCTGAGATTTATGCTAATGATTTCACGGATGCTGATCGGCTCTTGTTAAGAAATCAGCTTTAAACCTTCATTCTCAATATTAGAAGAAATGAAGAATTTGATGGATGTCGTGATATATCAAAACTTGCTCAATTGATGGTTCAAACAAGAAAAGATAGAATTTTCCCGTTGGTATATCGCCTCATCGAGTTGACATTGATATTTCTAGTGGCAACAGCATCTGTTGAGAGAATATTTTCAACAATGAATATTATCAAAACAGATTTGCGCAATAAGGTAACGGATGAGTGGCTCAATGAATTGATGGTGTGCTACACTGAGCGAGAGATCTTGAAAAGCATTGATGATGATAAAATTATAAACCACTTCCAAGGCATGAAGTCGCGTAGAATGCATTTGCCCCGTGATTCAAATTTGTCTCATGATTCAAATTAGCTTATTTGTGGTATGTTTCATATGATCTAAAGTTTCATTGTTATTCACAATTTTCTATTATATCACTAATTTTCATATGTTTCATACACAGGTGATTTATTGCTACTCCATACTCATAGCAGAATAATTATATATTCTTGGGTATGTGCTTTCTATTATCGAGGTAGCTACTTTGTATTTCTTTGTTTTTTGTTGTTTGTCTCTAAGACTCCAATTGTATAATTTCTATATGAATTTGAAATTCTATAAGAGTAAAAAACTATATTTGTGCCAACTTAGTTTAGTCCGACAAATGATTCAGTTCACCCTCAATTTTATTCCTGGCTTCGCCACTGGCCCACAGGTGTTAGGGGTGGCCCCCCATGTCAGTATAGGTGGGTTTTTTCCCCATGACTTATGGCTTTTAAATTCTAATTGTTCGTGAGAAAGAGTACGAAGAGAGACAATCGCTTACGATTCTAGTCAGTATAACTGAAGTCAGTACAATATCTATTACAATCGATTTATAGACCTTGTCTTAAAAAGACATACCGTTTGAAAGATAATTACTATATCAAAAACTAAAAAAACACAAATAGCAAACGCAAAAATGACACTATATCTTGGTAGGCATGGCTTAAGGGGAAAGAATTCTGTAGGACGAGGACCTAGCTCCCACCTTTTAAGGCCTTTTTATTTTTGTGATACGCGGTGAGCATTAATCTTACTTTTTTTTTTCTACCTCTCATTTGCCATATAGTTTATATGTCTCTAGCACAATAGCAACTTAAATTCATGTATTCCAAACGAAATAGAATCAAGCTACTTTAATATTTGATTTTGTTATGTGTCATAAATCTAAAAAGAGTCTCAAGAGGTGGGAATTAGGGCCCATCCCATATAATTCTTTTCCAAGGTTACGATGAGGGTACAGAGGTGCGAGAAGGATGGACACGCCATGCTGCTTGCCGTTTGCTGGTGCCAAAGCCATCAGCTGATCAAAAAGCTGAGAGAACTGAGGGTACCTCAGTTAACTAGGAGCTCGTGGAAGTGTGTGTCCGTGTTCGAGCTTTCCTCAACGCACGCTCTCACCCGAATAAAACGGGTACACATACGTGTTAAGTTGGACAACGTGTATCCACGCTCTAAGGATTGTCTAAGCCTCTAATTAATTTTCTAGCATACATAGAGGGTGTGTATGTGTGTTGGTAATGTACGCTTCTGCTGTATACCATTAGAAAGAAGTTCTGAAGAATGTGAAGTTCGTTCAGAAAACTGTACAATTTCGGCGAGGCTGGGACGGACGTGTTAATGGAATGACCGGAGCTAGATTCCAGCCATCTATAGAAAACAACAGACGCCCCTCAAAAGAAAGATGAAAGAAGCAGAAGTGATGAAAGAGAAGTAGATAGATAGGGCAAGGAGAGAATAAGCTTCTCTCGTTTAGACTGTAGTATTTTGCAAGTTCTACAACGGAATGGTTTCTGCACATCTATGCGAGCAGTTGGGCAGTGCAATTCTTAACAATTATTACATAACATTTTGAGCTTCTGTGGCCTCCAATCTAACACGGCAACACCTAGCTCAAAAACAGAGAAATTAACAAACCTTCGGCAGCGAAAATCAGCAGCACAGGTAATGCAGAGAAGTTGGAGCAAATGAATCAAACCTCGTAAGAATCATATAACACATGTAACATTAGATCCTACAAATCGTCGGCCTATTTGATAACCAGTCATATCAAGCTTCACTCCTGCTCAGGTTATAAAGATCATCCCCATTCCCAAGCCACAAGTCAAAAATAGTAACTGGCAGAAACACTACTTATCAGCTACAAAGTAGCATTGTACTAGCTACCTACGAGTCTAAACTTTTGAGTAAACATGAAAAACTTTCATCAAACGAATGAAAGCATGTGATGAACATCATCAAACGAATGAAAGCATGTGATGAACAATCTATTTTTTACGTGACGTGATGA
Source organism: Dendrocalamus sinicus (assembly GCA_036346575.1). Classification (NCBI taxonomy): domain Eukaryota; kingdom Viridiplantae; phylum Streptophyta; class Magnoliopsida; order Poales; family Poaceae; genus Dendrocalamus; species Dendrocalamus sinicus. The sequence goes on along the minus strand of CM070643.1, from coordinate 21,041,583 downwards.
AGAACCTTCTTATCGTACAAACAACCAAACATCCAATCTTTGAAAAGAACTCTCACTGTACCAATATACTTGTATAAGGAATTAGTTTATTTCCACAAGGAGAGGTACCTCCATAACCGATCAGATCAGGAGCTGTTAGAAAGGATTTTACCAGCCAACAAATACATTAGCTACTCTTGGTCTTGGATTCGGAGTGAAGTTTATGGCAACAGAAATGATTGGACAAGCAAACACTGTTATAAGCCTTGGTAGTTTATTACATTCGACCAATTATGAATAAAGTAGAAAGTAGCATGGAACAGAACAGAGTTCTACCAAACATTCTCACAAACTCAACTCCTCAAAACCTATAAATCTGAATTAACATATATTAATTTTTTATGAGCACTTCGTTCCTAGCTACAGAAAAGAGACAACCAGAATCAACACAGACTAAAGATGAATTCATGATGATTAGAAACGGTAAATCAGCAGCCAGGAGAAGATAAAAAGCTAGCGATAGGTACTCTGAAGTCTAAAGCCTCCTCAGAAATGATGAAATAGTAACAGCAAGAAATGGATCTAATTATCTCTAGCACCTCGGACACAGACTGTAAGACGAATTCAATGATGATTAGAAATGGTAAATCAGCAGTCAGGAGAAGATAAAAAGCTAGTGATACGCACTCTAAAGTCATAGACCCTCTTCAGAAATGACCAAATAGTAACAACAAGAAATGGATATAATTATCTCTAGCACCTCTAAGAATAATTTAAAACATTTACAGATTATCCGCATCACACAACTCCAACCTAAACCTTACAATATACATTTGCTAAATCTGTGACAGCAAACATACTGTATCATAAATCAAAATACAAACTGCCAGGATTTCCCCATTGCCACAAGAAGCACCATTTCTGAAGCATCAAATGTGACGCAGACATAAAGCAGCAATGACCGCATAATCACATAAGGGCATGCCGTTTATAGACCCAAGAAAGACACACCCATTGGTAGCCATCAATCACAAGGAAAACATGGCATTTACTACATATGTTTCTTTAAAAATTGAAGGACAAAACAATTTATCTAAACTATTAACCTCGAAGGGCGCAACACAGAACCACAATAAGCATCATGGGTAAACAACAGGCAGCTTTTAGCTTGCACCAGCCAAAAAGCATACACGGCATATAAATTGCTTGGCACTCAATCTATCATCAAGTTATAGTTCCGCAAAGCAACTAAAGTGATTCAAAATAGATACTAGAACCATAGCTACAATCCACTAGTACTACCTCCAACAAGAATCAAGCAGCAGAATATGCCTAAAGAGAACAGCAGAATAACATAATACTAATCAGTTGCAATTGAGCTCATTTCATCAATCGATTAAAAAGGGACATCTCCAAACCATCAAGCAATCTTTAGTATAAGTAAGCACACTCATCCAGAGATGAAAACCGCAAACCATAAATAAGGATTAATAAGTAGATCAGAAACAGAGATAAAAGGCAGAGCCGCATCAGTAACCATAACGAGAACATAACAGCCATACAGCGTTCCTCAGTTGCGCATCATATGAATTGTCTACAAACTACATATTTATGGTCGCCACCAAAAGCGCGTAGAATGACAAAGGAAAAGCGCGATGAAACATAACCGGTCTCCAGATCCCTATGTTTCTGTAGGCTATTAAGCAACTAACTCATAGAAGTCACATTACTCTCAGTTCAGTACTCCCAGCATCACCACGAAGAACTCATAAACTCTTGCACAAGCTGTAGCGGCAGAGCAACACTTCCTGCGCATCAGAGCACCAGATCAGAGCACCAGATTACCTCTTGAGGCGGAGGTAGACCAGCACGAGGGCAGCCGTGGCGGCGGCGCCGGCGGCCGCGGCCGCCGCCATCCCCTGCCACGCGACCTCCGCTTCCTTCGGGGCCTCAGCCGCCGGAGCAGCCTCCCTCTCCTCCGCAGTGACGGCGGCGGCAGAGGAAGCCTTCAGGGCCTCGACCTCCTTCTCCAGCTTGAGCTTCACCTGGCGTACGGCTTCCACCTCGGCGGCAAGCAGCTCGGAGTTGCGCTTATCCGCCTCGCGCTCGCCCTTCTCGGCCTTGAGAAGGTCCCGGAGGCGCTCGACCTCCGCGCGGAGCGAGGCCACCTCCCCCTCGGCACTAGCGACGGCGTGCTCGGCGGTGGCGACGTCGTCCCGGGCCTGGGAGAAGAGCCCCTCGAGGCGGTGGGCCTCCGCGGCGAGGGCCTTGTTCTCTCGGTCGGCAGCAGCGAGCTTCTCCTCCAGGTCGAGCTTGGTGGCGCGGAGGTCCTCGATCTCGGCGCTGGCGGCGACGGCGGCGTAAGACTTGGCGGGGTGGGCGGCAGCGGTGACGGTGACCTCCGCCACGCCGCCGTTGAGCGCGGTCTTCTCGTCGGCGGCGGCGGCGGCGGTGGGGGAGGCGAGGGTTTCGTCGCCGTTCTCCATTGGGAATCGGTGGGTTTTGGAGTGTGGTTTCTGTGCGTGAGACTGCGGGGGTGGTGGGGGTGGGGGATGGGAAGGAATTGCTATGGAAAAGTGGAGGCTTCTTTCCCCTTCTCTTGGAGTGTGGTTTCTGTGCTTGATGAGGCGGCGGGGGTGGGGTATAGGAAGGAAAAGCTATGGAAAAGTGGAGGCTTTTTCCCCGTCCTCTTTGTGATGCGCGCACTACACGAGCCGGGCCGTTCCATTGGGCTGAAAAACTATAACTTATAATTAAAATTACATTAGTAATTGAAATTTCACTGCAGCTGAAGATGACTTATTTATCGTAATTAAATTGAAAAAATTAAAAATAGAAAAAAATATGCTAGCTCATCACGGAGAACGCAAATGAATACAGGAAAAAAAGAATCGGCAAAAAGCTCAAAAAAGCAAAAAGTTAAAAAAAACGAAATTTTATAAATAGTGAAAAATAAGCCAAAAGATGAAACTGAAATGAGCGGGCCCTCAAGTCAAGTGAAAGTTTGAAATGGGGCTCAAGCTCGACTTGATCAGGGCTCAGGGGAGCTCGAGCTCAGGTTAAATCAACCTTGATAACAACACAACATAGCAGCGATATCAAAAGAAAGAAAGAAAGAAACTAGAAAAAACTAATAGAACCTGAAAGATAGAGACAGCAGCGAGTGCAAGGTCCTGCTCGGTTGAGCTGAAAAGCTGTGGCTTATGGCTGAAAATGCACTGTAGTTGGCTGAAATTTCACTATAGCTGAAGGTGGCTTATTTGGCATAATTAAATTTAAAATTTTTAAAAATAAAAAAATAGTTTAGCTCATCTCGGACAACGCAAATGAAACAGAAAAAAGAACGGGCAAAAAAGCGAAAAATCAGAAAAAGACAAAATTTATTAATAGTAAAAAATAAGCCAGAATCCAGAAGCTGGAGCTAAAATGAGCGGGGCCTGGAGAGGGCGTCCGGGTGGGGAGAAAGGAGAGGGCGTCGAAAGAGACGATGGCCCGTGAGTGATCCAAGCGACCAGCAGCCTCCCCAGCAGAGGACAGCGGTGACAAGGAGGATAGAGGTGGAGAGGGGAGATGGTGTGGGGAGATGAAGATTTGGACAACGGCACGTCGTGGCAAAGGTCAATGGCAATGGCAAGCGGTAGGCGGCCGGCCAAAGGTGGCCTACAGCGGTCGACAATAGCACATGCCCTAATCACCATCAAACGGGAGAGTGTTATAGTAGAGTGGTAAGGGAGGAGTTATGTTAGAGGGCTATTTATGAACTTATGGTCTTTTCTTTTCAGTTTCTAAAATCTAATTTTAGCTTTTCTACAATAATTAGCTTTCAAACAGAGTGTTTTTTAAGATGGTGTCTATAAGTTAATTGTAGTATACAGTATAGCGACTTCATTTGTATTGATCAAAATTATACGTTAGTTTTTCTTACTCTATACTCACTCTCACAAATAGCCAAAAAAATCCATATAAGTCACAACCATGGTCTCGGTAAATGAACGGCGTTACCGGCTTTAGCTCCAGTCTCTCGGTAAGTCGGTAGTGCGCTGCATTACGGTAAGTTCGTGGGCTCGCACCAACCCCCAGGCCCCACGGCGTGCTGTTGCCATGTGACTTGTGTAGCTGGCACTAGAAGGCAACCCTTTTTATTGGGCCGTATCTTGCTCTCTCCGTTTGGTCCGAGCTATGCTCGCTTCCGATTGAATGCATGTCACTTTGTTTTTTAAAAAAAGGAACAGCGACAGATTTTTAATGAAAGTTACAACAATATAACAGGTAAATTTTAGTTGGATTTTTTCTTCATAAAACTGTTACATTTAGGGGTGGAAAAAAAAGCTCGTTAGTGGGCTCGTTGGCTCGGTTCAAAAATGCCTCAATTATACTTGTTAATTGGTTAAACATTAAAATGAGTTGATTTCAAATGAATTTGAATTTTGCTCAAGCTCGGCTCGGCTCGGCTCGTTAGCTCGTTTCTAAAAATACTTTTAAATTATCCGTAAAATGATATTAAATCAAAATATGCCAATTTTAGAAAAAGCTCGATAAGACGAGCAGTTGGCTCGATATCCACCCCTAGTTACACTCATCTGCAGATGGATCCAGTGTTACTACAGAGTTCACTTTTGTTTAGGTTATTCAGTTCTTGTGTAACAGTGCTCTGAGGTCGTATACTACGATGGTCTGCCGAGTGCCGGAGTGGTGCAAAGTCTCACGAAATTTTTTTGCTTGAACACACGGCACATAAAGCCGACAGCAACATTGTACATTAACTACTTTTATAATATATTAGCTACTTAAACAGCATTCGGAAGCAACCAACTTGTAAATTTTGCTGCGAGCCTTAGGCTGTTCTTATTGACTTTAGTTTATGATTTTTATTTAGAAAAGACAAATCTAATATAGATGCTCCACCGTCTATAAATCGTTTCTATCCGTTACTACTTTGTATTTTTTACATGTTGTAACACAGTTTATATTTTATTATATCATAATTCTATAAGCTGTATAACGATCCAAATATTATAGTGCTTTTCGTTGCACCGTCGTTTACTCTCTTTCTTATATAATACACTCAGTAAAAATCCAAAATCCATAAATCAATATAAATACCTTAGCCTCTATTAACTATTACTATTTATTAGCTGTGGTCGAAGAGGGCCGTGGTTGACGTCGAAGGGCCATGGTCGAAGGAGGAAGTGGTCAACGTCAAAGGAACGTGGTCATCGAAGGGTCGTGGTTGAAGGGGTAGTTGTCGAAGTTGCAGATTCGTGGTTGAAGTCGAAGATCCGTGATCAAAGTCGAAGTCGTGGTCGACGTTAAAGGGCCATGGTCGAAGGGGGCTGTGGTCAAAGTCGAAGATCCATAGTCAAAGTCGAAGATCCTTGGTCAAAGTTTAAGCCACGGTCGAATGGGGAAATGGTCAGCGTCGAAGGGCCATGGTCGAAGTCGAAGATCCGTAGTTGTCGTCAAAGCCTTGGTCAAAGAGGGAAGTGATCGACATCGAAGGGTCGCGGTCGAAGGGGACGGTGCCTGAAAGGGGCAGTGGTCGAAGTCGAAGAGGGCAACGCTTGAAGTCGAAGGGGACAATGGTCAAAGTCACGGTCATGGTCATAGTCGTAGCGCTTGTGGATCTGATCATAGCGGTCATGGTCGTAGTCATAGCGCCAACCCAGAGGGCACCTGCTGGTTCGTCCATAATCTTCGTCGCTATGAGTTCCCCCTCCAGTTGGACATCCCCGTCGCCTACCCCTAGGTCACCCTCGAGATCAGCTCCCCACCCTCGATAGCAAGACCCACAAGGTCTCGTACTCCCTATGGATTGTAACATGCTTTTGGCCATGAGGTGTGATTGACGGCTTCTGATTTACAACCACGAGCGTTGATCGATGTGTTCTAACTCAGACCATGGGGTGTGGTCGATGTCTTCCGACTTACGACCACGAGCGCTAGTTGAAGTTGAAGATGCATGGTCGAAGCCGAAGCCGTAGTCAAAGGGGGAAGTGGTCGAAGCCGAAGCCGTAGTCAAAGTCAAAGGGGCAGTGGTATGAGAAGGCCACAACCTCGACTTCGACCACGGCCATGGCCCCAACTTTGACCATGGCCTCAACTTCGACCACGGCCCCGACTTCGACCATTGCCCCCTCCGACTTTGATCACTGCCCCCTTCGACTTCGACCATTGCCCCTCTCCAACCACTGTCACTTTCGACCACGGTACTTCGACATCGACTACTTCCCCGTTTGACCATGACCCCCCTCGATTGTAGATTCAACTTCGACCACGGCCCTCTTCGACCACGGCTTTGACTTCAACCACGAATCTTCGACTTCGACCACTGTCCCCTTTGACAACTGTCCCCTTCGACCACAGCATCGACTTCGACCACTACGCCTTCAACCATGACTTCGACCACAGCCCTTCAACGTCGACAACTACCCCCTTCGACCATGGCCCCCTTCGACTACAGCACTGGCATGTTGGCCGTGCCCCCATGCCGACCGTGCTTGCTGAGCCGGGCCAGCCCGAGCACTGTGTCACCCATCGTGCCAACTTTTTAGGCCCAGCCTGGCCCACTATTCGTGCCATGCCGGTACGACCCACCATGTGTCGGGCCGGGCAATGCTTTGGGCTGGTCCGAAAAAGCACAACCCATCTCCCACCTTTATACATGAGTAGCAAGAACTCCACACTTTATCAACAATTCTCTATTAAATAAATTTTTTAAAAATATACTAAATAAAATAAAATTGATATGCATCCTGCATGTAAATTAAGAAGTGAGGCTTGTTTCGTAGTATTTACCTCCTTGGGTAAGTAGTGCTGCTATCAGTGAAGTATACATCGCCGGTAGCTTGGTCAACAGCGAGGCCGTCGAGAAAGTGGAAGGGAACGTTGTTCGCCTCGGTCGCTGGCACCCGGGTTTCACCGCCATCTCGCCCTACTTTCATGAGCCCCAAGTACGCGTCAGCGATGTAGAGTTCGCCGGTTTTCCTATGGAACCGAACACCCAATGGGCGCCCACATATGCTGAAATGAACCGAATTTTCAATTCTAATCTTAGCCATCCAAGCTCTAATTCCCCTACTCGTTTGGCCCCAACGACGGATTCTTGCACCAATACTGTTCATCATCAGATATTTTCACCGTCGCCTGATTTTTGCCGCCGCCCGAGCTCTCTCGCGCCTTCTCGCGCTCTCCCATCGCTGCCACTCTGTTGCAAGTGTCTGACAACCGTACGCCTTGCTCTGACAAACCTACCAGCTCCCCTTGACTCACGGCGAGCTTCCGGGCCGGAATTCGCCGTCACCTCTCCCTTCCATCCCACAACCGACAAGCCGCACCCTACTGCCAATTGACCGCTGCAAACCTTCGCCCGAGGCGCCAACTCAACCTACCGACCTTTCCTGCCACCAAAGATGAGCCTCCCTGAAGCCTCTCGAATAAGCTTGTATGGACGTCCCCTGTAGCCGGCCGCTATAGTCGCCTATAAAGGAACCGAGCCATTCCGATGAGTAGTTTTGGCACTTAGGTGAGCCCTTAGACACCCTCGCAACCCTCATCGACCCCAAAAATGGACTCCCTGCATTCCTAGGAACCCAACCATGGTTCCCAATCCCGTCGCAAATCACTGTAGCGCCGTCGGTTGCCGTCGCTTGTTTCCTTTGCTTTACGGTCGTTGGGACGTTCGGCCGAAGAAGAAGATGAACAGTAACGGTAAGTTACTGTTCATTTGACCTAGTAGCACTTAAACCCAGCCCAATGTGAACAGTGAAATTCGGTTTGAACAATACCCCCGCCCGATGTGAACAGTAGAAACCCACAATAAATAGTAAAATACCCGTTACTGTTCACAAAGTCCAAAAATGCATATATATACCCATTTCGACCATTTCGAACCTGCCGATCCATTCTCTAGCTCCGTTTCGCCTATTTGGACACCTATAAACCCTAAACCCATTTTATTTGGTTTTTCTTAGTTTTTACTTCTTTATTTTATTTGTTTCTTCCTGGCTCAACTCTTCGAGCATAGAATTAAATTATTTTTTCCTTTGCTTTACGCTAGCACACGGCGTCGAAGATCAGCTAATTCAAAAAGGAGAAACTCAGGATCAAGCTCAATATCGAGAAATAGAAGAATTTGAAATTGTAGAATACATTAATCCGCAAGGCAAGTGACATGTCTTTGATCATATTGAACCTACATTCCTTTAATTATTTAATTATCAGTATTTTCATTATGTTATTTACAAGTTGTTATTTCATGTACAATAAATATTTAGAATGACACGATATTAGTTAATGACCTACCACCCGAAAAAGCTCCATTTAATTTGATAGCCATATTCACCTTAACAAACCCTAGTAATACTGAATATACTATTTAAATAATCAAGGTAGATTAGATGTTCAAATATCTCATACTTCAAGATGATTTGACTTTTGCTAAAAAGTTGTTGGTTGTGGTTGAAAGTTGTTTCAGTGAGAAGTAAGGGCTAAAATCTTATGCTAAGTAAAGAACATAATGATAACTCAACCACAAGTATTGACTTGTCAAACCTGGTGTAGTAGCTGCTCAAATCAATTGAATATCTACAATTATTGGGATTCCAGAAAGGGAATATCCCACGTGTATGAAAGGTGGTATGAAAGCGGTAAAGCCAAACTTAACAACGGTAGGATTACATGGGAGTCGGATCGCGCTTTTCGCATTGGCCAGCAGAATGCCGACTGCTTGTGCTGCCAAGTCCCTACTGGGTAGAGGCTATACAAAGAGATGAGCAGTGAAAAGCCTTATTTTTTTTGAACCCAGACGCGTGAGTTAAGAAATCTTGTGGGTAAAATTGGGTAGCTCTGCAGAGTCATTTATAAATGGTATTCGAATACGTTGTTCTTCAGGTAAATGAATCTGTGTTTAATGAGTGATTCCAATAGCGAAGCATAAGTAGATTTGGAATTATTTTGAAAATGTGGAAGTCAGGTAATCAAGTTTTGAAAACCCTAAATTCCTTAAGAAGTTTATGATTTGATATCTTGTGTTTAAATACAAAATATTTACAAATAAAATTGCATCCACAAATACTTTGACAAACCCCTAAACTCCCATCTTTTGGAAATCTTGTCAAATAGTTATATAGCATTTTCCCGTGTGACTTGTTGAGTACAGTTAATTGTACTCATGCTTGCTAAAATTATAAACAGAAAATATCTGTCAAGAAAATGAAGGAATATATAAAGACGACGTTGAGCTCTACGATATAGATGACGCCTGATGTTAGGGTTTATTTTACACTTAGGTATGGCTGTGGAGTTTCTTTTTGTAATGTATTATAACTTTGGTATGTACGTCGCTCTGTGTAAAACTTGGCTGTTAAGTCTTACTTTTGTAATAGAATTTGATTTTTATGATTAAACTTGTATTGGCAATAATATACACTCATCTACAGTACTCAGAGCTGAATAATCTTGGACAGTTGTAAGGGTAATCTAGCCGCCTCAAAAATGGGGCCATTACATATGCTCCAGGCACCCTAGAATCCGACTCCTCGCATATAGGAATTTTCCTACACGCGCGTCGGCGCGTGTAAGGCAACACGTTAGCGCGAGGGTGCTCCAGCTAGCCGACGGCGCTGCCGCCGGCCAACCAGCAGGAGAAGCATCGTCGCAAAATCGTGCCCCGTGTTCGGTGTGCCCCATGTTCGGTGTCGTAGTCGTCGTCAGAAGTCGTCTTCTACGGAAAACATTCGTACGTATCTGCATGCCTTTTATAGGCCTGTGACTATGGCAACCATGGCCGTCTTGTTGATGTATATACACTCGAACACGAACGGCAATCCTACTCGGCTACTCAAACTGTAATACTGTCATATACGGTCAAGGTGATGTGGCCGTGGCCGGCTGTTACGCATGCTGTAGATTGCCTTAGCTTGTCGTTGTTGGCCTCGCCGTGGAGCGCGCACACACGGGAGGGAGTCTTGAGCGAGCCACGTCGCGCGACTTCACGCTGAGTGCCGGATTGCGCGCTGAGCGAGCGAGCCCGCGTCTCCGAGTTCGTTCGTGTACCCTGTTTCGAGCGTGCGTGAGAAAGAAGGGTCCAAGCCGGACCTGTTCGATCTCCTGAGTCCTGACACAAGAAGAAGACATGGAAGAATAAGGAAAAAAAATTAAGGGTGTGTTTGGTTGTTAGGATGGAGTGGGATGGGATGGGATGAGATGGGGATAGGATGAGATGGTTCCACAAAAAAAGTGGAACCACATGGTCCAGCATCTAAGAAGAATATTCTCTAAATTTGCACAAGCTCATTCCACTTTGGACCATTCCATCTCACCTCATCCCTCAAACCAAACACATGGATAGGTTTGGTCAAAGGAACCATCTCATTCCATCCCACCCCATCCCAGCAACCAAACACACCCTAAGGGTCGGTTGGAACACATGATTATTAGAGAAAAATTATGGCATTCCAAATCCTATGGGAATCCTAATTTGCGATGTATATAATAATTGACGTAGGAAAAATGTCTAATAGGATTTCTTATCCTTTGATTTCGCATAAATTTTACAGGAATTAAAAAATCCACGCATCCTCTCAAACCTCATTTTTTTACCATCCACGCAACCCTAATTTTTTTGTACTTTAGATATAAAGGAAAATTAGCTCACTACCATTGCATATATATATGGTCTGAAAAATACCATCCAATATAATATGTGAGTGATATGTGGGTCCTATAACTCAATGTCATTTATATATTGATGATATTTTTTACTCGGTAATATTTGCAATGATATAAAATAATAGAATGTAAGTATCTAGATTTTAAAATTTTTAATATTATTATTTTGGTGATTAATGACCAAACAAGGGAATCCGATCCGATCAAAAGCACCCCAAGGGAATCGATCCAAACAAAAACCAACCCACGGGCTTGGATTCCGCTTTTCTGGGCAACCCACCACACCACACCGAACCAAACCGCAGGCGCCTGGGTCGCATCGCGGCCGTCCATCGTGCAGGCGCGGACCCGAAACCCACCACGTCAACAAAACCACCACCCCGCACGCACGAAATGGGTCGCAGCCCACGCCTCGCCGGCCCCGGCTCCGATCTGCTAAGCCCCACGTCGGACCGGGTTGCGGGTCCCGTCCCCCCGACCAACCGCCGCCGCTCGCCGCCGGCCGCCTCCGACGAGGTCAGTCACCCCTCCTCCTACCCCTTCCCTCCCCGTTTCCTCCCCCTCCCGCTCCTCCTCCTTATCGGATCCGCTTACCCAAGCCCTAAACCCTAGCTAAAGGCGCGGTCTCTGAGCTATTACGTGCCCAATTCATGGGGTTCGAGCGTGGGGTTTGGATCCCACTGGGCTCGGATTTGGCCATGGATTTGCGAGATCGCTTGCTTGTTACGGCTGATTGTGTCGTAGTTTTGGGGATTGGGGATTCGGCTGGGGTGGGTGACGGGGATTTAGTGAATGAAGTTCTCGTTTTTGTTTCATCTCCCCAGTGGCATGGCAGCTCGCGACATCTCGCGAAATTTTACTGGGATCTATGTGATGTCAGAGACGTTCTGTAGTGTAAGTTTTAGTTCATGTGGTGAACATTTTCTGTGAACTTGTCGTTGCGTGTGCATTGCAATGGCGGACCCAGGAATTTCAGAATGGGTGTTTGAAATTATAAAAATATTGTTCGATAAAAATATAAAGGTCCACAATAGTGAAAATTAAAGTACAATTGTTACTTTCTGTGTCTTTCCAGCTGTCTCCTATAAATATTTTAAATCTGCAGATTTCTTCATTTTTTAAAGCTCAAAGATCTACAAAATCAAACATATATTAAAGATCAAATTAGACTAACTCTGACAAGAGAGACATATAACAGCCATTCAAAATGGCATCTCTAATTCTCTATATCTCCATACTCAATTAATTTAGAATAACCAATCTACTAGCTCACTTATAGAGATTAGAGAGATCTGGTCCATTTGCTCATTGAAGATGTACATGGCATTTCTAAAATCTAAATAACTCTGAAAGCCCATTGTATGATCATATAACATTTTCATTTTTTAATTTGAAACAACATTAATTCAGATGCAGCATGCTGCACATAAAAAAAGATGACAACAGGCCAAACATTGAACCTATAATCACAGGGGAAGGGAATTTCAAGAAAACAAAAAAAAGCTCTGTTTAAACATTTTAGAGCAATTTCTCCATTATCTCTCATTAAATGTTTGATTTTTTACAGGGTTTTCTTGGAGTTCCTATGTTCTAAAAAGGGCATATATATAGTACCAAATGGTAGAATGGAAATCCATGCTGAAGAACTGCTACATCCATCAAGGGGTTATCATCTGGCTAGTTAAATTTTAGTGGCAAGCTGGCAGCTCAATAAGCATTACCTGAAGTTGAGGCAAGCACTGCCCTGTGCCCTCAGAACATCTAGAGCCTAAAATTGGAAGCTTCGGTTCTTACCGAGGAAACTGCTAAAGAACATAGCCGTTGGTTGTTTGCTCCATCTACCATTAAATGCTGGAGCATTGGAGTGACCGGCATATAACAGCCGTTCAAAATGACATCCCTATATCTCTATACTCATTAATTTAGAACAATCAATCTACTAGCTCACTTATAGAGATTAGAGAAAGATCTAGTCCATTTGTTCATTGAAGATATACACAGCATTTCTAAAATCTAACATGACAAAGCAACTAATGTTAAAACTAATTTCATTTTAAATCAATAGGCTGAAGAGTAATGGATGCACAAAGACATAATCTTTCATTGAAGCAACTGAAACTAACCCCAAGAGATGTTGTGTACAGAGCACATTTAGTCATTTACTTCGGGAACACATGTATCTATAGGTTGACTGTCCCAAAGCTCAAATCTGCAATGATCTCGTTATCCTTCTGAATCTGATGAATATCCTCTGTCACCTTGCTATCCTGAAACTGAAAATGAGGTCTCATGACACTAGAGCAATACGCACATGCATACCCCAATCAACAAAATTGTGAATAATTATGCATACAGATTAGAAAGACTAACCAATTCGTTGGCTGAAATCTTGGTTTTGTGCCTGCTCGAATTTCTATCAGATTGATCAAACTTCCACAAAAAAGCCACCCTCACCCTGAATCCATAAATCGAAAGAGATCAAGAAACTAACAAGATTATCAACGAAATTTCACCTCAAAAGAAAAGAGATAACGAAACTAACAAGATTACCAAGGTGATTAGAGCAGATCTTGTATTCTTGGGTGTTCCTATGTACACAATTCAGTTCAGAACCCCCACGAATCAAATCAAAGCCAAATGATTCTGAATCGGATGGATCCTTGTAACTTGTAAGTGGCAGGCCGCGGGGCTTCTTCGTTCTGCTTCCCCACTTTTGGCGTCTAGCCAAGCAGCTTCCCAACTTGAGCTCGCGCCGCCTGTGAGGTGCACTGTACGCACCTTCTTCAATCGCCAGGGACGCCTGCCATCTCCGCCACCGGCCCGCCGCCACAATCATTGCTGTGACGCCGCCTCTAGTCTAGGGTTTCCATGGGGGAGAGGGAGTCAAGTGAAGGAGACAAGGAGTCATGAAGAGAGCTGAATACCCTTTCCGCAAATGGGCTTGCGGGTGCGGGACATTCTGCAAATGGGCCAGCCAGGGGGATGGGGGAATGGGCCAGTTAAAATGTGTAGACATTTGGGCCGATTGGGTATGAAAATAGTAAATTTGGCCTAAGTGTATACATATGTATTATACCTTGTATATAATGGTTTTTTTGCCCAAAAATTTGGGTATTCAACTGAATACCCTTGAATCACTGTAGGTCCGCCCCTGACGCATTGTAGTTAGTCTTTAAGTTAGAAGAGAGCATGGCGAGTAAGTTTTTTTTTCACCTTTTGTTTCTGGAAAAGAGAGAAAACTCGAGAGATCTTTCCTTTTCCTTTCTATGGTGTAGTGTCTACATCTGTTGTTACTATTACTGGTTTTATATGATGTGCTTCTTTGGATCTGCAGCAGTGGGTGATCATATACACGATAGCATGCTGGAACCAATAGCGATGGAAGTGCCTATTGGTGGCTCGATGAGCACAGCGGTGGTGCCTGTGCCTGCGGTGCACAATCCACGGGCACGCAAGCTGCGCTCTGCAGTTTGGCAGGACTTCACTAAGGAGCGTCGTGCTGATGGCAGCTGTGTTGCTGTCTGTAACCACTGCAAGAAGCAGCTCACAGCAACTAGCCGGTCAGGCACCACACACCTTCGCAACCACCTTGCAATCTGCACCACCACCTCCACACGCCGTGCTGGTAAGCGTCGGAAGCTTGTTGTACGCCGTATTCTACAGAACAAAACCTCCACCGATGGGCGGTCTGGTGATGGGCATGCCTCAGGTGAGGACCACAACAATGATAGCACACACTTCGATCAAGAACTCAGCCGGCAAGACCTTGCCCGTATGATTGTCCAGCATGGTTACCGGTTTTCAATAGTGGATGATGTGGGCTTCCAAAAGTTCATCAAGAACCTCCAGCCACAGTTTAGGATGGTGTCATATGACACGGTGAGGGCTGATAGTATGACAATCTATGAAAGTGAGAAGCTTAAGCTGCAGGATGTGCTCCTCAAGACCCCTTGCCGGGTTAGCATCTCAGTTGATATGTGGCGGTCAAATACACAGATGGACTACTTGTGTTTGACCTGCCACTACATTGACCGTGCCAGTGATGAGTGGAAAGTTAGGAAAAAAATTCTCAATTTTGTGCATGTGGAGGCACCTTTTACAGCCGATCAGATTGCTAATCTCATCCTGGAGAAGTTGCATGAGTGGTGTATTGACAGGAAGCTAGCTGCTGTTGTACTAGACAACTGCACCTCTGGTGAAATTGTTGCTAGAAATCTTCTCAGGGTTCTGCAGCCTAGGAGAGTTCTGTTAAATGGGAATTTGTTCCAAGTGCACTCTTGTGCGCATATTCTAAATCTCACAGTCCAGGAAAGCTTGGAACAGACATCTGACATAATCATTAGAGTCCGCAAGATGATTCAGAATGTTAAGTTCTCGCAAGAAAGGTTTCAAAAGTTTCAGGGAACTGCAAAGCTGCTGCAGATGGACAAAAAACTGCTAGTTATTGATTCTCCTAACAACTGGGCGTCCACTTACTTGATGTTTGATTCTGCATGCTACTACCACGAAGTGCTTGTGCGCCTTGCAGAAGAGGAAGCACATTATGCTGCTTTTCTGACTGCTAATGAGTGGGCTGATGTGAAAGCCCTCACTGAAATACTTGATGTGCTCTACAATGCTATGGAGAAGTTTCCAGTGGAAAACCCGACTGCAAACCTCTATTTTAATGACATGTGTGAGATCCATGTTCTTTTGAATACCTGGTGCAATAGTCCATCTCCTGTTGTTGCACAAATGGCTAACCGAATGCTGAAAAAATTCGAGGGATACTGGGATCTTACTAAGCCAGTAATGGCATTTGCATCTATTCTGGATCCTCGTTACAAGATGAAGTCTGTTGAATATTATTCTAGGCTCATTTATGCTAATGACCAATTTACAGCAAAGACAACGATAGATGCCATTCGGCAAACTTTTGCCAATCTGTGCAACGATTATCAACAGTCAGCACATTCATTGAAGAATCCAGCTCTTCTCTTCTACTCTGGGAATACTAGTTCTTGCATGGGCTCTGTGTACAGCAATGGGGATGATTCTAAGACCTTCTCTCGTATCACATTATCTGATGCTCGACGGGGACTTGATCAGTATATTCAGGAGACATCATCAGGCCAATCTTTTAAGTCTGACATGGAAATGTACCTCGAGGAGGCAGTCTATCGTCAAAATGAAGGGAATCAAGATAATTTTGATATCCTGGGATGGTGGAAGTCCTTTGCAGCAAAGTATCCTGTCCTTTCTCAAATGGCTTGCGATATTTTAGCTATCCCTGTATCTATCATCCCATTGGACAGTGAAGCCCGGACACTAAATGAGTATCTCAGTACTATGGACCCTTCAACAATTCAGGGATTGGTGTGTGCACAGGATTGGTTACGGGAAGACACAGAAGGTATCATAGCACTGAGTCCTGCCAGATACATTGACTTCTGTGTTACTCTAGTAAAGACTCATGTTTACTTATTGGTGATTGGTTTCCTCTGCTTCTGCAGTTGCTAGTTCAGATGGTCATGCAGATGACAAAGCTCCACGTGGTGACGAGCTTATTGTTGCACCAAACTAGGTAAGTATATTGGATGCACTTAACTGCTTTCAGGGTTTGTGTGTGTGTGTGTGGCTAGCCCCTATTGAAGATGTGCATGTATAAGCTGTTCTGGCAAGAGAAGTTTTGACAGGAGCTTGGCATTGTATACTTGTTATCTTTCATAGAATTCTTTGACTTTTGCTATCTTTTTGTTCCTTTTTGAAAACACTAAAAGGCACTAAAGCACAAATTTATCCAGTATAATGAGGATGTTAAATGATATTAATTTTATCCAGTGGTATTTAGCTTATGTCCTCAACAGATTTAGAGTAGCCCAACCTGTAAATAGTATGCATTGGCATTTGGCAGTATAAGTAACACGACTTTGTTGATTGACAAAATTATGTGCAAATAAAGTGCTATGCTACAGCTGCCAAAATAGAATTGCTCACGAATGTCTGTTATAACATTTAAACTTGTGGTTCTACTGCACGAGGAATAAAATATAAACCAAAGGTGTTATTAGCCCTACGAAGCACTATTTGCTGGAATTGAGACCTGTAGACCATAGTTATTGTAGTTTTGCAGACTGCTAGTTTTACATCTTTGGACCTCAGTATTAGTCCTTACTTTCTGATATATGTTTTGATATCAACCTTGTTTACCCTCCCTTTGCAGTCACATTAGTATGATAGGATCTATCTCTTTCAGCACTAGCTGATGATTTTCTTTTGGTTTTTTTAACCCATACCACTCGAAAAATTCATTTTTTTTAAAAAAAAACCCACTTGCTGTCACAATGTAATGTGGGGCCTGGGCCCACATGCTAGTGACACTAAGTGTGTTTTGTGAAACTTGCACTTTTGTCTGACGTTTAAATAAAAAATCCTTTTTTTTCTTATGAAACTTTTCTCCAATGAAGTTATCTTATTATCAAATCGAATGGCTATTTATATGGATTATCAAGTATGTGTTTTAGACATGTAGTGTACAAGGATTATATGTTTTTTTGCAATTACATCGTAAATTGTTTGTGTATATTATATTGTAATATTCTTGCATCTGCCCTCTTGGTCTGAGTAGTGAACTTGAATGTATACAATGGTAATGTCATCAAGATACTTCATGGCATGCTTTTGAGATCGATGACAGCTGTAAAGTTACATTAGGGTTATTAATCCCCAGATGTTTTAAAACTGAAATTGCACAGCTGCACATGACCAAGGTTTGAAAAACCGGTTCCGGAGAGAATCCCGGTCGCCGGGCGGTACCGGTAACCGGCCGGTTACCGCCCGGTAACCGGAAATCCCGGGTTTAAACCGGTTGAAATTCGTCAAACATTTTTTTTGTTGGGGCGGGAGGCGGCCGGTAACCGGGCCGGTAACCGGTTTTACTGGTCAAAAACCGGGAAAAACCGGTAACGCTGCTGCTGCTGGCTGCTGCTGCTCTCTCTCCTCTCTTTGTTATTTCCTGCTACAGAGACTCAATAATGCAGCGAGCCTCACACCCAATAATGCAATGATTGCAATCACTTCACTGCTGCAGAATCCAATGTCCCTCACATGCAGAAATTGCAGAGTACTTTGTTTCTTCACATGCAAATGATGCAATAGACAAAATCACAAAAGTCTCATGCCCATGGGCCCAACATGTTCCTAAACATATGCTTAGCCATCCAAAGTAGCTACAAATGCCCCCTGGAACCCATTCCACCATCTACAAATTCAAAAATTTCAAATTTCCATCTCGGCCGGTTTTTTAATCCCGGTCGCCGCCGGGAAGAATGGTTACCGGCCGGTAACCGCCGGTATTCCGAACCATGCACATGACAACATACATTCACCCTATGCATTTTATGTATTTTTATCCACCAGAGTACAACTCTTGCATCCGTAACTATACTCATATACATCACCGTAATGGTAATGCTTTAGAAATGTGCATTGTACTTCGTCTATGCATAGTGATATCAAGGTTAGTCATTGTGGCTTTGTTCGCATGATGCCATGACATGTCTCGAATCATCAAAGAATCAAACAATGTTTCTTGTTGTTTTACTTTCTCGGGCCACATGGATTATTACATCTGACCAATTGAACATGTCCGCAGTTGATTCTTCTGGAGGAAGGCTTCCGAGGAATGCCTAACTGTCCAAGAAGCAGCAACAATACTCTCCTGTAAATGTAATAATGTATCATTCTAGTTCTAGATGTCGATTTGTACAATTGAGTCCTAGTGTTATATCCCCAAAAGAGAAGGCTAACATTACGCAGCCATCCAGTACCATTTTAGACAGTTATTCATGAATGTGTATTATGCTGCTCAGGAGCTAAGCTATTTGCGTCAGATTTCGTAAGATAATTGCAGTTATGCAATACGGCTCTCCTTGATAGCATGCCCTGGAATGCCTGGAGTGGGCTGTACTGACTCGATTATTTAAAAGGCTAGACCAAACTTTACTATCCAACTCTTCAAAGAACCTGAATCGAGCATACATGTAACCGAAGTAGGCTGGGTTTTTCACGTCTCAAGGAAAATTCCAGCGTGCCAGGCAGCAGCCAGAAGCGCATCCTACGGGTTTGGTTGCCACTCGCATCTCACGTTTATGGGCCTGTTTGGTTGCCTGTATGAGCTGATGCAGCTGTATAAGCGTGACCAGACTGAGTAGAGAATGTCTTCAACCGCATTTCTCCTCAGCCTGGCTTCAGTTGATTTTTTGCATCCGCTCGTGTAAGCTCTCACCCCGATGCAGGTAACTAAACATCATATCTCTGCATGCGTTGGTGCGAGTCACCCCGATGCAGGCAACCAAACAGCCCCTGTAGCGTCGCCTAGAGACTTGCACGCCAGGGGAGGAATCTCGCACGCTCGCCACCAAAGCGCAACAGCTCGTCACGTTCGCGTTCATGCATGTATCCCACATGCCAGGCTTAGGGCGACGAAGAAAGCAACCAAACACATCCACCACGGGCATGGACCTTCCAGTCGGCCATTGCCCAGCGCCAACCACATCACCGTGCTGACATCTGCAGCACTCGCGATTTCGCCCGTGCCGCGCCAGTCGCCCTCGGCGCCCAGCTCGCTGCACCGACACGCCGCATACCGCCAACGCCGCGGCCCACGGAGCGTGCACGCATGACGAACCACCGCTCGCCGTGGCCAGTAGCCCGGGACACTGGACCATGAATATGAATGGAATGAAGAACCATCACTTTCTCAGTAGAGTCAATCCTGGAGAGGCCGGACCCCAGCTGAATTGCCATAGATCGAAGGAAAGAATTGCCTAGCTAGGTACTGATCAACCTCTACCTGAAAAATTAAACTTATATCTGGTATTGTCAATGTTACACAAAAAAATACTCCATGTATACGCTCCCGGACCGGTACGGCTTCATTCCCTACTCCTCTAGCCATGCCCTCCTCCGCGTGCCTGCGATCGAGCAGGTGTCACCATTGGCGGATGCCAGGCTGCTCTGAACTGATCAACATGGACTTGGGACCTGCAAATGATGGGAAAAGATACTCGTGTCAGGAAGATATGCAAAGTGTTGATTACAGCACAGCAGAACTGTTTGTTTGAACACAGGAAGATCAACAAAGCATATAAAACTAGCACAGAGACAACAGCATTCAAATATAGTCCATCCAAGTACCACGAGAGGCAACTCTGAAGTTACTAGTACTATTGAGAAACAAACACAGGCATGAGAACAAGGAGATCAGGCCAATCGCGTGCATACTGCTAAAATGGCAATGCCATGTGGATAACCTGTTTCCCTACAGGGCTACATTGTTTGTGTAAACACAAACATGACAATACAAATATACTCGTAATAGAGCCTACGTGTCTGCCTGGCAAATATGTTTTTGGGCTGGAAAATTTATTTAAACCGTACAAGAACATTGCCCATTCGGTAGGTAGCGCAAAAAGTTTGCAGGCATCAACAACAGAAACAATTCCATGTAATATTATATCAACCTTGGCAAGTATATTAGTGTACACTACAGAGGCACACAATTGGTATCATAAACATCAAACAGAACATAAAGAAAAAATTTGTAGGTCACACATTGGTAACAATGTAAACAAAATAGGTTAAGGAAAGTGCTCCTATTCTCTACAAAAAAACTACACAAATAAGAGTTGTTCTGCTGATCAATACCAAAATATCAGCACCAGAATTTCTTTTTGTATGATCTCTTATGAAGCCAGGAAATAAGGGATTATAAAAACAATCAGTTAGGTATTTCAGGAAAAGCCAAACATATACAGCAAACATTGATTGCTTAAAAGGAAGTTGGTGGCTCATGTCCTAACAGGGAAGTCCATAAATAGAGCATGCAGAATCCTAACAGGGAGGTCCATAAATAGAGCATGCATATCATGTACATGAAAAAGGTAAAACACAATTGGTTGACAAAAGGACTTCGAGGGCCCACATAAATATAAGTTTGTACTATTTGGCTTCCAATTCAATGCTACATCATATCAAAAGACGAAATGACATAAGCAATGGTAGGGTAGGGCAAACAATATTTGTGGACTTTGCATTGAGTTTTGCATATAACAACATCTCTGAACTTTTAAGGAAGTTTATAGCACTGACCACTGAAAGCATATTTCTGAACTTAACATAGAGATGTTAACAGGGTATATTTGGACTTAAGAATTTGTAACAAAAATGCAGCACAAGTGTAAGCCTTTTTCTTATATCTTCTTTGAAAAAAACATTTTAAAGCTTTTTCTTGTTTATTTTTTTAAAGGAGAAGCACACATATAAGCCTTAAAGGAAATGGTAGAATGGTAAATGCTCAGAAGGCAATGGAGAACATGTGACTTTCTAATGGATGTTTGATGCGACACCTATCACATACTATACACCTGCTCACATGAGTAAAAGTCACCTTACAATGAATGGAAGTAACCAAACCAGCGGCACAAAAAGGCGAAAGCAAATATCCCAAAGATTTGCAAAATTCCATCTTGCATTAGAGTAATGTCAAATGATTCAGTGCAATAATGCTATCCCGTCGACCACAAGGCAATACAGATCACACAGGGCATGGTACCTTTCAGTGTGCATTGGCAACTTAAAAGCTTAAGTTATCAAGGCGCAATAACCTCTATTCTCATACATTAGCAATCAATTGCGTAAGAAAAGAAAAGACAAGGCAGATTTGACAACTTGGTGCGGCCTTAGATGGTTAGAGAGCACAATTCAATTCTGATAAGCATACAGCTGTCTAAAATTTTGAGGTACCGAACCATCCCCTGAGGGCATATATACTGATTTCAGCGGTATAGAATATACTCGTACTAGCTAGAAATCACGACTTAACTCTCCAAGATTCATCATCTAAATGAAGACAACTGTTTAACAACGATTTTCCCTTTCTTTGAGAGAGAAACAACACGAAGCGTGAGAGCTATTACGAATTACGTATCATGGCCGAGAGATCTAACATTTTTGGGGATCTAGGACACACAATGATACCCAGTTATGCGATGGCAGCTGCACCAGGCACGCCTATCCAGCGCTAAACTACCGTTCACCAATAAAATCTATGAAGTACTAGTGCGGTACAACCGTACAACCAAATCTATGCCCACCAAACTGCACTAAGGTACTTTTAGAGGCTGATCAAAGATGATGAATCAAACAGTCACCTTACAGTATACTACTTCACATTATGACCTAAGTTGTGCTTAGTCCTCACAAACTGGATCTAACTACCTTAGTAGCCAAATACTTCTGTCTAATGTTTCTTGAAACCATACTGGACAAGCAAATTTGGCCCGCTACATGGTAATGTACTTACAAAAGAAGGCGTTGATTTTGCATGCATATATATACCATGCCTATCTTTTGTTCTAAACCTAGCTTGAACAACCACCATCTAATTCTAGCGTAAGACGCCATTTCCTCTACTTCTTACTACTTCACCATGAACAACTCAGAAGTCTCAAACAAGCTCAAGAACAGCAAAAGAGCAAGAAAGCGAGTGAAATGTAGTAGCATGGAGAGAGACTCCAGGGCTACAGAATCTAGCACGGCTGACCTTCTTCTCCTCTGCGTCCACCTCGCACTCTCGAGGAGGCCATGGAGGCCTGGGGGGAGCTTGGTGGGCCCCATCCGCAGCCATTTACTGGGTCCTCGACCTCTCGCTTGCTTGGGAGAGTAAGTTGAGTACCACTTGAGGAGTGAGGAACAAGGGAGCAAGCAATCTGGGGAAGGGGAAGGTTGTGTCTCCCAAAGAAAGGAAGCTGAGTTAAAACAAAGCAAAGGGCAGCCCACTTGTCGTTCTTGGCTGAGCAAGCGCAGAGAGAGAGAGAGAGAGAGAGAGAGTAGGGGCGTGCTGCGCAGAGGCAGCAGGGGCAGAAGGAGAGGAGGGACCGAGGGAGCAAATGAGCAATGGCTGTCAGATATTTTTTTTCTGCTTTTTCTCGGGTCAGCACAGTGCTCACTGCCACCGCAGCTCTCGCCCACAGCCTTTACGGGTGCGTTTGGTTTCGAGGCAAAGTGGGATGGAACGGGTCATCCCTGTTTTCTGGGATGAGGTGACCCCTGTTGCTGTTTGATTCTATGGATGGGGCGAGCCCCTTTTTTTATTTGGTGCAAAGGATGAGTGAAGGACGAGGCCGCCCCAATTTTTGTTTGGATGGATGAATATGGACACATAGATTTGCAACAGCATCAGCAACGATTATGCAATATCCATTTTATTTTTCCCTTTTTATTTTTCTCTCTTTTTCTTTTTCTTCTTCCCTCTTTCTTCCTTTTCCTTCTTTTCTTTTCTTTCCTCCGCCCGTTCCCCTTTTCCTCGGTTCGCCGACGCCTTTCTCCTCCCCATCTCCTCCTCTCGCTCCCACGCTCACTCTCGCCGCACCGCCTCGCTCTCCGGCCGCACCGCCGCGCGCCTACTCGCCTCGGCCTCCACGCCCCTCGGCTCTCTCTCCCGCGCCGCTTCCCCCCCCCGCCTCCCCCCGCCCCATGGCCCCATCCCGACCGCCTCCTCCTCCTCCGCTCCTCGGCTTTCTCCGCCTGCTCGCCTACTCCCGCGCCGCCGGCCGCCGAGCAGGAGCCGCGCCGCCGGTCGTCGCAGGAGCTCCGCCTCGGCTCGGCGCCTCGTGCGCGTGGGGAGCGAGGCGAGGCTTGGAGAGAGCGCGGGACCGGAAGCGCGCGCGCGGAGCCGAAAAGTGGGAGCGCGGCGTGCACGGAGCGGCGCGCGCGCGCGCAGGCGAGCGCGAGGTGGGCGGCGCCATCCGCTCGATTTCGGTGGATGGGGGCGCCCCCGAATCTGAGCGAATATTCGGTGGTGGCCGCCCCCGCCTCCCTGTGACTCCGAATCAAACGGTGACTCCAACGGGGCCGCCCCGTTCCATCCATCCTAATACAACAAACCAAACACATCCTACATCTCCCTCTCTTCCTCTCCCCTCCCTCCACTGTGTGAGTGACGGCCACTGTTTAGTTCACTGGGAAAGCCAAACGGTCACTGTAAGTGGGCCATCGTACATGCTAGAGCCAGCTGTCAGTCGCGGGGCTCGCCGGGCATCAACATGCTGGTGACCTAGACTAGTATGGCATCATGGTTCATTCCGGCCACTGGTAATAGGTCCCACTTGACATCAGGACCACCTGCCAGTGGTATGGAGAGTTTCTTCCTTCCTCGCTGGGAATTTCTCGAGCTCCGAGTGAGCAGCAAGCAAGCAGCTCCGAGGTTCTCAGTGAATCAACAGTCATCAACAACTTGTCACACTTCTCAGAAAACTTTTTTAATCACAAACATTGCATCCACTGAAAGTGGGTTTTACTCCTGCATGGAAAGCGATCTATCCTGAACTGCACTTGAGAGAATTTTTCTCCGTATGCTTCATCCTTTTGGGCATTGGCGTCGCGCGTGCATGCATGCGTGGTGAACACGGGTGTTTTTTTTCTACGATTTATGATTTATAATTATAACTTATGATTTTCTGTTCTAAATGTTAATTATACATCCGTGCCCTTGGGGTAGCTATCAGTGATGATCAAATCAAGCAACAGGGCAACCTCCTTGCACACCACTTCCTGCTTGGCAATGGCAAATGCAGAACGACCTATCGATCTCTTGTAAATATCACATATGCGCTCTATGCATTCATCGACTATGCTGCCGTGGGACTTCTTCGACTCAGTGACAGAGGTGGTGGTAGCCTGCTTGCCCACCCGTTTCCACGACTAGCTTGCCGAACCAAATTGTTGAGGGCCTAAGTCATCATCAGAGCTGGAGTCTACGTTGAGCCTGTTCGCTTCAGGAACCACTGCATGCTTGTTCGTGCAAAGTACAATGCGGAATATCACCTCCATCAAGTCCACCTGCAGCAATGACGAATTTCTGAACTTGATGTAACCCCTCATTGCCTGCAATGCAAAAGGCATTCCATCAGCTCAACCCAATGTGAAAGATGAAACCAACAGAAACAAAAAATTCAAAGGGTTCCACACCAAGTTTTGTTACTCCCACCAGTTGTTGTCAGCATCGATCGACTTAGTACGGGTGTCAATTCCCAACCCAGACGTATTGAGTTGTAGTATTTTCCACTGAGTGTAATCACGTTTCAGTGTGTCCCAGTGGTTCTTGAACCGTTTCTTCATGTACTGTCTACCAGTGAGCTCTTTGAATTTTCTAATTAGGTTGCTGTAGCCGCCCCTATTTAAACAACCCATGAGATGGTTGTTGGCCTCCACTTCCTTATGACATATTTCAAGCATAGCGATGTGGCCGACATCATCTCAAACGACAGCGGGATAACGTAACTTGTCCATCTGTTCACAACCAGGAAGACTGGAGAGCAAAGACCGGTGGGCATGAGACCGCAATGAAGGAACCACACGAGCAACATTGTGACAATGTATCGAGCAAGAATGAAAAAGAAAGGCTACAACATCACAAGTAAGTAGTTACCTTGGGCGGTGCGGGGAGTACGTTGCCGATGACAACGAAGGCAACCGATAGCTCCAGCTAGATGGCGTCGGGAGTGAGGACGGTGATGAGAGCGTCATCCTCTGCGAGGTCCCCTTGTTAGGTGCGTCTCACAGGAGGGCGCATCACACCGGGGCTTGGGACGTCCAACAACGATGGCACGTTGAACATCAACTCCGACGTGGGGGCAGATGAGGCGTCCAAGGAGGCGGAGGTCGAGGATGCGTCATGCGACGAGGACGGCCTGGACGCCAACACTGGCTTTGAGGCGAACACCAACGCGGTGAGGGAGGGTGCTCGGTGTAGATTTGGGTAAAGGGGGCCGGGGGGCGCGGTAAGTGACGGCGGGAATGTGACAGGGCAAGGACCGGTAGAGTAGGAAGTAGTTTGACTGGAGGCTCGGTGAAGGCAATAGCCAGCCTGCGGCGGCAGCGTGCAGGGGTGGGCACCTGCAGAACCCTAGCAGTGATGCGGAGAGGGGAATGCACGATGGGGATTGAGAAATCGGGGGCGGAGGTAGCCGTGCCGTTCGATCCGGCTTTCGAAGCCAGAAGCCGATCTTAAAAGCTGGAACGAATGGGCCCAGATCATCATGTGCAATTGGGTGCCGGGGCGTGTGGTGTTTCATATTGCATCTGAGCAAACGATGCTTTGTCTCCGTTGGTTGGAGGCTAGAAAACTGCCGCAAACCCGCGCGAGATATGTTGCCTTGCCCGGGAGCGGCTCGTGTGCCGCGGCCCAGCTCGGTGCCGTACGTGCGGCGGATCCCCTACGTGCAGTCCCCAGAGCCAGCAACTCCACGCTGGCACGTGCGTATGCATGGGGCCGTAGCTCCTTATTACAGCACACGTACGTCCCGTGCGCACGTAATAAGTCTGACAACTAAGTTACCTTGTTGCAGCCAAAACTCAACGGCAAGTGACACGCTTTATATTTGAACGTCGTTTGGTGTAAACATCACAGGTTTACGTGGTACTAACATCAGGCCAACAAATTACACGAGCGCATGCGTATATACTCCTTTTTTGAGTGTATACGCCGAACGATTTTCCAAGTTTCAACTACCCCAGAGGTACGTACTCTGGCCTAGCATCTTACTTAACACACGAAGCACGTGGAACACACCGAGCGCCCTCGGGCTCGGCTGATGATTTGACCGGCACCGATGCGGCGGCGGGGCCCCACTGGGCAGCGGGGGAGCAGCCCGCGTGCGCGACCCACCTACTACACCGGCCGCGGAATCCCAGCGCCCGTGGGCGCCACTCCTGCCCGGCTGCGGCGGGCGGTTTGCCTGGGGCGACGGCGGCGGGCGCGCTGGCCGTTGCAACGCGTCATCCGGCGAACCTGAGGCGACTTCGTCCTCACTGTTACTGCTCTGTTCCGTTTCTAAGTAGGCAACCAGAGCCTCTGCGGTTTCCTTTGCTGTGCCTGTGCGAGGTAACAGCGACAGATGGAGATCTTCCTCATCTACACCTACAAAGACGAACGGGAAAATAAAAACCATCGGTCTTGCAAAGTAAGACTACGTTACTGTGGAATCGGGGGCAGAGGTAGCCGTGCCGTTTGATTCGGCTTCCGAAGCCAGAAGCCGATCTTAAAAGCCGGAAGGAACGGCCAGATCATCATGTGCAATTGGGTGGCGCGTGTGGTGTTTCAGATGCAGTTTCAGATTGCATCTGAGCAAACGATGCTTTGTCTCCGTTGGTTGGAGGCTAGAAAACTGCCGCAAACCCGCGCGAGATAAGTAGCCTTGCCCGGGAGCGGCTCGTGTGCCACGGCCCAGCTCGGTGCCGTGCGGCGGATCCCCCACGTGCAGTCCCCAGAGCCGGCAACTCCACGCTGGCACATGCGTGTGCATGGGGCTAGGGCTGGAAACGAGTCGAGCCGGCTCGAGCCAGGCTCGGCCAAGCTCGTCCGGAGTTGCGGCTCGGCTCGTTTAGAAAACGAGCTAAAAGCCTAGCTTGTCTTGGCTCGTTTTCTGGCTCGAGCCGGCTCGCGAGCTGCACAAACTCCCCGTGCATCCTCACCAATGCCTTGCTGCTTCCTCCCCCATGCCCCCGTCTTCTCCTCCTCCCTCTCCATCCCCGCCGCTCCCGCTGCCGCCATGACGACCCGTCCACCCCCACCCCGCTCGCCCGCGCCGCCACCGAGGCCTGCACCAGCGCCGCTGCGGGGGCCTTCATCTACGCCGCCTTGCTCCCCATCGACGCCATCAAGACTCGTCTCCAGGCCGGCACGGCGTCCCGCGGCTCTTGGTTAGTTGTCGACGACATTGAGGAAGCGGTCGTTGTCGGTCGAGGAGTAGCTGGGGTCCTTCACCAACAGCGCCCCCCGTGTCCCAAAGGCTGGCGCGGTGGCGCCCACCACCTCGTAGAGCTCACGCACCTCCTCCTCCACCGTCAGTGCCAGGCCTCCGGCGATCTACAGGCACGACGCAAGATCCACCACGGGGAGGTCCATGGGTAGGGCCGTAGGGTGTGCGGCGCGGTGGGCGGGCCGGGAGAGGAAGGGGATCGCCGGATCGGGGCGGGACAGGAGCCGGAGATGGAGAGGATGGGGGATGCCAGATTGAGATTAAGGCCATGGAGGGGGGCTCATCACCCAGTGGGGGGAGCACACGGCGAGGGCCGAGGGGGCACATGACGGGGAAGGGGGCAGGGCCGCAGGGGGGAGCCGGGAGCACATGGCGAGGGGCTACGGAGCACATGGCGGTGAGGGGGCACATGGCGGCGGAGGGAGCAACGCCGATGCTCGATGCGACGCGAGTGGGGAAATTGGGAGATGGGAGTAGAGAGCTGGAGATGCAGATGTGAGTGGGGAATGGCCGAATGGGAACTCGGGACTTCGGGAGGGAGATGGGAGTGGTGATGCAGATGTGACCGCATTGACCGGGGCACGAGCGACGAGCCAAAATAGCTCGTGAAAGGGAGACGGGAGATGACGAGCCAAAATGGCTCGTGAGAGATGACGGGAGGTTGGATGGACTCTGGTCTGGATGTCTGGTGGGTGGGGGATGATTCGTGGAGAAATAAAATGAGCGAGCCAACGAGCGGCTCGCGAGCCCGCTCGGGCTCGGCTCGAAAATTGAACGAGCTAGCATTGAAGCTTGGCTCGCTTGTATATTAGTCGAGCTCGAGCCGAGCCAATTTTGAGCCCGAGCGGCTTGCGAGCCTCAAGCTTTTTGTCCAGCGCTACATGGGGCCGTAGCTCCTTACAGCACACATACGTCCCGTGCGCACGTAATAAGTCTGACAGCTAAGTTACCTTGTTGCAGCCAAAACTCAACGGACAGTGACACGCTTTATATTTGAACGTCGTTTGTTGTAAACATCACAGGTTTACGTGGTACTAACATCAGGCCAACAAATTACACGAGCGCATGCATTATGCATATATACTCCTTTTTTGAGTGTATACGCCGAACGATTTTCCAATTTTCAGCTACCCCAGAGGTACGTACTCTGGCCTAGCATCTTACTTAACACACGAAGCACGTGGAACACACCGAGCGCCCTCGGGCTCGGCTGATGATTTGACCGGCCCGGACGCGGCGGCGGGCCCCCAATGGGCGCCGGGGGAGGAGGCGACTTGTGCGACCCACCTACTACACCGGCCGCGGAACCCCAGCGCCCGTGGGCGCCACTCCTGCCCGGCTGCGGCGGGTGGTTTGCCTGGGGCGACGGCGGCAAGCGCGCTGGCCGTTGCAACGCGTCATCCGGCGAACCTGAGGCGACTTCGTCCTCACTGTTACTGCTCTGTTCCGTTTCTAAGTAGTCAACCAGAGCCTCTGCGGTTTCCTTTGCTGTGCCTGTGCGAGGTAACAGCGACAGATGGAGATCTTCCTCATCTACACCTACAAAGACGAACGGGAAAATAAAAACCATCGGTCTTGCAAAGTAAGACTACGTTACTGTGGAAATTGAGATGGTAAGAGATATGTAAGTACGCACCAAGTGGTCGAGCCTCGAGTAGTGGTATGGCCAGAAGGAGCAAGAGAACAAGCTTGGAAGGAAGTGAACAGTTCATGGCTTAAGAATATAAACCAATGGACTGCGCAAGGCATAAGCTATCTGTGCCCAGCTCGAGCACGTATATATAGTAAACTCTTACCGACGGCCCAAGTCCCGAGCGTCGATTACTGGATTTCCATGCGTGACGTGGTTTTTCCTTTTAAACATACGCGTCGCTCAAGTCCAAACTAGGGGTCAGCTGGCTTTTCTTCTCCGAACGTTTTCAAAATGCGAAACGAGTAGCCTCCAGCGTGCTTTGATCGTCTGCACTGCATCAGACAAAGGAATCGAGACCACATTCGCTTTGCGGTTGTTAGTCTAAGAACCATATTCGTTTTGTGGTTGTTACACTGTTTTGTGGTTGTTCGTCTAGCAACCAGCAATGACAAGCCTTCTTTCCTGACTATGGACTGAACCAGATCTGAACGGAGATTGGCTAATGTAGCCTGCGTTAGGTGTAAAAGCTACTAGCAGGCCGGGCCTACAAGCCCAAACGCATGATTCAGGCTTGGGCTGGGCGCGTGCGCACGGTTACGTGCTCAGAGGGAACGGCGCGGAACACGCTGTGATGACCTGCGGCCCATTCGGCCCACTTGCTTTGTGCTAATCACGTCTGATGTTTGCTTGCGAGTTTTTGAGGTTGATTTTTTGGAATTGCTAACTAGTACTTGGATGTTTTTTTAGGATTGAGCACTCAAATTTCTCTCCGTATGATTTTATCTTGAGATTTACGCTTCACCTTCTTCTCCAACTCCGACGAGAGCTCTAGCGGCGGCTTCGATGAATTAGGGTTAGGATTCGGGTTCGAGTTAACTTCACCAAAGCCTCTCGGATTTAGAGGGAGGCCGGGGACGGTGACAGATCGGTGGTGGGTGGTGCCGACGGTGGAGCGGTGAGACGGTGATGGTGTCACCAATGCACAGTTGGAGGAGGGCGATGGGCGACGGTCGGCAGATGGAACAACGCTTAGGTATGACATCAAGTTAGGTTGGGCAGATATGTGCGATAGCGAAAGAGGCAGCGGGCAGCACCGGCAACTGCGTTGGGACGCAGAAGAGGTGGCGCCAGGGAAGATGATGACGTGGTGGAGGGAGAGCGGCACGCTGGTAGGGGTAGGGGTGCCAGTTAAGGAGGGGATGCAAATGACTGGGGAGGAAACGACAAAGGATATGTACGCCGGTAAGGCTCCTTGGCATTGAAGGTGACACCAACGAGGCGATGGGGAGGTGGCGAGTAGGGCAGCGGCGGTCATGGGGGAGATGGGGTAGAGTGAGGTTGGGGAATCTATATAATTGAGAGGGAGGATGAGGTCCACTGGATCTAGATCTAAAGATTTAAAATCTTAATACTCTTAAACAAAATATCACTCAAGTTTTATGTGATTGATTTTTTTACTTCAGGCTTGAGAGTTTAGAAGCATCACCCACCGCCCAATCTCGAAGGGGAAAATTGCTCTCATGCCACAAAGTTATATGCCATCCTCCCTTTTGCCACATACTTCAGTGGGTTTGTTATAATGCCACAAAATTTGTGTTTATGGCTCTCTTTTGCCACTTCCTCCACTAAAATGACCATTTACCCATCTTCTTCTCCTCCTCCTCTTCCTTCTCAAGTCCAGCGCGCGCCGCCGCCGTCTGGGAACTCGCCGCTTGCCGTTCCGCGCAAACCGCTTCGCCGCCGCCATCGCCGCCGCCGCCGCTCATCGTCTCGCCGCCGCCGCCGCCGCGCTGGCCGCCGCCTCCCAGCGCGCTCGCTCCACCTCACGGCCGTCGGGGTGAGGTGGAGCGAGGCGCGTCGAGGCGCGGCGAGGGAGGCGGCGGGCGATGGCATGGTGGCGGCGCGAGACGATGAGCGGGCGGGTGGCGGCGGAGGAAGCGGCGAGCGGGTCGGCGCGCGGAACGGCGGCGGCGGAGCTCCAGACGGCGATGGCGGCGGCGCGCCGGACTTGAGAAGGAAGAGGGAGGGAGGAGAAGAAGATGGGTAAAATGGTCATTTTAGTGGAGGAAGTGGCAAAAGAGAGCCATAAACACAAATTTTGTGGCATTATAACAAACCCACTGAAGTATGTGGCAAAAGGGAGGATGGCATATAACTTTGTGGCATGAGAGCAATTTTCCCATCTCGAAGAGTAGTTGAGCGATAGCTAAGGCTTTGACTGTTTGACAGAACAAGTCGCAACCTGGAGGCTATTGGGATCATCATGTAAACTCAAGTCCCTTTTCTACTACAAGCTTCAGAAAAGCTAAAGCCTGTAGGAAAGGCATACAAGCTCACAAGTTGACACCACATCTGAGGTGGTTTACTGGAGAGGCCTTCAACAACTGATACCTATTGCTCCATATCTTGCTCACCTCACAGTGAAAGAACATCATATCAAGATAGACATTGCTTTTGAACGTTCAAAAAGCGAACAGTGTATCTCTTGAGCTATTTGCAGAACGCCGTAGCCTCACCGTCAGTGGGCAGCAACAAATTGACACAGCCTAGTTGTAGGCCACAAGCGAGCTCGCTGCTGCAGGCTTTAGACAGTGACCTCTGACCTGAGTCAGGAGGCAATAACTGCTTCAGCTCAACCAAAAGAGGCTGGCTGCTGAACTGCCGGATCCTGAAGGGTTCAGTCCCTAGCCAAGCTGCCAAGGCAAATCTGCCTAATCCAATTGGCCGGCAGGTAATGACTAATGAGCCAGTTGAAATTAGTTATATACGCTCTGGAATGTGATGGAGTTAGGCCGAGATGATATTTCAATTGCAACTAGGAAGGATGTACTAACACCAGACCATAGCCATAACTCCCCATCTTTCCAACTTGTCGATTCTTGTATTGAAGTCAGAAAAGTAGCTTGCCATCAGCCCACTGCCCGTCGATACATGTCGGTATCCATTTAGTATTTCATTGAGGCATTGACTAAGTTAATGTTATCTTTTTCGTTGTCTCCTTTTCTTCTTTTCTTTCTTTAATCGTTGACTTCACTACATTAAGTATGCACGGCCAATGGCAGTGTCAACGCCTCGCTGACGATTAGGAGGTTCAAAGCCATCTTTGCGTCTTGCAGCAATCTGTAAAATTTTATTGGAAAGTGACGAAGCTATGCGTTTCCTTTTCTTTGGACATGCGTCAAAAGCGAAGTATTCAACTTGCCTTTAGCAGGGATCAACAGTTCCAACAAAAATTATCCTTTGCCCAGGATAAGAGAGCAAAAGGGTAATTCTCAATCGATCTTTCAAGCTCAAGACGGAACGGGATTGCCAATATTTTTTTGGCAACACTTGAATAGAAGCTGGCTCATATTCAAATCTGAAAGAGAAAAACCTATTGGACCTTCTCAGCGTAGTTAAAACGAATGCTCCCAGTATCAAAATTCCCCTCATATTTATAGACAAGCACTTAGCTCATTTTGCAATAAACATTGGCACATATGGAATATATGTGAAGTGAAACATAAGGAAAAAAAAACAGAGAGAAACAGCATATCCTGTACTGCATTTATCGAAGTTAATTTACTGTTGCAGCTTTGTGGTCTCTTTATAGCTGCAGAGAACGATTGTTAGATGGTGGTTGCAACGTCATTCCACACAGGTGGGTTTGTTTAATGTGACACTTTCTTAGCATGATACTTGCGGATAGGCTTCAAGGCTCCAGCTTCCTTAACTCAAATCCTCGTTCCTTTAGCCTGACATGGCTCGGGGTATCTGTGTCCATCGTTTTCCTTATCTGCTTGAGATCAAATTACGCCCTTCCGATTGATCAAATCCGAGACATGATCGACCTCCTATCTAGTGCACTGTTCGTCAACCACCTCACATCCATGTTGACGGACACCGACAATAGTCGAGCAGAAAAAAAAATCACTTCTATCTTCTAAATCGATAAGACTGAGTAAGAAATGTCAAAATGGTTGTGAAGGATCATGTGAGAAGGTTCTAGTTTATGACGTGATAAATTATTGTAATTTAGGAGATTTGAAATTTTGGTTGACAGTGTTGATGATCGGTCAGGGGGAAGGCCAGTCAGACCGGTACTATGCCATCGGTCTAACCGATTGATCTCAGCGGTCAGACCGCCTGGGTGGGGCGGTTAGATCGGCTGCTGCCGGCGGTTAGATCGGCTGGTGCCAGCGATTCGACCGGCTGGGTGTTGGAAGTCGGACTGGCCAAATGGGGGATTTTTAACCAGATTTCTCATTAGCAGATTTAGAGTTGAGGATTGGTTTTGGTGAGTATAGTTAGTGGTTTTATGTTGCATGAGCTATGTTACAGTTAATGTGTGTTAAGTTGTGAAGAACTTATGCCCAGAAACGATTTTTTTGTCTTTGGATGTGCAGAGTCGCTTGGAGTCAACTATGGTCAACGGTAAAGATCGGAACTAATCTCATAGAGAGTTGCTTGGAGTCAACTATGGTCAACGGTAAGGATCGGAACTAATCTCATAGAGAAACTGAGGACTAGAACAATCGAGAATGTGAGGTGAGATAGTGAACTCAGGAATTGAGGACTAGAACAATCGAGAATGCGTGGTGAGATAGTGAACTCAAGCATAATACGAGAAAGGCGAGAAATATAGAAGGCGAATTCGAACAGCGGGATGACATTTTGTGGCTTGGACGAGCCAAGTGAGTTGTGGTTTGGTGAAACCGGGACGGAAGAAACTTGGTGATATGTTGTAAGCTAGTTGTGCACACACACGTAACAAGCGTGGCGATTGCTTGCAATGGATGGTAATGACCGAGTCAACGAAAGGTAGTTTGGTAGTTTGGCAAAATACCAGAAACCACCTTAAATTAAAAGTACAACGCATGTATAATGCTTGGGAGAGTGATTTATATCAAGATTGAGCTAGTTTGATTAAGATAGATCAAGGCTAAGGATTTAACGGATTTGGTTTTACACGCTTTGAAAAGTGTGCATAAGTGAATATGTGTAAGTAAAATCCGTATGTGTAGGGTTACCAGGTTTT
Source organism: Dendrocalamus sinicus (assembly GCA_036346575.1). Taxonomy (NCBI): domain Eukaryota; kingdom Viridiplantae; phylum Streptophyta; class Magnoliopsida; order Poales; family Poaceae; genus Dendrocalamus; species Dendrocalamus sinicus. The sequence continues at coordinate 21,007,484 of CM070643.1, read as the reverse complement.
CTCCATTGTGTTAAGTGGATAGTATCCACTAACGGATGGATGTGGCTGGCTAGCTCATCTATAAAAGGGGTTGGGATGGATATATGTGACGAACTATCCAACCCACCTCTCTTGTACTTTTTTGTTTTAGGGTTAGATTTTGAATGCATGGTGTGATCTCTATCCTCCAAGGCGAAGTGGCTGTAAAATTTTCCACCTCAAGTAGCAATAGAATCGATATTTGGTATTCTCCATGGCTATCTTTCTGTTTGATTGATTTGCTCTTATTTTGATTGATTTTTTCTCTCCCCTCAGCCTCTTTTTGATCTTGTTGTGCCAAGAACATATAAGAGATGGAAAGGTCATCTGAAAATCATCCTCCACCCATCTAGACACTTTGGTAGTAAGTTTATCAAAAAAAAACTCGGTTTTTGCATGTTCTTGACTTTCTAAGTAGTTTTTTGATATGAGAGTTTTTGGAGTGATTTCTTCGGTGCTCTTACTTGCTGTGATATATGGTAACATATCCAAAGCCATGTTCGCTATCCTTTGCCCACGAGTATGTTTTGATCATCATTTTTGGTTTTTGCTCGGTTTAGGTGTAACCTTACTAAATCTTAAAAAGGTCTAAACTTTGATATGGGGTTTTATGATCCATGAATGGAATAGGATTTTGAGACTTTAAGTAAGGTGTGTACAAAGTTTCATAGTTTTTAGATCATCCAAGCAAAAGTTATGTGGATTTGAAGATTCGCAATTGTGTTGATTTTACTGTTCATTGCCCATAGCGGTCTGACCACCATTGAGCTAGAGATCAGACCATCCCTAAGGGGTCAGACCGCTAGGGAGAGATCAAACCGCCCTCTAGTTGAAGGTATGATCTCTAGAAGCCCAGTTCTTATAGATTTCGTGTTCTTAAGTGATTAGCCTTGGATTTTTGGATTTGGATTTGATTTTCCGTAATTCTGTAATTATTTGAGATGAGAATCCAAAATACTTAGAAAAAACTTTTAATTGGCCCCATTCACTTTTTTTTTTGGTTGCCTTTCCAGCCCTATAGATTGACCTACTACAAACTTGAGCCGGTTCAACCAAACGGAGACACATTTTTTGGCATACTTCCAACTGGCATAGTGTTTAACAAATGTGCAATGGAATAGCTAGCCTTGGAATTCTGGAAGGAAAGGTTAATATAATCATGCGCAATCAGTGTAATGATAGGATGGTGAGGCTAATAGACTTAAAACGTTTAAAGTTGTTACAACCAAAAAGTAACCAATGTACAGACACCTCTTACTGTAAAGACATCATTTAGAACAGACACATCTTTTACTGGCACCCCTCATCATCTATATATATGTATCAACATGTACAGATTCATACTGATGAATGAAACATTCTTCCTCTCAAACACTTGTTCTTAATTACTCTTGTAATACGTTATCAGCCACGTTTCTCTCCAAGTTGAGCGACAAGAACACAAAAAGGTAGGAAAATGGATCCCCGGAATTCTCCCCCCGCGCCGCGTGCACCACCCACCCGGCCGGCCTCCCAAATTCCCAAATCTGCTGGGGCTGCCTTGGGCGCCTCGCGCTCTCGGCGAAGAAGCAGAACGCGACAAATCGCGTGGTACCGAGGAGGCGCCCGATCCCCGCGGCGCCCACATGGCGCGGCCGGCGGCGCCCAGCGCACGGTCGGCCCGGCCCGACGTGGCAGCGGCGCCCTCGCACGGCGGCCGGCACGGCACGCCGCAAGGCCCGGCGCGGCCCGGTGCTGCACGGCGCACGGCGCGGCGGCCCCAAGCGGCGCACATGGCCAGCGACCCGACGCGGCGCGGCCGGAGTGGCGCGGCGCCCGAGGCGAGTGGCGCCCACAGTGCCTGGCGCGGCCGGCGCGCGGTGGAGGAGGCGCCCGAGGGCGGCGCAAGCCCGTTCGGCGCTGCGGGGTGGCGCGGCCGACGAGGCCGGGCGGCGCCCGCACGCGGCGGTGCCCGTCGGCGTGGCAGGCGGCGGCGCCCGGGAAAGTCCTTGCGATCGGCGGCGGCTCCCACGACGGCGACGGCGCCCAACGCCAGACGACCGACGGCGCGGCGAGCGGCCGGCACACGCACGCCCGGCGCGGTGGCGCGGCCGGCGGCGCAGCCCGGCGCGGTGGCGCAGGCCCGAGGCGGTGGCGACGCCCGAAGCGACGGCCGGCGGCGGCGCCCGCGCTCGCGATGACGGCGCCCGAGGCGGCGCGGCGGCAGGCGAGGCCTAGCGTGGCCGGCGAGCCACGGCACGGCGTCCGGTGCGGCGCGGCGCAACGCGCAGCCGGCGTGGCCGGCCCGGCGGCGTGGCGCGTCCTCACGGCGCGCCCGAGCCCGAGGCCGGCGAGGCCGGCGGCGGCGCAGCCCGAGCCCATAGCCGACGCAGCGCAGCCCGACGAGACGCGGCGAAGCCCGTCGCGGCCGGTGGGACACACGGCCGGCGAAAGCCCGGCGAGGAGGAGGAGAGGGCCAGCGGCGCACGGCCGGCACAGACCGGTGCGAGGCGGCCGGAGACCCCGCGGCCAGCGGGGCAGCAAGGCCCACCCGCGGCTGGCGACCCCGCGGCGTGCGGCGCCCAAGCCAAGGCGCGGCGGCCCTCGGCCGGCGGCGCCCGAGGCGCGGCGATGCGACCGGCGGCTGCGCCCGTGCCGGCGGCGCTCGGCTGCAGCGGCGACGTCCCCCGGAGGCGCGGCAACGCCCGCAGCGGCGGCGTCTCCCGGTGGCGGCGCCCGGGCGGTGGAGGCAGCCGGCGGCGGCGCTCCAAGGGGCCGGCGGCGGTGGCTCTCCATGGAGGCGCCCCAAGTGGCGGCTGGGCTAGGGTTTGGGAGGAAACCCTAATTCCTCCCCCCATTCCTTTTATATGGATGCCCCCAAATGGGCTTTTGGCCCAAAATCTTCCACCTCCTCACATGGGCCAAAAGGCCGAATGGACCTCAGCCCAAGTTTTCGGAAATTTGCAATTCCCCCCCCCCCCTAGTTCATGGCAACTGCAGAATTCTTATTTTCAATAACTTTGTATTATAGTTTTTGCAGTATAGTCCTCGTGCATATTTATAATTGTACGTGTCAGTATGTACTGTTATAAATTAGCATTTCAGTCCCTACAGGACCTGAAAATTATGTAAATATTTAAATAAATGTGCAACCACATTTATTTAATTTTTACATATGTAAGATTATTTCTTTATTGTAATTTACTTACAATATTAATTGCGACTATATTTAAATTTGCTATCGCTAGCAAATTTGACATTTAAAATTCCCATTTAATGAGTACCATTATACTTAATAAATTGGAATTTTTGCAAAATATTATACCTACCATAAAATCACAATTTATGGCATTTTGCTTGTACGCTATGCCATACAAATTGGTATTCATCACCAATATTGTGATTATGCGGTATTAAAAATATAACCACATGTTATATTCAATTTGGGTATATATATTCATTTGGATTACAATACTCATATTGTTTTCCACATATTTTGCATTTTATTACAACATTACCATACACATTAATTTACCTCATGTAAATTAATTCTTTATGGCGTACATCAATTATTGCAATCTATCTTATGCAATTTAAATATTACATTTACTAGCTTACCATACAAGCACTTAATATTTTTTTTATGCAAATGCTTTAGGTTGATTTTCTCTCGTTTTGGAATAACACAAAGTTTCTTAACTTTGATATTGGCCATACACAAGGTAGTACTATAGTACTACTGCGGGATTTATTCCTCAACGTGCGTACCCAATATCAAGTTTTGAAACAATTTGGTCTACACTCCTAAGTGATTACCATGGTTCTTTTCACATTGGCCATACACAAGGTAGTACCAAAGTACTATCGTGGGATTATCATCCTCAAAGTGTGTACCCAATGTTGAAAAATGAATTAAATAAAGTTAACACCATTGGTGATTAACTATGTTGTTCCACAATAGGAGAATGTCCCTTTATGTATTTCAAGTTTACCTTGATTACTTGCATTTCGCATTGCTTATTTAATATTGCCAAAAATTTTAACAAATCGTGGTCCTACACATGTAGGCACAATGACTGCTAAAGAGTTTGAGGCTCTCGCTCTTGACGGCCACAACTTCCCCACATGGGCGATGGATCTCAAAGTGAGTCTATCGTTGCGCGGAATGTACCAGGCAATTGCAGCCCCCAAGAGGGTATAGCTCCTTTGGTGAGCCTCTCAAGTACAATGCCTTATTTATCATAAGGAACCACATCCATCCCGATCTCAAGGTGAGTATCGATGGAAGAAGACCCACGCGCTCGTGGTTTGCTCTTCAAACACGGTATGAACAATGAGAAGTCATCCCACCGGAGGTGTCAATGAGTGGAACCACCTCCGCATACAAGATTTTAAATCTGTGGGAGAGTTCAACCATGCTGTTCATATCGAACATATTTGGTATTGAAAATGAAGTATGTATGTATTCTATATACTACTATAAGAATTTTATTAAATTCTTCTTTTGTGTATATAGATTTTTGGAGTCAATCCAATGGAGGAGGCATTATGCCTTGTGGATAGTGTTACCACAAACTCTATACTTAGGGACACAAAATATTTTCTAACTCTTACTAGGAGGAAAAGAAATGTTTTAACAATCGCTGGACGCGATGCAACGATAGTAGGCTCTGGTCGCGCCTCTATTACTCTCCCTCTGGGTACACAATTGAAAATTGAGGATGCACTCTTGTATCTCGATTCAACACGTACCCTACTTAGTTATAGAGATATCCGTCAAAATGGTTTCCATGTTGAAACCCAAAATGACAACAAAGAGGAATATCTCCTCTTAACTAAACACAACGGATATGGCAAACAAGTACTAGAAAAAATTCCATCATTACCCTCCGGATTGTACTATACATACATCCAACTCATTCAACATATTGCGTACAAAGCAATTTTCCAAAACACTAACACATTCCAAACATGGCATGATCGCCTTGGCCATCCAGGCATTGGAATGATGAGGAAAATTCTTAGCAATTCAATTGGTCATACATATCTCCAAACAAAATTTCCGGAATCCTCAGATTTTGTGTGCACTTCTTGTGCCACCGGAAAATTGATTTTAAGACCCTCTTATCTTAAAATCAGAGCTGAACCACTTACATTCCTTGAACGCATTCAAGGAGATATATGTGGTCCTATACAACCATTGTGTGGACCGTTTAGATACTTCATGGTTCTCATTGACGCATCTACTAGATGGTCATATGTGTGTCTTTTATCCATACGAAACCATGCATTTGCTAAGTTAATTGGTCAACTTATCCAATTACGAGCACATTACCCTGAATATCGAATTCAATCAATTCGAATGGACAATGCTGTTGAATTTTCATCCCATGCCTTCAATGACGATTGTATGGCTCTTGGGATACAAGTTCAACACTCTGTTCCATATGTCCATACACAAAATGGTTTAGCCGAATCTCTTATTAAGAGAATCAAGATCATTGCAAGACCATTACTACAGAATTGCAACTTACCAACGTCATGTTGGGGTCATGCAGTTTTACACGCTGCTGACTTAATACAATTGCGTCCAACTGCTTATCATAGCACTTCCCGCTACAATTAGTACGTGGAAATCCACCAGATATTTCCCATCTGCGAAAGTTTGGTTGCGCTACATACGACCGATCTCACCACCGCAGCGTACCTCAATGGGACCGCACAGGAAAATTGGGATCTATGTTGGGTATAAATCTCCGTCAATCATAAAATACCTCGAGCCCCTAACGGGGACACATTTCTGACCGAGACGCTGATTGCATATTCAATGAGGAACATTTCCCGGCATTAGGGGGAGACAACAAGTACCAAACTGAATGCCAGGAAATTAATTGGAATGTACAAGGCATTTCTGCCTCAGACCCACGTACCAGAGAGACTGAACTTCAAGTTTAGAAACTCATTCATTTGCAAAACATTGCAAATAACCTGCCATATGCATTTACTGATTATAAGGGTGTCACAAAATCCTATAATCCTGCCAGAAATGTACCTGAAAGAGTGGAGGTACCGCAAAAAACCACTCAACTCCCAGTTCAAAATAAGAGGGGGAGAAGTACAGTACAAATGGCGGATTCAGCTTCTAACAAGCGACAAAGGAAACAAAAGAATGTAAATGCAGATCAACCTCATGTTGATAGACACCAAAGGATCCTTGAACCCAGATCAACAGTGCACTCAATTACTGATCCTGGGACATCGGAATACCCCGACTCAAATGTTTTGGGAAATAACATTGAGTCATCAGGGGTCCAAGAAATTTCCACTAACTATACTGATTCTGGAGAATCATACGATCGTAAGACTATAATTGTCGACATTTATTTCTCCACAACAATTGCAAACAACCTTCAAAATGATCCAGATCCCAAGACCATGGCAGAGTGCAAACAGCGCTCGGACTGGAACCAATGGAAGGATGCAATTCAAGCGAGTTAGCCTCGCTCAAGAAAAGAAATGTATTCACCAATGTGATACATACACCTCCCAAAGTATTCCTGTCGGTTTCAAATGGGTTTTCGTCAAACGGAATGAAAACAATGAGGTGGTGAGATACAAAGCAAGGCTTGTAGCACAAGGGTTCACGCAGAGACCGGCATTGATTTCAATGAAACTTATTCTCCAAGAATGAGTGGAATAACATTCGATACTTAATTTCATTGGCGATTAAAAATCATCTATCTTTTCGGTTGATGGATGTAGTGACTGCATATCTTTATGGGTCACTTGATTCGGACATATATATGAAAGTTCCCGATAGAATTTTAATTCCGAATCCGAATCGCAATATGTATTGTATAAAATTAAACAAGTCTTTTATACGGCTTGAAACAGTCGGGTAATATTTGGTACAACCGACTAAGTGAGTTCCTAACCAAAAAGGGATACTCCAACAATGATGATTGCCCATGCGTGTTCATCAAAAGATCCTCAACAGGATTTTGCATTATATATGTGTATGTTGATGATCTTAATATCATTGGTAACACACAAGATATAGATAAAGCATGTAATCATCTTGTGACGGAATTTGAAATGAAGGATTTGGGTAAAACCAAATTTTGCTTAGGTATACAACTTGAGCACCTTCATACATGCATCATAGTGCATCAATCAGCCTATGTCCAGAAAATATTGGAGAAATTCAATATGGACAAAGTATATCCATCGAAAACCCCCATGGTTGTTCGATCTCTCGACAGGGACAAAGATCCATTTAGACCCCGAGATGACAATGAAGAGTTATTGGGACCCAAGGTTCCATATCTCAGTGCCATCGGAGCGCTTATATACCTTGCAAACTGCACCTACGGATATTGCATTTGCGGTAAATCTACTTGCTAGATATAGCTTGCTCCAACCAAAAGACATTGGGTAGGAGTGAAGAATATCTTTAGATATCTTCAAGGCTCTAAAGATCTCGGTCTATTCTTCCGAAGAATACAAATGTGGATTTAATAGGATATAAAGATACGGCTATTTATCGATCCCCATAATGCGGATCTCAAAGCAGCTTTGTATTTTTACAGTGGAGCGACCATCTCTTGGAAGTCTTGAAATAGACTCTAGTGGCTACATCCACTAATCATTCGAAATAATTGCATTATATGAAGCATCACGTGAATGTGTATGGCCAGCAGAATGATTAACCACATACAACAATCATGTGGTATATGTGCTATCGCATCACCTACCATTATCTACGAAGATAATGCTGCTTGCGTTGTTCAAATGCAAACGGGTTACATAAAGAGCAATATCACAAAGAATATTGCACCTAAACTATTTTGCCCACATGAATTGCAAGAAAGTGGGGAAATAAATATTCTACAAACTAAGTCTTGTGATAATCTCGCAGACTTATTCACCAAGTCATTACCAACCTCCACATTTCAAAAATGTGTTCATGGAATTGGTATGCGAAGACTACGTGATTTGCAGATGTCAGGGGGAGAAATCTCCTAAGACATAACCCGTTCAATACAAATACTGTACTCTTTTCCCTTTATGAGTTTTCCCTCTAAGGTTTCTCATCAAGGTTTTTAATGAGGCAATATGACAACGTAATCATAAATATATTATATCTCTATTTTCCCCACTGGGGTTTTTAAGGAGATATAATCATATATATGCCATATCAAATTTTCTCCTTAAAATTTTCCCATTAGGTTTTAAAGGAGTTTTTCATGGCATATCTACTCTATCGGTTCTCCTCATATTTTTCCCTACAGGGTTTGGAGGAGTTTTTCCAAGATGATGAATCAAGATGATCATATGAAGATACATTGGTTAAGGGGGAGTGTTACAACCAAAAAGTAACCAATGTACAGACACCTCTTACTGTAAAGACATCATTTAGAACAGACACATCTTTTACTGGCACCCCTCATCATCTATATATATGTATCAACATGTACAGATTCATACTGATGAATGAAACATTCTTCCTCTCAAACACTTGTTCTTAATTACTCTTGTAATAAAAGTAAACCCCGTACCGAACACTTGACTTGCTCAGTTGCTTGCATTGCTGGTGTGTGTTGACTTGGGCCGCGAACCTTTGAATCGAACGTCGAGTTCGGCACAGCAACGTGAGCCTTTTTCCAGATCTCAAGATGTTCGGTTCATGTGCATAAGCCGCCTAGAAAACGCAGCCTGCCTCCCTCCCTCGGCGTCACCAGATCTAACGCGTTCGCAACGTGCAGGCAGGACGTCTGCCATGTCGACAACAGGTAAGGTTTGGGGGCCAAACCGCCAAACCAATCTGTTCAAGCGCCCGCCGAATCAAATCCGGCGCCTGATTCGATTGGATTGACATACCATCCGTGAGCTGTTTCTCTAGTCTAGCTCCTGTACGTTGTGATCATATCATACGTGTTTTCTGCCGCTCTGTGATGAAGCGGATGTGCGAGCGTGCGCAGCTTGCCAGTTTGCTTGGCGCTGGGACGCACGCACGGCGTGCAAGTCCGACGCGGCCCACCACCATCTTCGCCGTCCGGAGCAAAAGGAGAACGAAAGGGACCGACAAAGCGGCAGCACAGCGAAGCATCTCATGCTCTCTCTGCGGAATGGAAACGATGCATCTTGACATCCCAAGCGCTAGTGTATCGCTGCTTGGTCGGCCTGGTCCTTTCGGCCGCCGCAAAAAAAAAAAAAAAAAAACGCATGCATCCACTGCGCGAGCTGCGATCCCTTTTTGCTCGGTGACAAGAGAGGATTGCCACTGATGCGAACCATCCGAGAGAATGAACGAGCAAGAAACAGGGCATTAGATATGGAGGTCTAACATTGCACAGCGTGAACTACTAATAGCGCTAGGAAATAGTAGGTGAATGCACTGCACAGCCTGAAACTACTACTAGCACTAGCAGATGGTAGGTAGTTGCACCTACTCTCGGAGGAATCGGTCACATTCTGGGCAAGTTGATCTCTGTTCTGAGCTAATATTCTCTTGACTCAAATTTGATTTCTTCAAAGTCTTTCACAGAATTTCTCAATTTCTCAATCCCTGTGTATAACCTACCTGCTCGAGGGTGGGTTTGGTGGAGCAAACTGCTGCTTACTCCGATATACCATAATTTTGTTGCAGACTCACAGGCCACAATGTCGAAGTGGCACCCATGTCCCCCAACCCAAAGCCCCTTTTCGGCGCATGCGTTGACATCCGGCTCTGACATGCTTATACACAGGGATTGGAGGCCGTCCAATGTCAGCCGAATCGTCAACCACTAGATTTGCTTTCGCGGCCCTTGATGCGACCGTCTATGAATAAGGCAGCACGACGGCCTTTGTACGGGTGGGTAGCCGTTGTACGTCCAATCTGGACCGGTGCCGCCGCACCGGTGGTTAATGGGGCGCGCGCAACTGATGAGGATGAACTGACCCCGAATTAACAATCTTGACCGGTGCTGCCACTGCTTAGGTGGTGATCGGTTCAGCTTATAAGCTTATGACTTATGGCTGAAAACACTATAGCTGGCTGAAAAAAGTACTGTAGCTGACAGAGGCTTATTTAGTATAATTAAATTTAAAAAATTTTAAAAATATAAAAAATATGTTAACCCATTACGTATAATACAAACAAATACGGGAAAAAAAGAACCGGCAAAAAAGATCAACAAAAAGCCAAAAGTTCAGAAAAAGACAAAATTTATAAATAGTAAAAAATAAACCAGAAGTCAGAAGCCGAAACCGAATTGATCAGGGCCTTAATTAGCGAGCATCGCACAGCTGACCTGAGTACCTGACCCCAGTTTACTAACACACCCGTGTTTCACACACTTGCTAAGTTTCTCGCACACGCATTCAATCACGAGAAACACGAGCAAGCCCGTTCCGGTTACAGAATGCGGAGTACTGGCAAATTAATTACTCGTTAATCTGCTGAAGTTAACACCCTGGCGGTTTTCTAATCGTCAACCGGAGTAACATATCTCGTGGTCCTCGTTCTCAGGTTTCTGAAACACGCAGAAACGGATCGTAAATACCTGCAAGACCAGGAGATGCGTGCGCCATTTGTGGCGAGAGGGAGGGTTTACGCTGGCGGCGAGGGAGGCGCGGTCGCTCGTTAATTAGGGTGTGTTTGGTTGCTGGGATGGGGTGGGATGGAATGGGATGGTTCCTTTGACCAAACTTATCCATGTGTTTGGTTTGAGGGATGGGGTGGGATGGAATGGTCCAAAGTGGGATGAGCTTGTGCAAATTTAGAGAATATTCTTCTTAGATGCTGGACCATGTGGTTCCACTTTTTTTGTGGAACCATCTCATCCCATCTCATCCCACTCCATCCTAGCAACCAAACACACCCTAGCGCAGGAGTCGCGCCCGCCCGCGCGTTCCCACCCACACAAACACCCAGCCCAATTGCCGCGCGTGCCCAGGACGCACCACCCACGCTTTATGCCCGGCCAAGTTGAGCTTTGACACACACCAAACACCTTCCCCTTTCCTCTGTATATATAAACGCGCACAACCACACAGAGGCTCACAAAGCCAACTCGGACCGAACAAAAAGATCACCGGTTCAGCACCAGCACCACATTGCAAAGCTACAAGAAGTCCACCCACAAGAAAAGGGAGAGGGAGGAATGGCGATCGCCGTGAGTGGGCACTGGACGCGGCTGCGGACGCTCGGCCGCGGCGCGTCGGGGGCCGTGGTTTCGCTGGCCGCGGACGGCGCGTCGGGGGAGCTGTTCGCGGTCAAGTCCGTGGGCGCGGCGGACGCGGCGCTGCTGAGGCGGGAGCAGGGGATACTGTCCGGGCTGTGCTCGCCCCACGTCGTGCCCTGCATCGGCGGCGGCGACGGCCGGGACGGGTCGTACCATCTCTTCCTCGAGTTCGCCCCCGGCGGGTCGCTTGCCGACGAGGTCGCGAGGAATTGGGGACGACTCGAGGAGCGCGCCGTCCGGGCGTACGCGGCGGATGTCCTGCGCGGGCTGGCGTACCTCCACGGGAAGTCGCTCGTTCACGGGGACGTCAAGGCGAGGAACATAGTGATCGGCGTTGATGGGCGTGCCAAGCTCGCCGACTTCGGGTGCGCGAGAACGCTGGATTCGGTGAGGCCGATCGGAGGCACGCCTGCGTTCATGGCGCCGGAGGTGGCCCGCGGGGAGGAGCAGGGGCCGGCCGCCGACGTGTGGGCGCTCGGCTGCACGGTCATCGAAATGGCTACCGGCCGCGCCCCGTGGAGCGACATGGGCGACGTCCTTGCCGCCGTCCACCGGATTGGATACACGGACGCCGTTCCGGAGGTGCCAGTGTGGCTGTCGGCGGAGGCGAAGGACTTCCTGGCTGTGTGCTTCGCAAGAAACGCCCGCGACCGGTGCACGGCGGCGCAGCTCTTGGAGCATCCGTTCGTGGCATTTGCCTGCCGCGACGTGAAGGCAGAGGAGGCGAAGGCCAGGTGGGTGTCTCCCAAGAGCACACTGGACGCGGCATTCTGGGAGTCGGAGACCGACGAGGAGGACGACGAGATTTCGGAGAGCCCTGCCGAGAGGATCAAATCATTGGCGTGCTCCGTCTCGGCCTTGCCGGACTGGGATTCCGACGATGGTTGGTCCGATGTGCTCGGCGAGCAGTGCGAAGTCTGTGATTCACCGGCAACCAAGGAGTCGGCTGATGTGGCGCGCAGCCCGCCAAGCAAAGTGTCCAGCGAAGCGACAGTGCCAGCTGAAGACATGGTCGTCGGCGGCGACCTTTCGAGCGATGAACGGGACGCAGGGGATGAGCCGTTCGGTGGCGATGTCCTAACCGCTGATCCTTCAATTGAGCGCCATAATAGTTTCTGTTTGAGTTCAGACAGCGATGTACTTTCACTCCAATTACTTTGTGACGGAATTAATGCAATGGAAATTTGGGTTCCCACAAAATTATTGTCCTGCTCTGTTTCTCCCACGTTCTTTCCTGTTTTCGTCTAGTTTCGAATTTCCTACCCGTGAATTTGGAGAAAAGGCCTCGTCCCTTTCAGACTTGCAGTCGGACACGGCACACAAAATTTACTGTAGTGAGTAACCACGCCGTGAAGAACTGAAGACGCACAGCATAACTTGCCTGTAACACCACGGAATGGAAACCCTCGTGATCACTACTATTTCCTTCCACGGCAGAAAAACTGTTTGTTTATATTGCTTTTGTTGATGATTTTTTATTGTGGCTGATGAATAGTAACGATTGATAGAAGTGATTGATGAATAGTAATGTATTATATAAGAAATACGGTACAACGAAAGACACTACGATGTTCAAACCGTAATATGACTTATGAAATTATAATATAATAAAATATATGATACGTTATAATATGTGAAATTAAAAAATAGTGGTTAGAAAATAATGCTGACTGATAAATACAGTGTATAGAAGGTAGGGCGTTTCTACTGACTTTGTTTCTCGATAGAGACTATAGAAAGCAGGGCGTCCCTATTGGCTTTGTTTCTCGATAGGGGATTATTCCGCTTCTCGGCCACAAAACAGACGGGTGCTTTCAATCCCCGAATCGACACGGAGGCCGCCAGCGCGAGCGTACACGTACGAACGTACTTCTCCACTTAATTAATCGCGCGGCCAGGGCAAAACCTCCAGAGTCGCAAAAACCAGCGACCACGAGCGTTGACGGCGCGGCGTCGGCCGAACGGTACCTGCCCCTTTCACGGTAGGGGGCGGGCGAACGGGATATGCTGTGCCCACCGCCCCGCGAAACGTCATTCGTCTCGCGGCGCATCACCGTGTACGCATGGGGCCGGCACGTACAGGACGGCGGCACCGGCTGACGCAACCCCTGTATCATCAGTTCCATCACGGCGCACTGCTATGTCGGTCAGCCTCACCGGGTTCCGCCTAGAAGCGATGCGGTCAAAAGGTAGGCACAATAATTAGGCCTCCCGCGCGGTACCACGGCGATAAACGCAGCTGCCTGCCGTCCTGCGGCGACTGTCACGGCCGTCACGTAGCGGCTAACCCGCGACGCGTGTCGAGCTGGGCGCGGCACGGTGCGAAGCCCGCGTTCAGGCGGCCGTTGCGTCGCCGGGGATTAGCTTTTTCCGATGGATGGTTTTTAGTATGTCTTATAATTTTAGCTAAAAGTAAATAGTAATAATTAAAACAATAAATTTTTAAAAGAAGAGGATGAGTGGTAAAAAAATAAAGGAGATATATGTAACAGAAGTAAGAGGGGTAAGATACATAATGCACTTATGACTCTTTGTCTTATCTTCAAAGCGAAATGATAATGAAAAGAGTGAAGAAGCCGTTTCGAAAAATCAGATGTTCGTATTGGTTTTTGACTTTTCTAAATAGAACCCAATACGAATATGACCTAAACTAGTGCGACTTGTTGTGCCCAGGAGTCTGTCTAAGCGTGGATTCCTCAATCAGGCCAATCAACACCTCGTGTGTGCAACTTTTGAGCACACGAGGGTATAAATAGAGTCTCAATGGTCTTAGGACCTGTTTTTTAGCTTTTTTTAGCTTTTGTTTTCGGTTTCTCTGAGAGCTGAAACAAGCCAAACAATTTATCTAAATGTTTTCTCTAAGCCGTTTTGTAAATATCTTCCTAAGTCAAAAATATGTAAGTTGTTTGCATCAATATCTCTATTGACTATCATAATTTCGAAAAATATAAATAAAATCTATTGATCATAGCCTAGAAAAACATGGCCTTATATCTCCCACAATAACGAGGAGGACGACGCAAGAGCTCCCGATGGAGTCCACGGGGGAAGGGCATTTGGGTTCTGTTTCACCGACTCGTGCCACGGAAGTCCACGGCTTTCGGTTTGCCTCTCTCGGGTCTCCCCCTGGCCCCTTCCTTGTTGCTTTCGCGTCGACTTTCGGACACAAGTTGGGGGCGAGCACTTGATTTATGAATTCTAGAGTGGTCTAGAACATTTTGGTTTTCAGATGGATGGGTCACTTGGAGCAAGGCAATACAATTCCATTCACTAGGGGTGTGTTTGGTTGTCTGCATCCCCTTCATCCTGGATGGGTGGATCCGTATAATCTGGGAAAGAGCCTGTTTGGTTGCCTGTATGAGCGGATACAGCCTGTATGAGCGGATGCAAAAATACGCCTCATCTGGATGGGTGGATACGCTCAAAATGAGATTCACTAGCCATCTGGATGAGTGGATGCGATGTATCTTATGCGGTCCCACGTGTTAGCCTCTCGGTTTGGTAGGCTGCATCCGCTCGTCAGAAGCAACCAAACAGCATCTCGATTTTTGTATCCGCTCATACAGCCTCACCAAACATCTTCTTTTTCTGAAATACGATTCCACTCAGCCTGCATCCACTCATCCAGGATATACGATACAACCTCCATCCACGAACCAAACACACCCTAGGACACTGCAACGTGTTGCACTCCTCCACCAAGAACAGAACGCCAGGTGTTCTCCAGTTCTCACAGACGCGAAGAAAAAGAAGCAAAGCGAAGGAAACCTGTGATCTTAACACTTGTCGAGCGAACAACTGTGACAGGTAATCGGAGTGGAGCACCTACCAAAGGAAGCCGCCAACTCACCAACGAATAGCACAGGTGGCAAAGCTTATACTAGTTCTCTTGTATCTTGCCGACGAGTTTGGAACTATCCTGTATCTGTCGAAAATTAGTGAAACTGGGAATGATTTGAAACACCCCAAATTTTGAGCATTTTTGAAAAATTTCGGAAATTCAACTTGAATTTGGAAACTTGCCCAATTTGGCAAAAACTGGGAAAAATCACTTTCCTTTTTCCTCCCTTTCCGCCTTCGCTCTGGGCCAGCGCCGTTCGCGCGCACGCCACTCGGCCTCTCCTTCCCGAAGCCGCCGACGCCCCACGTTGTCGTTTCCCCCGCCAGCGCAACAGGGGAGGCTGCCCTCCAGCTCAAGCCCGCGAGGACGCCGACCCCACGCGCCAGAGACGCCGCCCCGCCCTTCTCCCCGTGCGGAGAACACCCGGGCAGCCCGCTGTCCTCGCCGGCGCCAGCGCAAGCATTCCAGTTGCTTCTCTCCCTCTGAGGACGAATAAGCACTCGAGTGCTGCAGACTCACCTCGCCACCTCGCCCTCCTTCGCGCGGCGCAGCCCCAGCTCACCCCTCCTCCCCCTTTCCTCGCGGGAGAACGGGCGCCGAACCGCTTCGCAGCTGCGCCACCTGTACACGTCGTATAAAGGCCTAATTCCACTGTAGATCGCTTCCAGGTAGCCCCCTGCCTCTCCCCCACTCCACCGATTGCGCCCTCGTCGCCTCCACCGTCGGCAAGCCGCGCCCCTGAGCCCGGTAAGCCCTAACCGCAATCGGGAGAATTAGCTAATAAAAATCCAATTCCTCCCTCTCGCACGTACACCTCTACTCCCGAACACCGTGACGCGATCACGGGCGAGCGGGAGTCTCAGCCAGCCACGAAGCTCGCCGCCGACCCCAAGGCCGTCCACCGTGGCTAGCCACTCCGGCCTTCCCGAGCCGCACCGCCACCGCCAATGGATCCCTAAGGTCCCTAGATGGTGAAACGCCGGTTAATGGGGTCATAAAGCCGTCGGCATCCCGTAGCGCCACCGGACATGCCCCTGCCTTCCCGAGAGTCCGCGACCATCCCCGTCCACCCAAACTCCTCCAGCTACCCACAAATGGAACCAGCACCCGTGAGCGCACCTTTTGGCTATGGCCGTCCCCCGGGAGCGTCATTGCCTCCGCCTCCCCGCACCGGAGCCTGCGCTCCGTTTTCCCGCCGAGTCGGGAGCGGAGGGAGGAAGACGACGACGCGCAGCCGCCGATCGGGTTTCATCCAACCGTCGGCCTCCATTTAAATCTCAACCGTTCGCCCCGCTCCCCCGCGCCATCCGCTCAGACGCGTCGCCCCGCCTCCATCCGCACCGTCTGCATGCCCACGCGTCGCCCATCGGTGAGACGCGCCGCGCCAATGGCCTGGCTCGCCGCCGCGCGCCGCGCTGGGCTGGCTCTGGGCTCGCTCGGCGAAGGCGGGCCAGCCAACAGCCGCCGAGCCGCGCGGGAAGCCGGCCGCCGCCGCACTGTGCACGCGGGCTGGGCCGCACTGTTCATCGGACCGAGCCCGTTACTGTTCAAAATTCCGAAAAATCCAGAAAATGCCCCAAAAATCATAGAAAATTATAGAAAATTCCCAAAAATACAAAAATACACCATCTTGACCAGAAAATGTCACTGAGTTCAAATCTGGTCTCTATTCCTCCAAATTCAAATTTGTTAAATTTGAATTTTCCTCTTTTGCTAAATCCAAATATCCCAAATACAAATTTCGTCGATTTAAGAATACCATTCCTAGAAAAATGTCCATCCACACGCTTAGGAAATATTGGGCTGAGATATTATTCTAGTTGGTTCTTTTTGAATTGGTTGCTTTGATTTGGACTCAATTGGAATTAAAACTTATGTTATGATTTTATGTGTTTACGCTAGCATCCGACGTAGCTGAAGCCTCAGTTCCGGAGCCGGAGCCGACTGCTCAGATCTACGACATAGTAGAGATTCCAGACCAGCAAGGCAAGTCACATGTTTTTGAACATATTGAAATCCCATAATGTTTACAATACTTAATTAGCATATTTTGCATTATGGATAATTGTGAAATGTATGTGCTTAAATGAAATGTTTAGAATGACATACTATTTAGATAATCCTACCACTGATAAAAAGCCCCGTTTAACTTGATGGCCATATTCACCTTGACAACCTTAGTAAGAAATAAAATAAGGTATTAAAGTAACCATGATCGCCTCATTAAGCAGTTTTGTACTACTAAGGTGTTGGCGCAGTGGTAGGATTTCAAAGTCGATACTAAGGTAAAGATGTCTTTGTGGGAAATCACGTGGTGATTTACGCCACGACTTCACCTTAGAGGAATTAAGACTGGAAGGGTGTCTTTGTGGGAAATCACGCGGTGATCTCGCCACGACCTTACCCGAGTGAGAGGGTGGTATGGATAGGTGGTGGTGCCGGTGGGCACGAGAGGAGATGTGGTTGGATGCCTCGGGTGAAAAATGTAAGGACAAGAACCTTGTGCCAAGTAAAAGACATAGTCAACGCTCAGGCCACAGGAGTTGACTTGTCAACACTGGTCTAGTAGCTGCTCCATTCAATTGAAATTCTACAGGCTGTGATGACAGGTAGACGGGGAGTTAGGTATGCTGCGGGTACCTAACAACGGTAGTATTCACTCACAAGTGGCTAGAGAAGAGTATATGTGCAATTGTAGCCGTGACTGAGTGATGCTATCGGGTAGAGTCTATATAAAGAAGGGAGCAGTGAACCGACCTGGCTTTCTTAACTCTGTCGCGGGAGTTAAGGGATCGTGTGGGTAAAGTTGAGCAACTCTGCAGAGTGTAACAAATGGTATTCGAATACGCTGTGCTTCCGGTTAATAGAGCTGTGTTAATTGGGTGATTCCAATAACGAGGCATAAGTAGGATTGGAGATGATTTAATGTGATAATTGATGAACTGATTCTGTTAATCAAACCCCTGATCCTAAGGAGCAAATATCTTCAAGTTTTGCTTGCTTACAAATAAAACTGCATCCAACCACTGTAATACAACACATATACTCCCATCCTTGAAATACCGTGCATATAGTAGACCAGGGTTTACCCCTATGACTTGCTGGGTACAGTGGTACTCATGATTTGCTAAACATCATCAACAGAAGGCCAATACTGGCAAGATGACGTGATGGAAGAAGACGCTCCTGAAGAACCAGTCTACTTTGAGGAAGATTGGGCTTAGGTTTTAGCCACGCTCAGGCCGTCGATCCTTTTGTGTGTATGTGGTAGAGTATGGGCTTATGCGTCCGCTGTGTACCTTAACAACAATATAATAATGTAATAAAGTTGGTATGTTTATGTAAGCTGGTGCTGTTGTGATGATCACATGTAACGCTAGAATGTCATAATTGTACATCCCGTACGGCTATGATGTTCCGTACCGTCTCCAGAAATGGAGGCGTTACATGATTCGATTGATGCGAGGGGATCATCACTTCGCTGGAGTAGGCCAGGGGGGATGCTTATCACCAAGACGTGGTTGGAATGGTTTCTTGCTTATCACCAAGATGTTCATCACAGTTGTTTTCAGATTCATCAGGCCACGCCAACGTGATTTTTCCGAGACCATGGATCAGAAAATGCAATGCCATTTTACGGGACAACTAATTACAGTTTTTTTAGTCAGGTTCCAACGCCTTAAGATCTGGGGTTTCCAACCGTCCTAGCACAGGGAGAGCCAGAAGAGCAGTACGTGTCCTCACTGACCAGCTCAACCTACAATACGGTTGCACCAGTCCAAGGAAGGCCGCCGCCGCCTGCCATATAGAAATATGGGATAAGCCGTCGCACGAACAAGCAATAGAAGAAGGTAAGGCTGCGATCATTGTGGCTTATGAACAGTGCTCATGGCTTATTTGGTACTATTTATAAGTTTCGTCTTTTTCTGAATTTTTTGTTTTTTGTTGAGCTTTTTTGCCGGTTCTTTTTTTCCCGTATTTGTTTGTATTATACGTAATAGGCTAACATATTTTTTATATTTTAAAATTTTTTAAAATTTAATTATGCTAAATAAGCCTCTGTCAGGTACAGTGCTTTTTTCAGCCAGCTACAGTGTTTTCAGCCATACCGATCACCCCCTAAATCATGCATTTAAATTTTTTCTTTAATATTTATTTAACCCTTTTCTCTGATAATTATAAAGTTACGAAGATTAGGGTTAAAATCCTACTTGAAAACCAAAGAAACAGAGTCAAACACAACTAGACAGCAGGAAAACACAATGTGGTCGAAAGCAATCAACGCGGTCAAAATTCAACTACCAGTCGGAAGTTCAACATGGTCTGAAATAGTATGGGTTGGCACTATTTCTAGCAGATCGAATTTGGTGAATAGTAACATGTTTGGGATGAACCTAACGGTTCAAACAGTAATTGACTGGGTTGTGAACAATATTGGGCTTAAACAGTGAGCCTGGCCCAATTGGCCGACTGGGACAAGGTATAGTTTGGGCAAGCTTTGCTGGCCTATCTAGGGGGGGGTCCATAGAGTGCGAAGCCTAGCTCTTTAGAGCTTGCACTCATGGGCACCCGAATAGTGAGAATGGTGGTGACGTAAAATTGGGTGACAACGAACAGTGGCGAGCGATGGTTCGGCAAGTATCAACTCAACATGAGCAACCCATCTTAAGCACACACATGGATAGATGTGGTGTGGAGATGGCTGGTGAAAGTGGTGCTTGGCCGGAATAGGGCATGGCACAGCGGAGCTATGGTGAGGTTATGGCCAAATTGACAAGGCTCGAGCATCTAGGAGGCGAGGGGAGTCTAGCGGCGGTGATGGTTTAGCTTGGGGATGTCTCGATGAGTTTTGGTGATGGTGGCCGTGGCGCGGCGGAGTAATGGCCCGTGGGCTCACGAGTGATAACTTGGGCGTTGATGGCACAACTTGGTCGGAGAGGAGGAAGAAGGCTTGCAGTGGTTGTGAGGTGTGCAAAAGGTGATGTAGTAGTCATTGAGCTCAACTTTATAGCTTTGCAAAGGTGGTCACGGCAGGAGCAGTGCACTCAGTGTGTGGATGGCATCATGGATGGACAGGTGAAACTCAGCTCCTCGCTGGCGCAGGCGCATGAGTTGTTGCGGTGAGCAACAGCGTTACGCGCATGTTGAGCGGCTGACAGCGAGAGGTGGTAGCGGCGCGGTTTAATGGTGGACCAGCATGGCGTGTAGTCAGTGGCGGCGTTATGGTGGGGTACGGTTTGTCAATGAGGTGGCACAGTTGCTATGCCATCTTTGACGCAGTTGCAATGACGAGCGGGTGAAGCAGGGCTAGTGAGAGCGTAAACCATGTTTCGGTGCGCGGCAGCGGGAGCAGAGCGATGGCGTTGTGGCTTGGATATGTTTTGGGCGAGGGGAAAACAGGTTTCCAAAAGGAAAACACAGAAAGTTGAATGGGTCTATGGATATAGCAAAATTTTCAAATTCAAACAAAAATTAGATAAATTCAAAAATTTTGAATTTTTTTGGCTGTTTTACAACCCAATACATTTAATTCGTGGATTTTTCTTCTTATGGTACAAAACACGAGCTTGAGAATATTCATACATACTCGTCCTATCATGTGTACACGGAGTACTAAAGCGAAACTGAATTACTGACGCCCCCAGGCCAAACGTGAGAGAAGCGGTGACGCGGCTTAAGAACCTTCCCCGGAGAGAGAGGGGACGAGTGCTCCGCTCCAGGCCTCCAGCCCAATTTGACATCGCTTCCCACCTCGCTCCCCCGCTCCCGAAACCAAAATCCCCACGTGATTCGCTATCAAGCCACGTTGCCCCCGAACCTGTCGGTCCTGCAGGCGTTTGCCGGGCTCACTCGAGCGACCCACACGCCAGTCTCTCCCGTCAGCGCACACGCCAGCCGCTCGCACGATCTTCACATGCTTTTCGCGCCACACCGCCGAAAGAATCGCTACGGATCGAAGCCGAGTCACTGGTTTCGATAGAAAACGTTTCCGTTCCCCGTCGCAATACTCTATAAATATATGCGCCGAGTGCTCAGCTCCCACTCTAAACACGGGCGACACAGCGACAGCGGCAAATCACGCAATTTAACCAACCGAGCGGAGTTGCACTACAGATTCGAAATACTACTCGTTGCAACAAACGAGCGCCGAGGAACGAATGGAGACAGCGGTCAGCGGCAGGTGGACACGCGTCCGCACCCTCGGCCGTGGCGCGTCCGGCGCGGTGGTGTCCCTCGCCGCGGACGACCGATCGGGCGCGCTCTTCGCCGTCAAGTCGGCGCTCGCCGCGGGGGCCGAGGAGCTCAGGCGCGAGGGGAGCATCCTGTCCGGGCTCCGCTCGCCGCACGTCCTCCCCTGCCTCGGCTTCCGCGCCGACGCCGGCGCGGGCGGCGAGTGCCAGCTGTTCCTCGAGTTCGCGCCCGGCGGCTCGCTCGCCGACGTGGTCGTGAGGAGCGGGGGGCAGCTCGAGGAATGCGCCATCCGGGCGTACGCGGCGGACGTGGCCAGGGGATTAGCGTACCTCCACGGGAGGTCGCTCTTGCACGGGGACGTCAAGGGGAGGAACGTCGTGGTCGGCGCCGATGGCCGGGCGAAGCTCGCGGACTTTGGGTGCGCGAGGACGATGGATTCAGACAAACCGATCGGAGGCACGCCGGCGTTCATGGCGCCGGAGGTGGCGCGCGGGGAGGAGCAGGGGCAGGCGGCCGACGTGTGGGCGCTCGGCTGCACCGTCATCGAGATGGCCACCGGGCGCGTCCCGTGGAACGACATGGTCGACATCCTCGCGGCGGTGCACCGGATTGGGTACACGGACGCCGTGCCGGAGGTGCCCGGGTGGCTGTCTGCGGATGCGAAGGACTTCTTGGCCCGGTGCTTTGCAAGAGACCCACGCGACCGGTGCACGGCGGCCCAGCTGTTGGAGCACCCATTCCTGGCGTCAGCCGGCTGCGGCGTAAAGGCAGAGGCGGCGGCGGCCAAATGGGTGTCTCCCAAGAGCACGCTGGATGCGGCGCTCTGGGAGTCCGACACCGACGACGAGGACGACATGATGTCAGAGAGCCCTGCCGAGAGGATCAAGGCACTGGCAGGCGCCTGCTCGGCCCTGCCGGACTGGGATTCCGACCAAGGCTGGATCGACGTGCTCAACTTGCCCTGTGAAGCTCGCGATGTCGCAGCGGCCGAGGAGAAGGCCCGCGAGGACGAGCCCATCCCGAGCGAAGTGTCGGAAACGGCGGCTGCGTTCTTCGAAGTCCATATGGATGGTGTTGATCGTGAGTGTATTGTAGGATTAACTGCTCTGTCAATTGAGCAGCGGGAAGAGTTTTCTTTGGGTCTTTTCAGTGACCCACTTGTATTTCCTGTCAATACCTCTGATCAAACTGAAATAACAAAAGTCTTTATTACACCCAAATTGGCTCCTTTTAAGTTTTAGCCCCTGTTTCTGTTCGTTCTGTTCTGCTTAATGATTCTATCGATTGATATTAATCTGACGAAATTTGGAACTGCCGAACCGGTGTGATGCGGTGGTTCCAGAAACGCTGTTCTAGAGGAAGGCGTGAACCAGTGATTGGTGACTGGGAGTACATCTTCTCATGGGCCATGCTAAAAGTAGTGACTAGATCATGCTAGTAAAGGCTAGAGAACATCACACTCGGGACATTTGGATTTTTCTAGCCTTTCTTGGCTTTGGGCAGTTCTCCCGTCAATTCCCGGTTAGATATGCTCAGCAGGAAGCTTATTGCGCAAATTCGTCATGCTGTATTTAGCTACTGGAGTACTCTGTGGTTTATAAGAATGCAGTTCTTTTTTGGTTTTTCATCCGACTTTTACTTCAGATTTTTCAGTAATTATTATTTATTAAACTAATAAATTATAATAAAAACCATAAACTGTAGACTTAGAACGCCCCGTTGCCATGCGGCCTGATCTCGTAAAGTCCAGTGGCAGCATCTTCCAAACTTCCGGGTACGCTTCTCTAGCACCGTAAAAACGTTGCCGTACACGTGGTGGGAGGGACGACGAGAGGGGTCCATGAGCTTGCCCAAGTCCTCCGGACTTAGCTCACGTGACACGTCTCCAAACCCTCTCGAAAAGCTTTTCCTTGAAACTTCTGTAGTTCTGTGCATGTTCCTAGATTTTTTCCCTACCTCTGATAAAAATCGATTGTCCGATTAGCCGGAGCATATATACTATTCTACTGAGAGTCTTGTGCCATTTCTGAATTATCAATTGTTGCATTTTCGATTCACTTCTGCACACTGGTTGGCACTTCGTGTTGTTGTTGGAATAGAGTGAAGTCAATCATGCACGGTACCACAACAATTTAGTCGCAAAAACAACAAATCGGTTCTTTGGGCGTGCCTATAGTTTTTGTTTTAGAATTTTAAATTTTGATTGTTTCTAAAAGAGGATACGGAGAGAAAGATATCCGTGTGTGATTTTAATTAATATAGATGAAGTCGAGATAATATCTACTACAATTAATCTAGCAAAAAGGAATTGGCACCTTCAAAAGGGGGTTACTCTCACAAAGAATAATCTAGCAAAAAGGAATTGGCAAGGTAGCACCATTTGTTGTTTTTGTAGCTCTATGGAGACGATACAACATCTTTTCTTTGATTGCCACTTTGCAAGATTTATTTGGAATACCGTTTATATCACCTTTGGAATTCAGCCCCCTTCTAGCTTTGCGAACATGTTTGATTCTTGGTTGAATGCCATTCGGCCAAAACTTAGAAATCAAATATTTGTAGGAGCTGCTGCATTATGTTGGGCTATGTGGTTGAATAGAAACGATATGGTATTCAATAATTCTAAATCTATTACATACGCAGTTATCTTGAGGCAACATATTGGATTCGACAATGGTCCCTACTACATAAAGAAGAGGCGAGATCAAATCTCAAAAATGGATGCAGATTGTTGGAGACCGTAATCATGGAGGTTTTTGCGAAGTTCGGTTGGAAATTTAGGAATAGAATTGAAGTGTAGCTTCTTTCCTCTCCTTTCTTTATTTGTAGTTTGATTTCTTGTGGAGTTGGAGCCTATGTGCTCGGTTTTGTATTGAACAGCTGTGTACTTTCTCCCCAGAAGTAGAAGCTGGAACTTTGTTCCATTATCTAAAAAAATGAGACACTGTAAGAATTGTTATATTCTTAAGTGTTATCAGTTGGTTTATACATAGTATATGTAGGATTCATAGACTTAAGATGTCATAGTTTTCTATATGTATAATAGTTTACTTAGGGGTTGCTAGATACTATTTCGTAACTAGGTGGTCATAAAAATAACTTCTAGGTTTACTATAAAATATACAGAGAAATATGAGCGATAAAGATTAAATTTGCTCCTTCTATATAACAAGAGAGATATCTCTAGGTCTCTTGATGTGATTGGATTAACAAAGAACATGGCTATGCTGAATGTGGTTGAGGAGCCAATCACAAATTGAGTAATCTACTACAGCTTCAAGTAAAGAATCAAACTATCATAGGATGTCACGTTTCTTACGTTGAGTTCGATCTGGTATCCTAAGGCAAAAGAATTGATACATAAACATTATATAGATTCGTTCGACACAACTTTATGTATATTTGGGAGTCGTTATGTTTTGCTAGAGACTACCGCTAACTTATGGATCAGATATGAGTTTTTAGTTTATACCCGAATATGCATGAATTTATAAGGCTATATATATTTAACGGATTGGAACTATAAGAGCCTAGCTAATTCATCAGTTTGATTTTTTCATCATCGTGGTCCTTTTTGTTATGCGGGGATGGATTGGTGTGCTTCTGATGGTACAGGTATTGTGATTGCGTTGTCATCTGTAACCATAGTCTATGCAGGTGTCATATGCACCAAGAGAAAAAGATCAAGACACTGGATTATTGGCTGACGGCTGACGCTGATGCGCAACAGCGAAACGTGCTTTGTAGGACATGCGGCTGCTGCGTGATGCGTCGGCACGTCGCTGACGCCTGCTGTGACGCACACCAGATTCGCCGCCAGATTCTTTCTTCCGTCCGGCCTTGCTCCAGATTCTTTTTTTAATTATAAAGGGGTAGTACACTCACACGCAGCACGTACACAAATACATATAGGCATCGTATTAAAACACACGTTAGATTTAGAGTAAAAGTCTAGATAAATTCTTGATTTATTCAGCATCTTATAAAACACGAGCACATATTTTCTCACTGAATATACATGTGTATGTGAAGATAAGCGCTCACGTTGAACCTGTGGTTCGAATGTGGGAGGGACAGACAGTCGACGACAGTCATAGCCACTTGAGCATAGCTCATTTCTCACCTTACTCAGATGCAGATCAAACAGAACATTGAATTTAGAGGTAGCAATTTCTCCAGGAAGGCGAGGCCCTACCGGGAATTTTCCCATTGGGGACGGGGAGCGCTCTTCCCCACGGGAAACGAGGACGGCCCCTGCTAGGCTAGTGGGATGGGGACGGGTCGTCCTCCCCCACGGGCCTCATAGGGACCAAGTAAAAATAAAATTTATTTTTAAATAATATATTATAGTATTAAATATAGAAGATTGTATTGTTTGCTTGTATATTTAGACTAAAACTTGAATCTATATGTTAGACTATATATTCTGAAACTATATTTTATTAGAAAAAGTATGCCTAAATAATTAAAAACTAACAAACAAAGTTGTATTATTACTTTTAAAAAATGTTTTAACCTATTTTTAATCCCCACAGGGATCCTGTGTGGGTTGGGTCCCTGTAGGGACGGGGGCAGGGGGTTGTGTCCCCTCAGGAAGGCTAACAAGGCTGGGGACATGGCGGGCAGGCAGAGATCAAGACAGGACCGCTGGGCCTCCTCCAGGACCCTTCTGCCCCATTGCCACACCTATTTGAAGTGTCCACACAAATGGCGAGGTGTAGCCACTTTTTTTTTTCAAATTCAGCCCTCATATACCATTTTTTTGGGGGCAAATTTAGCCTCTTTCTTGGACCTATTAGAGCTAATTAAGGCTCATGATTAGCACTGATTGAAGTATGCACCGTAGTTTATGTGTGGCTGGCCGAAGAGTCGCCGAACTAGGAGGCTCGGCAGGTGCGAGCCAATCTTCCGGCAAAGTATAACACAAAGATTAGATGCGCATCTCAGCAATGGAAAAATTCTATTATGTAACAGGTATTGTACACTACTGTAGCATGTACAGCACCACGGAAAAATTGCGGCTCTCGACAAAAAATTGCGGTGCAGTATTTTTTCATGTGCTACAGTGTTTATATACCACGTGTCAGTATCCTATTGGTTTGTTACACAAATTCATCTGTGACTCCGTTACACAGTAGAATTTCTTCAATAGAAAAATGCCACCACTATTGACTGCATAACAATCAGTACAGGTGCATGCATCTGCATCCCAGAGTTAGGATAAACTTGACTGCTGGGGTCAGGGCGAGTAGATAAAAATCTAGTATTCTTCAGCCAGAGACAAACGTTCGGGCCAATGTCAGGGTCGCCCTGGCGTGCCGAACTGCTGCTTCGGCCACTCTGCGCACTGCGTTAGTGCTCACGCCGCCGCCTCTCTGCAAAAAAAAAAAGCCGGAGGAATGGAAAGGAAATCCGTGCTGTTTGCTCTGAACGGATGGCGATTCAGAGCTAGATTATTCGACAGCGACGCGCCCGCCCGGTAGTGCACCAACCGCGACGAGCTAGCGTGCGGGTGAGCAAGATATGCGTATGCAGTTTTCCTAACTGAGCTCGTGCTTTGCAGGCCGTGGACCGGTGGCCGATGGTCTAGCCAGGGGCGGATCCAAAGAGAGGTAGTAAGCCCGTGCCGCCACTCAGTCGCGAGAACTCGGGTATATAGTCAAGATTTAATCTTTAGTCTTGCTCACTCTCAACTAAAAGGCCCTCACTCATGCTAAAATTATGAATGAGAACAATTCAGCATACTATGTGTATTGTTGTGCCCCCTCTCAGATTTTGTCCTGGATCCGCCCCTGGGTCTAGCATTGGTCCATGTTGTTTGCTAAAAAAAATATTAAAAACTAATATAAACATCTTTTTTTAAGTGGCTTCTTCACTTCTTTCGTTATCATCTCGTTTTGAGATAAGACAGGAATCATGAGTGCATCATACACCCCACTTCTTTCGCCCCGTCATATGCACGTATATCTCCCTCTTCTTTTTACGGCTCGCCCTCTTCTTTTAAAAATCACTTTTAAAAGATATTTCTGTTCCTTTTCAATCAAAACCACAAGTCACAGCTAAAGACAACAGTAAAAACCAATTCGAATGGCTCCATAGTCTTCTTGTGCTGTTGTTTTTGTCCTTGGTCTTTTGGTCAACTCAGGTGTGAAACGCAAGCACGGACAGCCGGGGACAAACTCAAAATGGTCTCGGTAAATTTAATCACGAGCTCGCGTTCAATTTGGACTTTTGAATCCAGCTATGCATGCATGTCTTTCACTGTTCATCAGACATATGTTAAGTATTTTTTTTGTTCGGTCGACGAGTAATGTCAAGGATACCCAAAGGGAGCATATTCTGTTCTATTTTAGGCTTGGTGGGCCAATTGAGCGCTGAGGGCACGTTTGATTTTGTCAATTCAAAACATGTGCCGGCTAATTTATCAGGCGAACAACCCGGGCTGAAGAACGGTTCAGCCTAACATGCCATGAAGAAAGGGTGCATATTAAGGCACCCAAGGACAGATCAGGCGAAGCTGCATGCCAATAGAACAAGAGAGATGCAAGCGAAAGAAACCATTTTAATCGTGGCGACCTAACAAGCTAGCCAGGTGATCAGATCCAAGGACAGGTTGCTCTCATGACTCGTGAGCTAGCGCCTAACTGTGAAGCTGGCGCGCGTGATGCAATGCTTCGTGAGGCACTTGCATCTGAACATAGCCAGGTCGACGAGATTTCGATCTACGATTCAGGAATGTTAGGCGAGATCCATCGTTGTAGTGTTTTACTACTAGCACCCGCAAAACCGGGCACATCGCACTGCATTAGCAAACATATTTGGTTGGGGACATGGTAAATCAAGTTTGTGCCAGTAAATGCATGGTAGGTAAAAGTTTCTGTTTCCACTCGAGTTGTTTTGTATCTCAGTTGTGAATGTCATCATTAGAACTACACTAATCTCCTCGAGCATCATTCGTATAGAGTAGATGAAAGACCAGTCTGAGGATTATGAACAGCCATCTCCACCAGTCCACAGTGCCACACCGTCCATCCAAAAAGGCGAAGGCAAAGGCAAATATTTCATTGGATCGAATCTCTGTTAAAGGCGTCCTCGAGTTGGCATCTCGTTGATCAAGAAAAGTCAACTCAAATAGTATGCGAAGTGGTAGTAGGAGCAGACCGCACCAGCTCGCCACCAACTCGACGTCATGCTGATGCACCATATAATCATACGTGAATACATGATTAGGGCATCTGTAGTGTACGAAAATAGAGGGTCTTAAGTCACCTTAAGGTCAACCTTATACATTACAGGGATGACCTTAAACAGGCTATAAGCAAAAAAAGACTTAAGGCTAGTCCTCAAATTAAAGATCTGGCCACAAGCATTAAAATACAATTTTTCTTTGTCTGCCAAGTGAGATCGTTTTAAGGCCCCTTAGTTATATACACTATAAAGTCAGCCTTAAGGTTTAGATAAAATCCACCTTAAAATCTATTAGGTTATATACACTACAGATGTCCTTAACTCTGTTCCAGTATTCCGTACGTAAAGGTTGCTTGGATAACAGATCTGCCTACTTTACTAAAAAGAGGAGACGAATTGGTGTTCGTGAACAAATTCGATCGTGATCGGTTGGAAGCACGAGCTGATCTCGACGTCACTCCTGTTTCGCACGATGCAATTTGGTCTCGAACTGCCACATGATTGATCGATAAACTTGCAACGTAAAGCATACGCACACGAGGTGTACCAACTGGCTGGTCGCCAAAGAGTTGAAAACTTGAAATTTGAGCGAAAATGGATTTGATAACTCTATTTCTGTTACAAATACGATCGAATCTCACTGTTTCATTCCCGTCAGAATCAAACGGGTGTGAAATTTTATTTCTACCACTGCCTAAATGCACATGATAGAAGTAGCTGTCCTGACGACTGGAGGCATCGATTGCTCCTGCATTGCGCCGGAGATCGTTGCTGCCATCCGCAGCAACGGCAGGTTGCTCAAACTCTGCGTCTGATGCTTCGGCCCAGACGAAGTAGTCCGGATCGGCCGCGTCATCGGCCGGCGGCGTCTCGGGGACCTCGAAGCCCTCGTCGTGCACGTCGATCCAGCCTTCGTCGGAGTCCCAGTCCGGCAAGGCCGAGGTGGCGCACGCCAATGCCCCGATCCTCTCGGCGGGGCTCGTTGACATCTCGTCCGCCTCGTCATCGGTGTCGGAGTCCCATAATGCATCGTGCAGTGTGCTCTTGGGGGACGCCCATTCTTGCTTCGCCGGCTCCGCCTTGTAGTCGCGGACGGCGGCGGAGGCAACGAACGGGTGTTCCAAGAGCTGCGCCGCCGTGGACCGGTCGCTGGGGTGCCTCCTGAAGCACCCGTCCAAGAAGTCCTTGGCCTCCGCCGACAGCCACCCGGGCACCTCCGGCACCGCGTCCGTGTACCCGATCCGGTGGACCGCGGCAAGGATATCGTCCATGTCGCTCCACGGGGCGCGGCCGGTGGCCATCTCGATGACGGTGCAGCCTAGCGCCCAGACGTCGGCCGCCGGGCCCTGCTCCTCCCCGCGCGCCACCTCTGGCGCCATGAACGCCGGCGTGCCGCCGATGGGCAGCACGGAATCCATGGCCCTCGCGCAACCGAAGTCAGTCAGCCTTGCCCGGCTGTCGCCGCCGATCACCACGTTCCTTGCCTTGACATCCCCGTGCACCAGCGACCTCGCGTGTAGGTACGCCAGCCCCCTCGCCACATCCCCGGAGTACGCCCGGATGGCGGGCTCCGGGAGGCGCCCCCCGCTCCTCGCGGCCTCGTCGGCGAGCGACCCGCCGGGCGCGAACTCGAGGAAGAGCTGGTACTCGCCGCCCGCCGCGGCGCGTGACCCGAGGCAGGGGACGATGTGCGGCGAGCAGAGCCCGGACAGCACGCGCCCCTCGCGCCTTAGCTGCGCCGCGCCACCGGCGCCGGCCGACTTGACGGCCAGGAGCTTCCCGGAGTCGTCGTCGGACGCGAGCCAGACGACGGCGCCGGACGCGCCGCGGCCGAGCGTGCGGACCCGCCTGAGCTGCTTCACCATGGCGGCATCCATCCTTGGAAGAGTTTCTTGTGTGGATTGGTTGGAATCCGGGAGGAATTGTTGGAAGCGAAGAAGCGGATGGTGTGTGAGAGCTGTGCTTTCCCCGTGGGGAGTGGCGTGCGACCAGGCGAGAAGAGGGGAGGAGAGGTGTATTTGTACCGGTCCACCTGGGTGCGTGGAACACGTGCGGAAACCGAGCAGGGGAGGAGGGAGGGAGCGAGGAAATAGGCAGCGTGCGTTTTGTGCGCACTCGCGGCCCTGGCTGCAAAGGAAGGTGTAACGAACTTGTAGGTCCAATCCTGGTCGTGGTTTTTCGGCATTTTTTTCTGCTGCCTTTTTTGTTCGACGGATCGGGATCGCTGCAGGGGTTTGTGCACGAGCGCCTCAATATCTAATACGCGTTAGTTGACAAGCACGCCGGCCTTACATGATAGGTCCAGCTCATTTCAGTTTTAGTTTCTGATTTCTGATTTATTTTTTATTATTTATAAATTTTGTATTTTTTTGAATTTTTTACTGGTTCTTTTTTTATTTATTCGTGTTGTCTGTAATGAGTTAACATATTTTTTTCTCTACTTTCTAAATAAGTCATCTCTAGTTACAGTAAAATTTCAGTTATAAATCATAACTTTTCGGTCTAACTGAGCGGAACCTAAGTTTAGTACATGATGCTACTACTGATTCGTAAGTGTCAGCAATCTCGACGTCTCTATGTGCTCCCTCCGATGGATAAGGCTTGCTTGATGCATCATGTCATCTTCTCCCTTTCATGGTAACGTCCCGGTCTTGTCCTCGACATTTTTCACCTTGAGCTTCTTGCGACGTGGAGACGTTTCGGAGGACGGGCTGCCGTGAGGGTAAGACAAGTCCATCGTCCACGGTTATTTCGGGCAGCACGTTTTGTTACGCAGGTGTCAAATTACATGGGCACTCGCCGAACATTCAACCATTTCTTTCAACATCCATGTGCATGGAGTTTGCCTGAACGACTAGTTACGTCTTGCATCTGGCGTAACACTTTTTTAGGTAAGCACATGCACCGGATAATAGCTGTCGTCTTTGATGTATACCTGAGGGGATTTCTGATCTATTTCATTTCAGCTGGAAAGTTTTTCCCCTAAAAACATGAAGGCACATTCTTTTTTTTTTTTTTACTTTTGTTTCAATTCTTTTTAGCAATCACTATTTAATATACTAATAAATTATGAAAATAATCACAAGCTACAGCCTAAACAAATGCCCCCTAATGATTAGGCCGTTGAGCTAATGTTTCGGTAGAGTTGCCCAAAGTGTACTGCCCTTTGTTTCTCTGCTAGTCCATTCCGTTCTCTTCACACATCATCACTTACACATGCGTTACCTAATATCTTGTTCCTATATGACAGAGAAATCGGGTCAAACATATCCATATGTTACTGTTGAGAAAGTTTATGCCCCATGTCATGTTCACAAATTGCACCTTGCCAATCATGCATGCACTTGCGGAAGGCTTCCAAATCGATTTTAATATCAGTAACCGACTTGATGACGATATAATAATATTCTAATTACTATATCATTATATTATTCAAGTGTACTTTTTCTCGATAAAGGAGATATTCAACAAGATAGTCGTAAGTCTTACCGCAACTACTTCTTAGCCGTAAGTTTTTGTACGACTACATAGTCATAAGTCTTTCTTCGACCACATAGTCATAAGTTCTACTGCGACTACTTCTTGGTCGTAAGTCTTTCTATAACCATATAGTCATCAGTCCTACTACGACTACTCCTTAGTTGTAAGTCTTATTACAAATACATAGTCGTAAGTCCTACTGCGACTACTTCTTGGTCGTAAGTCCATGGAGAAACCTGTCTTCCAAGGCTCTGGTAATTTCCTTGTCGGCAAGTTCTCTTTCTTCTGATGTCCTCATGGCAGGGGAGTGGAACGAGGAGAACTGGTTCAATTTGGCCGACTACGCGGATATTGACATGGAGGCCTACTATGACTACGAGCAGGTCATGCTTGCTTTCGACGATGAGGTTGTCCCTTGAGATCCATCCCGGGATCTCGTAGACTGCGCCACGGGAAAGGCTAAGGAGGGATCCATATCCCCCGCAACAGTATGCCAGATGGAGGAACCGGTTTCCCCACATGGCAAGAGTCAATCTGACCGTGAGCAGGACTCGTGACATAATGAGAGGCCCACCTCCAAGTGTTCGAGTCCCCCAACGACCACTCTAGCAGTTTCAGCGAGCCTTGGAGTCCGTCATTTCAAGAATTCATCACCAACTGGTAGTAGTGAGTCTCCTATTGTCCATGAACAGAGGATGGGTGGGCTCCCTGTGAATCTGTTCGCACTCATGTACGGTTCAACTACAATGAGAGATGGTTATAACTCGGAATTCTCCTACCTGGCGGGGTTTACTTTAGGCCACGATGCACTCTTGCTGGAGCATTCTTCAAGTGAGGGGACCTCCATTAGGATTCATCGACTACTCGTGAGATGAGACTCTCAACTAGTCGTGAATCAGGTCAGCAAAGAATATCAATGCCCGAGTTCGACCATCTCTCATTACTTGTTGGAAGTCTGGAAGCTTGAGAAGCACTTTTTTGTTTTCGAGTTACAGTATATCTCTCGGAAGGATAACTTCCTCGTAGACCAGTTGGCTTGACTAGCTTCTTCCCGATCACAAGTACCACCAGGAGTTTTCTTGGAGCAACTCCAGAAGTCGTCTCTGGTCAAAGTACCAGAGACAACTCCTAATGAGACAACATCCCTAGAGTACGAAGATAGTTGGATGGTGCCCATCTACGAGTATCTATAGAAGGGTTTCGTACATACCTCTTATAGAACGCTAGTCAAAAAGGCCTTTCGACAATGTTTTTAATGGCTAACAGCCCTTAATGACGCTAAAGAGTTGGTTAAGAAGTGTGTACAGTGCCAATTTCATAATAGACAAATATACCAATTGGCTCAGGCTCTTCAAACAATCCCTCTCTCGTGGCCTTTTGCGACCTGGGGGTTTGATATCATAGGACTGTTCCCAATAGCATCAGGGGGCTTTGAGTTTCTTTTTGTAGCTATTGACACGTTCATGAAATAGATCGAGGTTGACTCTGTGACGGGGATCACAACGAAAGCTGCAAAAAGGTTCATGATGAGAAGCATGATTACTTGATTTAGAATACCAAGTCGAATAATTACAAATAACGGTAAGCAATTTTTTAGTGCAAAATTTCAAGAATTTTGTGACAAATTGGATACCAAACTATGTTATGCTTCAGTTGCCTATCCTCAAAGGAATGGGACAGTCGAGCATGCGAATGGCTACATAATGTAAGGAATCAAGGCTCGAGTCTTCTACCAGCTTGTAAAGCATTTCGAGGCTTGGGTACAAGAACTTTCTTTAGTATTATGGGCAATTCGCATGACACCTAGTCGGGCGACAGAAGAGACATCATTTTTCCTATTCTTCGGGGCCGAAGCCATAATTCCCCCGAAACTAAAGATACAGTCAACAAGAGTCAACAACTTCAACGACTCCAACAAAGAGCAACTCTGAGCTGATGATATCAACCTGCTCGAAGAGAAGAGGGATCAAGCCTTAATCCGATCTGTAGTTTATCAGCAAGCTATGCATAAGTACTATGATCATAAGGTCCAACTTTGTAGCCTTGCTGTATGTGACTTGATGAGCTATTTGCAGTAGTCATTTGTCTCTTGAGAGTTTGTATTTGTTTCTTGAGAAAAATAGAAAATACAAGAGAGAGCGAGTGAGAAATCTTAAGAGATTGTCAACAGTTGAGTTCTAACATCGGAGGTGAGCCAGGTGTCCGACGCGCCGCGGCCGAGCGTGCGGAGCCGCCGGAGCTGCTTTACCATGGTGGTGGCATCCATTCCTGAAGGATTGCACTGCGTGGTGTGAACCTGTGAGGCGAGGTGAGGAGTGGCGAGGAGGAAGGCGCGTATTTGTATGGCTACTTGGACGTGCGATGCGCGGAACACATGCGCGGGGGGGAGAGCGAGTCGCGGGGGCAGCGCCCGTCAACTCCAAGGGGACGGCGTAACGAGCTTGTAGCAGCAGCGCATGGTCAAATTCTGGCGCCAGGCGCGCGGTGGATACGACTCCCCCATCCTTCTTCGGACGTTCGCCTTCTAGTGATGTTTCTGTTAGGAAACCAGGACTCTATCTGGAGTCCTTATCTGATTGGGCACCCTCACCGTAGACTATAAATAGGGGCCTAGACCCCCCCTCATGATGTACCCCGAGGCAATCTAAAGCAATAAAGAAAGACCAGGAGTTCTCTCTACCTCTCTGTGTTCAATCTATTCTCTCTGTGATTCTGTGATTGATTCGTTCTTGTTCTAAGCAGAGGAATCGCTCGGACTGGTCTCCAGCGTCGGTTCCTCAACACGTTATCAGCACGACTTCGCTCCGGTGAACGAGGTAATCATCGAAGCACAGATTGATTTTCTAGATCGCTTTTGAATTCGCATCTTCTTTCGCGTTCTAGATTGAAATTCTACGGTGCAAATCCGCCCTAATCTACCGCGAGCAGACTTAAAGTCGCCGGCACAATGTCGATCGGTAGATTGCAAAAACGGGGTAGATGTTGATTGCATCGTAGATTAGAAATTTTGCATAGTGTTATCTGATCCTGCATGATCACAAGCACAAGAAATATATGCAATGATTTCATGTTTCTGCACAGCATTGCAGATTGAAAAAATTTAATTATATGCATCTTATCTGTTTGGTCATTGCACGACAAAAGAAAAAAAAGGAGGGTATTGACATTGCATGCGGCCGCCGGCCAGAAGGAAGTTGTGGAGCATGTGGCACCACCGGCCAGCAGCCGATTGCTCTCCCGCATAGGGCACTGTCACCCGTGCACCATACCCACACGGGCCGGCGGCCGATGCTCTGGTAACCGCGCCCGTAAGCGCCACCGACCGACACTCCAGCTCCCGCGCCAGTATGCGCCACCGGACGGAGCCTCCTCTCCCCACCCGCATCGGCCGCCGCCTGCCGTCGTGAGCACCATCCGTGGGAAACCGGCCAGCATGCCGCATGATGTCGCCGCCCGAATCCGGCGCGTTGACTCCCACGTACGCGGCTCGCATCCCTCACCGGCCCGCATGCCGCCACACAAGGAGCCGCGCCCGAAGCGCGCCTTCCCGGCCCTCTAGCTTCGCCGCCGCTTCGGCGCGTCGCGCCGCCACCCGGTCTGCGCCTCGCGCGCCGCCGCGTCGCCCGACCACGCGGCGCCCGCATGGTGCTGGCGCCGTCGGCCCCGCCGCTCCTCGCCCGCATGGCGCCGCCGCCGCCGGCGCCTCGCCCATGTGGCGTCGCCGCCGCCGGCCCGGTCAGTCGCGCCGCTGATGCGCGCGCCGCCATCCGGCGTCGCGCGCCGCCCCGCCGAGCCGCGCCGCCACCGCCTCACCCCCGCCCCGCCTCGACGCGCCGGCCTCCGCGCCTCCCGCGCGCCGCACGGCACCCTCCCGCGTCGTCGCGCGCGCCGCGCCGCCGCTTCGGGTAAGCGCTGCCGCCACTCGGTGCATAGGGTGGAAACCTAGCGCAGCTTAACCCGATTGTGTGGGCGGTTGGGCGGGAGCGAGGCGAGGCGGATGGGCGCACTGAGCCAAAGGAAGTGGGCCAAGAAAAAAAAGGGGGGCAGAACTGGACTGCGGGAGTCATTGGCCGTTTTGCAGAAAAGCCCTTCGGGTTTCGGGAAATTACCGATTGGTCCTTATTTTTGCATACAAGTCCTGAAATTTTGCAGGGAAGGCCTCGTAATTCCGAAAATTGCGAATAAGCCCTCAAATTTACGAGCGGGTCCAGAATTTTGCAGAAAACCCCTCTGTAAATCAGGAAATTGCGTGAATTTTCTCTGAATTGAAATCTTTGCGTAAAAACCCTCTGGAATTGCAGAATTTGCTGAAATTTCATATTCTTGCATAAAAGGGCCTCGGGAACCCGAATTTTGCATCAATTTTTGCATTTGAAGCTTATTTATTTATGCCATTATTATTCTCTGTATTTTCTGTATTTATTTACTGTTTTTGGTTAATTGTAATTGTTTTAATTGCTTTTAATCACTGAAATTAGAAGTAAAATTATAGAAAATACACAGAAAATTATGAAACATTATGGGAAACTATTGCACCACTTTATTTACCTGTAGTAAATTTTCCATGCATGTTTACTCGATAAACTTATTTTATTTCGTTCATACACATGTAGATGATGGAATTTGAACAGGAGTTCGAGGAGTCGCCCAAACATGGCGAAACTATCGACATGGGCATCCGATGTCGAGATTGTGCTTGGGGCGGAAGCTCGGCGCAGCTATTGGGATAAGCGGACGTAAAGACGCTACACCCACACACGAGGAGAATGATCGGGCACTTCATTTTCAGCACCATCTCGCTCAACTCTCAAGAATGAGTATATGGCGAGAGAAATGCGCTAGCACTCTGGACCGCATCAAGAAGCGGTTTGAGAGGCTCAAGTACACCATTCTTCCTCAAGCGAGAGAGGAGTGGATCGGATCGAGGTTTGCCGACTTTAAAGCGGTCGGGAGTACAATTACGCCTTGCAGGATTTGTACAAACCTTAAACTCGTGGCAAGGAGATCACAGAGGACCGAAGATCGAAAAGACCCCGTCCACTTTCCACCCGGTCTTTATGCAAAGGTTGCCCGCAACTATCGTCAAAACGGCTACAAGGAGTACGCTGAATTGATTGATATGATGCGGTGGCGAGGCTCAAGACGAACTTCTCGCAAGAATTACGTCTCGCGACCACAAGGCGACTCCGCCGCCATGAAGCCAACGCTAGCAGCCTCAAGGTGCGGAAGCCCTTAATGAAGAAAAGGGGGAAGAAGGGTAAGATCGTTGCCCAGAAAGGCAAGTCAGATGCTCGAAATGACAAGAAGGATAATAAGAGTGGCAAGAACTATGGCCAGCAGAACCAGGGTTGCTACAAGTGTGGCAAGTGGGGACATTGGTCGCGAATATGCAAAGAACCGCAACATGTCATTGATGCCCACCAAGCCCAAAAGAAGAATGGCAAAGGGCAACCTGAAGCCCACTTTGCAGCCATTGAGGGGGAGCAGCCTGGGCAGCAGCCTGAGCAGCTGCCGGAGATGATGGAGATTGAGTCCATCCCGGCAGCAGCACCTCCTTATGACTTAGAGGCAGCCACTGCTATGATCTCTCTTGAAGAGAACGTCAACTTTGAGAAAATAGCCGAAGAAGTCGATGATTTTCTAGTTGATTCCGTCGATGCACGGAATGCATGAGGCGTTAATTGTCATTTATTTTGTGTTAAATGGACAAGTTTAGAACTTGCATGGTTGGTGCTTTAGGATTTTGATTTCCCGTAATGGTTGGATGATTTTGGAATAAAGCATTCATTTATTCAGTTTATGATGACATATTATGTTCTGATATTTGCGTATTTTATTTACGTGTTGAATGCCTTCTGATACATGTTAATTAAATACGTTATATTAGAACACGTGTGGCGCCCTATGGAGGAAGTATGCCTTGCCGATAGCGGCACAACGAATACCATCTTAAGAGAGACTAAGTATTTTCAGTCGATCCGTAAGAGCAATGGCAGCCTTACGACAATCGCCGGAAGCGATGCATGTATAATCGGTTCTGGAAGAGCCACAATTATACTTCCCATGGGCACAACTTTGGTCATTGAAGAAGCCTTATTGTACCCAGAATCGACTAGAACTCTCCTAAGTTTTAAGGATATTCGCGCCAATGGTTTCTACGTTGAGACTGACGAAGAGTACGGTAAGGAATACCTGCTCATCACAAAGCGCGAAGAGAATAGCAAAAGAATATTAGAAAAGCTTCCTTCACTTGAAACTGGGCTATATTATACCACAATTAAAGCGCTGCAGTGTAATCGCTCAAAGCAGTGTTTAGAAGCTCTGATCTTTTCTGTCTCTGGCATGATAGATTAGGCCACCCAAGTCTTAGGATGATGAGAAACATAATAAATAACTCACATGGGCATAATATTAATGTGAAGAATTTCCCGAATCATGAAGATTTTGTGTGCCCTGCATGTGCCACCGGGAAACTAATTACTAGACCCTCCACTCTGAAAGTGAAGGATGAAGTCCCTGCATTCCTGGAACGCATCCAGGGAGACATTTGCGGTCTCATTCAGCCCGTCTCAGGGCCGTTTAAGTATTTCATAGTGCTCATTGACGCTTCCTCGAAGTGGTCATATGTGGGTTTGTTGTCCACAAGAAACCACGCCTTTGCAAAATTGATCTCGCAGATCATTCGCATCAGAAATGTGTTCCCAGATCATCATATCAAGTCCATTCGAATGGACAACGCCGGAGAATTTACTTCAAAGGCATTTGATGATTATTGCATGACGATGGGAATTGCGATTGAGCACTCGCATCGCATGTCCATACTCAGAATGGTTTGGCAGAGGCTTTAATTAAAAGAATTAAATTTATTGCCCGACCCCTCTTGCATAAAAGTAATTTGCCAGCTACATGTTGGGGACACGCAGTCCTTCATGCAGCGAATCTCATCAACCTTAGACCTTTGGCCTACAACATCCATTCACCTATGCAACTAGCGCAAGGGTCACCACCGAAAGTTTCCCATCTTAGGAGGTTTGGATGTAAGGTTTATGTACCGATACCACCTCCGCAATGTGACGCAATGGGCCCACTCCGCAAGACTGGGATATACGTTGGTTATGAGACTGCATCCATAATCAGGTATTTGGAACCCATGTCTGGAGACTTGCATACTGCCCGTTTCGCTGATTGCATCTTTCATGAGGATAATTTCCCGTCATTAGGGGGAGGAAATCAACCCGTTGATGAAAAATGTCGAAATTACGTGGGAAGCCACGGAATTCATGCACATGACCCGCGCACTAGTGAAACTGAAAAGAGGTCCGAAGATCATCGACTTGCAAGCATTAGCAAATCAATCGCCCGATCACTTTAGTGATTTGAAGAGCGTGATTAAGTCGCATGTGCTCGCACGCAATGCACCGGAGAGGGTTGAAATACCAAAGAAAATCGAAGGTATCCTAATCCCGCCCGAGGCCTCGAATAAAGGGCGAGAACTCCGGTTCCTCGAGTCCAAAGTAACCGGGACGCCTTGGTGAAAAAGGATAAAGGGATTTATCACAGCCGATCATTGAAGTCCCCCAGAATGAGAAGGGGAGCCAGTTGAGACCTGGCACAAGTATGATACCTTCAGAAAAGGGCATACCGGATCTGAATATCCCCATCGGCATGGATGTGTGCGCACACATCGAGCCGAAAAACTAAAGGACTTGCCACCGCAATTGAAAGAAGCGTGCGCAAGGTGAAGCTCCAGAAGAAGCAACTCATGAAGAAATAGCTATAAATTATGTGCACACTGGAGAGTCCATGAATAGGACAATAGCTAATATCGATATCTACTTCGCAAAGAAAATTGCCACCATCATCGATCTTGATCCCGAGCCTGCATCGCTCGCTGAATGTAAGAAAAGATCAGATTGGGAAGATTGGAAGAAGGCAATAGCAACCGAATTGCTATCTCTGAATAAAAGAGAGGTGTTTGGGCCGATATCGCACACCTCCCCACATACACCGTTGGGCACAAGTGGGTATTTGTTCGAAAGAGAAATGAAAGAAATGAAGTAGTGAGATACAAAGCAAATTTGGTAGCCCAAGGTTTCACTCAACGCCCTGGAATTGATTATGAAGAAACCTACTCCCAGTCATGAGTGGAATTACCTTTAGATACTTGATCTCAATGACAAGTGAACTTGAATTTGGAAATGAAATTGATGGATGTTGTGATTTGCATACCTTTACGGTAACTTGGATTCGAGATTTATATGAAAGTCCTGAAGGAATCCCTCTCCGAACCAAGACAGAGCAAATAGAAACACATGCAGTGTGAAACTCGAGAAAGTCACCGTATGGATTGAAACAATCTGGAAGAATGTGGTATAA
The DNA here is from genome assembly GCA_036346575.1 of Dendrocalamus sinicus. Lineage (NCBI taxonomy): Eukaryota > Viridiplantae > Streptophyta > Magnoliopsida > Poales > Poaceae > Dendrocalamus > Dendrocalamus sinicus. The sequence continues at coordinate 20,967,182 of CM070643.1, read as the reverse complement.
TCGCTTGAGCGATTTTCTCTGCAAGAAAGGCTACACGAACAATGAAGACTGTCCTTGTGTATTTATACGGCGATCCCAGAATGGATTCTGTATAATCTCCGTGTATGTAGATGATCTGAATATCATCGGGACAGCCGAAGACATAAAAGAAGCAAGCTCCTACTTGGAGTCAGAATTTGAAATGAAAGATTTGGGCAAGACCAAGTTTTGCTTAGGCCTGCAGCTTGAGCATGTCCTGAAGGAGTCTTGGTACATCGGTCGACCTACACCTGAAGGTGCTTGAAAGGTTTGGCTTCGAGAAGGCATTTCCCTCGAAAGTACCGATGATCGGTCGGTCTTTACAGCAAGAAAAAGATCCTTTCCGACCTAGGGAAGAGGGGGAGGAAGTCCTGAGACCGGAATTTCCATACTTGAGTGCAGTGGGAGCACTCATGTACTTAGCAAACTGCACTAGACCGGACATTGCATTTGCCGTGAACCTGTTAGCAAGGTACAGTGCAGAGCCCACCAAAAGGCATTGACAAGGCATAAAGGACATTCTCCGATACCTCCAAGGTAGCAAGGACCTCGGATTGTTCTACAGAAAGAATCAAGATCTGAACTTGATTGGCTATGCGATGATCTTTGGGTATCATCGAGATCCATATACCGCTAAGTCACAAACAGGCTATGTATTCTGTGTGGTGGAACCGCAATTTCATGGAAATCGTCTAAGCAAAGCACTCGTAGCTACTTGACGAACCACTCGAAATTATAGCATCAGATGAAGCCGCACGCGAGTGCGCCAGCTCCGCCGAATGGTTTACCACATCCAGCGGTCATGTGGGATGAACATTGTGCGAACCCCACAATTATCTATGAAGATAATGCCGCTTGCGTTGCACAAGTGCAAACGGGCTATGTGAAGAGTCATCTCACAAAGCATATTAACCCCAAGTTCTTCTATGCACATGAATTGCAAAGGATGGACGAGATTAAAGTCTCGCATACTAAGTTATGTGAAAATCTCGCAGATTTATTCACTAAGTCACTCCCGCATCTAGCTTTGAAAGGTGCGTGCGTGGAATTGGAATGATGAGACTTAGAGAAGTGCAGTCGGGGAGAATTCTCACAAACCCGCTAATAAATCTTGATCATGAAGATTAAGTACCCAAAAATAAAGTCCTGTAGACCAAATGAATTTGGGTGAATTGTACTCTTTTTCCCTTGACGAGTTTTCCATGAAGTTTCTCGACCAAGGTTTTTAATGAGGCAATTGTGCATCATGACATCACATGTATCATGTACTCTTTCTCCAAATTTTTCCCACTGGGTTTTTATGGAGTTTTGATGAGGCATGAACATGTTGGGTGAGTGCCCAAGGGGGAGTGTTAGGAAACCAGGACTCTATCTGGAGTCCTTATCTGATTGGGCACCCCCACCGTAGACTATAAATAGGGGCCTAGACCCCCCTCATGATGTACCCCGAGGCAATCTAAAGCAATAAAGAAAGACCAGGAGTTCTCTCTACCTCTCTGTGTTCAATCTATTCTCTCTGTGATTCTGTGATTGATTCGTTCTTGTTCTAAGCAGAGGAATCGCTCGGACTGGTCTCCAGCGTCGGTTCCTCAACAGTTTCCTTCGTGACGGATCGGACAACGGAGATTGGCGCGTGGCAGGTGGTTAGCCAGGTGCACAGATCCAGTTGATGCGCCCATATTCTTCGCATGATCTGGGCGAGGGTGACCGCTAAGGCCCACTCAACTGGGTTTGAGTTCTTGATTTTTAGCTTATTATTTTTATTATTTTTAGCTTAAAGGAATTTTAAGTTTTTTTGTCAGTTCTTTTTTGTATTCGTTTGTAATATATGTGATAGGATAACCCGTTTTTTTTATTTTTAATTTTTTAATTTAATTATACCAAATAAATCATCATCAGTTAAAGTGTAATTTCAGCCATATATAATAAAAATTCAGCCATAAACCACCAAAATTCAGCTTAATTGAGCACCATCTAAATCTAGTCCGAGCTCTGAACTGATCGTGTCCCTCCACTTTAAAGTTAATTGAGCACCACCTAAATCATCAGTTAAAGTGTAATTTCAGCCATATACAATAAAAATTCAGCCATAAACCACCAAAATTCAGCTTAATTGAGCACCACCTAAATCTAGTCCGAGCTCTGAACTGATCGTGTCCCTCCACTTTAAAGACGTACTAATCTAACTGGAGCTTTCGAATTAACTGCGCGTTGATATTTGTGGATAAGTCCTTACTAGTGTTTCACTTGATTTTTCTTGTTTTCTCCTCACTCTGTGATGAACTTGCCTTTTTCCGACGTCGATCGACTTGTTTCATTGGAAGGAATCCATTCCATGGAGCAAGAAACCAAGAGCCATGTTGTAAAAGAAAAAAAAAAGCGACTAAAGTCATACGGATGCAATGAGGTGATCAGTTGATCAACGGACGTAACCAAGCAGTACCCGGCAGAAATGATGTCAGGCTCAGGCTGCGAGTTGCCAAAAGGAGCGCAGGAAAAAGCCCGGATGTTTCGCCCCTCACTAGCAGTCGGCACTTAGCCCCTCTCCCGAGGACTTGGCTCTCCGGTCTCGCTTGGCTGTTGGAATTTCCAACGGCCTGGCCCCTGCCTGCGGTCAACCAGTAGAGCAATCCAAAATGTTCATGTACACCCTACCTTCGTCTCTTCTTTCTTCCTCCCGGACAACAGAGTCTACGATTGTTCAATGTACATGTCATTTTTGCAGAGCACATCTCGCCCTGCAAGCACTTGATGGAGACGTTCCAGCACATTTAGCATTAGACACCGCGCAAGCTGACAATAAAAAATGTCTTCACCAGTTACCGTCTGCCGACTTTGTTGCACACTTGCACTCGGTATTCATTGGATATTCTTGTGTTGATACTTTTGTAGACTCACCTTTCTTCGTTTTTTAATAATACACTTTTGTAGACTCGCCTTTCCTCGTTCTCTATTAAAAAAAACATTAGCCTGCGTCGAAGAGTCACAATGCACTTCTTCCGTTTGTATAAAAACACCTGCCTGTTGGAAGAGCCAGAATTGCATCTTTGACCTGCATGGAGATGTCGAGCTCAAATCATCAATAGAAAGAAGAGACATTTTGCCACATCAGACCCAAGTTTGGATAAGGTCTGTTCGATTAAGCGTTGTGTTTGTACTAGCTCAAAGGATGCATTAAGAAACACCTAATTCTAACATGTTGAGTTCAAACATCTTTACCTTTTCTTAGCACGTTGTGAATTAATTTCTACAGCTTGACTCCGCACTCTTGCTCTACAGCTTGACTCTACACTCTAGCCACCTAACACCCACGAATGCGTGCACAGCAGTCTGAAACATGTGGGGTATCATTCTACATTCGAATATCGATCTGATTAAACTTAGGGCATATTCTTTTCGGCTGCGGCTTATGATTTTTGGCTGAAATTTTTGAATTTTGGCTGGTACAGATGTTGGATTTTTAACGTATAGATCGTTTAACTTGTAGACCCCGTCTTAAGAAAATACTCAATTTGAAAATTAGATACTGTAGCAAAAGCTAAAAACCACCAGTCTGTGAGATAAAAAACAGGCCCTTAGTGACCAACTAACCATGCATCCTCGTTGCTCGGCCTCCCCAAATAAGTGCTAATTAGCATAACCCCAGAGCGATCTAAAGCTCAAAATAGAATGCACACGGAACATATGTGGATACGCACTAGTGTTAAAATGGGCACGTTTGAATTTCTTTTGCAGTTTTGGCACCCAGGACTGAATACAGTGGACTAGAATATACTTTGTGCGTTACGGTTGATCTCTAACTGTGGATCTCGTGCTCTAACATACCAGAAGAAATGAGATGGAAGGTACCTGTTATAATTGTCTTGGAAAGGCTCTGAAAAGAATGACCTGGAGACAGTATCTGATTTATGATTTGTTTTCTATAGCACGCTGTGCTTGACTTGGGGAAAAATGTGTGTGACAAACTGACTATTCTAAAAAGCCATGCATCGGCGTACTGCTTGCGGCCCCTTGGGTCGCCTAGCATGCGTTTCTGGGTCTTGATTTTCCATGTGCTGTGCCCTGATAATATAAATCACTACTCGAAAGAAATTGTCATCCCAAATTGATGTACCCATCTGTCCATGTTTAAGTATTTGATGTTTCCTACTGTCGTACATCATCGAACATCAGATATAAATAAATAAAAAGATCATTGTAGTATCTATAGGGTAACAGAAAGAGCTGAACGGTACCTTCAAATTTTCACTATTTTCCTAATCTTTACTTCAATAGTTATGTGAAGTTATAAAGATTAAGAGGCCAAAATCCACAAATTCTCAGAGCTATTGAAATTTTTGAATAGTGATTTTAGCACTATTTCAAATTCAAAAAAAAACATGTAACTTTTGATCTATTAATCTAAAAGATTTGAAACTTGAACCAAAGCTACTTCGTGACCTTAAGAACATATTCCAATCATAAAACTTGAAAGAACTTGAGAGAATTGGAATATATTGGGTCGTGAAGTTCTGTTGCACCAAAATCGGGTCAGTACCTAAAATTAAGCTAACTTTCAAACCATAGCTTCAAATCACTTGAAATTTGGTATGCACCTTCTACAGTATATCGGGAACATATTCCAATCAACAATCAAGAAAATTATTGCCAAAGTTCTGACCGGGTCTTGCGGGGGTGACAACGGCGATGGAGGCGCCATCGGTCGGGTGCTTCGGCACAGGTTGTTCGGCTATAGCCCGCAAGCCTCCTTCCCGGTTTCCTTTAAAAGGCAGCCTTCCTCTCCTCTCTTGGCAACCCAAAGCAGTGATTTCCTTTTTTCCCTTGATCTTCTTCTCTCGGTTGTCCTTGATCTGGTTTTGGCGCATCGATCTGTCATGATCTTCACCGGCGCCGGTGACTAAGGAGCCCAAATCACCTTCTCTGTGATTTCCCCGTGCGGTTTTCTTATGCCTTCTTATCCGAGAACTGGCAGTGAGAAGATTTGGGGGATTTTCCTTTAAAAGGCCGATTCGAGTTGGATTTGCGGCTAGTTGAGGAGAACAACTTGACTTTTGGTGTTCATGGGTGCTCTTTGGCTAGAACTCTCATTGGTCTTGTGTGGCATCTACCCTGACCTTTGACTCCTACTTTGTCTACCCAAGGTTGGAGTGTGGCATTGCATCTCCGATTGCCATCGTCTCCTTGCTCGGCGTTAGTAACGACCATCTTCATTATCTTGGAGTGTGGAGCCCAAAGTTGGATTGTCATCGTCATTGATCATGGTTGACTTCAAACGACCATGCATATCCAAGACAGAGAAATTATTTTCATGTATAAGTTCTACACAACTTGACCCACATATTAGTAACGACATGTCTGATGCAAATTCTCCACGTGTGTCGAGTGCACAGCAGTCTGAAACAAGTGGGGTATTGTTCTACATTCGAATCTCACTTCTGATTAATCTTAGTGACCAACTAACCTTGCATCCTCGTTGCTCGGCCTCCCCAAAAAATTGCTACCTAGCATTACCCCAGAACGATCTGAAGCTTAAAATAGAATGCACACAGAACATATGTGGATACGCACTAGTGTTAAAATGGGCACGTTTGAATTTCTTTTGCAGTTGTCGCACGCAGCACTGAATACAGTGGACTAGAATATACTTTGTGCGTTACGGTTGATCTCTAACTGTGGATCTCGTGCTCTAACATACCAGAAGAAATGAGATGGAAGGTACCTGTTATAATTGTCTTGGAAACATTATCTGATTTATGATTTGTTTTCTATAGCACGTTGTGCTTGACTTGGGGGGAAAATGTGTGTGACTAACTGACTATTCTAAAAAGCCATGCATCGGCGTACTGCTGGCGGCGCCTTGGGTCGCCTACTGGCAGTTCAATATCGCCATCAGAAGACCCTGTGGAGTGTGGACGCCCCCGGAACAAATGTCATAAAGCGAGTCAAAACAATGGGGGAGGTAGGTAGTGATCGAGGTCGTCGTTCTTACCAGTCCATCAGTCACCGTTTTTATACAATAATATGATAAAAAAAGACTAAACTTTTTTTTAAAAATAGGAATACTCTTTATTATTATGAAATAATCACATGATGCTCTTACACAGATCTAAAAGATAGCCCTAGTCTCTGTGTTCTTCACAGTAAAATAATATGATTTGCTTAATCCACCTATCTCTGAATTGTCGAATTGCAATAACATGAATCTCCTTGAATTGCTTTGATCCGGGTCTTTTCAGTTGTTGCCTCGTCACGCCTTAAATAGTTTTAAAGGGGTGCTAATTATTCGTCAGGGAAGGAACATGCGCATCCGATCAAGGAGATGGTTACTGTCAGAAGACGCATGATCATTCGTTGTTGTAAGTGGGAGACGAAGGTTGGGAATAACTGCATGGCAGTTGTTGTCAAAGACTCGGGACTGAAAACGTCGTTCTATTTTGAGTGGATAAGATACGTGTTTTATCCATCACACGGAAACAATATTCTAGAATAGGGTCCAGATACCAGCTCAGAATCTCTAAGCAGTCATCTGGTCAGTAACATGAACATTGTTTCTCCGACCAAGGTACTCGGGGAGCAATCTCTGGAGGTTTACGACCACAAGGGTCCCTTGGCCTTAATTAAATATTGCAACCGTACTTAGGAATTTATTCAATCCTCATCAACTAGCCCCCAAACCTTAAGTGAATTTATAATCTGAATTTCTTCCGATTGAGTTTTAATCTGAAAACTACTCCTTTAACGACAAGAGTAAAGAAGTGGTTCTCATTCACTTTAAAGTTGAAAACCTAACTGGAAAACTAAAATGTTTTGTGCCCGTTGGGCATCAGGTCAGATAACCATTGTTTGTAGTTAGAGAGAAACTGTTGTAAAACCCTTAATGTGTTAACTATGGGCTTCACGCTTTCTAAAAACCTTTCATCTTCTTTCTTTTCCACCCTAGCGCTCTTTGCCCGTAGCTTCGAATCCTTTCGATCCCCTTTTGATTTTCTGCCACTTAGCCAAAATGTCATATCTAATTATCGATTGGCTAGTATCTAAGCATGGATCGAAGAAGATAAAAAGCCATGGAAGAAGAAGGGATGCTTTCCAATAGGGTTTTGATCCTGTGGAGGTTAGTAGTCGGAGAGAATTCCTCGAGCAGGAACAAAGGCGAAATCCTGATCTTTTGAGCATACATTGAGTATGGATTTCAATTGCCGACACATCCATTCCTCTCAGAAGGCTTGGAGTACTACAAAATCAAATTGGTAAATTTATCTCCCAATTCAATTGGCTATGCTCTGTGTCTACTTGATGGGAAAGCAGGGGAATACATCCAATGTATTCCAAATCCTCATGGTCATCATGTAAGAAATTATGGTTCTACATGACACTCAGCAAGGACGACAACCTTTTCTTCACCGGTCGGATTACCTTTGACAACCCAATGTGGAGGTCCTCCTTGAAAAAGGAGGGAAAGCTAGGATGGTGGGTCGATGCCATCGTCCATCTCAGGGAGAGAGGACTAACTTCATGGCCGTGGTGAAAGATTTCTACATGTGCCGAATAAGTCCTTTGAAGTCGCATGACCACATCATGCTCTGGTACATAGGCACGGCTGACTCGACCAGGGGTTGTTCGGAAGGTAATCCTCAAAAAATTCTGACTGGATGAGTTTTGTTTATGTTATATTTTTCTAACCTTAAGATTTTTTCTTCTCCCTTGACTTCATAGCAAGGGTCAAGTCGATCTGTGTAGGGGAGCCTAACCAGAAGGCAGAAGTACCCTTAATCCTAGCCGTCTCTACTCTAGCTAGAGGACAGGATCAAAAGACTTAATGTAGAATGATAATCACTCTTTTCACCAATTAGTGTATTTTTTGATCGGTATGCTGTAATATTCTTATGATGTGTAGATGGTGGGGTCGAAGAGTGGTGAGTTATCTGAGAGCTTAGAGGATGCTCCTCCAAATCCCAAGAGACATCGAAGTGTGCGGAAGTCATATGGAGCATCGAGACCACACCCTGCTGCATCAACCATTACTCCGACAATTCCTTTGAGTGCCCCTTCAATTGTTCCCACGACCATTCCAACAACCGTACAAGCTTCTAAGAGCAAAGTCCTCTCGGAAGTAGGCTTTTACTATGGTTTTGAAAGTTTTTCTTATAAGCTTTCACCTTCTCTTATAAGGAGGACAGAGAAAACACATCGATGGGAATATATTTCTTAGATGAAAGACTTCATCATCGAGCTCACTCCAGTTAGTAATAAGCCAGAAGAGAAAGAAGAGTCGCCGATTAGAGTCACTACAACCATAGAGTCAATTGTGATACCAAGTTCACCGGTCATAGGCTCTGAGGCGGTTGTGAGCGACCAGACTAAAGCTCTAGTGATCATGACCGACCGGATTGAAGCTTTGGCGGACATCCCTCAAGTTTCAAGTGTACCATAGGTAGTGATTGCAAGTGATCGGAGAAATTGCTTCCGACCTCCCCATTGAGGATCTAACCAAGGATAAGCATATCTAGTCGGAGGACTTAAAGGGTCCGACTAGCTTTATCAGTGTAGTACTGGTAAAGTTAGTAGATAAGAAGAAAATGAAGACAAGCACTCTGGATTGTACTTTGGGGTTTTTAACTTAAAAATGAAAAGGAATAGGTATGTACTAGTAAAATTCATGTAAATTCATACCTTTGGATTGTTGGCGTTTTGAAGTCCTTACTTTTGTTGGCGTTTTGAAGTCCTTACTTCTTCCTTCTTGTTCTTATTTCTTTGTAGCACCTCAACTATTCCGATCAATCTTGATCTGAGTACTCCTCGTGAGGAGGCTCCCAAAGAGGTAGTGGTCGAGGCTGCCCCGAGTGGATGGAGGAAACAATAGCAACTGCTAAATCTTGGGAACCTTTGATGACTCCAACCCCATCAAAGGATGTAGAGGCAGAAGAGAAGTCTCGGTATGATCTGATTGCTGCTGGGAAACAAGTGGTCAAAGAGGAGGGAGTAGGTATACTTCTTCCTTTCTTTGGAGAGCTTAAAGTGGAGAGTTCTTCCTTAGTCAAAATTATCCACACCCAACGGACATCTCTGACCGGTTTTGAATCTTCAACAATGAAAGCCTCGAGGAGCTTTGGTGGAGGAGGGTTGAAGATTGTCAGTTGTGGACTGGTCCTGAGGTGCTTTACTCTACATATGCCATTAAAACAATCTAGGTAAATTTCTTAAGACCACTTCAGGATGTATTTTTGGAGTTTTTCCCAAACTTTTTGTAACACCCCATTTTCAAAACCTCTGCCTATTGTAAAGTCCCAAATGTATGTTAATAAAATTCAAAAGCTTTTATTCTCAGTTGGCTATTCTTTTTGCTTCCAAATACATATATATATATATATATGTATATATGTATATATATGCATATATGTGTATATCCTAGAAAATGCGAAAGTCCTTTAAAATAAAAACCTTGCTTCATCTCCAGGGAAGAAAATCAAGTTAACCTTATAAAAAAATGAAATATACTTCAAGGATTAAAGGAGTCAGGAGGCTAAGAAGGTTAAGGAAAGATGTATGCATGTATACATGTATATATACCCGTATACATATATGCGTATGTATGTATGCTAATGGTAGGATTTTTCCTCCCCAAGCCTTTCCAGCCAGCACTTCGTTTCTCCTCCTCTGGTTGAGCAGCGCTTGTCGCCATTAGCACCAACTTCGTCGGCGAGTAAATGCGGTGTCAGCTCTCGTCTTCAGCGCCTCTCCTCGCCATCAGCGCCCAGCAGTGGCAGTGCTTTCCGTCACCTCCCGCGCGTCCCCGACTGCCTGGGCATGCTTCCGGCCGTGCGCCAATGCCCTACTCCAAGGATTGCCGTGGTCCTCCTCTGCCATCGGTCACCTTCGCGTGCAGCAGGCTTGCACGACTCCCTGCCGCCTTGTCTCCCCGACGAGCCCGTCCCCGACCTCCTTAAAGCGCACCGAAGCATGCTGCATGCACCCGCCGGTGCCTCCCCTGTAGTGCGAGCGCCACCGGCCATCCCCGCCACCGAGCACCTCCGGTCGCCGCCAGGGCCCTGGGCCTCTTTCCCCGCGCTCATCTTTGCCCCACCCCTCTTGTCCCCGAGTTGATTGCTCTTCCTTTTCCTCGCAGGCCGCCGGTGACACATTTCCTCACCACCGCCGGCTTCGGACCTCTCCGGTGCACCGCGACGCCCCGGGCCAATTCCTTGCTCGGGAAGCATCACCGGGACCCCGTGAACGCTCTCCCCACCTCGCCGGACCCCGCCGCACAGCCCAGCGAGCCGTCGTCGTCTCCCTCCTCACCGCCGAGCCGATCCACGCCGCCGGCCCTCCCCGCTTCGTCCCGGCCGCCGTTTGGACTCCAGGTGAGCTCGGCGCCCCTCGGTGATGCTCCACCGCCGATGAATCGGTCTCCCACGGCCCGAGGCACCGGCGCCCAAATCCCCTACTCCGGCCGCCGCCCAGCCAAAATCCGGCCGACTTGCCCCCTCCCCGCGATGCGCGTAGGGTCGGCCAGCCCATTTGGGCCGGCGCCGCCTCACCCCCGGGTCCCCTCCGCCGCCGGTCGGCTCCGCCTCCCACGCGGTCGGGACGAGCTAGAGTAGAGCAGCGAGCTAAGCACACACTAGTGCATTAAGTGCTGCCCTAACCGGTCGTTTATGGTGTCCTAAGCCATTGGTTAATGAGGACATTAAAACCCAGCTATTTAAGGCCACTGTCCGCAATGCATTTCTTTATTATTTTTCGGATTTTCCAGCATTTAAACTTCAAAACATTATAACTTCTTAACTGTAACTCAGAATTTGACGAAACCAACTTCTAAATTTTTCTAAAATCAAGACCTGTCTAATGGTTCTGGTTTGGTTCAATTTCGAGTTCATTTGAGTTGTTTTATTTTATTTGGTTCTTATTCGGCTCTCGCTTTCTCGTGTTGCCTTTTCCGGTTTCTCCCGTCTGAGTAGAGTTCGACGACGCGAACGAGACCCCGCTTGAAGCAGCACAAGACCCCCAAGCTTTCGATCCAGGCGAGTCAATACTTTGATCATTTTGCGCCTACATTTTATGTGAAACTATGTTCGTTTAAACTATGAAAATTGCATGCGTTATTTTATGTGCTAAAAGTATGTAAGTCTTAAGGTAGATAATAACCCTATGTCCACCTAATAATATGAAACACCACAAGTACCTTTGAACTCCCATGATCATTTGTCGCCCTAGATATAAACACTAGTATGGTAGTTATATGACTTATTTCCATGCTAAAAATTTGTCAAGTCCAGGGTTCTAGTAACCCTGTTAATCCCTCTTTAATTATGAACACTAGATTTGGGATAGTCATGGGATGTACATGGCTGAACAAATATGTCGATTTGTGTTATGCTTCTCAAAACCCTAAAATCTGCTGAACCTGTTTGGACGGGTGGAAAGAATGGTGGGTGTGGATGTAACACAGGGGATTGTGGAATGAACCCCCCGAACAATTTAAGGACTTAATCCTGTGTGGACCCTCCGTATAATAAAGACAACCACAAGCTGGCATATTGTAGGCTTGGCTAAATAATTTACTGAACTCTCTAGTCATTTCACGGAGAACGTGTGTAGGTGGGTAATGAAAACCCCACTTGGAATGGGACACCGGATGTTGGTGACGTCGCCTAGGATAGCGTATGTGGAGAGTGGAGTCCGACTGCGCTAACCTATGGTGGACATCCCGCACAACCTATGGACGTAACCCCATAGGAGTGAAATGTTAGAGTGTGAGGTATTGTAAAGGCCTCGTGATATTCTCTCGATCTGCATGTCAAAGGAATCATGTAGAACCATCGGGACGATTATCTCTTGTGGGTAAAGGTGTACAGTCTTTGCAGAGTACTACACAAACTATTCGAATAGCCGTGCCCACGGTCAAGGGCAGACATGGAAATCTTCCTCGAGTTAGTTCTATTTAAAAACTAATGTGGGTAGGGAGAAAACTGTCAGGCGGATGTAACCAGACTTTGGTAATTTGTACTGGAGGGATGTACTCCAGTATTGGAATTAAGGTGGATGTAACCTGCTATGCAAAAATGTTAGTAATTGGTGGATGTAACCATAAAATATGGTGGATGTAACCATAAAATATGGTGGATGTAACCATAAAATTTGGAACTGAAAACTACTCCGTTTATTGCACACTTTTAGTATTTAAATCATAAGTCCTTGAAAAATGCTAGGTCATAGAAAATTTTAATTATGGTATTTCCAAGCGTCGCTTTATGCAAATAAAAGAACCCGAGCCACCCTTGAATAGCCCTGCATCTATATTTATATGCATTCTGTGTGTTGGCTCGCGGAGCACGGTTGTTTGTGCTCAATCTCGCTCTTAACCCCCCTTTCAGAAGACGTGAATCAAGAGCACTACGCTTATCATGAGGATCAGGATGCCGAAGGAAATGAAGATGGTGGTTATTAGAATAGGCCTCGGTAGTCTTGCCTCTCGCCTCAGTAAAGTTGACCAGGCTAGTTTTGGCGGGTGCCTTCGTTATTAGTCAGGTCCCTGACTAATAGCATTGGTACTCGGGTTATCCCAGTCGCTTGCCTGTGGTGAGTTGTGCCCCTACGCTATGTACGCTTCCGCTTTCGCTTTTCATGTATTGTAAGGCATTTGGCCTGACGGCTCTATTGTAACCCTGGCCCGACGTGGTCTATTTGAACTCTGGTATTGTAATGTATGAATTCATCGTGTATGAAATGATGCAGCGATGTATCTGTGAGCATTATCTACTGATCCAGGGAATAATGCAGTGTTATCACAGAGGATTCCAGGTAATAAACTTGGGGTCCGACACTTTTGTATGTTTATTTTTCTCCGCTTTGCTTTTCTAGCACATGGTGGAGAGCGTCGCTCTAGTCAAAGAGATGGCCAAGAGAACATCGACCTTGGAGAGGGAAAGGGCTACCCTTTGTCGGGTGACCGACAACTAGTAATGGCATTTCTTCTCATTACCTTCTGGTTGTAAGTTTTTTACTTAGCCTTTTCTCATGTGTTAATATGTTGAAAGCACTATTAAGGTGCTCGAAGAAATGTTCAAGAAGGAGAGGGCATTATTTAGGTCAACCGTGATAGAGAACGACTAGCTCCTCAAAACTCTTTAGGAAAAGAGCCTGCAACTGAGAAGTAAGTACTTTTCTTCTCGTTCTTGTTGCTTTCTTGTGTTTGCTTCTTATTACTTCTATCATTTTGCCTCGGTCAATAGAACTAGAAGATTATGAAGTAGAGACGAAGGCAAAGGGTGTTGTTATCCTCAAGCTCGAGGAGATGCTTCCGAAAGTAATTGGTAGGGAAACTTACCATATCGATTTGGCAGTAAATCCCAGGACTATACCATTAAACGCATACTTCACATGCTTTACTTTTGAATTGGGAACTTGCATTTCTTCTAAAACTCCTATAAACAGAATATTGAGAGAACTACCAGCATCTACTAAAACTCAATTAACTCTGCAATTATTTATGGTAGGTTATATGACAATAGGGAACCTACCTAGTCGAGTTAAAGGATTGGGCCAGACTTCTCGACTGAAGGAGTTTGTTGTTTCCAACCACCTAGATGGTTTGGTGGCGATTGGTGCTTCAATGAGGTTCACTTCCTACTCCACTATCTTTAGATGGTGTCTGAACTTGTAGAAGGAGGATCCACCGAAGATCGTATTGACGATGTGCTGAGACTCCTGGTAGTCTATCTCCTTGTCGCCATCATTGTCCTTCTTGAAAATCGGTTCTCTAATCTCTTGAATGGAAGGGAAATGACCTTGCCTAAGTAATAGATTTCCAATTTCTTTTGCCAGGCATGGCAGCTATGTAGATCATGCCCTGTAGCCTAATGAAGAGGACATCACCTTTTATTCTTCTTGGATTCATCAGTCGGAGCTTTTGCTTTATTTCGACCAGAATAACCCTTCTTGCTGTTGGTATACTTCTCTGAAATAGCAAGAACATCTTTATGGTTGGGTTTGTGATTCTTCTTACCATTGGGAGACTTCTTGGGTTTCTACTCTTTCTTCTCCCAGTCAGGTTGAGTAATTTTCTCTATCCGGTCGACGGCCTTGTTCCATTCAACCACTTCACTGGTGGCTACAAACTTGTTGGCTATATTAAATAGTTTGATGATTGTTCTTAGAGGATTCATTGCAATATCCACCGTAAAATCATCGTTTCATTAACCTCATTTTGAACGCTTGGATGATAGAGAAATAGACAACCTCTAGGATAGAACTACGAACCTGATTGAACCTCTTTATATACCGCCGAGAAGTCTCATTGAGTTCCTATCGGATTCGGTGGAAGTCGTATTCTTTTCCAGGACAGTCATACGTCCCTTGAAAGTTTACACCAGCGGATCACAAAGCTGCTCCTAGGTGTAGATTGATCCGACCGGTTGGTTAAGCAACCAAGACTTGGCAGACCCTTTGGGAATTGTGGTCAAGTAGTTTACCATCACATTATCATCGCCTCTTGCGGCTCTGATAGTAGTGGTATAAATTTACATAAATTCTAATGGATTCTGCTTTCCATCGAATTTCCCAAGGTTTGATGGTCAAAACCTATCCAGCCAATGAATTTCTTGAAGGCCAGTGGAGAAAGTCCGATAGCTCGTGATCAAGTCATGACGCCTTCTTTGGAAAGGGGCCGGATTATAGTCTGTTGGAGACTGATTCCTCTGGTAGTCATTCTGGGGAACTAGTGCTCCAATCCGGTTGTAGACACTCACATGTTATCTCTAACCAGATGTTTGGTTCATGTGATGTCGCAAATCACCTAATCCATGTGTTCATCCCTCGCAACGAGGGGGAGGAGTGGCTTCATTGTCAAAAGGCCTTCTTCACTCATATCTTGCTTATTGAAATCTTTGAGGGGTTCTTCTGCCAATGGTTGGATTGTTCCTGACCCAACCAAGTTGGCTTCTACTAGGGGAGGAGTGCTCGGATGAAGTTAGAGTATGTCTCTGCAAGTTCCTTTGCTCCCTGTATATCTCTTTGCGTCACATGGTCTGCTAGAGGATTTCTGATACTTGACATACAATTTAGGCATATCCCGGAGTTTCTGCTAGAGAAGGATCTAGGCTATTTAAGATATCATAAATTTGTTGAAAGTTCTGAATAGTTACCGAGGGCCTCAAAGGATTCCTATTGGCTAAAGGGGTACGGTGACCTGAGTTTCCCTTTGAGCCTCCTGTTTATCCTGTTCGACCCGTCAAGCGGGGGAGGGGAGGGTAGAAGCAAATGGATTAGTCGATCAATGTCCACTAGCTCTGTTATCTTCATCTCTTCATCATGATACCGAACCGTTTACACCATGTCAACCACCGGGTCTTGAGGGATCTTTTCATGAAAAATCGTGCACAATGTCTCTATTGGTATCACCGATTGTGTTAACTTCATGTCTCCAACAGGAATCTTCCAATGAACTCCCATCGAAACTAAGGGAAAGTCTTCCACCGCTTCGGCAAGTAGCCTACATGATGGAGAACGGTTGAAAACCACCACCTTTGGAGGGCTTTGCAGTGGACTCAACCTGATCTAACGGATTGTTGATTGGATGATGAGAGTTAACATCTTCACCTGGCTGTCTACCGGAGGTAATTTCATTACTATCGCGGTCAGGTGTCGGTTGGCTCCTAGAATACGTAGGAGCCATTGGCAAATAATGATCACCCACGACCGTATTGAGAGTACTCTGACTCTCGAATCATGATGTTGAGCTCTTGTCGCCATGTTTACCGGTCAGAAGTACCAGGCTTGCAGATACATTGGACATTTTCAGCTGGGAATGGTGATGATGGGAGCAATGAGTCTTCTTCCATGCAGTCGATCTCACTAGTCTCAACGATCAACAAGCCTGGAATGAAACAGGACGTTGAGGAGGCATCATGTTCCATGGTGCGGATGCATGTGTCCATGTCGAAGTCGGCGTAATCTACCAAGTCAAACCAGTTCTCATCGTCCCAGGCTCCTGCCATGTTAGCATGAGTGAATCTGACAAAAACAGAGGAGGATGAAGATTGCTGAATGAAGAAACTTCAAGGATTCAACACCTTCTTCCCTACGGACGATGCGAGTTGTCGACGATCGAGTCATTGATCTTACAAAATAATGTGAGAAAGATAAATGAAATTCTTGAAAGGGAACAGGGGTGCTCTTTATTACTATGAACTGATTACAGGATACCCTTACAAAGGCCTAAAAGTTAGCGCTAGCCTCTATGTTCTTCACAGTGGAAGAATATGACTCGCTTAATTTACTTGTATCTGAGTTGTCGAATTGCAATGACTTGAATCTCCTTGAATTGCTATGATTCGGGTCTTTTCCATTACATTGTCGTCACCTCTTAAATAACTTTAAAGGGGCGTTAATTATCCGCCGAGGAAGATGTCTTCTGGAACTAATGCTTCCGATCGGGGAGGTAGTTACTATCAGAGAGAGAGGACATCTGATCGTCAGGTGTTATCAGTGGGAGACAAATATGGGGAACAAATGCATGGCAGTTATTGTCAGAGTTTCAGGGTTGAAAACGTCGTGCTGTTTCAAGTGGAAAAGTCACGTTCTATCCATTACAAAGTCACACGTTTTATCCATTACACGGGAAGAATATCCTGGAATTGGATATATGTACCAGTTCACATAATCTCCGAGCGGTCATCTGGTCGAAAAAAATGCACACTGTTTCTCTGACCAGGGTACTCAGGAGCAACCTCTCAAGGTTTACGATCGTGAGGTTATTTGATCTTAGTTAAATATTAAAGCTACATCTAAAGATTTATTCAATTGTCATGGGGAGGCTACCAGCCAAACATGCGTATCCGGAGGCATCAGCCATGCATGCACGGTGTCGCCGGTGCCACGGCCAGAAACTTCCCCTGTCACATCGCAAACGACACGCCAGCCTCAGCTAAGCCGCGAGCGGCATTCGCTGCATCCACTAGGTTCAATTAACCTGGAGGCCTGGGCAAGCTCAAGGACCAGGCAGATAAGCCGGAATTGGGGGGCATCCGGGCATTGATGTCCATCCCGTGGCCATATTCGTTTCGCGCCGTGATTTCCCCGTGCCCAACAGCCTGAGGAGCCCCGCGCGCGGCCGCCGGGCGTGCAGGTGTTTCGGCCACGGGCAGATTGGCAAGCAATCAAACCAGTCAGCCGTGGCCCACCGTTTTGTTTTCTTCGTTTCGGCCGCTCCGATTTTTTGTACGGATAATCCATTTTTTATTCGAAAATACATAAATATACCCGCGACAAAATTTTTTACAAAAATAGTCTCCAGTCGCCCCATTGGCGACTTCTTCCTTTCGCCCAACCGCAAGCGACACAATATCATCATTGGTTCTTGAGCGATCGCAAGTAGTCGCTTTACAATTGGGCGACTGCATGTCAGTCGCCCAATGGATGGGCGACTTATAACTCAGTCGCCCAATGGACGGGCGACTTTACTCACTCCCCGTGATTTTGTAGAGTTTTGTCAATTTTGTAGTTTTAAACTGAAAAAAAATATGGTGTAGTTGTAATATAATGTTATGTTTATTGTATGTTGTCGTGCATTAAAAATTGTGAGAAATTTTTTTAAGAACAATTGATTGTAGAACGTTTGATATATACATTGGTAAGTGATATTTTTATGTTACTAAGAATTAGTGTCTGAAGAAAAGCGGTATGTTAATTATTGTTACATGATTTGCTATCTGAATCATTCAATGCGAACACACGAGATAATAACCTTATGTGAATTGAAATAAACTTCATAATACAGGTGGGAGTAACATGCCGCTTACAGTTTTATTACATGCATAACATATAGCATGATATGCGACTAACCCACCCAACTGCTCGTACCACCTACTGTGTGGACCGGGGCCACTTTCCTCGCCACATTTTGTCTACTGGGTGTAGCGTGGTTGTTTCCCCTTTTGTCGCGCCTTGAAGATGGCTCATTGCATCCTTCTTCCTGTCACTCTTGGACTTGAGGGCTGCCTCACGAGCTTGAAGCTCTTCCTCCTGACGCTTGATGGCTGCTTCACGCAGACTTAGCTGCTCCCGCCTCCTTTGCAGCTCATCCTCCTTGCCCTTCAGACGGATTTGGTCCACCCTCACGCGGCGCTCTTGCTCAAGCCGCATCTGTCGTTCTACCTTGCGAGCCTGAGTCATCTTGACAAGGTATTGTCCTTTGTTTTCCACCTCCACTGCCTGGTTATTTGGCCATGCCGGCGGCACCCGATCCACCCATTCCATGAACCCGCAAGCCTATGTGTGGCGTGGTAGATGTCATGGATCAAGTTGAAAAACGATAACGGAAAAGAAATGATTTAGTTATGGTCGTTACCACGAAGTCGTCATCCAGGTCAGAACACTTGAAGAACCTACGGCCGTATTTGGCTCGTTGTACTCGATCAGTCCAGACTCCCAACATCACCCTAAAGCCGCAATGGCACTTCGGGCGCTCATGCCACTCCGGCACTCCAAATGGGTCGGACCTCCAAGAAGACATTGTTGTGTAGTAGTATTGTGATGCCTTGAGGAGGAGATGTGGTATGGAAGACATAGGAGGGAGGCCTTTATGTAGGCAGGTTATGCAGTGCAATGGGCATAGTCCATGGAGAGGATATTTTCGCTTTCCCGGATTCCAGTGTAGCAATAAATGGCCCTATACAGCTTTTCAGAGACTATAATCTCGTAATAAATTCATAGTTTGTAGCCTTTTCAGAGATTGGACCATTCAAAGCCTAGAAGGCTAAAGACCTACGCCCTATATGTGTGCAGGCGTGTGCAGGCCTACTCTGTAAAGGCTAAAGACCTCGCCCTATATGTGTGCAGGCCTACAGGCCTACTCCTGTAAAGGCTAAAGACCTACGCCCTATATGTGTGCAGGCCTACAGGCCTACTCCCATCCTTCGCAAAGGCGGCATATGCTGCCCGTTTTCTCATGTCATCGAGCAAAGCGCCTCTTTTGTCATCTCACCGAGCAAAGCCGACCTCTTGTGTCATGTCCTCGAGCAAAGCCGAGGCGTGTTGTCATGTCCCCGAGCAAAAGCCTCTTTTTTGGTGGTCACCGCATTAAGCTGCCTGGTTTGCTATAAGTAGCGGTGGTTGGGGTCGCATGACATTGTGAATCGAACAAAGTATACCCCGTCTTTCGTGGTGAAACATACCATGTCTCAAGTCGAGGGCGGTGGGATTTGGGTCACCGAAGGACGACATTCCCTTAGAAACGAGGATATGTTTGGTCCGCGATCGATTGATACCAAGCCGGCGTGCTCAACCACCGTGGCGAAATGCGACACAATGAGTACGCGGTCGTCGGATCTTGGATTCCCGAACGATGGGGCGACGTTTCTTCGATGCTCACGCTCCGGTACAAATTAGTAATGTTACATTTTGTATTGCTTATGGACCCTCGAAGTTTACCGTCATTTTTTGTGCAGATGGCCAAATGCGACTTCTCCCACTGGATCGACCCTCCTCACGAACGGTATGTTGATCGTTATGTGGATACGTTATGGGCTCGAATATGGGACTTGGAGTACCGAATGGAGAGTCTCACTGAGGAGAACAACGACCTCCGCGAACAGATGCAACGCGAGAGGGGCAACGAGGAGGTCGTGAATATAGGAAGCTCTTATGATCCCACATGTTGTCGCGCGAACCCGAGCTGCATATGTGCATGCCACTACCATGACGGCCACCACGCCCGAGGCGGCCCCTCAGCAATTCTCCATGTGGGTGCCACGAGGCTCGTTTGGCATGTAGGTAACGAGGTTATGCTTGTGTCGTATTTTAGTTCATGTATTTGTTCATGTGTTGGCATGTAGAATTTGTGTCGTTTGGCATGTGGCGGTAGGGACTGTTGTGTTGAATTAAAATGTTGGGTGTACTACTTTTCATAAATTCGTATGTGTAATGTATGTGTTGTTTCGTGTTATAAGTGCGTGACGCCTTCATTTTCTGTGACCTTCGTTGAAACTTCGGTGTTAAGCATGTGATGGATTAGTTGTTATCTTCGTGGAGTTGTTATCACAAGCAATACCGAGCATGAAATACAAGGTTACAACATACATACAAGGAATAAGTCCATTACAACATACAAGGATGTCCATTACAACATACAAGGATGAAATACCACTGCTCGCACTTCAAAGATGTCCACGGAATAAGTCCATTAAAACATACAAGGATGTAACATACAAGGTTAACAAATGGTACATTAAATTTAGCATGCATTACAACACCAACTCATCGATCGGTCATGCATTGCATCGTCTAGTTGTGTGCCCCTCGACCGCATCGCTTCACAACGTGCACCGGATGTTCCAGCTTGTGATTCGTCCATGTCATTTCTAATACGTCGGCTCTGTCGCCGACCCTTCCCACCCTTCAAGCATGTTAATATCCGAACCCGTGTCCTCGCTGAAATGTCCAAAGTGGTGAAGTTTCCACCGCCTGAACCCCGGAGCTCCCACACCAAGCTTGCAGTATTCTCTCTTTGAAAAGTACTCGGACATGAAGTTGGAAGGATCAATGCGCACGGTTCCGCATGCAGCGAGGACATGAGAGCATGGCCTGTGTAACAACTTAAGCTTGTTGCATGTGCAGCTAGGTCTGTTGCATGATCTCCAAGGCATACCTCGTGAGTAATAAGTGAACGAGATGTCCCAAATCCGGCTCACACGGAGTATCACCTCAAACGATGCTCCTGTTGCCCATGCAATGCATTGTGTGCAATTGAGCCTTCGTGCCTTCGTCTCCATGTACGCAGTAATTTTTGACGAATCAGGGCTCGGGATTGGCGCATGAAGCGCGGCACTCGCGTCTGTCCCGAAGTAGCGGATTGTGCTTTGTGAAGAACACCTTCCACGATGGCGACAAGGGGTGAGAACGGAGACCCCGAGAACCCAATTGTACACCTCGGCAAGGTTACTTGTCATTATTCCGCACCTTGCGCCATCCGTGTCGCGCAACAACGGCGACCACTTCTCCAATGGTTCCCCCTCGATCCACTGCGCGAAGCACTTGATGTTTCGCGCACTCCTCCTTCTTGGACCACTTGGGTTAGACTCATCGATTCTTTGGCAAGCATTGCGGTTATGCCGCCCAGAGTGACCGCCCCTTGCTCCTCTCGTCGACGTTCTTCTGGTGTGCTCATCCAAAGCAACCCCATAAAGCATCAAATTTTCTCTCTGGTTACGCCTAGCAAGCCTCTTGAATAGCTTCATCAAAGATTGTTTCGGAATTGCTTGAAAAAGTTTGCCCCTAAGTGACGCATCGCACCACCGGTTCCTCATGTCCGGCCAAGGAACGCTCTCCTCGTGGTCTTCTTGAAGTTTTCGTATGGCCTTTATAATACCGGCGTGGCGATCATGGATTACGCACACACCGGTAGCCGGTGCCTACAACTCGATCTTCACATGTCTTAGAAACCACAACCAGCTCTCATAATTCTCACTCTCCACAAATGCAATAGCCGGCAATATTTGATTGTTACCGTCAACGCCTATGGCCGTCGTGAGCGCCCTTTGTATTTGCTGTCAAGAAGGTCCCATCTATCGAGATCATCGGCAAGCATGTGCTTGAATGCTTCAATGCTAGCACCAAATGCAAACAATGCTCTCGCAACACCGCAAATCTGGTGGACTTACGGGACGGCTTCTCGCACGACGATGTGCGTGCGGGTTCCTTTGTTGCAACACCTTAAGCATACGAGGAAGGTTGTCGTCGCCGCCTCAAAAGTGCCAAAACGTTTTCCAACGCCTTTTGCTTGGCACGCCACGCCAGCGTAGCTAATCTTATACTTGAATTTATTCTCAATAGCTAGCACAATATGTGTTGCCGCAACATCTTTTTCTCCACTATCTCCCGTACATCAAATTGGCTATAATCCGGACGTCAGTTTCGATGCCTCGCCAAGACAGTGTTCAGAATGCAGGAGTGCGGCTCCACCTTGGACACAATCCAGTGAGTGTCATACTTGGGTCTACGGGCGTGCACCCTCCAAGGACAACCAGGCTGCTCGCACTTCACGTTGTCACGCTCCCGCTTGATTTGACGACGCGAAATGTCCGTTGCATTGAAAGGGCCCAAAGCTTGATGGCATCTGCAGCGCTTCCTTGTCGAAAAAAACAGCATGCACCGAACCTCTGTCTCATGATACTCCCATGGTGATTCATGCTCATCATATGCGAAACGCCCTCGCATTAAACCGGTTCCATTCACGGGGATAGGAACTTCTTCATCATCGAATTGTCCTCCTCGCCGTCCTCTACAGCCTTGCTCTTCATCCCATGCCCTCTGGTCATCGATTCCATCCGCCGCACGATATACTCATTATACTCTCCTTCATCGGCTTGCCCGATTCCCTCTCGGAGCTTGACGGTCAGTAACTCTTCTCCATATACCGCATCGGCTTGCCCGATTCCCCTGTATAGCTTGGCGGGCGTGAACTCTCCTCCATGTCTTGCATTGCCTTCATCATGAGCAACTTCATCGCTCCGCCATCGTGCTGCCGCCCGAGCCGCTAGCACCTCCCGAAGCATAGGCGGGACGCACGAGTTTCTTGCATTGCTTGTAGTGAACACGGTTGCACAAGCGAGACACACTCGTATCCACGCGCGGCACCCTTGCACAAAGCCCTTCCACGGCGAGCGCACCAATGTCTTCAACTCCCATCCGATGTCGGTGGGAGACCGCTCAAAGCCCTTGCACAACGACGCCGCACACCTCGGGTCCAATGAAAAACTCGGGTCACCAATGCGCACATCCGTCATTGGAGCATTCTCGTCATCCGAAGTACGAGAGTGACTTGCGGAAAATCCTCAAATCCACACCATTCGGACCTTCACGAATCATTCCAAAGACCATAATACACTCTCAATGTAGTATCGCCATTAATGATGTACGCCTACATGTATGATTGAAATTTACGACATGTCAAATATTATCGTTCAACACTAAACTAAACTTTCTATACTAAAAAGAGTAGTAAAATTTCTATACTACAAAATGTTCCATACTACAAAATGTATACTACATCTACAATTTGTACTAACACTAATATTTCATCTAAATAATAGTGTAAATACAACCTAATTAACGAAAATACCGGATCCAAATCGATGGAATAGCTTGGTCTCCTTCCTCCTTCACCTCCTCCTTCTCTTCTCCCCTCCTCCTTTTCTTCCCCTCCTTCTCTTCTCCTCTTCTTTTCTTCCCTTCCTCCTCTCTTCTTCTTCTCTCCGCTCTGCGCGAGAATGGGAAATGTGGTTGTTTGGCGAGAATGAGGGTAGTGGGCGCGATCGGTGGATATCCATTGCGATCGCCCTACCGTTGAGCGACTGAAATTGCAGTCGCATGCGGTTGAGCGATCGCAATTCGATCGCTCAACGGTAGGCGATCGCAGTATCGCCCAACGGTTCGAACATTCCCTTTGTGTCGCTTGCGGTTGGGCGAAAGGAAGAAGTCGCCCAATGGGGGGGCGACTGGAGACTATTTTTGTAAAAAATTTTGTCACGGGTATATTTATGTATTTTCGAATAAAAAATGGATTATCCGTACAAAAAATTCCGGCCGCTCCTGCCGTCTCCGCGGGCCACAGAGTACAGACCACGTTTGCGCCAGCCGCCAGTGCGGCGCGGCTACATGGGCCGCGAGGCTACATGCCGCGAGAGCGTCGGTGTTTCGCGCCGGCCGGCCTAGTGCCCAGTGGGCTCTATTGGCGCGTTTAGCCGTGCGCCGGCCTGAGGGAATGCCCAGCAAAATCAGCTACTCCAAGAAAGAAGAATGCACAACGAAATGGCTCGTTCGAGTTTCGAATTTTCGAAAGATTAAGCTCGCCGAGGGTCGAGTTTTCCTATGCTGGCAAGCTTCGCTGTTATGTAAGCTATCCGTTTGGGTTCGATCTGGATCGATCCTGGGTGTCCTGCCTCACACGCGTGTAAGTTTAATGACAAATCGTATATCCGCATTTCATAAAATACATTCAGAATTTATCCAGCAATCTTCGTTTAAGCTCTAGCGTGAGGGGAAAAAAAGATCAGCTCCTCTCTATCGAACGAAGCGGTCCCACAAAAAACCACTGATATGTCAAAGTGGCCGGACCGAAAGCATCAAAAGGTCCGGCAGTACACCCCTGCCCCTCAAATCTGACAAAATGAACGCTACGAAAGTAATTGCCAGATGGGGCGATTGCATTGACCAGCAGCAAAGCTTATGCCCTTATGCATTGTAAACTAGCGTAAGTGGCAGAACAACCAATGCTTTTCACCTGGGTTATGCGTATCTTCACCACCCGGATTTGATGAGCGCCTGCGCTCGCACCGCACGTACGCAGGCAGGTAGCTGGATAAGATGCCGTGTTCATCCATCCTTTGATCCGAGCCGTCGATTACGACGGCCCAAACCACGATATCCTCCTCCGAATATCTATGTTTTGGCATCTACCAGACGTGTCCTCGACGCAGCATCGCGCAATCCACACACCTCGCAAATATCCACGGATTCGATGGCCAAAGCTGCGCGCGTTCTTCGGTTGTCAAGGAGTAAAGCGTGGGACCGAACCGACCTGACCTGACCTGAAAGGATGCATGTCTGGCAAGACAAGGTAGTACTTGTCCAGCTCCGACGACCCACTCCACCAGCTAGCCGGCCGGCCGCCATCTTAACCTCCAGAAGAACGGAATCTCTGACAAGTAGAGAGAGAGAGAGAGAGCCGAAGACGGCTGCTTCCTGCCTTAAGCATCACGTTTGCCACAAAACTTAACGCAAGACCCACAAGCAATTGGCTGTTCATGCAGCCAGTGGAAGCAAGGAACAAAGCTTGCCAGCTACACGTATGCCGCTAGCCTCGTCAGTAAATAGCATTTGCGTTGTCCATTGATCGCGCGTGTATATGTAAGGCCCAGCTGCTGGTGCTATCTGTGTGCCGCCTGAAACTTGTAGAAATAGTACGTAGCTAACTACTGGCGTGTGAAGAGAGTAACTAGGAGCTAGCACATGGCGAACGAGGGGCTGAAGCCGGTGGCCGGCCTTCTCCTGTTGCTCAACCTGTGCATGAACGTCATCGTCGCGGCGATCGGGGGCTGGGCCATCAACTACGCCATCAACAACGGCTTCTTCATAGGTGCGTACTAACTCGAATATATAATCGTGCATTGTGTAACAACCGGGCTTATGTACACGCACGTACGTACTAATTCTTTGAGGGTATGCACGTACGTACCCGCAGGGTCCGGGCTTTCGCTGCCGGCGCACTTCTCGCCGATCTACTTCCCGATGGGGAACGCGGCGACCGGGTTCTTCGTCATCTTCGCGGTGATCGCCGGAGTGGTCGGCGCGGCGGCGGCGCTTGCAGGGATCAAACATCTCCGGGAGTGGACCCAAGAGAGCTTGCCGGCGGCAGCCTCCTCCGGGTTCATGGCCTGGGCGCTCAACGTGGTTGCCATGGGGTATATATATCTGACAACTTAATTACTACTTCTGACCCGTCCCTTGCTATCGCTTTTCGAGTTTAATTCGTGACCTTTTTTTTGTTGGGTACTTCTTATGCTCCAGATTGGCCATCAAGGAGATCGACCTGCGCGGCAGGAATGCCAGATTGGTAAGATCGACAAACGCACTATATAATTTGTATCATCGTACGTACGGATCGGGTTGCAGCTAGGGTTGTGACTTGTGACACGGTTTTTAGATTACTTGTGACACGTTATTAACCGTGTGTTATGGTCTTGATTTTTTTTCTTTGTAGAAAACCATGGAGGCTTTCACCATCATACTCTCGGCAACGCAGCTCTTCTACCTGTTCGCTATACATGGAGGGAGGTGAAGGGCGCCCTGATCCGATTGGCGAGATGTGTACCGTTTCTAAGCGACCTTTGATGTCCGGTTAATTTGTATCGTGGTTAATTCCCGAGATGGAGAGGCGCATGCAGCGTGTGTGTTGATGCCGTGTGTGACCGGTTAATCGTGTATCGGGTTTCCGTGTGATTTATTGATTATTTGGTTGTGTTAATGGTATGGGAGCAGCTAGTTAATTAGAGGTGAAAACGAATCGGATAGTTGCCAATTCATTCGAACCATTTTTTATACGGATTATGTCGGTTCGGATAATGTTGGATAGAAAACGAATATGGATTTTCTTTATTGTATATGAACATGATTCAGTAACTTACTATCCATCGAATATGAATACGGATCCGAATATTCAGGCTGGATAACCATAGCCTACATCTTCTTTTTCAGCTCAACCCATTTACAAGATAATTTAGTAGCACATCATATATTAATATATACATTAATATATAGAGTTAAAGAAGGAATCTTAGGGTGCCTTTGGTTGAGCTTTTGGGAGCTGCTTTTGCTTCCAAAAAGTCAAAAGCCAACCAAAAGGGTGGAAACAGTCGCTTTTTTGACGACTACTTTTAGTAGTCTGATTTGAAAGCACCTTGGACCTGCTTTTGGCTTTTGGCTTTCTGCTTTTGAAATGGTGAAAATAGAAAGTCTGTTTCACAGTTGTTTCACGGAAAATAGAGATAGGAGGTAAGTTTTATACTTGTTTGAACCAAACGACTTACGACTTTTCACGACCCATAACCTCAAAGACTTTTCCACATTTGACTCACAAAGCAGATTTTTCAGAAGCCACAGCTCAACCAAACACACCCTTAGCCTATATGAAGGATTCAAAAATGTTCTTCAAGAATGTTTAGATCAAATTAACTATTTATGTTTTTTGTTCATTTTGGGCGTACAATTTAAAGGGTTTTCATGTTTCGAGAAATATTCATGACCGTATTCAATTCAATTCATATTTGCTTTGTATTTGTATTTGATATTATTCGTATTTGTATTCGTATCCGGGATATCCGCATCCAAGGGAAAAAAAATATGAAAACAAATATGGCAAAGCCATTTATCCATCATAGTTGATATGTTCTCACCCCTACTCCTCTATTCTCCCACACCTCTCTCCCTCCCCTACCTCTCTCTTCTCCGACATAGGCGCATCTTCGCCCACCGATGAGCTCTCCCTCCCCTCCCTCTCTCTTCTCTAATGTCGATGTAACTCCACACCCCTCGTCCGCCACTGATAGCCGATGGTGACCTCGTTGAGCCGCCATCCATCTTAACCTAATATTCAGTGCACCGCCTCACTGTGCCTCCCTCAACCGCCGCTCGCCACCCTCCGCCGTTGCACACTCCCGAACCACCACCTCCTTAGTCTCCCTCTACATCCAAGGGCTCGCGGTGAATCAAGGGTGGCGGCGGTGTCCCCTGGCGGTGCGAGAGCGAGAGTGAGCGAGAGAGAGCGTGACGGAGCGGCGGCTAGGAGAGAGAGAGAGCGAGAGAGAGGAGGCTATACTGTTCGAATAGTATATGGTTTTCAGTTTTTCTGTAATGATATACGATGCAATGTATTGTTTGGAAACTATAAGGGGCTGTTGATCTTGTTATGTGATGATGCGGTGATTAACTGATTATTGCTTTTTTTTATAGATGGTTTACCATGCTATCCCAACATAGGAACTGTTTATCTGGCCCAGACCTAGTTAATTTGATTAACCCCAAGGATAGGCCCAAAAGGAAACTTGGGTTCACCTGGGCCAACTAGGCGAATCCGACCAAAAGAGAGCCCTCAGCGCTTCATGTCCGACGAAAGCAACACGCTGCAAAATGAAGCTAACCGGAGATTTTAATTTCAAGATCATGTAATACTCCAGTACTATTGCATTGATTTGCCATATGTTTCTTTTTTTCATGTAGTATTAACTACGGATTGTTTGAACAAGCTAAAAGGACTGGCATCAAATAGGCAGATAACAGAACGTGAGAATTGAACTGTTTCCTGTTAAATTATTGTGTTCTAAATGGAGACTTAACCAGTCTGTCAATTGCAACAGTGGGAAAGGGAAAACAGTGGGGAACACGCGGAACTCGAGCAACGTCTTGAATGGCAACAGTGACAAGGAGGAGCAGCAATTGTTGCCCGGTGAAGAAAAGAAGAAATTTGCATACTCTTCTTTCTATTATATACATCCCTGCTTCTCGAAGCGTGTGGCAACCTATACAGGCTATACACACCTTGATCATGGCCTTGATGCTTGTGATAGGATGCTTTCTTGCTTTAGGATAAAGTGCCTCGGCAAAAACCATATCAAATTATTTCATGAGAGAGCCACATGTAGTTAATTATGCTAATGGAATGTTTTATTTTACTGCATTATGTTGCTACGAATTCCTTTGTATGTCATTTTCATGCTTGTTTATTGTAGGCCCGATCTGATCCATTCCATGTTGTGCAACATGGAACCATAGACTGTTGAGCAGAGGCTACACGCTACCAACGCTTTGCCTATCATTTTCTTGGGGCATCTTGAACTTTTTTTCTCTCCATAAATTATAACGTGGCTAGGTTGAGCATGTTAATCTGAATTTGACGAGTGTTATTTTATTTTGTATTTTGTACTACCATCCACATGCACTGAAATATTGTAGGAACAAACTTGACCAGCACAAGAATACTAAGCATATAGTACTCTCGTAGATCACTAGATCTTGAATCGGTACAAAAACAGAATCAGTTTTTTAAAAAAAAAACCAAAGGAATCTTGGACTCAGATCGTGATGAATATTGTTATAAAATAGAGCTCTTTTACAGTATCTTAAAATAAATATAAACTGTTCAATCTTTGCGATCTAATAGTTTAGATTAGTTAGGACTTAGTTATACTACCATCCACATTACTAGCAGTAGATCTTCAAATGGTAAAATTGTAAATGAAACAAGTAGCATATGATTAATTTTTACGACTCCGTGTGCCCGATCTCGCTGATGGCCAACGGAGGCGTGGGCGAGGGAAATGATGGCCGAGCTCGAGTTGCACCATGTCGCGTGGTCAAGGACTCGAGGGTCGCAAGCGTGTCTGGCGGCAAGCGGTGGCGGGTGTCCATCGGCGTCGACCTTGTGCACAACCTGACCGTGCTACTGTTGGACGAGCCCACATCGGGCCTCGATTCTGACTCCGCGCTCCACATTGTCAAGATGCTCTGGTACATGGCTGCCGCGCACAACAAAACTGCTGTGCTTACTAGCCACCAGCACGGCTTCCACATCCTTGAGCTGCTCGACCGCGTTGTTCTCCTTGCCGACGGTGCTGTCCAGCACCACATCTCCCTCGCCTTCCTCGAGGCTTGCATCGTCGCCTTGGCCCACTCCATCCCCGCCCACGTTGATGTCTTCGAGTATGCCATGGAGACCATCGACAGCCTCAAACCCAACGTCGTCGTCACCACGGTCACCGCCACCATGGTGCCCACAAAACCAAGAAGATGTCACACCGATGCCCGCGTCCTCGTCTGCGCGTTGCGCAGCGTACACGAACTCGTCGGCTGCAGAGGTGCACATCCTAGCGGGGCGGTTTGTGAAGATGGTGTTGCGGACTGTAAGATCGAGGAGGCCGACTTGAGGGGGTGAATAGTCATTGATGAAAAATCTCTTCTTTGATTGATTCTATTTAAATTATTTGACTAAATTAAGAATATAATGTGAAAGCTTAAATCAAATTGGTTTTAGCACAAACAAAGCTTAAATCAACTAGATTCACCTGAGTGCACCAACAACCTAAGTCTATGTCAAAGGTTTGCAATTCTAGGAAGACAAACAATTAATTTAATTTTATGAATGTAAATTGTTTGAAAGTAAATTGAGTAAAAGAAAACAAACCACAAAGACACGGTATGTTTTCATCGTGGTGTTTGGAGACTTGTCGGTCTCCCCTAGTCCATGTTGAGGTTAGCCCAAATGAATTAGATCGGCTCCACGAATTAAACAAAAACACCTCAATCCACTAGTGGCAGCTCTTTCCCGCTCGGGGTAGGTGAGCTCCAACGTTCGCAATTTCGCTGGGTCTTCTCACAACCTTCTTTGAGAAGATCACCATGCACGACACCTCCAACGTCGTCTACGAGTCAGCAAACTCCAAGAGTAATAAGTTAAGCCCCTCGCTTGACTCTCACTACGTGCAACGAATGCACAAGCTCAAATGGACACTAAGTCCAACTCTAAATGCGATACATGCATTCTAGATCACTCTCTTTGCTCACAAGGTACAACACATGCATAATTGAGAGGAGGGACTCATACTACCTCAAGAGAGTTCAGCTACCTCAACTCCAATCGCCCACAAGGGGGTATTTATATCCCACACAAGAAAACTAGCCTTTAGAACTAAATCCCTGAAAAATCAGGGAAACTGGAAGTACCATAGGCAAAACACTAGTACTTCCGCTCCCCTCACAACGGTAAAAAAACTAGCCATTACAGTCAAAATCGGAAGTTCCGCTGTTCATTTTCTGGTACTTCCGAAGTACCGCTCCACACATGTGGAACTATCGCTCTCGCGGGAAAGAGAAGACCACCACATATGTGTCTCTCTCGAAAAAATATACCGCAGGAAAAATTCAAAACTTCTAAAGTCTGGTAGTACCATGCAACACATGCTGATACTTCTGCCTTCCAATAGCACTGCTCACACAGAGTCGGTACTTCCGCCGGCCAATTGGACCACTCACACAGAGCTGTCGAGCCACTCATTCGGTAGTACCGCGCAACACATGCCGGTACTTCTGACCTCCGGTAGTACCGCTACATACACAACGGTAGTTTCGATTTTTCTGACAAGTGCAGATACTTTAACAGATTTTGCAAAACATATTTACAAGCTATAATATCGTGCGCACACGGATCATCCGTGACTCCCAACAAGTTGTAAAACACATTTGCACACTTTTGAAATCATGACATAAGGAATAGGTACATAGACTTGACATATTTGTGAAACACATTTGCAAACCAAAGTCACATGCTACAAGAATTGTATATGAGTTTTAACTATTTGCAAAACCCATTTACAAATGTAAGCCTCATACCACAAAGAATAGGAAACATAGACTTCAAACACTTGCAAAACACATTTGTAATTTATAGTCCCTATGTTACAAGGATTTCACACATGAGCTTCAACTATTTGCAAAACATATTCGCAAATATAAGCATCATGCTAAAGAGAGATAGAGCAAATGAGATTGAATTATCAACACATGATGAAACTTAAATTACTAGACATGACCACTCTTAATAGCACAGCAATCTATACTAGCAATTCGGTCTTTCTAACCAAACACCAAAATTGGTAAAAGACTAGGAACACATTCTTATTACTAACTAGTTATATCTTTGCTTTGAGTCATAGTCTTGAAATGCACTAATATATGAGAATGTGATTTTGAATGCATACATTTTTTATTTTACCTTTTTATCTAAATGAGACTAAGCAATAATATACTTAAATAAACATATTAGTCTCACATATAGATTTGTCATTTAATAATATATTTGGATGTGAGGAATGCAACAAGATTATAAGAAATATATCGAATGCATACCTCAATGATTTCACCTTTTTCATCTATATGAGACTAAATAATATCATAATCAATAAATAATGTTAGTCATATTAGTCTCACATATAGATTTGCCATTTAATCATATATTTGAATGTGAGTAATGCAACAAGATTATAAGAAAGACATTGAATACATACCTCAATGATTTCGCTTTTTCATCTATATGAGACTAAGTAATATCATAATCAGTAAATAAGATTAGTCTTACAAATGCATTTGTTATTATCACTAAAATATTATAATAGTATTTGTCATTATCACCAAAACTAACTTAAATGAAACTTGATCTTTCACGGATGCCGCAACTGTTCGCGGCGCGGATGGTGCAGTCGATGATGGCCGGTGCTTTCTCAGCACCATCTTCCTGGGTACCATCGACTTGCAGTCTCAACTAGGCTTCTTCGCCTATAGCCTTACCTTCGTGCTCTCCTCCACCATCGAGGGCCTCCAGTGTTCCTCCAGGAGCACCGCATCCTAGAGCGCGAGAC
The DNA here is from genome assembly GCA_036346575.1 of Dendrocalamus sinicus. Taxonomy (NCBI): domain Eukaryota; kingdom Viridiplantae; phylum Streptophyta; class Magnoliopsida; order Poales; family Poaceae; genus Dendrocalamus; species Dendrocalamus sinicus. Next base: position 20,935,206 of record CM070643.1, on the reverse strand, counting down.
CTCTCGGGGCGCGTACCGCATGTCCTCGAGCTCGAAGATGATTTCAGGAACGAAGTCCAAAATATCCTCTTAAAAATATCATGTTGAAAAATAAAAGTCTATAATACACTCACAAATTAACGATTTATATTTTTTTTCTACTACCACCTTTCTATCATTTGTATAATGTACCTAAAAATCTCGTAAAATAATGTCAGGTTTAAATACTCATATCTTTTGCTTGTCAAGTTGGTCTTTTTTTCTTCTTTTAGGCCAGATAGGCAAAAGCCGAATTGGGAGCATGCTCATGGACAAAAATGTGCTCATAACTTCATTGGCAGGATTCTTTAAACATTAGATGCAGTAACCGAAGGAACACATTTCACAGGCAGAAATTTGACTTCGAGATTTTCTTTTTTGCGAGGGACTTCAACTTTGAACGGAAGAAGAACGATAGTACAAGTGGTGTGCTACCCCCAATTAATCTTCGACTAGACGGCCGATCCTTCCAAGATGACACCTTCATGCTCCTATGAGCTGACAGCTGCGTGCGTGCGTGTTTGGGTCCAGTTTGTCCATGGATGGCACATCAGTGCATAGTCTGTCTGCGTGGGCCACGTCGAACACGATACCTGTATTATCGGAGACATCTGCAGAGGGACACGACAACCTCCAGGGCGTGAGCGTGAGCGCAATTTGGTGTGTCCACGAGCGCTCTGAATTCTGCGGTTCTCTTTAAAACAGCGCGCGTTAAAAAAAGAAAAAGAAAAGTTTCGAATGGAGCTGTAGAGCGAGTACACGATTTTCTGCGCAGAAGAATTGTGTTTTCCGTCGCGAGTTCAGCTTGTCACCAAACCATAGTTTTTTTTTTCTGGGAAGTCATGAGACGATGCTCCGTTCTTTTGTGTTGCGGTCGATAAATTTTAGTTACGACTGATAGATCAAATAAATTAACGAGATCAATGATAATTGTTTGTCAGTTTCTAGTGTTTTCTAGCTTATATAGGGGAGGAGAAAAGTCCAATTTCTAGGCAACTGAATTTGCATGCAGCCAAGTAGCCAACCGAGTACGTTGCGCCAGCGTTCATGTGCTAAGCTGCGGCATGACATGAGGGATGTAGAAGAGAAGAGCAGAGCTCCGGTGGTGGATGAGGTAAAACCAAGCTAGAAACAGCGTTCGTAGGTTACTTCAAAGTCTTATACTGGTTTTTCCTTTGAATCCTCCTAATACTCCTAGCTCAAAGTCTTATATTGATTTTTTTTCCTTTGAATTCTCCTAATACTCCTAGTTACATGTCAAATTACACCATTCATAGCAAGATTGAAAACATTATATTCGTATTTATCTTGCTCCTGTTTAGAACATGGATTTCCCCATTATTATGGAAATTAAATTATTTTCCATAAATTTTGTGAATACCTGCGATTCAGGCCCCGCTCGGTTGGGCTGAAAAGCTATGGTTTATGGCTGAAAGTGCATTGTAGCAGGTGAAATTTCACTGTAACTGAAGGTAGCTTATTTGGCATAATTAAATTTAAAAAAATAAAAATAAAAAATACTAGCTCATCACGGACAACGTAAACGAATACGGAAAAAAAGAACCGGCAAAAAAGCTCAAAAAAGCCAAAAGTTCACAAATCTTGCTCCTGTTTAGAACATAGATTTCCCCATTATTATAGAAATTAAATTATTTTCCATAATTTTTGTGAATACCTGCGATTCAAACGAGGCCTTTTGTGCAATGAACCGAACGTAATTTTACACCTAGATGAACCAAATAACCTTATGCTTCCACGAACCAAATTTCTGGACACACAAGATCTTATATACATACAATTTCGAAGAAAAGTTATTGATGGGTAGAAAAACAAATATTACCTTCCTGTAATTATATTTTCCCAATAGAAAAATAACCTTGTTCCAATTTGACCCACCCCTGGGTAAACCTAACAAAATATGGGCTGATCCCCCTCCCTCCACAACAAAACAAATCATCCCCTCTCCTCTCCTCTCTTCTCCTCCCCTCCCCTTCCATCGCTCGCTCTCCGGCCGCGCCGCACCCTCGAATTCCGCCATGCCGAAGGGCGCCAAGAAGCGTGCCAACCTCAAGAAGAAACAGCAGGGGGGCCACCCCGCCGGCTCCGACGACGGCGGTAACAACGGCAGCAATAACTCCAGCCGCCGCGACGCCGCCAGCGACGGCAACCACCTACGGATCCCACCGACCATTCCTCCTGGTACGAATGGCATCTAAACCCCTGGCCCCCTCCCACCCTGTTTTAAGCCGGGGGCAGATCTGCTGCGCCACGCGCTTTTGGCACCAGCGGGGAGGCAAGAATCGCCTTTTTCACCGTGCGGCGAGGGTGGCATTCCCGTGCCCTTCGCTGGCGTCGGCCACCCCTCCCCCACGTTCGCACCGGCCGCTTTATGAACTGTTCGCCTTTTTTTCTTGCTTCCTTTCTTGAGCTATAATATGATGGATGCGTGTGTTTTCTGATGCTGTGTTGTGTTGTGTATGGTGGTGGGCGCAGTGGATGTGAGCGAGGACTCGATGGAGAGCTCCGAGGAGATGGTGACGCCGAGGGCCGCCGCGTCCGAGGCGGACGAGGAGAAGAAGGCCGCCGCGTCGGAGGTGCCCGTGGAGCGCGCCGTCGAGGTGGTCGAGGAGGATGGTACCGGGGGCGAGGCCGGGGAGGAGGTCATGGTGGATGCGTTGCCGCCCGAAGCCGGTGAGCAGGAACAAGAGGGTAAGGTGGATGCGAAGGCGGAGGCGCATGCCATGGTGCAGGGACCGGAGGAGCAGGATGTGGTCGTGGCCGAGGCACCTGCGGTGCAGGAACCGGAGGAGGTGGTGGTCCGGGAGGTGGCCAAGGTGCATCCGGTTCGTGAACCAGAGACGAAGGGCGAGGAGGTGGTGCTCAGAGAGACGGCCACGGCACCTGTGGTGCATGAACCGGAGGCAAAGGGTGATGGTGTGGTGGTCAGGGATGCGGCTGAGGTGTCACGGTCTCGTGAGGCAGCTGTTGCGCGTACTACAGAGGTAAATAATGTTTGTGCTTGCGTGCCACCCACCCCCCACGTTGTGAAGCTGTGAGGTCTCATTGGGTGGGTTGTTTTTGCTGCAGGTGGTGCGGGGACCTGCAGTGGCGGTGGCTGCCGCCGGGCATCGGGCAACATGGTGGAATTGCTGTGGGATTTTTGATGCGTTTGCTGGTTCAGAGAGATAGATGGATCATGGAGGTAAGATGGTTCTGCGCCCCATGATTGTGTTTCTGACAATGCTTTGGTGAATTGAAATGGCACTCAGTGTGTAATTTCTATGAATTCTGTAAATTTTCTATGTAAACGTGGGATTTGGGAATAGTCCGTGAATTTTTATTTGGGTGAACCTTTGAAACATGAGACACAGATTTGTATTCCCTTTACATAGCATGTGAGATCTTTGCCATTACTGTTAGATGTCACTGGCGAAGTCAGAAATCAAAGGTTTTCTACTTTTAACTTTGGTTTGTTGTGCTCACGTTCCATCACCCTTGCTGATAAATTGTTATGCTCCTAGTTTTGACATTTACAAGCTTGTCTTGAATTCATTTTTAGGATTAAATGTAGCATCACTTGGGCTCTCTCCCTTCCCTCCCTCCCTCCCTCAATGATCACATCACAGCTAGTTATATGTGTCTACAATGGAAAACATATTTTACTCAGAGCAAATGATGTCAGTCAGGACATATAATTTATTGGACAAATTGTCCAGACCAGCTTTTCCATTTTGGCCGTTTTATCAAATGCTTGGTGCTGGTAAAAGTTACTCGGAAGATATCAAGGAGTTTTGTGACTGTGATATGATACATGAACATAAGTTTGATTGTGCTGCATAGTTAAGATGTTGAGGTGCGTGGTAAATCAGGACTGTTCTTTATATGTATTTGGTAATTTCCTTGGCAGAGAATCTGTTAACAGTTTGAGAAGCTTAATACTCGCTATAGTCATTGCATAAGAAGTGTCTTTGCAGTTCTCATACATAACTCAGGAAAGGAAGCTTATACTACTATATACCTGTATGGTGTAGTATGAGAACTGATACATCAACTTGTGAAAGGAAGCTTATACTGTATGCCTGTATGGTTGTATTAGAATTTAGAACATTATTACTCACGAGTCACAATACCGATTGTGAGAACACACCATTCATTTGACTTAAACAAGAGTAGATAGTAAGTGTCTTTATTATGGTTGTTTCATTTTGTCCCTGCTTAGAAAAGGTCAAGAAGATACCGTCGTGCCTTGCGAAGAGCTTTACTTGGAGAAATAGAAGCAACATGTATCATGTGCCGCAATATCGATGTTATGTAAATGAATCCCCTAAGTTTGCATTTCAGTTGAGAATAACCATGTTATGTATATATAAATGGTTTCCCAGATTACATTTGTTTTTTTGGCTTATTTTCCTGTTGATTTGGTTAAAAGTTAAAACAACTTATGATCTTCCAACTAGCCAGAGATTGTCTGTTCTCTAGATGATATTGTCTGTTTTATAGATGTTCTGTTGGCAATCAAATATGGCAGCCAAGATATTGGCAGATGTTACTTTAGACTTAATGTAAAGAGTAGCTGGATTACCATAGTTTGTCACTTGCCACTTATATGATGAAACCTGCTACATGAAGAGTGGTAGGAGGCACCCTGTTTTTGTGTATCATCGCACTTTTTCTTTATCTTAAAAACAGGTAGCTGAGCTCTGTAGCTCATAACTACTAATGTGGTACTCAGTTAAGCTGGATGGTTGATTTCATTTGAGGCATGTGTTGCAACCCGCAATCGATCTGTGATTCATTTTCTATACTTACTAATGTTTGGTATGCACAAAAAAGATAATGAACTTTCAAAATTGCATCAGTGTGGACTTGGATAACAATACCTTGAGAAATGAGTACATTGATTCTTGGACTGAGATAGTCCATCATTTCATTTGCTATTCATGAGGCAGCACTGCTGTTTGATACTAACTAATCAAATAATGTTGAGATATTTGCATAGTTGTATGTTTGTCCTTTCATTGACGCTAAGTACTATTTAAGTAGCTGCCTTAAAAGTTATCTTGTTTTTCCTCACGTGCAGGATTGAAACTTGGAAGCCAAGAAGACAGAAGATGCAAAATTGTTCAGAGACAGTTGTAACTAGACTGGTTGAATGGCCACATGAACAATGAAGGATTTTGAATAACATCGAGTTGATGCTTCCCTCTGGCCTGTGTTTCTGTGTCTTGCTGTGCAAAGTTACGTCGTCGTGGTTGTGGTTAATATTCTTGGTTGCATAGTATTCTGAACACCACCCTTGTCTAGTAGTCTAGGTTCTGTTCTTGTAGCATATGAGTTGAATTGAGTCAACAGTGAAAAATTTTGCTCTTTCTTTTTTCATACGTATTTTTTGGGGTGTCATCTGGTATGTCCCTTTTCATGATCTTGTCATTTTATAAGGATGTTCAAACAATTTGAGATGTCCTTTGTAGTCGTGGTCCGAGATAGTTCACAGCGTATCAGACTGCTCATGATCAAATCCTGAGATATGCGGATTACTTGAGTTGGTTGGGACCATATTGCTCGCAGATTGTGCCATCTGACATATATTTTTTTGCCCCAGTTGTGGAGATAGAGCACAACTTCTGTGTGCTGTGTTAAAATGTTGCGGTACCATATTCCTTTGCCTGGCTTCACATGGTGTGCTATGAGTATAGGTGGTAATTAAAATGCTCACCCTGTGCCGCGACCGTGAATGAGGTACGGAAAAGTAGTAGGCTACGGACCTACTATTCTCTACTCTACTCTGCAACTGCTTGAAAAACTACAGTATTATCCTGTTGAACGCGTTGGACAATGTAATGTATGTTTGGTACTTGTTTGAAAGATGGTAGTTGCCTTACATTTTGTGACTGTAGTTTGTCAATGATGTTTCTTTAGAAATTCTGAGCACCAATTTGCATGACACGTCACGTCTATTCTGGGAAGTCCGGTGGTCTTGTAATTTGCATCTCATTTCTGTCTCAGATTCTAACGGGTCGTTTTAAGAAGCGACACGGCACAGCGTGCGAGCCAGAAAAATGCGCCTTAATCATTTGTGCCCCAGAGGTGTTTGTGGCCGTCCAAACTGGTTGCTGGAGATTGTTGGCTCAATTAGCTCGAGCAAGTGGTGGCCATCCAACCTTTACAGCCACTGGTTGCACCGCGACTTGCCGATTAGTGTTCATGACGGAGATCTGGTATCCAACCTATCAGTCACCTGAACGCCAGGAAAAATTCTCCCGGTTTCAGAAAACAATAGTAGCTAGTATATTTTCTATATCTTTGCTACTTAAAAAAGAGAAGTTGATAGCTGGTACATTCTCTCTTCTTACCAACCAGCTGGTACATTCTCTCTTCTTACCAACTCTTCCCTCCCGACTGAAACAATCTAAGCCATCCATCCCGTCTCAAAGCTTCTGCACCGTCCTCCCGTTGCGATTTCTTCCCCTAAAGTCCCACCCACTCCCTCGGTATGCTCAGCCCGTTCGCATCACTTTCGGCCGGCTACCATCCCGCCCACTCTCTCCTGTGCTCGCCCGGCCGCCGTCCCACCCACTCTCTCCCCGCGCTCGCCCCCCATCCCAATCTAGTCGCCCGACCACCATCCTACCTGCTTTCTTGCTGCGCTCGCTCCCATTCGCATCGCTGTCCTCCCCTTCCTCCCCTCTGCAAAATCCATCTCCCACTGCATTCCTTGCTGCTCCTTCATCCCTCTTCCCACCTTCCACACTATTGTCGCTGCACCAGGTGGCCACGTGCCCAAACCCTAGCATGCCCTAGGTCGTGCCGCCGCCGCCACCTCCTGGGCCGCCGCTGATTTCCCCGCTAGTGAGTTGTTTTTTACTCATTCCCCCTCTCCTTTTCTTCCTTCGCCAATGCATCACTCCTACCGCTGATGACAACTCCACCCTAGATCTCTGTAGTGGCCGACCAAGCCGGTGATGCCCTACCACCGACACCTGTGGAGACTAGAGATGGCAACGGGCACAAACCCGCTAGGTTTTGCTATCCCAAACCCGTACCCGTGAAAGTTGGACGTGCCCGCTAAAAAACCCATGCCCGTGACGGGTGCAGATTTTTGCCCAGACCCATGCCCACTGGGTTAACGGTACCACGGTCGCTGTGGGGTCGAATGCGAGCTGCAACAATGGTTAATGGAGAGGAGGAAGTTCACCGCCATCTTTGTTGGAGCGGAGGCGCGCCATGGCCAGGGCCTCTGCTGCGATGCGCGTTGGCTGCGGCGTGGGGTGGCGGGCTGAATCGAAGGCGAGGCGGCAGCGAGGCGTGCGGGAGGACGAGTGTGCGGCGAGTGGCGGGCAGAGCGGAGCTGCGAGACGGAGGGCGAGCGTGGAGATCGCCGAGACCGAGCGCGAGCGCGGATGCACGCCGTGTGGCGGCTGTTGAATCGGGGTGGGGACTGGGGAGGAGTGAGTAGTGACCGTGACCGAGTGCTAGCTAGGGTTAGCCGTATGGGTAATGGGGCATTGCCGCATTGGATTTGGGGGCTTGGGGCTAAATGGCTAATGGGCTATGGGTGGGAAATTTGGTTTGCTGGGAGGTGGGAGTGCAGGTTTATAACTCCTATGGATCAGGTTTATATTACCCATGGGTTTACGGGTTTGGGTACTATAGGAATGTACTCGAACCCGGCAGACCCAATGGGTTGGGCTTTTTGCCCATTAAGAAACCCATGTGTTAGGAAATTGACTCAGACCCATACCCTAATAGAGTAAAAACCCATCGGGTATCGGGTTTCGGGTACCCATTGCCATCTCTAGTGGAGACAGCGCGTGGCCTGGATCTCTTGCTTGACCGTGCTAGATCCGCCCCGAACATCTTGATAGTGCATGATGCTACAACCTCTCTTCAGTTTTAGTTCCTGCAACCTCTTTTCAGTTTTAGCCCCCCTTATGTATTGTCTTGTTGTTAAGACAACATATTATTGGCACCAATGCTTTCTATGCAGTTCTTATGTTATTGATACAATAGCATAAATACGTGACTGCAAACTGAAGTGAACACTACTATCTTATTTCTCCATTTGCACTGGAATATCAATATATTTCTATTTGTCAAGCTATACTGTGATGATTGAATTAATAGCCTCATGAAACTTTGCTAATGTTATATGCTTTGTTTCAACACAACCGTCTATGCTTTTAAATGTTCTCTCTATTCCACGATAGGGTGCCCAACATGTGCCAGTTTTGGTTTAAGATGGTCATGGTGAGGCGTAGGAGGCCCGGAACTATACATAGGGTGGTGCTGAGGTCCAGAACGGCTAGGGAGATGTCGAAGATATCTGAGGCTCGTGGGGTAGTTACAAACTAAGACAACGAGAAACCGGTGCAGGAGCTACCGATAGTGAACATGACAGACAATGGCAAGGTGGACTGGGACTAGGCTCTAGGAGGAGCCGAGGTCCTATGCGGTCAAGGAAACTGGATGCTGTCATGCGTAAGGAGAAGCATGTGGTGCGCAAATGACTTGGGTCATTTGCAAGCGAGGATGATACGGTGGGATCTGGATACGTGAGAGGCTTGGCGGCAAGTCATTAGGGCCACGTGGAAGATGGCGAAGCTTGGGTGATTCTTCATGGAAAAGGAAGCAGGAAGTTTTGTGGAAAACGGTAGAGGGGCATTTTGGTAAATTATCTAATACTGAAAAAGTGGCAGTGTGTGAAACTGTAGCGTTGGCCTTAGTGGTTTAGGTCTTGTATGTGATGAAAATGTAAAGTGGATTAAATATTAATTCACTAATGGGTTGATGGTTGTAAGCCACTTTGAGAAGCGTGCGTGAGAGAGTAAAAGTCGGTGTTTGGTAGGGTTAATGGGTTATCCCCGGTTTGGCCTAATGGGTGGATACATTAGGTTTTGGTTCAGATTATGAGGCTATATAAGGGGACGAGAGGTAATAGTTAGGATTAGAGGATTTTGGCTAAGTTTTTGTGGTGGTTAGATCTTCCTCCCTCCCATGTGAGATTAGAGTTTCTTGAGTTGGAGCCTTGTGTGTATGTGCTCTAGGCTTAGAGCTTTGCTATCTTGAGAGATTGGCTGTAAAAATATTCCTCCCCAAGTGAAATAGACATCCAAATTTTGTCCAAGTGAGTTGTGCTATGAAACCCCTCACGTGCTTTTGATTTTTTTTGGCTTTCTTGTTTGGATTTCTCTTCTCTTGAGCTTTTCTGGTACCAAAAACATATAAGAAATGGAGATGTCTCTTGGGGAAGGATTCCATCCATCTAGATATGATCTAGAGAAAGTTCTTGAGGAAACATCGTTTTTGCTTAATTTTGGCCTCCTTAAGCGTTTTCTTGATCTAAGGGTTTTTGATTTGATTTCTTTGGTGCTCTAACTTGTTGTGACATTTGAGAATACATCTAGATCTATCTTGATCATCATCCACCCACGAGCATATTGTATTCACCAATTTTGATTTTGACTCGATTTTGGTGCAACCTTCCAACAAACTAAAAGGGTCTTAACTTTAGCCATGATTTTTATGATCGTTTATTAGAATAGTTTTACAATACCCTAGAAAGGATCCTTACAAAATTTCATATCATTTGGATCTACAGATCAAAAGTTCTATCGATTTTGGTTTTTGAAATTGGGCTGAAAACACTATTTATTTGCATAATTTTACTATAGCAGTGGTCAGACGACCATTGAAGTAGAGGTTAGACCGTCCGGGATTGGTCAGACCACTATTTCTATGCCGGTTAGACCCCTAGCAAGTGGTTGCTGCAAGGCTTTGTGTTCTTGAGCCATTTGTCTTGAGTTTTTGGATGAAAACTCTATTTTCAGCAATTCTGTAGTTGTATGAGAATATAATCTTAAATATTTAGGGGAAAAATTAAGTTAACACCATTCACTCTCTCTGTTGCCATTTAGTCCAACACAATGATTCATCTGCACCGTTGCTTGCCTGATGAAGACTGAAGTAATCAATCAGCTGGTTTTGGCATGATTTGGATCGTGGAAGGAGTGGGTTTAGGTGTTCTGAAGGAGAGCAATGTGCGTTATTTTGCACTTGTTGGTGTGCATATCTGTTTGTACAATTTTGCTGGCTTATGCCAGGTTGTCTCTCTTCATATATTTGTACTGGAAGCTGTCCTTGAGATATCATTCTTTTTGGAAATATTTCGAAGGAGAAATATTTCCATGTGATTCCGCCATTGTTCCTAAATATTTCTCTATACAATTCTAGCCGCGCAATTGCATAGAAAATTCAGCTAGTTATTCTTAATTGAAAAAAATAAAGTTATTTTTTGAGGGGTAAAAATAAAGTTAAATAGTTATGCAAGTTAGATAACTAATCAATATTACACCCCTTTCACAGGAAAGTTTCTCCCATGCTAGTACACTAGACCATAATGGGCCTGGGCCTTTACATTATTGATTGAGGGCCAGCCATGACACAATTAGGCCTAAGTCCAACGAGCGAAACATTTTCCAATAGGACCATATTTTACTACTTAAATTTTGCCCGTTTTCCCTATAAAAAAACCCGCTCCATTCCTCGTCCTCTCGCCATTAACCAACCTACGAAGCGTTAACCGACCATCTCTCTCCTTCCCTCTTTCTGCGCTGCGTTCTTCCTCGGCCTCCTCCTCCACCCAAGAAGCCGCCATTCTCGTCTCTGATCACTTGATTCATTCCACATTTCCTCAGTTTAATCCGTCCATTTCTTGCGATGAAATCAGTTGGATAATCCTCTCATACTCTGTCCACCTCGCTTCTCCCCCGTTAACTCCTCTCTTCCACCCACTTCATCCCCAACTGCTTCCCCAAATCATGTACGCACCACCACCGCTCCCGATGGCGCCTACATCGCTGGCCGTCCACACGCTGACTCTGCCGAGCTGCTAGCTACACCACCGAGCCCCCTCGCGTCGAGCGGCCGTTGCAGCCATGGCGCCCCTCTCGTCCTTGCTGCTTCACCCAACCAGATCACCGGCGCGGTGAGCTCCAGCCGGAGACCCCGGTCAACATCCTCGTGGGGGATCTTTTCTTTGCTGTGAGCAATCTCATCCAAATCTTTCTTTCTGGGATGGATACTCCAATCCTTGGAGGGTTTCAATGCCCCACGTTAGGTCCGCCCCTGAATAGCCCTCGTCGTGAAAAAAATAATTTAAAAATAAATGTTCTATATGCATCATGTATTGTTTGGTTGACAAGTGAAATCCATGATGTAAGTACGGTAGGTCGTAGAATATTGATTTTTCTTTTGTGGGTTGTTGTCATTTTCTAGGTTTTTCTATTGAGCATTGTAGTGCTTTTCTATATGTATTTATGTTCATTAGATGGAAATTGTACAGTGGGGAGAAACTGGGATGATGTGGAACTCTCATACATCATTGTCTGTACTCGTCTTTAATATAGATTAGGATTTGTTATTTTGTTATCGCAAATCCATTTGACGTCAACTTTTAGGTCTGCAAAGTGAAAAAAAATCCATTCATGTGATACACTGGTACTGATACCTGAAACTTTTCTCTCTTTTATGTTGTTTTTCATGCAGTTGTGGGTGAAAAGAGCTGACAATAGGATGTTGACTTGTAGCTGTTTAGATGACACCAGATGAAAATGTACAATTCTAGACACAGCTGCATGCTTTGTGTCGATCTCTTCTCATAATTGTGCATATATGTGTCAAACAATTGGGTTAATCATGATACTTATGTTTTGTGTTTCATTTTCTGAAGGCCCTTATTACTTTAAAGAAAGGTAGCAAGCTCATCAAGTATAGTCGGAAAGGAAAACCCAAGATCCGGGCGTTCAGACTTTCTAGTGTAAGTTGATGAGCATACTCCTTTGATCTTGACATGCTAATATTCAATAACAGGTATAGTTGTAGAATTCGATAACCTATGCTTAGATTGAATTATCTGACAGGTTTTGAAGTAGAGAAAGAAGGTCCAAGGGCAGTAAAAGTATGAACTAGCTGAAAAAATGTATATATATTGATACTTTTGGATGCTATAAGATTAGCTAGATAATCATTGGATGAATGCCTAGTAAATGGTAGAGGAGGCATTTTACTCCCTAATCAATGTATGTTTGAATGCACCTCTTGCTATATGGACAGGAAGAACCTTCACTAGAATAGCCTGATATTCATTACCATGAGATTTTGTATCTGTACCATCTGATTACATATATATTTTAGGTGATATATATACCGGAGACATAAATCTGTCCCAATTGCCTGACATAGGAGATACCAAGTTTGATAATGTTCCTTTGATGTTCTTTCATTGCAGGACGAAACATCATTAATTTGGTATTCTCACAAAAAGGAAAAGTTCCTCAGACTGTCTTCTGTCACTAAGATTATTCCTGGACAAAGAACTGTAAGTTTACTAGCTATCACCTGAATAAATGTTGAGATTTCCCTTGCTGGCATAACCTTAACAGAAGCAGTTGTAAAAATAACAGAAGATTTTATAAACTGCAAGAGACATAGTAATTAGAACTTACCTGACATTTTTGCTTTGGAACACGGACATTTTAAGTTTCAATCAAGCTGTTAACTTGGTATCTTACACATTTAACTTTTCATCAGGCTGTTTTTGGGAGGTTTCTGCACCCTGAGAAGGATTATCTGTCATTTTCCCTCATATACAAGAACGGTCAACGTTCACTTGACTTGGTAAATATAAAATTACGAGCTTTTAAGTTCTAACCCTTAGCTGATGCTAAATGCTTTGCCTATGTATTTATCTTATAGACTGAATCTATGATAACATGATCTAAAAATTACAATCGTAGCATGAGATTCTGTCCATTCTGCAGGTTTGCAAGGATCAAGCTGAAGTTGAAGTGTGGTTTTCAGCACTTGAGGGGCTAATAAGTTCATGCCGTAAAAATTCTTTGATTGATCAGCACAAGGATAGAGTATCCTTTTCCGACGTGAGTTTTTGTTCCTAAAGAATTTTCTGTGCCTTCCATAAGCAGTTAATATGCATGGTTCAATTTTGCCATATGATAATTGATTTGCAAGACAAGATTCGAATTAGGCACCATAACCAATGCATGTAGTGCACATATAGCATTTTATTTCCTGTACTTTACACTTGGTAGATGACTGTTACTAAAAAAATTCATGCATACTTCAAGCTTAAAGTATCAAGATGATGGCTGGGTTCTTTTGGGTTTACGGTTTGGCTTTTTATAGTAACTAACTTTTAAATGGAGTGTCTTTTCAAAATGAAGTTTATAAGTCGATTGTAGTAGACATTGTCCCGACTTCATCTATATCGATCAAAATTGCACACAAGTATCTCTCTCCGTACTCTTCCTTGTGAACAGCCATAATTCAAAATTTTAAGCTAAAATCCATAAGCCACATTTCAAAAGAACCCACTCGATAACCAGCTCTACATTTATTCCATGGATTTTCATGTGAAAACTTAAGTATCCACTTTGATCTTTCCAGTACTTAGTTATCCACCCTACTCCTCTTTGTATCAGCTGGAGATTCGTTAGTCCCTTCATTTTGTAGAGACCCACAGATCGCGGGCGGTCGGATCGGCGTCGTCCATGGCGAGGTCGAGGACGGAGTCGTCGACGGAACCGGAGAGCCAGCTGCGAACGCAGCACTCCGCGGCGTCCCACTGAGGGTCATCAGGTTGGGGAGGAGCGGAGCCGTCGATGTGCGAGCGAAGTCCGAATTTGCCGCACAGCGACTTGAAGAAGAACGCCCACTTCGAGTAGTTGGAGTGAAGGTCCAACGTGATCGGAATGTGGGACTTGACGTTGACTGTGGCGTAGGGGTGAGCCACGATCGGAGGCGGCGGTGCGGCAGGGCCGGCGCCCATGGCACCCGTGGTGGCACCATCGCCCGCAGCAGGCAGGGTGGCGGCGCCCTCGGCTGGCAGAGGCGCCGTGGCCATCGGAAGGTGAGAGGATGCGAGCCGCCACCAGGAGGTGAATAGCGCGCGCGGTTTAGGGTTAGCGACGTACGCGAACGCGCGATCGGAAGGGAGATGCGGAAGCAAGAAATTAGGATCTAATTGCGTCTGATACCATGTAGAGAGGTAGAGAGATAGGGAAACACCTCACACCCTTTAGGGGGGGTGACCTTATGTATATATATAGCCCAATGTGGCTTGGAGTACAAGATGTACAGATACAGGTATACAAGGACTATACATGTCTAATACATTTGACTAGGAAGTGTGATATGTTCTGATATAATGTGTCTTTTTCTTTCCAGGAAGTATCATATTACGAAGATAGTCATTCATATGATTCAACACTTGATATTGCTTCAAGTATTTCACGTAGTTTTAACTCAGCTGGTTACTGTGGAACCAATTCTTTTAGTTTCAGAAGATCAGATGTGGGATCTGATCGTGCAAATATGATAAGAACAAGTGCTGCAGACAGTAGCCGACTTAGTATTTCCAGTGCCCCTAGTTCTTCCAGTCAGGGTTCTGGAACGGATGACATAGAATCCCTTGGTGATGTTTATGTATGGGGTGAAGTATGGACTGATGTGGCCCCAACAGATGGGCACCCAAGCTCTTCGTGCTCAAAAATAGATGTTTTGATTCCTAAACCTTTAGAATCAGATGTTGTCTTAGATGTTAACCAGATAGTATGTGGTTCGAGGCATGTTGCTCTTACCACCAGGCAAGGAGAGGTGTTTACATGGGGTGAGGAATTTGGCGGGCGTCTTGGTCATGGAACTCATGCAGATATTAGTCGCCCCAAGCTTGTTGAATCTTTATCAGTGACCATAGTTGATTTTATTTCATGTGGGGAGTTCCATACTTGTGCTGTAACTGCTTCTGGTGATCTATTCAATTGGGGGGATGGTTCTTACAATGCTGGATTGCTTGGGTATGGCACTGGAGCTAGCCATTGGCTTCCAAAACGAGTCTCAGGGCCCTTAGAAGGACTTCAAGTGCTATCTGTTGCATGTGGCTCGTGGCATTCAGCTCTGATCACATCAAGTGGAAAACTTTACACATTTGGTGATGGATCATTTGGTGTCCTTGGACATGGGAACCGTGAAACCGTCGCATACCCAAAGGAGGTAGACACCTTGAATGGATTCAGAACTATCAAAGTTGCATGTGGAGTCTGGCATTCTGCAGCTATTGTGGAGGCTACTGGTCAGACAGGCACAAATGTGGTGTCTAAGAAGCTATATACCTGGGGTGATGGAGATAAGAATCGCCTAGGCCATGGGGATAAAGAGGCTAGGCTAGTTCCTACCTGTGTTCAAGCGCTTATTGACTACAATTTCCATCAGCTTGCTTGTGGGCATAGTATGACTGTTGTCCTTGCTACATCTGGTCATGTGTTTACCATGGGTAGTGCTAGCAATGGCCAGCTCGGAAATCCAAAATCTGATGGTAAACAGCCTTGCTTAGTGCAAGATAGATTGGCTGGCGAATTGGTTGAAGAGATCTCATGTGGAGCTTCCCATGTTACAGTTTTAACTTCAAGAAGTGAAGTATATACATGGGGGATGGGGGCCAATGGAAGACTTGGTCATGGCGATCTCAATGACAGAAAGACACCATCTCTTGTTGAAGCGCTTAAAGATCGGCATGTCAAAAGTATATCATGTGGTTCAAATTTCACAACATGTATTTGCATACATAAGTGGGTATCAGGTGCAGATCAGTCAGTTTGCACGGGTTGTAGGCAAGCATTTGGTTTCACAAGAAAGAGACATAATTGCTACAACTGTGGACTGGTTCATTGTCATGCTTGTAGCTCAAGAAAAGTGCTGAAGGCTGCTCTGGCACCAACTCCAGGCAAGCCACATCGTGTGTGTGATTCATGTTTCCTGAAACTGAAAACTACAGAGACCAGCAGCAACAATTCCAACAAAAGAAACGTTGTCACTCGTCGCTCTACTGATGGTAAAGAGAGGTCAGAGAGGCCAGAAATAAGGCCCTCCAGGCTTGTAGCAACACCGTCAGCGGAGCCAGTTATGAAGGCATCCCAAGTTTCTTCCTTGCTACAGTTCAAAGATCTTGGCTTTCCTGCCCCATTTGCCACAATGCAACCCATGGCAATGTCACCTGCAATGCCTGCACTTTCTTCAGCACTTCCATCCCCATACACAAAGAAAACAAGATCACCGCCTCCTGCAATTCCACAATGCTCTAAAAATGATTTTGATAACTTGCAGAAGTCTAACGAGTTGCTGAATCAAGAAATGTTGAAGCTGCAATGTCAGGCAAGAATGTTGTTCTGTATATTTTGTTCTCTGTTATGGTTATCTGTTTTTGATAAAGCGTTGTGTTTTTAATAGGTTGATAGTTTAAAACAAAAGTGCGAAGCCCAACATGAGCAGCTTCAGAAATCAGATAAGAAAGCTAAAACAGTTGCCTCTTTGGCCGCAGAAGAATCTACCAGATGCAATGCTGTGGTGGAGTTTGTTAAATTTCTTGATAATGAGGTATAGCAAAATCATTTTTGGTAACCTTGTGGGCCTATATGATATGTTTTGACATCAAGGATAGTGTTCCCATTTATGGAATTTAATTTATTTACTAGATGGCTGTTGAAGTAACATATCATCTAACTTTGAACTTTGAAGGAATGAATCTTAATAATGATTTCATGTCGCTGGATACACCTAATTTTCCGCTCTTCTGCAGCTCAACGGTATTGTAGATAAACTGCCCAGCGATGCCGCTGACAGCTTGAAAACCTTGCAAAATCAGGCGCAGGCAGTCTTGAGGGAACAAAGAAGTCATCCCTCAGAGCTCGTAAATCCTATGGAACATGATCGTCTTCAACTATCTAGTGGCGGAAGCGGAAGATATGATTTGGCCAATCATAGATCAGGAACTATAGGCTATTTGGTAATGTCCCAAGATGGCAGTTCTGCTAGTGGCTCTGCCAGTTCCCTCACAAGTGAATCCCCGTCCCATCGTGTCATGGAAAACCATGCAAAGGTTCATAACGATATTGCACCGAAGCATGGTACTCACGGACAAGTGCAACTAATTGAGCAGTTTGAACCTGGCGTATATGTGACACTTATCCAGCTGAAGGATGGTACCAAAGTATTCAAGCGGGTCCGGTTCAGGTACTTTTCCCCCTTTCAATGCAGCAGAAATCTAAATTTTGAATTACTATTGCCCCGTCCAAAATTTTCTATTTATTGAAACTTTCCGGACAGCAAGAGGAGATTTGAGGAGAATCAGGCTGAGGAATGGTGGAGGGAAAACCAAGAGCGGGTCTTCAAGAAATACAACCATCCAGCAAATCAGGTTCCTCAAACACCATCAGCAACCGCACCATCTTCTCATGACGAAGTACATCACTCATGATATTCAAAACCAGGTTCATACAAGCTGTCGGAAGATGTGTCACATGATGAGACACTGTACAG
Source organism: Dendrocalamus sinicus (assembly GCA_036346575.1). Taxonomy (NCBI): domain Eukaryota; kingdom Viridiplantae; phylum Streptophyta; class Magnoliopsida; order Poales; family Poaceae; genus Dendrocalamus; species Dendrocalamus sinicus. The sequence continues at coordinate 20,917,800 of CM070643.1, read as the reverse complement.
AAATCTTTTGAGTTTTGACAGGAAAATTTATGCTCTCCACTCGGGGGATTGCTCGGAGAAACCACATCTACCCGCTGATGCAGAAATCTACTCTTGTCGGAGGTTTATGGAAAAATAGGATGAGACGAGACTGACCATTGTTTTATTCTTTGTTCTTTATACCTTGCAGAGTATTACTACTCTCTTTCGGTCTTTTATCCTGTTCAACCCCTTTTAACCAGGATTTTCCTCTTGTTCCCCCATTCGTACCTCATGCCCCTGTGGATAAGTTCACATGCCACCTGATGTAACTTGATACGATCTTAACATAATTCGCTATTCATGAAGTATCAAATCATGTTTCTCTCCAGACTTTTGCCAAATCCAATTAAAGTTCAGCACGCACTTGATTTGCTATGAGCACTAACCATTAAGTTCTGTCACACATGCCCGAACTGGTTGATGCCATTACGAATATTAGATTCAGATAGTAAGTTTTTCCCCAAGCCTGCATGCTGAGAATGTAATCTACTTGAGAACAACCTTATGCAACATCGAATGGCACAAGACAACAGGTATATAGGACTGAACGGTCGCCAGGCTCTCAACCTGGCCAGAACCACCCCTAATCTGGACACACTTGACCTCCTCCCTCCATGTATCCGGTCACAAGCTCGGCGTACTTGTGGAACAGCGCGCCAACGATCTCCCGCCCGAAGTGGTGGCTCAGCATGGACTCCTGGATGCCCCTGACCGCCATCGACGCCGTCCCTCGCGTCGCCGCTGCCGCTCAGGTTGGCCTCGTACGTCCGCGCGTAGTCAAGGCTAAACGAACCCTCCCGCCGCACCTCCTCCTCTATCCCCCGTACGCACGGCGCGTCGTACGCGTCCACCTTGCCCTGCTCAACCAGCCCCTGCACCGTGCACGCATTGCCCATGTGTTAAGCCCGCACGCTGCGTGAAACAGCTCTGGACATTTGATCTGATCACCGATCGACCAGTGGCCAGTGAGTGGACTCACCTGTGACGCCAGGGCGGCAAATGACACGGAGAGGAGATCTCATCTCACAGCAGGGTAATCTTCCTGTCCGTGTTGTAACACTCACAGTCATTGTACTCTCCGCAACAGTCCAGAAGTTCAGTTCTAAATAGAAAATATCTACTCACGAATATTTAAAATGGTTAATTTGATTTAAAAATAAGACATAATAGTCAACTTTAGGAACAATATAAGCATCCAAGCCCAAAACTTAGCTTACATTCAGAAGAACGAAAAAAAATCTCCACAAAAACGCTTGAGTGCAGTCGTAACGCTAACACGAAAACTTGAAGTATCCCTTCCTCTTCCATACTTGTTCTGTTGAAATTAAGCAAGATTGAGTACACTAGATACTTAACAAATCAAAAGGGTAAAGCTTAATTTATCTATTTGTAAGAATTGTTAATGGATGGGAATATACTGGTTATATTAATGAGAGTGTGAATGCAATTTTATTTGTAAACATTTGTAAACAAGAAATAACAAAACTACAACTTCTTAAGAGTAAGAGGGTTTCAACACTTGATTACTTAGATTATTCAGATTAAAACATAATGACATCTACTTATTATGCCTTGCTGTTGGAATACTTGTCTGCTGTTATGGCTCTAAAGACCAGTAAAGATATGTGAGAAGAGCTAGCCAGACTTTGATACCAATTGAAAGACCGAATATGGCAACAGAGAGGGGTGCATGGTGCTTTCTAATTTTCCCCAAGTATTCAACACTCCTTCACTCCAATAGCTACGAAGCTATCAAGATTAGGATGAGAAACCACAAGATGAGTAAGAGAAGCTGCTGAAATTTTTAGAGAAGAATCAGCAAAGTTGGAATTACCTTTGTTTGCACTATGGTACTTGCAATGGAGAAGAAACATCTCAAATCAAATACAATCTTTGCAAAATTATTTAACTACTCCACAAAACTTGCAGCAATTCATCATAACATTATCCTAAATCTTCTCACATGGTCCTTCGTACTCAATAACGAATACCATGAAAATTGTTAGACAATGTGGATGGTCGCAAATAAAGAGATGATAAATAATTGACATTTGGTTTGGTTTAAATTTTGCATTTGTGAAAGACTTGGTTGTTTGCAGTGGAAGATTTTGCCTTTGAGTGGTTCTACATAATTACGAGTGATTTCTGATCATAGACTTTAGTCTATGACTACGGCATGCTCCGACCATAGCACTTTGAACACTCTTACGACCACGGTAGCTTTTGACTACGGCTGGTTATGACCACGGCAGCTTTCAACTATGACAAACTTCGACCACGGTATGAACATGACTATGACTACGGCTGACTTCGACCACGACAGTTTTCGACCATGTCCAGCTTATGACCACGGTAGCTTTCGACCATGTTTGGCTTATGACCACGACAGCTTCCGACTAAGTTTGGTTTCAACCACGGTAGTATGACTTTGACCTTATGACCACAGCAGCTTTTGACCACGTCAGGCTTCGACCATGGCAGTACAACTTCGACCTTTCAACTACGGTAGTATGACTTCGATCTTAGGACCACGGCAGGTAATCGTAGCTACAGTATTTTTTCATGGTCGTAGCTACAGTACTCAATAGTTGTAGACTTTACTATTTGTACTCGATAGTCGAAGGTTTTACTGGTCGATAGTCAAGGGCTTTGTGGTCGTTGGTCGTAGGTTTTGCGGACTACTTTCATGGTCGTAGATTTGGCAGTCTTGTCGATAATTGTAGACTTCATAGTCTACTGTTCTGTCTTTGGTAGTCGGAGGCTTAGCGATCGGTTGCCGTAGGCTTCACGGTCAATACTCGTAGATCTTCATGGTTGATACGAGTGCTTCAATCTTGGAATCTTTGATTACATCAAGTACTCGTGTTGGACCAGTGGTTGACTGGTCGGTGTGTGGTGGTCGATGATGAATGGTCGTTACTATAGTACTAGGTGGGTACTCGAGAATTAAGGTACTCGTATTTGGAGGACTCGGTACTCGATAGAAGTGGTTTCACGATTGTGGTAAGCAATCGGGTGTCGGAATGTTGTCTGTAGCCGTAGACTTCGAGTACATGTTGTGGCTGTGATTTCTAATTGATACTCAGTAGTCGGTATTCGATAGTTGGTCAGTGGCGGTGCGTGTGGTTTTCGAGTACTTGTAGGTTATGAGTACTCTGAGTTAGCGGTCGTGTTAGGTGGTCTGAAGGTTTGTTCCAATTAATGATAGTCTGTGCAATCGTAAACGATCTGGAGGATGGTCGTAGATGGTTTGGTTTTTGTCTGGAGATAGACAAGAGTGTGTTTTGCTAATGTGTGTTGATTATAGTCAAGTTAGGGAGAACTTATACTAGGAGAGAGATTTTTTTTGGTCTTTGCATGTGCAGTGGGCATGGAGGAGGCCAAGATTAGTGACGAGGAGGACTGGAACTAGGTGGAGGTAATCTGAGGTCCAGGCGGTTGGAATGTCACGCTGGATGCTACGTGGAGGCGTGGAGATGGTTACGATCGGTGACAATGAGGATCAGGACTAGGAGGGGGTAATGTGAGGTCCAAGCGGTCAGGATGTCATGCGAGGTGATCGGGCTCACGCGAGAGCACGCGGTGATGGTGCACGATGGAGATACAGGAGGGGATATCCTGGAGGCTTCGTTGTGGAAAGTTGTGGATGGAGTCCATGACTTGTATGAGGTGGTTAAAACCCATGTTAGGAAAGGTTTTGGGTCTCTTGATTTGAGGAAGAGATAGTATCTCGTGTCCAGGTGGATAAGAATACAGTTTGAGGTGTTCAAGTGGAACACGCTTTGTGCGCTGGCCTATAAAAGCAGGGGAGACTATAAGTTAGCGTATGAGGTTTTAGGACTTTCGTGGAGAAGGTTTTTAGGGCTGCCGTGAGGCGTTTTGTAACTAAGAACTTGTTAAAGAAATAGTAGATCAGATCCTTTCCAGAAAAAGGTTCTCAGTGACTTGTCTTTCCAGAGCATTGGTCTTCCTCTCTGTTTTACATGCTCTTTTTTTGTCTTCGGGTTGTACTCGTTCGGTTGGTGGTCGAACGGCTAGAGACTTCAAGCGGAAGGAGATCACGACTATGTTCGTCGTTGTCATGCTGAGCGATCGGAACAAGCAGACGATCATAAGCGAGTGGTCAGAGCGAGTGTTCGGGACGAGCAATCGTAACGAGTTGTTGAGACGAGCAATCGGGATAGAGGTGCTTCAAGCATGTACGAGCAAGCAGCTGCAGTCGTTATCTCAATTCAATAATCCAGATTATTTGTCTTTTGTTTCTTTGTGTTGTGTTTTGATTTTAGGTGGTAACTCTCTCTGATTGTGCCATACGATCCTACAACAACATAAACAAAGTCAAGCTATAAACTGTCACAAGTCACAACCTCGTCAGGACCACCCCAATCTGGACACTCTTGACCTCCTCCCTCTCCAGTGACTCGGTGACGAGCTCGGTGTACTTGTGGAAGAGCGCGTCGACAATGTCCGGCCCGAAGTGGTGGCTCAGCATGGACTCCTGGATGGCCCTGATCGCCATCGACACCGTCCTGCCGTCCTCCTTGGCGTCGCCGCTGCTGCTCAGGTTGATCTCGCACGTCTGCACGTAGTCCAGGCTGAACGAACCCTCCCGCCGCACCTCCTCCTTGATCTCCTCTATCGACGGCGCGTAGAACGGAACGTTGTACGCGTCCACCTTGTCCTGCTCAACCAGGCCCTGTACATTGCCACTCGTGTGTCAGGTTCAGACTTCAGATGCATAAAGTACTTGTGAGTTCTGAACTTTAAGGAACTGATGAAGTGGCTGATCAGCGGTGTGTGTTACTTGTGAGCTCACCTGTGACACCAGTGAGGCGAATGACTCGGAGAGGAGCTCCCACAGGAAGGTTGTCCTCCTGTCGATGTGCCCCTCGGTTTGCCTGCCGAGCATGGCAAGAACCATCCGGCCGCCGGGGAAGACCTCGGCTGCGCGCGACTTGAGGAACAGGCTGAAGTCTCTCTGGAACTGCCTCAGGTAGGCCACCGGCACGGCAAGAGGGCTCGTGCTTGATATGTACATCTTCCCCTTGTTTATCGGGACGTTCATCTCATCGAAAAGCCCAGGAGGGACCTGAAAATGTAGTGCCAAAACCTCCCAATTAGCCTATAAAGACACGCATTTTATTCTTCTTTTGCCGTGAGTTCTGAGCGATGTAACAGTGTCAGACAAGTACCTGAGAGAGCCAGTGCAAACTGGAGCAGGAGCACATGAAGTGCACGCTCTTCCTGAGGAACAGCCTCCCGTAGAAGGACCCGGGAACGCCGGACAGGAACACCATCGGCTGTCCCCATTCGTCGGACTTGGCGGCGGCCTTGAGCCGGTCGGTGAACTCCGGCAGGCTGAAGAAGACGGTGTTGAAGTCGTTCGTCGGGAGGTCGTTGAGGAGCACCGAGAACTCCGGCGGCGGCTGCGACGACCGGCAGCAGATCTTGCCGACACTCCTGACGATGTCCTCCACCAGGCAGAGCGCGTTCGGACCCGAGGAGCACCCGAGGTCGGCGACGGTGAACCTCTCCGGCATCTGTGAAATGTACACGTCCGTTGCGGAGTTGGTGATCAGGCTCTTCAGAGTGTCCATGCCCCTCTTCTGCAAGAATGGTGGCCGCGTGTTCAGAATGCACCTCTAAAGCTTCATATATACTAATAATAGAAAATGGCCATGATTTGTGAGGTGAATTGCTCACCTGAAGCGAAGAGTTCTGCGCGTAGCTGGTCTCGCCGAGGCCTTCTTTCATGTGGAGGATGGTCTCCACGTTCATGAACGGGAGCTCGTCGGGGCAGAGCAACGAGGAAGCCATTGCCGGGTGACTAGTGCCTTCTTCCTGTGGTCATGTAATGCAGTACGTACATGTTCAGGACTCTGGTTAATTTTGTACACTATTAGAACAAAAAAAATCTAGGCCGGTAGTTTTTATATTTCTTTTGGTAACAAAAAGAGCTAGAACGCATCTAGCTAGTGCCTACTGACAGTTACTAGCTGTTAGTTGTTACACGCTAGGTGTAAAAAATATTCTTGAGGCATCTGCTTAGGCCGCTTTAATGCAAACAAGGCGTGATATGTCTAAACTGAGATGTCCTTTTTGGCTCGGTTTGGTGTGACTCAGTGAATTCAGATTCAGATAAAGTACAACATTGTCAGGCTTTAAGGACATGGTCTCGAATTCGATATTATCATATCACGTACGGCGACAGATTTGACTCTCAGGAGAGACAAAGTGAAAGTGCGAGAGAATGCTACAGGAAATAAAAGGTGCTGCAAAGGCAGCCATTGGTGCAAACTTTTCCCTGCCATTTCTTCCTTTCAAAAAACTGAAAAAAGAAGGAAAGAAAATATTTCAGCTGCCGTGTTCCCTCGTTGACAAGTGGCTGAAAACCTTAGTCAACTCACACCTTTTGTGCTTAATTGGTGCCCTGTCTACTATGACTCCTAAACATAGTTTCAACACACTTTGCACTTTGGTAAGAGACATGTCCATGTTAAAACAGGCAAAATGGATGCACTTCTTGAAAGCCTCTCAACTTTGTTAAGGGACATTTCCATGTTTAAACAGGCAAAACAAGCCTCCGCTCTTTCTCCCCTTTCCACTGCTTCCCTTTCAGAAATGGAAGGTTCCTGATGCAACCAACACATGCAATGGAAATGGACAAACACAAACTGCCTAAATGAATGCACCCTAGCACCACCAAGTCGTGGGTACAAAAGCTATGTCCATGGCCGATATGGTATGCACATGTGAGCAGACATTTTCAGAGCCAAAATAAGCAGCTTTTGAGGAACTTACCTAGGGATTTCACAGTATCTGCCGGTCTCCTCCCCGAGCTGCTTTGCTCAGTTGGCAGAGTGGCTTAGCTTAGCTGCCTTGGCATCTGCAGTGCTTGCACATCGGGGTATTTATAGTCGGGCAAATGGAATCAGAATAGTCCAGTTATGACTGGAGGCGCCCACTGCACACTTGCGCCAAACTGTACGCATAACGTGACCACTAGGACGGATCCACAACCCGGACAGCCTAATATCTAACTCAAGACGTGCGATATTTATCAGTGCATAATTCTGGTAAATCTAAGTAAACTAAGAACGTAACTTTCCTTTCCAGCTCAGGTAACAATAATGTTTGACCCTTCATAGCTTAAAACGTGATAAAATCCTAAATACGCCACTGGTGACCACTATGCTTCACACCGTTGGCTTAGCTATCTTACGAAGAGAAATATCAACTTATCTCGCCGCCTACTAATAGACGTAAAAATGAGCCGAGTCGAGTTGGCTCCAGCCCGATGCTGCTGCTACTATGATTTGTGAATATTATTAATATAAGTGCGTGCTATATCGATAGATAGATACGATACGCTACACGCACAGCTGGTGTCACGATATATGCATTCGCTCGTCTCATGCTGGTGGACTAAACAGAGAAAGATTCGGCAATCTTGCTGTTAGTTAATGAGAGATTCCAAAAGCTGCCTCTGCGAAAGATTATTCGAGGCCCATGAGTTCGTGGCGTATCGCGGCGAGACAGGTAGCCGTTGCCGGTAAAAAAAAATGGAGCCGGCGGTGGAGCGAGCCCTCGATCGCTGTTTTTTCTCGCCTTTGCCGCTCCGTCCGTCCGGTGCTTCTCTCTTGCCTTCTCTATTAGAGCAGGTGAGGGTCATATGATGAAGATCCAAGACTATTTATGATAAGTCATTGCTAATATATGAAGAATTGAATTTTAATTGTGAAAATTTTAAATTTTCTGTCAGGTTTTTGTTTCTTGCAGTCAGACCGGCCGATTTTCTGATTTGACAGTGAATTCTGAAATTTAGAAAATTGACCATGGATTGGGTATTTTGGCTCTATTCTTGTTGCATAAGTATATTTGATTAAGCGTAGGTCAAGTTATAAAGAACTTATATCTGAAAATTATTTTTTTATCTTTAGATATACAGAAAAGTTTAGAGTCAACTGTGGTCAACGACGAGGACTGAGATTACACTCATAGAGGAGATGGTTGAGCTCACACATAGCACAGAGTTGAATAGTCGCTACCTTACAAGAGTCGCTCACCACCTCAGACTGAGTGCATACCACGCTGTCTCACCCCCCGGGTCAACGCTTGAGCTTCTGCGTAGACCGAGTCCACCATGCACCATCACCCTGACACATAGGACCCCATGTCAGCCGCACTATGCCATGAATCCGTGAGCCAAGTCAAGCTAAGTCAGTAGCCACGTAGGTGTCCATGTCAGCCCCAATCGACGTGTCCGGCCACGTGTCCATTCGCGTAGGTGCCACATCATTAAAACGAGCCGTCCCAGATGCCACGTCACTGCCACATTAGCCCTATCTGCCACGTTAGCAAGCCCAGTCGCCAACACAATATTTCATGAGCCGAGTCCACTGTAGACTAGCTATTTCGTGGACCGAGTCCATAGTACAGTAGGATTTCCTAACTTCTAGTATTTTCTTTAGATTAGATTTTTCGAGAGCCCGTTCTTCTCCGTCCGAGCTCCGATTGACCCAATTATTTTTCCTAAATTTATCTAAAATTGAGCTCTATCTTTTGGTTCTAGTTTTAAAGTTTTTGGAGTTCATTTGAATTTTATTTGCGTCTCGTTCGTTTTCTCTCCCGTTAGATAACGACTCCGAAGGAGCAGAAGCAGGACCAGAGGATTAAGAATTGGTAATTGAGCAAGGCCAAGGCAAGTCATGTCAATGATCATGTTGAATCTAGTTTTTAAATCTATTATATATTATTTTATTTTAAATTATCATGTATCACTATTTTATTATAAAACATTTGTATTGGTAGTTAATCACCTATTTGATTAATTTCTCCTTGATAATTTGAATGTCATGATTCTACTGTCATCATAGGATGGATGTTTATCTAATGATACAATATTAGTTGTCACACGGGTTGTATATTTAGTATGCTTAGCCGTGCTTATAGTATGTTGAGTTATCATCACATATGATCAATTAATTAATTTTGACTTAATGAGATTTTAAATCATAGTGGTCAGCCATAGTTATAAAATTTGAGTACCTTGGCATGGGTAATGTCATTGGTGGTGGTTATATAAAATAATTTTCACTTGAAAAAAATGATCATGCAGTAAAGCGGGAAGTGTGGTTAGTACTTTAGGGATGTGTATATTTCGCTTCGGTAATATCTAAGGACTTATGTTTGTGTGCTATTGATCTGAACTCCATCGTACAATCATATGTCTAGTATGGGATAGACCTGGCTAATTAATTTATGATGTTTCAATTTCGATTTCACTGTTAGTATGTTAGAGGGTGTTGGTTAGACCTCTCTATGGGAATAAGAGGGATCTATTGACCAGGTGGTTAGCCTACTTGATCGTGAAATCTTAATGAGTGAAATTGTGTTGAGATTGAACTTTGTAACAGCCTTATCATGAACTCTCTACCGCACACCAAAGGAAGTGTGTTAATCGCGAGGCAATATGAGATGATCATGTCTTGTGAGTAAAGTTGTACAACCTCTGCAGAGTATAAAACTATTCAAATGGCCATGTCCCCAGTTATGGACAATATTCGATGATTTCACATAAGGGGTAGCGTTTTCATAAAAACATGGTTGGATTAAGTTAAGAAGTAAATGGTTAGTTCACTGGTGGTTTATTACGTGAACAGTTAGTTCATAGGTGTGTTCATTTGAGTGAATGGTCAGTTCACTTGTGGTTATTCTTAATTCCTTTATTTATTTACTTATTAATTATTTTCAAAGTTCACTTTCAATCTATTTATTGTATTTACTTCAAATTACTGTTTTCTGCAAAATAATCATTCAGCCATCATTTGGTAAGTCTTGCATACTATATTGCATTCTTGTTACAAATGACTTGCTGAGTACTCTATATACTCACGGCTATATCTATATTTACTTAGTTGAAGAACAAAAACCATACCAACCGGTGGTGTGTGAAAGAGGATACTTCAACGACTTCTCAAATTAGGACTTCGCTCCCCAGTCGATTGCCTGTGAGCATGTCGAATGGCCACTTTGTCTTCGTTGTGTTTTTCGTTGCTAGTTTTGTTAGCCTTCTAGCTGTTAAAGTGTAAATTTGACCATAAGGTTGTAACTCTGACTATTAATAATATTTAAGTCTTTTCTTAGTAAATCATGATATGATCGATATTTCATCTATGTTTATACTATGTGCACTAGCGTGATCCTGGACTAGTGCGGAATACACAGGAGAGTCCGAATTTGCATATTCGGGTCTCGACACGCAGTCACTGGCTTTCGATCACTTTGGTTTTTGACCACTCACTGGTCATTGACCACACCGGTCGTATTTTGACTTGCTTAGACTATATTGGTTTTCAACCATTCACTACTCGTCGACCATTCAAGTCGTGTTTCGTCCCCTCTCAAGTCATCGACCACATTGGTTTTGGACCATTCACTGGTCTTCAACTACATTGGCCTTCGACCATTCTAGTTGTGTTTCAACTTGCTTCGACTATACTGGTTTTCGACCATTCACTAGTCGTCGACCATTCAAGTCATATTACGACCACTCAGGTTTTAGACTCTCATTGGTTGTCGACCACCCGGGCCTTTTAGATACTTAGGGGGATTATTTTAAGGCACCATTCACCCCCCCTATTTATTGTCCAGTCCTACACCTTGATATGAGGGTTTTGGCTTTGATTTGTCGATTGGTTTTGCTTGTTGTGATATGTAAGAACACATCTAGAGGCATCTTGAATTATATTAACCCATTAGCATGTTGTATCTTAGGTTTTTTAAGATTTGCTAGATTTTGGTACAACTTTGTATATTTTGAGAAAATGTTGGGATTTTGAGCAAGACCATCCCGATCCTTAGATAGAATAGATTTATGAGACCCTCAGCAAAATATGTGCAAAGTTTGATCTCATTAGACCATGGTTTTTGAAGTTTGCAACCAAAGTAGTTTGGACTTAGACTGATTTTCTATGCTTGAAATAGGGGAGCGATCAAAGCGGTCCTGGGTCCAGTTGGACCACTGGCTAGAAGCCAATAAGATCGCTAGCCTGAGGCCTGTCAAACCGGCCAAGTACAGAGCTAAGCTCTTTGTTATTACTTAGTTATAGGCTGTGAAATTTGATATTCTTAATTCTTTAATTTTAGAGTGAAAAATTTCTAGTACTTAAGAAATTTGAAAAGGCATTATTCACTGCAACCATTGCGAGTCCTAAAACAGGGCACACAAAGTAGGAGAGATTTTCGCCAAAGCGCAGGTGCGTGCAGCCCCGTGTGACGTCTCAGTACATTCCCCAATTAAGCGCCTAATTTGCCTGTCAAGCTTGGAATGTGCTGACGAGAGTGTGAGGCTCAGATTACTTTGCTTCTCAAATCTCGAGTGTTCGGTGCAGTTACGAACCAAATCTCTCTCCTCTGGTTTCTCTTTTTATTTAAGGTCCCGTTTAGAACATACGAATTTCTGTTTCCAACCAAATTCTTGATAAATTACTGCGTTCCAAACGGTTTGTCCCAGACAAAGGCTGAAGTGATAGTCTTATGGATTGCCTTCTGAATTGCCGTATTTTTCTTGTCAGAATGTGTTTGAGACTGCTCATGAGTTAAACGGGTGTCATTCTTCCGGTCATTTTCAGGCAGGAACGATCTTTAACTGAGGCGCGAACTTTATTCATGAAGAAGCAAAGTAATGCACACACAAGAAAAGGCTAACCCCTTTATTATTATTATTCACACAGTGCAAATCTATGGACTAACATCATATCAGAAAAACAAAATTCTACGAACCAACAAGAATCTTGTCTGCACTTGCGAAAAACAGAGACAAACAATGCGAAATTCTGTAACTTACCTAGCTAGCTTTTACAGTTGAAGCTTATGCAACGGCATTTGCACACGTACTGATAAAGACTAGACATGCTATTGCAAACATATATAGGCCAGCTAATAGGCATCTGTTTTCGCATTTGAGGTAAAGGAGAATTCATAAAATGCGAATTTTGGCCTAATAAATGGCTTATAATGGCCACATCCATTACTGCAAATGTCTAATGCCATTTGACAACACATTTTAAATTCTAGATATGGTACTCATATATTCCATATTTAGTATCACTAGATACAATATTTAAGGTATCTGTGCGCACAACACTTTGTCCATTCAGGACAGACAGTGCATGACCTCTGAAAGTTGAAACGTGCAAATCAACAAAATTGAAAACCGCACTGGTTTATTCTCTCAACGCGCGCCGGGGGGGGGGAGCACTGGTTGTCTGGTTCTGTATGCACTGTGGCTTAACACGAGAGACGCAGTTACAGTATCACACTTCCATATATAATCAGACTTACCTTAAAACATATAGACCATTGAAGATGCTTTCAACGGGGAAAAACCACAGATCTTGCTGAATAAACTCCCTGTGTTAGCAAATTCGAAAATAACTAATCACACTACGCCAAACGATAATTTGGCCCCCAGTCGAAACTTTTGATACCTGCCGCCTTGCGTCGTATGTAAGGCTTTGCACATGTTCACCTCTCTTCTCAATGCAAAGATGAGCAATTCTCCTATCATTGTAAACAATACAGCCGACTAACGGGAACCGGTTCTGTGCCAGTCATATATATGTTAACACCAACTTGCATGCATAGGCACAATAAAGCAGATACTAAAACGGTAGGAGAGTATGAAAAGCATATGCTTGGGTTGGTGCAAGTTCGAGGTGGTGTTCTTTTGGGATTCGCTTAGAGGCCCTTTACCCTGTAGTGTTCACCAGGTGCAAAGCTTCTTCTCGCTAGCTGGTGCCTCTGTGCATGCGCACTATGTACGCATACTTAGTGTTATACTATGATTGCCATTTGGAAAGTATCATGCATATATTCATAGGCACCTCCTCCCTCCATTCCATCTCCCTTTTTGACCCCGGTATAGCGACCCTTCGAGCTAAGCCGTTCTTGCATGGTTCTGCTGATTAGTCGTCCCCGGCCCTAGTTTTGTGGTTTCCACACATTCTGCTGGCTCACAATTACAAAGAATATTTTGACTTTATGCTTTGTATAGTATGATATTGTAAGATCATATGGAGGTCACTCTATTGTATGTGATGAGTAATTGACCTTGTGGTCGAAGTGTTACGAAATTCGAGTTTGATTTTGGGAGAGTTTGCAGTTTTAGAGCTGCTATCAGTGCCAGCCGGTTTGACCACTAGGCATGGGCGGTCTAACCGGTTCAAGCATGGCAGTCTGACTAGTCGTCGGTTGCACCGACATTTAGATGACGGTAGTTATTTTTCAGAGAGGAGTGTTTTGAGCTTTTGCTATGTGCAGCTAGACCAGCATGTTGGATGTTGCATGACTGGCTTGGTGCGGTGTGACTGGCCAGGAGTAGGTGCTACTTCTGTTCTAGATAGAGTCCGAGTGGTCTGACCATCCTTGGTTGGTGGTTGGATCACCGACGGTCTGACCGACATGGGGAGAACGGTCAAACTGGTGTCCTATTCCTAGGATGAAATTAAATTGGTCCTAGGAGACTGGGTTTGATGAATATGGATTGCATTATACATATTTGGGCTAATGTGGGTCAAATTATGAAGAACTTGTACCTAAACATAGTTTGCTTGTCTTTATGTGTGCAAGTGGCTCAAGTTTGAGAGAGATTCTAGAGATGGCAAACATATCTTGGGGTACCCAAGACATGTTTGGTGTTTCCAAAGACGCTCTGAAGAGGGCAGACATGTCTGGGATACCTGAGACATGCATGGGGTTGCTAATGAGAATGGATCTGAGCATGTTTAAGAAGTGTGATGCTGTGAGGGCTTCAAGATTTGTGCCTACATGCTGTGAGATGCATATGAAGGCTTTATATGACATAGCTGGACGAAAAATGATGGTGTTGAGTGAATGAGCATGACAATGATTAAGATGAGATGAACATGATGCACATGGTGTATTGTGAGCTATGAGATGGCTTTGTGGTTTTGGGATGCTTCTAGAAGAAAATTGTGAAGTGATGTGCATGGTGGTGCGTTGGGTGACTCAAACCAGTGTAAGTGAGGTGGCAATCCAGCATCATACGGAGCTAGAGAGACTTTCTAGTTCGGTCAGCGGGCATTGGACACATGTGCGTTCATGGTAAAGGCACGTGATGAGCATTGGAGAAGAAATCTTGACTAGGTCAAGGCAAAGAGAAGGCTTCCAAAAGATGATTGATATCTTCTTTGGCAATATAGCTACTGTGAAGACGAATTCCAGCTATGATAAGTCGTGGACGACATAGGGCTTTGCGATAGCTTTCCAACCCATCCAAGAACACACGATTCGAAGGTCGTATGAGGAAGATATGACCGGTTTTGTAAGCGGGTGTTAGGTCTACCCAAAATTGTGTTAACGGGATGTACTTATTGAGTGGGTGAGTGGGTTTTGTAGCCCACCACTAGGAGATATTTATGAGAGGGGGTAGTTAGTTTGGCCACTACTACAAAAGGATAAAAGGAGATGGCTTAGAGGTTAAGTCTTTAAAAGATAGGGTTGAGAGAGTGGTATGGTACACTTGGAGAGTTTTTAGTGAGAGGGTTGTGAGCACTTATGTGTGTTGTCCTTGTGACTCTTATTCTCCTAAGGGAGTGGTTGTAAACCTTCATATCTAAGTATTAGTAGTGATGAGGATAGAATAATTCTCAAATTATTACATCATTGTATTCCTTGATTATACCCCTTATCGATAAGAGATAAATATAATAGGATGGTCGTAAGCACTTCTACGGCCATATAGTCGTGAGACCTTCTACGACCACGTAGTCGTAAGTTCTACTATGACTACCCATATAATCGTAAGTCCTTCAACGACCATATAGTCGTAAGTCTTACTTCAACTATCTCATGTTCGTAAATATTTCTACGACCATGTAGTCGTAAGTCTTACTGTGACAATGAACTACATTATCAGTTCATTTGACAAGGCGGTTAGAACATGTGTTAGTCCACTAACTGCACATGATCTCTTTCTAACAACAACTGCTACACGGTGAACGGTCTCTTGTGTCTCTCTGACAGTAACTTTTATCAGGCGGTTATCATCCGAAGCATCAAGACATCTTCCAGCACGGGACAACTGTCGTTGCTTCACTGGCTATTTAAAGGTTAATGTCAAAGGGAGAGAGAATGGGGTGAATTATTCATGCAAGATAGCACTAGCCATTTGTGTAACTCTTTAGTAATCCACTTTCTAGCAATTAGCAATCACACTGGACGTAGAGTTGTTATTCTCTTAGGAAAAGACCCGAACAAGGATAAAGTTTTCCGTGTCTCTACTTCGCAAGCGCATACGCCAAGTGTTCTAAGAGTTCCTCCGAATCCAAACAAAATCATATGTAACATCGATATTAAAATATCGACAAGTAGAATCCCAAATTTGTCCAGGTACATGTGCTCAAGTTTGAGATGTTGCTTTCTTGATTTGCTTGAGTTTTTCCTCTTCTTTTTCTCCTCTTTATCTTGCTTTATGCTTAGGACATGTAAGCGATGGAGATATCTCTTGAAGACCCGATCCCATCCAGCTAGGCATTTTCTATTGTAAGTTCTTGAGATTATTTGGTTTAGATGGAAGAAAGAGTGATTTGGGGGGGTTCTTTTGAGGGCTTTTGGATTGATTCTTAGTGTGATTTGAGGATGGTAGGATGTGGGGAAAACCATCTTTAGCCATCTTGGCTTGATTACTCCCACGAGTGCCTCACAATTACCATTTCTTGATTTCGTCCGATTTTGGTACCTCTTGTGCTCAAAAGAGAAAAGGTTCCAACTTTGACAAGTTTTTAGAGGAACTCTTATTGGAATAGGTTTCTGAGGTGCTAGATATGGCGTATGGCAAGTTCAAGTGATTTGGAGCCTTGATTTAAAACTTGGCTCATTTTGTGATTTAAACCCGATTTTGGTGCAGCTAAACTTTGAGAGTATAAAGGTACCAACTTTCTTAGTTCTTTTGAGATATTTGGCTGGAATAAGTTCCTAAGGTCATGATCTAGCCTTGTTTCAAGTTTCAAGTCATTTGGAGTCCACATGTAAAAGTTGTGCTATTTTTAGTTTTGAGGTTAGACTGCCAACCAAGAAGAGGTTAGACCTCTCACTAGTTGGAGGTCAGAACGCCTAGGCAAGTTTTGGCTTGTTTTGCTTAGGTTTTTTTTTTTTGGAGATTTCATTGTAGGTGCTTACACTTCGATATTGATAGCTTCATATAGCTATTGGAGTGAAAGAATTGTGTACTTGTTAAGGTGAAAGATTTGAAAAAGGGTTTTATTGTATAGGCTCCTAGTCAACCTCCCCCTATCCCTCTAGTCACTAGTCTCGGTCCTACATATATGTTTGTTTATAGGGCATTGGATATCTTTTACAGTTCTTGGATGTAATGGACAAATACATATTGTTATAGGGAATACGTATATGGTACACTGGGGAAATTCTGAGAATATATATATAGTATAAATAACAGGGGCACCATGGTGCTCAGACTCCATGATTGAGATTTTTCATCCATGATTAAGCATTTCTATTCATGATTAAGACTTTCTATTCATGATTAGGACTTTCCATCCTGATATATTATATATCATTGCACTTGCATGTATCTAAAAGCAATCCAAAGTCAGATAAGCTTGGTGTCCAGACATTATGGTGCCCCATTTCAGCGTCATATATATATATATATATATATAGTGTATTGAGGAAAAAGAAATAAGGAGAAAACTAAAAGAAGCAATATATAGAGCCACCTATGCGAAAACGATTTCTCCTACCTAAACTTTTTCAAGTAGTTAGGGAAACTCTATCCGAAAGCTTTGAAGAAGCCAGAGAAGTTCGGGGAAGCAACTTCTGGCTTCTTTCTTTGAGGCAACTGGCCTTGTTAGGCCGAGCATCGGCTCTAGAAACTAGAATAGAAGCCAGGAGGTGGTGAAGCTGCCCAAAGGTTATTCCGATTTTTCCATACAAATGTAGCGTCAAAAATAAGTAGAGCCCGAAGTATTTAGCCCGTCGGCGCTTAGCTTGTCCAGAGCCAACCAAAGAAACCCGACCAAACTCTCCACTCCATATCGTACCGCTTCATTGTATTATACTAATATAGACTTATGTCCGAGATGGTCTCTTTCACTAATCATCTTTTTCCTATGGTTGTGCCTAGTATATTTCTCAAGTACAAATCAAAATCCCACTTTTGTGACCTCAGGAAACCTACAATTATTCCTTGGCATCCTACAGGCTACTACAGGCCTTTGCATTGCTACTTGAGAAGCACCAGAATATGTAGCTTCAATTCTTTTGCGAGTATTCGTTCAGTTAAATCGTTGGACCATCAACAGAACCTGACATTACAACCAGCAAATTTACAACGTCACGAGCTCGATCAAATCCATGTACATGAGATCCGTGAGTAAGACGTGCATCAACTCTGGTTCACCAATGCCGGTGTCAGAATCTGTATCTCTAGGGGGACACCCATGATTCAGTCCGATCCATTCAGCTAGGATCTCGGCAGTGTCGTCACTTCGCTTCACTGTTTTGAGGACAAAATTAAGTGGTTTACAGGCATGGGCACTACAAATGGATGGTTTTTAGCATGTTTCACTTTTCCTTTGCATATCACATTAATTCCCAAGTTGACAAGAAATCTGCAGCATACACCAACAGCCGTAGAAACTTCACATTGTGATTTTTTTTCAGAAAAAATTGGGTTACAAGGGTTCAGGAGTTGAGACAGAACCATAGTCCAAATATGAAACTAATCTGCGTGTTACACACGTTTCATGCATGATCAGTAGCAGACCCAGAAATCAATGACAGGGAAGCAGACGTTCAACGTGGGCCAAACTAAACAATTTCCCAATCTCATTGGACTTCAACTACAACAAAAATATAATAGAAATTAAAGTCAATATTGCAACACAAAATATAGAATAAACATTGGTTACGCTGATCATGATTGAATTATAGTGCCAGTTCACGTGCTGTTTGTATGTGGACACATTCGTACACGTAGCATTGCTCGACAGAGCGTGTTTGTGCTTGGGTTGTCCACTTGCTGCCGACGATCCAAGTCAGAACAGAAACCAAAACAGCAAAAAGCTCGATTTGGAAGCGTCAAATGTGGAAGCAGCAAGCCAGCAATACCTGATGCAACAATTTGGGCGCAAGATGGGAGATTCGGACCATCAAATCCTACCCAGCTACGTGCGATGGAGTGGAGAAATCAACCAATTATCCCTTCAACGAGATGGTCGTGTGGCTCGTGAGCGTCTGCTTTCACTGGCCGATCTGACGGCGATATATGCATGAACGCATGATGGTGTCCCCAAACATTAAAACCTGCGGGATCCTTGTGGGGTTAAAAAAACAGTCTCTCTCTCTCTCTCTCTCTATATATATATATATATATATACACTATATGACTATATTTATTAATTTATAAGTATTTAGATATTTTTCTCAAATTATAGCTTTAAAACATAATTTATAATATATATACACACACATTTAGTATACACATAGCATATTCAAAATTATAGTATACAAATAAAAATAATATATTTTAATATATTAACGGGTCCCATAGAAGAGTTTGTCCTCCGTCTCGCTGGATAGCAGAGCTTGGAGGGAGTTGTCCTCCGCCCCCTCCCCGCATAGGAAAATTCCACGTGGATCTCTGCCCCGCGAGAGGGAATTGCCATCTCTATTACTGACATGTGAAGACTAATCTAAACATGTTTCACAAATTCTTTTTTATTATGACATTCTTTGCCACTGTTGCTTAAGAACCTGCACATTTTTCCTTTTAAGAAGAACCCCATATGCATTTTCCATATTTTTTTTATCAAGTCAAAAGATGAAACAAACTCTTCAAAAATTCTACCACAACCAAACTTACAACTTTTCAACTGGCCAGTCAATTTGGCTTTTTTTTAGCGACTTCTGGCTTTCGACTGTTGATTTTTGCCTTAAATTGCACTGTAATGACTTAAATTAAAAAAATAAAAAACAATGTTATATCTCTACGGACAATGTAAAAAAAATAGGAAAAAGAAAAAACCAAAAAACTAAAATTAAAAAACCAACACATTCATTTCAGATTCCGAAGCCACAAGGACAAGCCAGAATGACCTAGGCCTTAGGGGAAAAAAAAACAATAGAAAGCTTTTCGACTCCCTCATGGTTTGGTTAAAGAGACGTCTCCAACTCAAGTGTACTGATACAAGAAGATGCTTTTAAATTGTCAAAAAAAAAAGATCCAATCAACTTTTTCTCTTTTTCCACGAACAAAACCGACGGCACTGGATGCTGTACGACAGTACGAGCCAGTGTCCCACTACAATACGACTAACAACGGACGTGCGTAAACGGTAAGCTACTCCATTGTCTGGCTAGCAAGAATCACATACGCCGTCCTCTCAAATTGGGCTGCTTTTTACTCTAAGCCGATCACCAATGCATGGATACTAATATTCACGTCCAAACTTCAGAGGTCTTCTCCCGGAAGAAATTTTAGGTCCTATTTGGAACGCAATAATTGCACATAACACATTTCATTTCTCGCGGGAAACAGGAAAAAAAAATCCCGCATTTCAAACGGGGTATACGGTCCTTGGAGAGCCAGATACAAGTAACCGAATTTCTGTACTTCTTTCACATGTCACAGGTAGAACAGCATGTGTAGGTCCTCAATCCTCATGCAAATCAGCATCCAGAAGGACAACTCACAGCCTTACAAAGCTACAACAAAGGCCGGGAAACTGGAATCAAACATCTCGGTTGAACACGCAAAAAAAAAAGATCTCAATTTTGTACACCATTGTGTTTCTGAACTCAAAACATGTTGCAAGCATCAACAATATACCCAAACCTAAAACATCAAAGAGGTGGCAAAATGCTCGTCAATCCTTCTCTCTCTAATAATTACAGGATTTTACGCCGGAAGAAAAACATGCAGATATTTTTTAAGCATCCAATTGACAAGAAGGGTATACCATCTTCAAGGAGGAGAAATAGCTGGGAAGGTACTCCAGTACTTAGAAGCAAAACCTCTTTTTCTGAAAATATTGGATGGAGGTATATTACATGGCGTACTCAGTGCTATATGGTATGGGCTAGAAGGGGTAAGCAGCAAGAACGTGCATCTCTCAAAACTCAATAGGAAAGAACAAACTATAGGAGCACCCATAACTTACCCGAAACTTCTCTTGCCGGTCAATATATGCAAGCAGCTCGTCCTGCCTCATCAATGTTTCATAGAGCGCCTGCATATGAGAGAAACTAAAGTTAATACAGAAAAATACTACACAAAATGAATGGACAGAGGGTAGCATTCTTTTGTTTCTCATGCTTGTAGTGGACAAATCGAGGAAATCAGTTCTGACTTCAACAAGACCATCATGAAATTGGGTAAACTGTTATAAACATTAACTTACAACAATAGCTATATACTTGATACCATTAAACGATAATCTATCCAACTGGGGTCCGTCTGATATCCTGATGTCACTGCTGGAGAACCACTCTTTGTTTAACAAAGCAAGAGTACCTTCTTTGTAGAAATTAGCTCAGCTTCCAATGCATCCACACGGCGGATAGCTGCATTGAGCAATTCCTCTTTCTCAAATGGCATTTGAGATGGCTTTGTTTCAAGAACATGTATCTTCTCCTCCAATTCACCAAGCCGCCTTAATACAGATGAAAGGGTGTCATTTTCTGTATATCGAGGAGAAGGAGATGGAGATCGTAACTCTTCCTTGAACTCCAATCCTTGAGGGAAGTCCACATGATAGTGATCACAGGCAACGGTCTGTCTTAAGAGCCTTTTAGCCATTCTGCTTGGGACAGAACGGAGCACCGTAAAAAGGCTCATGAGTAAAACTGTCAGCCACGTAGTAATCTGAGTTCACAGTCCTCCCAATGCTGTAGGTATATTTCTCAAGGATAATGAAACTGGATGAAACATGCAGCAAAACCAGTCAATAAAACTCCATTTAACTCGTAGCAGAGCTATTTTGATCACCATATCCTAAAACTAGAGTAAATTGCCAAAAGCAATGTTCCTGAATTAGATTGTTCAGTATGGGGGTAGGCATGTTTCTTGTTAGTCTGTACAATTTGGCCGTAAGTCATAGTAACTTCTCAGTAAAAGGGTACAAGAGTGACAACAATACATAAAAACCTGCCCGTTTAAAAAAAACATAAAAACCTGAGGTAGAAGCCATTGAGGTGGCTCTTGGACTGCTGGATGCATCATCCACAACCTTGTCAACAACAGGGATGCTTTCCTCTACAACAGGGGTGGAATCAGAAGTACAAGCATGTCCTGGAAATTTCGGCTGCAAGTAGCAAAGCATGTATTAATCATCATATTGACCAATAAAAGTACTGGAAAGAGAATGGAGTCAACAACTTAAGAATCTCACAGCAACCCAAAAGGCAGTTCTACACTTATTATCGTTGTTTTGGATAGACTACTACTAACAGCTTAGTCTCATACGATCAGTTGGAGTTCAAATGGATATTCCCAAACTAAATCGCAATTTGGCACTTCGGACCCAGAATTTGTGTACTTCTTGTGGTGGCATCTTTGGGTGGTGCTCAAAAAGGGGAAAGATACTTGCCTCATGAACAAAGTTCAAATCAGGGTTTATGATGGGGTTCATTGGAGCAGTAGCAGACAGAACATTTTCCACTTCAGAACTAGACTCGGACGAGGCCTCACTGCCTTTTTTCTGCTCCAAAAAGAGAACAAAATAAATCTTCTAATGGGGACTTTAAGGTATTTCTAGTAATCTCCATAATCTATACAAACCATGCGTACAGTTGAGTGATGAGGCTTAGTATAACAAATTTTCTTCCCGTCGGTGCTTGATATGGCAAGAATTTGTCGACCATAGTTTGCTTCACCATTGAGGACCCTCTGAACAAATGGAAGATGCATTATTTTAGTGATACAAAACAAGACAGCCAGTAACAAAAGTGTGGGGAGGAGAAAAACCTTTATGATGTCAGGATCCTTCCAAGGACCTTTGTCTGATTTTGGGCAACCTCCATGTTCTTCGCACCTGCATTTGCCTCCAAAAAAATCTGGCAGTTCACTGAAAACATGGAATTAACAAAATTAGGCAGGAAGCCAGACAGAAGTATATATGAACAAGAGTAGAGATCCTAACCTCTCATCAATTATTTCAAGCAGCTTATTTTGGTACTTGCTTCCAAGAACCTTGACGATAAAAGATAGAGGTGGCAATCATTACGTACACTAAAAGGTTACCCATGAATGATAAAATCAAAGCAGCAATACACAGTTGCAATACTTACATGAATCTTCGAAGCTGTTTGTGGATCAAGAAATGATTTTATCGTACCCCATAACATCTTGAAGCCTTGGCCAGCATTTACAATGTACAATCGGTACAATGTCTGCAAGAGCATTCAGAATGCACAGGTAAGTTATTATTGTTATAGCACTTGATAAGAATAAGTACTAGTGATTTGTATGTATAATTTGAAACAGAAAATTAATGTGTACATAAAGTAAAAGGTTTATTAATTAGCAGACGACAGTAAGTAGTGAAAAATAACACTGAAGCTGAATGATTGAATCACCTACCTCTGGATAGTTATCCTTGTCAATCTTCTGCAGTCGCATGATTAGTTCCCTTGCATCTTTTGAGAAGTTCTTTAAGCCCTGAATTATAAAAACAAGTTACTACTCTAACGGTCTAACCACATAAAATGGCATTTGCTGAGAGCAACATTGGCCATAAAAATGACATACCACCCCTTGCACATCTAAAATAGTAGTAGACGAGTCTATGTGCCTTTTTGCAGCAATAGAGCAAGCTGGAAACCTCATTTGGAAACATCTCTCAAACTCCTTGACATGATACTTTACATATCGGTCAATAGTTGTTACTTGTACTAGTTTGTTGGCATCAACTTTTCCAATTAGTTCTATGTAGACAGGCCTTCCCTCTTTATCCACTCCATGGTAAAATTGTGGAAAGTACCTCATAACTTCATGTAATTCAGTGTAGTCAAATTCCTGCAGAACCAAGTGTCAGATTTTAGATGATACCCAAAACAAAAATAACGCCTCCTATGTTTTGGTGTATTTGTTTCAGTTTTAGATTTACCTCCATATTGTCGACGCCAAATTCCTTCCTCCATCTAAGCATTTCTGACCACATATGCTTTGCTTTGTCGATATCAAATTTCCGTGCTTTCAGGAATCTACATATGGAAGGCATACGAAGAAATTTTATACAAAATAAGCAATACTTGTTTTTCTTCTGAGCATTACTTTTGAAGAAAGACATGATATCTTAAATATAACAGCAACAGATTACTTATGGATCTTTATGCTGGAGGTGGAGATAATATACAGAAGAAGAAAGCCAGGTATGCTCTGAGATCAGTGGTGTGAATATGTGATACCTCAACATCATGTGATAGTCGTCATGACGTTCTGGCAACAAGCCCTCATCAAGTAAGCACCGGCGGAATCTGTTGTGGACGCTTTTGTGGGCAAAGTCTACACACGCCGCAACAAGAAAGTAGCATCCACAACTGAGGGATGAAAAGCTTAGTTAAGATAGCAAAAAGGGTTTGTTAGGATAGCAAAGGGTTGTTGGGACAAGTTGTTGGGTTGCAGGAGATGAGTTGGAAAGGTGTGAGTATTGGGCAACAAGTAAGCCTACTGGCTATATATACATGTAAGCATCTGAGAAGAAAGGCAATGAAGAAAGAAAGTTCTTAAGTCTCAATTACCATAACATCTTTGGTATCAGAGCCACTTTTTTCCCCGCCGGACATCGCCTGTCACGCCATCTGTTTTCTCGTCCACCTTTCCGTCGCAGATCGGAGGGCGTGCAGCTTTTCCCCATCCTCTCGCCGCTGCTCATCTTCTTCCCCCACCCACTCGCCGCTGCTCCTCTTCCCCAACCGCTCGCCGCTGCTCATCTCCCACCACTCCTCTCCCTTCGTTGTTCGCCTGCCATCCAGTTCCCCCCTCCGTTTCTCCGCCGCGCTTGTCATGACGTCCCCTCTCTCTGCCGCCGACTTCAAGTCGGCCATGGAGAAGCTCTTCGGTGAGATCCAATCGGTCAAAGAGGATCTCGCGACACACAATGTAACACCCCACGTAACCGTATGGGATATTACTATGGAACGTCATCGCCAAAGTGAAGAATCAATAAGTACGATAAAAGAAATCACAAAGAATTTAAAACTTTATTAACACTTTAATAGAGAACCAACGGAAGCTAGAATAAATATTTAAAACATGGGACCGGTCCACTTCTAATAAAATAAAGAACGAACGAAACCACAAAACGGTGGCAAACCACGGTGCTGAAAACTCGAGTGCTCCCACCCATGCATGATGCTATCACTCCACTGGCCTTTTACCTGAGACTGAAAAGAGCAAGCGTGAGATTTGGAAATCTCAGCAAGTACCCAACTACGGTCGCAACACAAAGTAAGACAGGCGATGCAACCATATAAAATAAAGGCAAGCATGACAAGTAAGCAATGGACAAAAGGCAACCAACAAGCAACTGATATCGGAGATACTGTCATGATTAGGAGACGGATATTATGAGAACTGTGTATTAAAGATATTTGTTATGTGACAAGTTATAGCAAGTTATAGCAAGGGTGCCGGCGACCTCATCCCACATACCCGGTTATACGAGAATAGCCAGGCACAACCTTGTCCTCGACTGTATAACCGCAGACGGGGTGTAATATCCTGTGTAACGAGAATGTACGGCCCCCCGTACGTTACCAGGTTGGGTGGAAATGACCCCTATATGTGGGTAGTCCCGGCGTGATAACTCTCAGTTCTTTATTTAGCGAATTATACATGATATAGTTAGTGTCATGGATGATTTAAGGTAAAATTATGAGGGTAATGATTTACTACAAAGGGACCGGAGAGATGGGATTGGTGATAAGGTAACTAATACATCATGGACAGATTATAAAGTATAAATTTGAGGAAACTAGGAGGTGGCGAAGATAAGGCTAAGATAAAGTTATGAGAAGTGGAAAGATGTGCTAGGGTTGAAAATGGAGAGTCATAGGTTCTGATATGAGGGCGATATGGTATAATGATAAGGTAATAGTGATATAGGGATTAACCTAAAGAGGTATTATAATGTAGCTCACACAAGGTTATCAACCAATCAAGTTTTATTATGTGATAAGTGATTATTAGTCAGATTAACAGATTTAATACATACATCATTCATGGCTCAAATACAACATCAAACAATTATTGGAACATAATATTCGAAACTAAAACATAGCAGTCCTAATATCAAAAGAGTGTCAATAATTTAAATATAAGTCAACATGTTCATATACTACCCCCCATTAACGATTTAAGCATAGATTCTAAAACACCAATTAAAAGCGTTAGTCCTAGAACATTTTAACTGGGCATTCTAATAAACATAAAAGCATGTGACATAATTGACCTAGACCATCATGATATAAATACTGTATTAAAATCTATAACCAGGCAGCCAAGAGCGATATGATAATAACCAGACAAAATTAGTGACACGATATTAACCAGATAAACTTTAGTGATATGCTAATAGCCAGGTGACTTAGCGATATGATATTAGCCAAGCGATATGATATTAGTTAGGCACTTTAATGGTATGATATCAGACAGGTAATTTAAATGATATGATCTTAGTCAAGCAAGCATAAGTGACATGATAATTATACTCCATGATAAGGTGACAAGTAAATCGGAAACATGTGATTTACGAAACGGAAAAGGTCATGGCCGCGAGGTACTTGCCTTAAGCACGTTTGGCAGACACCGCACTGTGGATCCACGATGTGCAATCGCTCGAACGCTTCCTCAACGACCACGTGCGAACCTACGGGCATCCAACACCGATCGCACAAGGAATCGAGATACGAAGATGTCCAAGGTTTCCTTTCTAACCCCACATACGAATCTACATGCAAGGCAAGATAATTAGAGAAGGAATTAATAAGATGAATAAATTGGGATCAAGAGCACCCATTCGGTGGCCAACTCCCGCATGCATTTGCAACCTAGGCCATGCATGCACTCACGACCACCGCTTGCTAGCTGCCCAAGCCATGCATGCACGATCGGTAGGAAGCACGCATGCAAAGATCGACGCACGGCCACGACGGCGATGACCGCCTCATTAGGCATGCGGCGACAACGCCAGCGCGCACGGCGGTGGCCTCGCCACGTGCGTGATGGTGGCACTGCGCCGGTTGCGTCGCCGATGTCCCGCTTCCGCCGCCGACCCGCCTATGTCGCCACCGCCCCGGCGCGCGCGCACGGACTTGCGTCACTCGGCCGAATCGCGCGCTCTTTGCTTTCGGTCACCGCGCGCCACGCCGCTGGCGTGCTTAGCCACCGCCACGCCTCGGCGCACACGCACACCACCGCGCCATCGCGCGCCGCGCCGCCCGCCGCTGGCCGCCATGGCCGCCGAAGTCCGGCTTGCCGTGCGCGGCGAGCACGACGCGAGCATGTGCACAAAGCGGCGGGCATGACGCCACCGGGCGTGCACCGACGCCGCGGGCGCCACCGCTGCGTGCCATGGCGGCCGTGAGCGCGCTGGCGCCTGCGGCGCGGCAGCGTGCGCAGCGCTGTCGCGTGAGCCACCGCCGCCGCCGGTGCCCATGCAGCCTCTATGCGATAGATATTGAGAGAGAGATTAAGGGAAAGAGAGAGTTTAGAGACATGAGAGAGAGAGAGGAAGATAGCATATGAGATATTCTTGGGAGAGAGAGAGAAACAGAGATAGGAGGAAGGTGAGGATAAAACGGGAGAGAGATACTAGGGATAGGAGAGAGAGAGTTAATTTGTTATATGGAGAGAGACTTAGATTAGGGAGAGAAATTAGGAAGGATAGGAGAGAAGTATTCATGGGGGAGAGAGATAAAAGGGAGAGGTTGTTTCTTTTCGTTTTGAGGGTGCTACACACAAGAATGACCAGAGCCGCCTCTGGGTCGCCGTTAATCGCCTCCAGACCACCCAGCTCGAGCTCGGCGACGTCTCCGACAAGGGCAAGGCGCAGCCCGAGTTCGAGGTGCTGTCATCGCCTCCTCCTCCCTACCAGTCTTCCCACAAGCTGCGATTTCCGCGATACGACGGCACCACCGACCCCATCGTCTGGCTACACAAGGCGGAGCAGTTCTTCCGCGCCCACCGCACGCCGGAGGAGGAGAAGGTTTGGCTCGCCTCCTTCTACATGGAGGGCTCGGCTCAGGATTGGTACTACCGCCTGGAGCAGAATCGCGGAGTACCTACCTGGCCTCAGCTCCTCGACCGGGTGCAACGCCGATTCGGACCACCGGTTCGAAGCAACGCGCTCGGCGCCCTCATGAAGCTCCGCCGCACGGGATCAGTCGAGGCATACCAGGAGCGTTTCCTTCCTCTCCTGGCACGCTGCAGAAATGTCACCGAACAGCAGCAGATCGACATCTTCACCGCAGGCCTGCGGAATCCTCTTCAGACCGATGTGGAGCTCCAGAGCCCAGAGACCCTCGACGACGCCATGGCGCTGGCACGAGCCTTCGAACGCCGCCTGGAACTCGACGACGACGACGACCAGAGCGTCTCCAGGGTGCCTCCGCGCTCGGTCTCGTCGCACCGGGTAGCGGCGTCAGCGGCGACCACTACGCCACGTTCGACCGCGCCAGGGGGTCGTGCGCCCTTCCCTACTCCACCGGCTCTGGTTAAAGGGATGCCGGCCGCCGGTACCCGCTTCAAGCGCCTGACGCCACAGGAGATGGCGCAGCGCAGAGCGGATGGGCTTTGCTTCAATTGCCCGGAGAAATTTTCAAAGGAGCACATTAAGCATTGCTCGATGAAAGGGCTCTATCTGATGGAATTGGATGACAGTGCGCCTGTGGAGAGTGCAGTGGAAGATGATGACGCTACTGAAGATGAGGTCGAAATCTCTCTCCATGCTCTCACCGGCATCAAGACGGGGGATACAATGCGCCTCTCTGTGTCCATCGTCACGACACAGTTGCGCGCCCTCGTGGATTCCGGCTCCACCCACTCGTTCATATCCTCTGCCACGGCAGCTCGCCTCAGCCTCACAATGGAGCCACGGCCGGGACTCACGGTGGGCGTCGCGAATGGAGATCGCGCATCGCCACCGTGTCCGCCACGAGTCCCGTTGCCATTGACAAGGAACAATTCCTCATCGACTCTACGCCCCGCCATTGGAAGACTACGAGCTCGTCTTAGGTCGCCGATGGTTGAAGACGCCGGACCAATTTTGTGGGACTTCGAGCAGCATACCATGGCCTTTTGGCGGCACGATCATCCTGTCAAATGGCGCGGCCTCGAAGCTCCTTCTCCGCCATCGCTCTGTGCCGTGGCCCGATTGGATCTGTTATCTCTTCTGTTGGCCGAGTTCGCCGACCTGTTTGAAGCTCCCTCTGGTCTACCTCCTCAACGTCATATGGACCACCGGATCACATCGCTCCACGACACGGCCCCGATTGTTGTCGCCGACGCTATCCCCACCGCTAAGGATGAACTCGGCAGCAGTCTTGACATGCCGCAACAAGGCCTCATCCGCCCGAGCACGCCGGCATTCTCTTCGCCGGTGCTCTTGGTCCGTAAGAAGGATGCTAGTTGGCGCTTCTGCGTCGACTACCGGGCCCTCAACGCCAAGACAGTGCGCGACGTTTTCCCAATACCCGTCGTCGACGAGCTGCTGGATGAACTCAAGGGGGCTTCCTTCTTCACGAAGCTGGACCTCAGGAGTGGTTATCACCAGATTCGGATGCATCCAGACGACATCGCCAAGACGGCCTTTCGTACTCACCACGGCCACTTCGAGTTCGTGGTTATGTCCTTCGGACTAACCAACGCACCTTCGACTTTCCAGGCGATGATGAATGAAGTACTGCGACCATTCCTCCGGCGCTCAGTCCTGGTATTTTTTGACGATATCTTGATTTACAGTTCGACTTGGTCAGAGCATCTGCAGCACGTCCGTGCCGTCCTTCAAGCGCTCCGCACTCCACTCCTCTTCCCGGCGATCCAAATGCACGCTTGCGAACGCCGGTGGCGTACCTTGGCCACATCATTTCGGAGGACGGTGTCGCCATGGACCCATCTAAGGTGGAGGCTGTGCAGAATTGGCCGCAACCGCGCACCCTTCGCGCACTTCGCGGTTTTCTCGGCCTCACCGGCTACTACCGGCGCTTCATCCACAACTATGGCGTCATGGCAACCCCTCTGACCTCCTTGTTGAAGAAGGATGCGTTTGATTGGTCACCGGCGGCTACTACGGCGTTCGAGGCGCTTAAGGGTGCTCTGACCACAGGGCCGGTACTCCAGTTGCCCGATTTCTCCTCCGCCTTCGTGGTGGAATGCGACGCATCTGGCTCAGGCTTCGGGGCAGTGCTTCACCAGCGAAGGTCCTATTGCCTTCTTCAGTCGAGCGGTGGCTCCCCAGCACGCCAAATTGGCTGCGTATGAGCGAGAGCTAATCGGCCTGGTCAAGGCGGTGCGGCACTGGCGACCGTATCTCTGGGCGCGGCCATTCACAGTGCGCACAGACCATTTTGCCTTGAAGTTCTTACTGGATCAGCGCTTATCCACCATTCCGCAAAGCATACTTGGGTCAGTCGCCTCTTCGGTTACGATTTCAAAGTGGAGTTCAAGCCGTAGGTTGAACACACCGCCGATGCTCTCGCGCCGAGATGAGGACGCGGTGGGAGCTGCGGTGTACGCCATCACCCGACCTGATTTCCAACTCTTCGACGACCTCGCCGAGAGGCGAGCATCTTCCGCCTCATCGCCAAGCGGCCGAGGTGAATCGGGGCATCGCGGTGCGTCTGGGCGATGGTGGATGGATTGGTTCTACACCGTGGCCGCATCTTCGTGCCGGATTCTTCGGTCCTCTGGCCGACCATTCTTGCCGCAGCCCATGGCGCAGGACATGAGGGTGTCCAGAAGACTCTCCATCGTCTTCGCGCCTCCTTCTACAGTCCTCATGCCAATCGTCTGGTTCGCGATTTCGTCCAAGGCTGTATCATTTGTCAGAAGAACAAGACGGAACATCTCCATCCGGCGGGACTCCTGCAGCCTCTTCCAGTGCCCTCCTCTGTTTGGTCGGACATTGCTATGGACTTTGTGGAAGGTTTTCCCAAAGTCAGTGGCAAATCGGTGGTGCTGACCGTCGTGGACCGCTTCTCCAAGTATAGCCACTTCATCGCGCTTGGTCATCCGTTCTCGGCGACTTCGGTGGCCAGCGTCTTCTTCGACCAGATTGTCCGGCTACATGGCATCCCTTGCTCCATCGTCAGCGACCGCGACCCCGTCTTCACCAGCACGTTCTGGTCGGAGCTCTTCGCGCTCGCAGGGGTGGAGCTGCGCCTAAGCTCTGCTTTTCATCCTCAAACGGATGGACAGTCGGAGGTCGCCAACCGCGTGCTCGGGGTCTACCTCCGCTGCCTTGCCGGCGATCGTCCGCGCAGCTGGCTCCGTTGGTTGCCGTGGGCGGAATTCTGCTACAACACCTCCTATCAGACCGCCCTTCGGACTACTCCATTCCAAGTCGTCTACGGACGTCAACCGCCGACGTTGGTGTCCTATCAACCTGGTCTGTCAAGGGTGGCGGCAGTCGACAAGCAGCTCGCTGACCGTGATACCTTCCTGGCTGAGATACGGGAAAGACTACTCCAGGCGCAAGACCATATGAAGCAGTCATACGACCAGCAGCACCGTGATGTTCAGTTCAATGTTGACGATTGGGTGTGGTTGCGCTTACACCACCGATCAGCATCAGGCATCGTCGACAAGTCTGGAGGCAAGTTGACGCCACGCTATTACGGGCCTTACGGTGGTGAACGCGTTGGTCAAGTTGCATATCGCCTCGCCTTCCTCCGAAGGCCAAGTTGCATGGCGTCTTCCACGTGGTCTTCCTCAAGCCCTTCCATGGCGAGCCCCCGCCGCTATGGTACCACTTCCTCCGGTGGCTCACGGCGCGCGTTCCTACTCCAGCGTCGGTTATACGAGCTCGCCTCAACCGGGGACACAGGAGCTGTTGGTGCGTTGGGTGGCTGCCCGGTCTCGAGGCCACCTGGCGCAGCTCGAGTCCTTCAAGGAAGCATACCCCTCGTTCCAGCTCGAGGACGAGCTGTTTCTCCAGAGGCGGAAGTGTTGTGGACGCTTTTGTGGGCAAAGTCTACACACGCCGCAACAAGAAAGTAGCATCCACAAGCGAGGGATGAAAAGCTTAGTTAAGATAGCAAAAGGGTTTGTTAGGATAGCAAAGGGTTGTTGGGACAAGTTGTTGGGTTGCAGGAGATGAGTTGGAAAGGTGTGAGTATTGGGCAACAAGTAAGCCTACTGGCTATATATACATGTAAGCATCTGAGAAGAAAGGCAATGAAGAAAGAAAGTTCTTAAGTCTCAATTACCATAACAGAATCTTTCAACAGTTTCTGTCGTGGAACACCGGCAATTTCTCGCCACCGGCGAACTCACAAACGCGCACTCAAGAACACAATGAACACAAGTGTTTGGTGCTGCAAAAAAAAGGCGGCGTTTTTCGATATATTGCATGTCTATTTAAAGGAAAAACAAGCTAAATATTACAGATAGCATTCCACAATGCGCCACATGAATGCATGGCGATCGTGTTGCAATTAAGCAATCGGTGCTCCACTACTAATATGAAACGGACATAGTAAAAACTACTAAGCGGACCACTACTAACATGTAACGGAAAAAGTAAAGATGGCGTTCATGCATGGCGATTGAGATGCCTTCACGAATGCACGATTTAATGCATTGCGTAAATGAAAACGAAGCGGAAGATAATCAAGAAACGTAAAGACGCCAGAGTAGCTGCAGAAATGGTGAGACGCCGGAGTAATCTTCAATATTTCTCCCCTTAGTCCTTGCCGTGCTCACCGATCTTGTTGACGCCGATCAACGACGCGATTCTTCGGAACCGCACGCGCCCAAGCGCCTTGGTCGTAACATCCGCTAGCCGGTTCTCCGTCGAAATGTGCCGGCGACGATCTTGTTCCGTCGATGCACTCCGAATGTAGTGGTAACGAGTGTCGATATGTTTGCCGATGCGTGGAAGACGGGGTTCTTCTTGAGGCGATGGCGGGATCGTTGTCCACCTTGAGCTCGGCGCTCGCACTGCGTGCCGACCATGTCGACACGAGCCGAGCTAGCTGACGCCTTGGCGGTCGTTTGTAGCCGCCGCAATGTATTCCGCCTCGCATGAGCGAGCCACCACCTTTGCTTGGAGGATCGCGGTGATGGGGTTGCCGCGAGGAAGAAGATGACGCCACTGGTACTCTTGCGCGTGTCGATGTCGCCCGCCATGTCGGCGTCACTGTAGCCGACCAGTCGAGCTTTTTCATCCTCCCTCCTGGCGTAGTGAAGACCATAGTCACGCGTTCCCGCTATGTACCGTAACACGCGCTTCACCGCGTTGAGATGGTCCTCATGTGGTTTCTCCATGAACCGACTCAGATAGCCCACCGCGTAGGCAAGATCTGGCCGGGTGTGCACCAAGTAGCGCGATCGCCGATGACGCTTTGTGCTCGGTGGCGCCCACCGATGGAGCGAAGGCTCTCCTTGCTCAACTTGAGCCTTGGTTCCATCGGTGCCAGACAGGGGTTGCAGGTGCTCATGCCGCTCCGCTCAAGCAGCTTCCCTGCATAGGCAGATTGGCAGAGCGAGATGCCGCCTGGCCCTTGGTTCACCTCGATGCCGAGGTAGTATGACAGCAACCCGAGGTCGCTCATGAGGAAGACGCGCTTCATCTCGAGCTTGAATGCCACGATCTCATCGCTGCTAGTGCCGGTGATGATCAAGTCATCGACGTAGACCCCGACGACCAGCCGCAATGGCCCTCGGCTCCGCATGTACACGCCATGCTCGGAGCTGCTCCTCTGGAAACCAAGTGACGCCATGGACGCATCAAGCTTGGCATTCCAGGCCCTCGGTGCCTGTCGAAGACCGTCAAGGCGCCTTGCGAAGACGCAGCGATTTTGTGCTCGCCGCCGTTGACGACAAAACCCGCGGCCGCTCACGACACCTCCTCCTTGAGGTCGCCGTTGAGGAAAGCGCTCTTCACGTCCATGTGGTGGACTTCCCAGCGCTCGTGGGCTGCCAAAGCCAGCAGCGCCCTCACGGACTCCATTCGCGCGACCGGAGCGAAGACCTCGTCGAAGTCGATTCCCGCACGCTGAACGTAGCCTTTGGCGACCAAACGTGCCTTGTGCCGGATAACATTGCCGTGCTCATCGCGCTTCACTTTGAAGACCCACTTGAGCCCGATCGCACGGTGCCCAGTGGGGAGCGCGACAAGCTCCCACGTGTTGTTGTCCTTGATCGATTTTATCTCCTCATGCATCGCCTGACGCCAACATGCCTCGCGCTCTGCCTCACTGAAAGAGACAGGTTCGTCCGCCGTGGTGAACTGCAACTCCTCGTCGAGCACCCGGGGCACAAGCCCAGGCGGCGGTGGTCCGATGACAGCGTCGATGGCGCGGAACCGAAGTGGAGCATCGTCGTGGTCCACGTCCAAGTTCTCCTCAGGATCAGTCGGTGGCGAGACAAACTCGATCGACGCACTTGTGGGTGACGTCGTAGGCGTCATGGGTGCAGGGGCCGGCGTTGGCGTGGGCGGCGAGACATGTGTGGTGATGCCGATCGGCTCGGCGCGCGGAGACGTGCTCGTGGTGTACTCAACGTTGAAGGGCTCGCCGTCGCTGGATCATCTGCGCTTCGTCACCCAACTCCATTGTCTCGCCTCGTCGAACACGACGTCGCGCGACACAATGATACGCTTGGTGGAGGGGTCGTAGCAGCGGTAGGCCTTGGAGCCGTGCTCATAGCCGACGAAGATGGTCGGCGTGCTGCGATCATCCAACTTCTTAAGTCCCGGCCGTGTGGACTTGACGTGGGCGACGCAGCCAAAGGTCCTGGAGTAGTGGACGGTGGGGCGCTCGCCGTGCCAAGCCTCAAATGGGGTCTTGCCGTTGAGCGCACGTGTCGGGGCGCGGTTGAGGATGTGGACTGCAGTGTTCGCAGCCTCACCCCAGAAGTAGCCGGGAAGCCGTTTTGCCTTGAGCATACACCGCGCCATGCCGACGATGCTTTGGTTGCGGCGCTCTACCACCCCGTTCTGCTGCGGTGAGTAGGGGGCGGTGAGCTGCCGCTGTACGCCGCGCTCGGCGCAGTACTCGCCGAACTCCACGGAGGTGAACTCCCCACGATCAAGCGGAGGACCTTGAGCGCTCCCGACTCAACCTCCACGGCCGCTTGGAAATTCTTGATCGCCACCGATGCCTGATCTTTGCTTGACAGCAAGTGGAGCCACATGTACCGGCTCAAATCATCAACAAGCAGTAAAAAATATTTGTTACCGCTTGGAGTTGTGGGCGTGATGGGCCCACACAAATCACCATGGACGAGGTCGAGGACGTGCTCCGCTCGTCGTAGCGCCTTATCAAGGAATGGCGCACGCCTTTGCTTGCCGGCGAGGCAGCTGTCGCACACCTGATCAACTTGATCAAGTGGCGGCAACCCACGTACCATCTCCCGTTGGGCGAGCGCGCGCAGTGACTTGAAACTGAGGTGCCTGTACCTCGCATGCCAGCGCAAAGCCACCTCCGAGCTACGCGACCGATAGACACACCGCCGCCGACGCGAGCTCCAGGATGTAGAGCGCGATGCGAACGACGCACCCGAGCAAGAAGGTCACGTTGCTGATCGTAGATGCGCAGGTGCCGAGTAGATCTCGATCCGACATCCCACCTCCTCCGGTGACCAAGACTGATAATGTTCGCCGTTAGACGGGGAATGTAGTACACCCCCATCAGCGCGCGGTGCTCGCCGTTCTTGCAAGTGAAGATGAGCGTGCGCGCCCTTCAATCTCCACCACGAACCGTCACGAAACGGACGGTGCGCGCACTTCCGCCGAGGTCGGAGAAGGCACCGCGCGCCGTCATGTGGTTGGTGGCGCCGGTGTCGAGCACCCATCATCGATCTTCTGGTCCTCTCGCGATCCGAGTGCGCAAAGACCTTGGCCTCGTGGATCTCGACGTGGCGCGACGATGTGGGCGAGCCGAGTTCGAATCTCCTCGGCAGCGGTGCCGCAACTTGAGTGAGTGGTGAAGGGATGGTCGCATGTGCCATCAACGAGTTGGCTCATCCTCTTCACCCTCGCAGCGTGTGCTTGCGCCGCTTATTTGGCTTGCTATGGCAGTCCTTGGCCCAATGGCCAATTTTGCCGCAGTTACGGCATCGGTCCGCCGTGTTCTCCTGGGCTGTACCATTTGATGACGAGTTGCCCTTGCCTTTACTCAC
The DNA here is from genome assembly GCA_036346575.1 of Dendrocalamus sinicus. Classification (NCBI taxonomy): domain Eukaryota; kingdom Viridiplantae; phylum Streptophyta; class Magnoliopsida; order Poales; family Poaceae; genus Dendrocalamus; species Dendrocalamus sinicus. The sequence continues at coordinate 20,882,393 of CM070643.1, read as the reverse complement.
GCCGCGACCACCGCCGTGGCCACGACGTGTTTTGCCGCGCCTCTTGCCGCTGCCGCTGCTGGAGCCACCGACTTCGCCATTGTCGCGCAGCTTCATCGCGCTAGCCGATCCTCTCGGCAAGAAGAAGACGGCCTTTTTGTCGTAGATGGCGTAAACGGTCTTGCCGCTTTTTCTTTCGCCGCCGATGGCGCGCAGACGGCGATGACCTCCTCGACGGAGAGCTCGTTCACGCCGAGGAGAGTCTCGATGGAGTACGCGACCGCTCGAGGTGCTCGGGACGACACGGAGCATTTTCTTCACGATTTCTCCATCGGTGACGTTGCCGCCAAGGATGCGGATGTTGTTGGCGAGGCTCATAATCCGGAGTGAGAAATCATCGATCGACTTCTCCTGAACGCGATCTCCCGAATTGATTGAGCAAGCGCTGCGCGTTGGCGCCACGGGCGCGCCGCGCGCCGACGCCGCATGGTCTTAATCGCCTCCCGGCGAACGCGCGCGCGCGCTGCGCGCCAACGACCGAGCATCTCGGGCGCACGGCACGCAAAATGGCCGCCACAGGCGGTCTCGCGGTACTCGGCGACCTCGCCTCCTCCGGTTCGACGGCCGCCACGGCCCTTGGGCTTGCGGGTTCACGCGCATCAACAAAGACCATTCCCCGTAATTGGTGCGCGCGTGAGCATGGGGTATTGGACCGAGCGCGCGCCTCCTTGACGACGCGCCGATGGCGACTTCATCGCCGCGATGGCGCCTCGGCGCGCGCAGCGAGTCGCGATACCGCCGTCGGGGAGGCGATGGCGAACGATCACCACCGCCAACAGGAGCCAACTGGACGGACATGACGACCCCGGGAGCGTAACAGCTCTGATACCAATTGTCGTGGACTATGTAGCACGGACACGTGTCTAAACCGCCGTATCCGTGTCCGACACCGTGTCCGACACGGATACGACACGGACACGGCTCGGACACGTGTCGGTGACGTATCGGTCAATTTTAGAATTAATTTTAATTGCTAAAATTCACGACACGCGTCGGACACGGTAAATACACGCATCGGACACGGCCCAGGACACATCCCAGCCTACATCCGGCCCAGGAGAGAGCCGGCCCACCCGTGCGCCATCTAACCCTAACCCTACCCGAGCGCCGAGAGCACGCGGGAGCGGGACGCGCCTCGCCTCGGCCATTCCCACGCGCGAGACGCGGTCTTCGCTGGCTTCCCCGCCGCTGACGCCTCCGCGCGCTGCCGCCGCTCCGCGCGCGCCGACGCCTCCTCGGCCGCCGCCGCCCCCCGCGCCGCCGACGCTCCTCGGCCGCCGTCGCTCCCGCGCGCCGACGCTCCGCCGCTGTCGCTCCCGGCCGCCGTTGCTCACCAGCGCCGCCGACGCATCCTCGCGCCGCCGCCTCCCCGGCCGCCGACGCCTCCGCGCAGTATCGATGGTCTGCGCGAGAGCTGAGGTTTAGACTGATGCAGTTTAGACTTTTAGAGGCAGTCGGCGCAGTAGGTTTAGACTGATGCAGTCGACGCAAGATTTTTTATATGCTCATGCCGTAGAGTTTAGTTTAGATGCAGTACACGAATACACGATTAACATTTATTATTGATTGCTTGTTTAGATTGCTTGTTTAGATGGAAGCCTCTAATTCTAATGCTAGAGAGGAGGAAAATACAAGCAACAATAGGACAAAGCTTCCCTTGTGGAATCATGTTGATATTCTAGATAGAGGTGGTCAAGGGGAGGAATGTGAAATGGAGATGCAAGCATCGCAAATATGTTGGCACTAGTAGCTACTCTAGAGTCAAAGCACACCTGCTGAAAATTACTAATGGTGGATGCAAGATATGTCCTAGGGTGACAGTACCAATTCTTGCTCAGCTTAAAAATGAAGTTGCAAAGGCTGAGGAAGAACAAGCAAAAACAAAACCAAGAAATGTGCCCTTGCCACCATCAACTATGGGTAGCGTTGCTAGTGCTAGTGCTAGTGTTTCGTCCTCAAGCATGGACTCGGCTATGTTGGGAACTAAGAGGCGGAGAGGACCTCCTTCAGCATTAGAGAAAGCTTGGGCTAAGGATTTGCGCAATCAATTGGATGCACAAATTGCAAGGATGTTTTATTCTGGAGGTATGCAATCAACTTTCAATCATTGTTTCAATTTTATCCAACTTACAATTTGCATTCAACTAATTTTGGTTATGTGAAATTGACAGGATTGTCTTTCAATCTAGCAAGAAATCCACATTTTCAACAATCTTATAACTTTGCCGCAAACAATAATCTTTTCGTTATGTCCCACTGGTACAACAAGTTGAGGACTACACTTCTTCAACAAGAAAGAACTCACATTGAGACCTTATTGGAGCATACGCGAGCACATGGCACGAAAAGGGTGTTACCATTTGTTCGGATGGATGGTCGATGCACAGAGAAGACCTCTCATTAACTTTCTTGCTATTTCGAGGGTGCACCGATGTTCTTGCGAGCTATCAATGCGAAGGCAGGTAAAGACAAAGGAGTACATTTCGAGAAGTTGATTTGTGTTATTGAAGAAGTGGGTGCAAGAAGTGTTGTCCAAGTCATCACCGACAATGCTACAAATTGCAAAGGTGCGGGTTTGATTGTTGAACAAAAGTACACTCATATTTTTGGACTCCATGTGTTGTTCATACTCTCAATCTTGCTCTCAAGAGTATTTGTCTTTGCTAAAATGCCAAGAAGCGATGAGGAAGAAGTAATCTTTAGTGAGTGCCATTGGATAAGCGAGATTGCTGCAGATGCTAATATGATCAAGAATTTTATAATGAACCATGGCATGAGGCTATCAATGTTCAATGAGTTTAGCAAACTAAAGTTACTTGCTATTTTGAAACAAGGTTTGCTTGCTTGTAGTTATGTTGAAGCGGTTTTGCATGATCAAGAGGGCACTCCAAAACATGGTGATTAGTGACAAATGGGAGACATATAGAGATGACAATAGAGGAATGGCACAAAACATTAGAGACCTAGTACTTAATGAAGTGTGGTGGGACAAGGTGAACTACATTGTTGAATTCACTGAACCAATCTATGAAATGATACGTGTGGCGGACACCGACACACCATGCCTTCATCTAATTTATGAGATGTGGGATACAATGATTGAGACTGTGAAGAAAGTGATATATAGGCATGAAGGTAAGGAAGAAAATGAGGAGTCTTGCTTTTATGAGGTTGTTCATCGCATATTGATTGATCGTTGGGCAAAAGGCAACACTCCACTCCATTGTTTGGCACATTCACTTAATCCAAGGTAAATTATAAATCTTCGTTTTTCCTTTGCTTTTGCTTGTATATTACTAGATATTATAATCCATTTTTGTTTGTAGATATTATAGTGACAAATGGATCAACCAAGAAGGTGTTGTTGGCCGTGTACCCCCACACAAGGATCTTGAGATTTCACAAATGAGAATGAAGTGTTTCAAAAAGTTCTTCCCTCTCCTTGACGATCTCAAGAAAGTGAAAGAAGAATATGCAAGATTTTCCACTTGTTCTGGAGAATTCAATGACTTCGATTCTATTTATGATAGATGGATCCTTGATCCAATGAATTGTGGGCAAATCATGGACAATCCGCACTGTGCTACAAAGTTTGGCTCTCAAATTGGTTAACCAACCGCCTCATCTTCTTGTTGTGAAAGAAACTGGAGCACATATAGCTTCATCAATAGCATGAGAAGAAATAAATTAACTCCGAGCGTCTTTGAAGATTTGGTATTTGTGCATAACAATTTAAGACTTCTCTCAAGAAGAACAGAATCATATAAAACAGGGACAACTAGAATGTGGGATGTAGGAGGAGATAGCTTTGAATCTCTAACTGGTGTTGGCATTCTAGAGGTTGCTCACTCTCTCTTGAAGAACCGAGTTGCGGTGGTGTCTTTGTTTGAAGATGAGCCTATTGCAATGATCCAAGAAGAAAATGAGGATGAACTTGAAGTCTAGGAGTCTCATGTTGTCTTTAAACTAGTCTAGTAGTCTTGCTATTAGAATTTGAGTTTGTGATGTATCTTAAGTTAAACCACTCCTATCCTATGTTGGATAGTGGATATTTGCTCTTGGTTGAATGGTTGTACTCTACATTTCAGTTTCTATGGTTGAACTTGGGTATTTCTTAATATTTATCGCTTATCCTTATCAATTATCAATTGTTGTTGGGTTGCTGCTCTATTAGTCCATTGCTTTAATTGTTAAAGAATCAAATATACATGTCATTTTGTAGTCTTGTCGATCTGATCATGTTATTTTTTTTCCAGGTTAATGGAATTCTTTCTCAAAATGGTATTCACATCAACAATTGTCGTCAGTAGTCAGGATTAACAAAACAATTCATGAGGTACATATTCCGAGTATACACTTTACAAATTACAAGTTTGCAATTTACATTATTGCAGTTTAATAAGCATGTAGAAACTAGAAACTAGAAACTAGAAAATAATACATATATATATAATTTATTTATTATTTAAATATATATAGCCGTGTCGCCGTATCGGTCTTTTTGGGAAAACGGCGAATTCTCGTGGTGTCGTGTGTCGCGGTCGTCGGTCGACGATCCGTGTCCGTGCTACATAGGTCGTGGAACAGGCAATTTCGCCACCGCGAACTCACAAACGCGCACTCAAGAACACAATGAACACAAGTGTTTGGTGCCGCAAAAACCGGCAGCGGCGTTTTTCGATATATTGCATGTCTATTTAAAGGAAAAACAAGCTAAATATTACAGATAGCATTCCACAATGCGCCGCATGAATGCATGGCGATCGTGCCGCAATTAAGCAATCGTGCTCCACTACTAATATGAAACGGACATAGTAAAAACTACTAATCTGGACCACTACTAACATGTAACGGAAAAGTAAAGATGGCGTTCATGCATGGCGATTGAGATGCCTTCACGAATGCACGATTTAATGCATTGCGTAAATGAAAACGAAATGGAAGATAACTGAAGAAACGTAAAGACGCCGGAGTAACTGCAGAAATGGTGAGACGCTGGAGTAATCTTCAACAGTTTCCAGCTCTTGAACATCCCTTACGTCCTCTATGGAGATTACTTGATTATCACTCTTCTTTTTCCTCTTACTCCTTAATGAATGCCTAAATTTATTCCCTGCGCTAATCGCTCTTGTCTTGAAGGAGCCCATTTTAGCCTTCTTGTCTCCTTCTGAGTTGTCTCCATCAGATTTGCACTCTCTCTTTTCATCACCGTGCGCAAAGCCCTCAAAACCTGCACACGAAATATCATTTTAATGTCCCTTCTCTTAATAAGAAGGGAATTGGTAATCACTACCGTAGAAATAATAATCAACAGGTGAACTAAGCACTTAGTCATGCTTCCCAATGAACTAAAAATCAGCGCAATTACTGACATGTTCAAAAACCTAAGAGGTGTAATCATAATTCATAAGTACTAATACTAGACTACTGGTATTAAAATTTCAACACTGCCCATAATAGAAAGGCCATCGCCCATCGCATTTAGCCAAAGAATCTCAGCGCCCTAAATCCCCAGAGCTATTCGATCATGTTTTCTAGTGCAATTACTGAACCCCGCAGAAGCAACCTTACTGCAGTCACAATCTTTCGTGCAAACCATGGTAAGTTCATCAAGAAACATCTAGACACGCACTTGCAACTTGCCACAGCATTGAAGAAACAATCAAGGGCAACGCGTAAAGGAGAATAGGAGATCATCAAGAGCAAGCAGTCGAGGGAAGAAGCAACATTAAGCACTCACAGGGCCTCGCGAACCGGTCGATAGGCCCGGACATCCCCTGCCTTCCTTCCAATCCGAGCACGAATCCTCCAGAGAATTCCAATCCCCAAGCCTCGATATCCCCTCAAGAACAAGGCAAGGTTTTCGATGGAGAAATACACAAAGGCGAGCGAATGGTGGCTTGTTTGAAGTATTTTGGGTGTGTTTGGTTCGTGGATAGAGGTTGTATCGTGGGAAAATTGCTCTCATGCCACAAAGTTTAGTGTCATCCTCTCATTTGCCACATAGTTAAATAACTTTGTTATTATACCACAAACTTAGTGTTTTGCCCTTTGTTTTGCCATTTTGATCCTTTTGCCCCCGGCCCCACCCCAAGCCTGCCTCCTCGCCGCCCTCTCCGCTTCCTCCCAGCCGCAGTCCCCCGTCCTCTCCCGTTGGCTCGCCTCGCCGCCTCCTCCGCCTCCGGTTGGCTCCGCCCTCTATGGAGCCAACATCGCCTCGCCGCCGACCTCCTCGACAGCGGAGTTATTGAGCCGGCCGCCGGCGAGGCTGTTTCTTCCCCAACACCGGCGCCGGGTCTTCTCCGGGAAGCGCTGCGTCTTGGGCCGATTCCCCGCGCATGGAGCATTGCCCGGACCCCGCAATCACCACCCCCACATCGCCGGACCCCGCCTCCCTCCCCAGCGAACCGCCGCCACCTTCTTCCTCGCCGCCGAGCCCTTCCCCGCCGCCAGCTCACCCGGCTCCACTCCAGCCGCCGCCCGGGCCCAAGGTAGGCTCAAGACCCCCCGAGGTTGCTCTCTCGACGAGCAATCGGGTCCCCGTGGCCTGAGCCGCCGGCGCCCCTTTTCCCCTGTCTCGGTCGTCGCCGTGCTCATTGTTGGGCGCCGCCAGGCCTAATCCGGCCGTCTCCTCCCGCCCCGAGGCGCGCGTCGGGTCGTGTGACCCGTTTGGCCGGCGCTGCCGCGCCTCCGTGCCCCCTCCGCCGCCGGTTGGCTCCGCCCTCCTCACGGCCGAGACAAGCCAGCGGCCGGCTCAATAACGCCGGTGGGGGCAAAAGGGTCAAAATGAAATTATTAAATGGAGAAAATGGCAAAACAAAGGGCAAAACACTCAAGTTTATGGCATAATAATAAAGTCATTTAACTATGTGGCAAATGAGAGGATGGCACTAAACTTTGTGGCATGAGAGTAATTTTCCCTTGTATCGTATATCCTGACTGAGTGGATGCAGGCTGAGTGGAATCGTATTTCAGAAAAAGAAGATGTTTGGTGAGGTTGCATGAGCGGATGCAAAAATCGAGATCTTTGTTTGGTTGCTGTATGAGCGGATGCGATCTACCAAACCCGAGAGGTCGACACGTGGGACCGCATAAGATACACTGCATCAACCCATCCAGGATGGCCAGTGAAGCTTATTTTGAGCGTATCCACCCATCCAGGATGAGGGCGTATTTTTGTATCCGCTCATGCAGGCTGCATCCACTCATACAGGCAACCAAACAGACTCTTTCTCAGATTATACGGATCCACCCAACCAGGACGAAGGAAATTCAGGCAACCAAACACACCCTTTATTATCAGAGAATTTTTTATGCTTTTTTTTGGGGGGAGAGAGGGAAAGAAGCTTCTGCTTTCCTTTCATCGGTGGAGGGAGGGGAGAGGAGGGGGTTGATCACTTCTGTAGACCAGGTCCATAGGCTTAGAACCGCGAAGTGGTACGTGGGTCTCTTCTTTTGTACGTAGACGTACCACGTGGCGGCTGACATGGGCTTCGGTCCATCGACCTGGTGCACACCAGGTTCGCGCGGTATATGCCACGGAACCGCATATGCCAAGATGCGTACTTAGCACCTCCGTTCAAAAATGCTGAACCTTCTGTTTTTTAGGTGTGTCTTTTACCTTTCGGCTGATTAAAAGAGATTAAAGGATAAAGAATATTTATGTTAAAAAACTCAGGTTGAGTTCTTTTAAATTTGCTGTTTATGGTTTTTGGTTTTACCTATAATAAATAACTTTTAAACGATGTGTTTTTAGATAATCTCTAAACAGTAGATATTATACCGACTTCAGGTATACTGGTTAAAATCGCATATAATTATGTCTCTTCGTATTATCTCTCGAATAGCTATAATTCAAAAATCATAAGGTAAAAGACATAGCCTAAAAGGACACATTCTACTTCATTCAAAATGGCTTTTATAATAACTCCTATAAATAACTCATGGAAACCATTTAAAAATAACTATGTTAGAAAAATTATTTCTAAAAATTAAAAATCAAAACTATTTAGAACAGGCCAGTGTGGTGGGACCGCCGGACTGCTGCCGGGATGAAAATTGGCTCCGGAAACAGGTCGCGAATAAAATCCGCCATCCAACTTTGCATCGTGTATCTCAAGTCACTTGATGCCGTTGATTTCTGCTTGGATGGCTGGGATTCGGGCACACACGTGGGAGTGGACGGTTCTGATGTGTCCTGGGAAAGGTTTCATGGGAACGCCCCGTCAATTGGGCCGGGCTGGATTTTGGGTGCGGTTGGTTTGCCGGGCCAAAATTGACTGTTGCCAGCTTGATCGTATCGCAGTTGTTATTACTCAACGAAACAAAACGTTCACCAAATCCGCGCACGGAGGAGTACTAGTCAACAGCAATTCACAGCACACTGCAGAGGCATTAAAATTCAAGCTGTAACTGTGAAAAGTTGCGGATGTCTCGTCTAAAGGCCATCTTTGATTCAGACGATTCCCAAAGGAAAATTTTGATTCAAAGGATTTCCAAAGGAAAAATGTAGGAATCTATGATCCTCTGCAATGAGTATTGTACCGCCGTTTGATTCGCAGGAAGTGGTCGAAGGAATTCCATAGGAACACTGTTCACTCTACTGTTCCCCATGTTTGAGAACACGTCGTGCTCCCATCCACTTGGCCGTTCCGCCTCTAAAATGCCGCCGGCACCAACACTCTTGCCGTAAGTGACTAGTAAATGAATGAGTTGATGCATGCTTATGATTAAACAAATAAGATTAATGTGTTCAACTAACCAGAAGCAAATGAGATTACTATTCACTCTAAAATTCCTTTGTTCTTTCTTTTTCTGCCAATCAAACACCTAACACTACAAGATTCCTATGTTTTCTAATCCCTTGTTTTGCACATACATTCATATTTTATTCCTATGTTTTTTTGAATCCAGTAAATCAAAGAGGCCCTAAGCAATTTGCTTCATTTTGTGCTGAAATCAATCGTACAACCATTGCCAGTATGAATTGAAAGTATACGGAATGGTGTTGTAGTATATATATCCATTAGTTATGCAAGTATTTACATGGTTCTTCTCGATGTTTGCCAAATCTTTTGCGTCCTTCAGCAAAGCTCTCTATGTACACGTCCCATCAAGCACTGATTTGAGACAAGAGAATTATCAGTTTTGATAGCAAGAATCAACATTGTCAAGAGAGACACACAGAGAGAGAATCAGCAAATTGCAGTACTAAAATGGTGCCGAGGACTCGTAACCTGTTATATCATGTTCTTTTTCTTTGACCGGAACATGAAAAGCTGGTCTCTGTATTGAGCTGAAACAATTAACATCAGGAAAGAGATTAGTCCATTTGAAGGATTAGACAAAATGGAAGTGCAAATCTTTGTTGTAAGGCGGTGACAAAAATAAATCATCCCATTATCATTGCGATGCAACCCACCCACATGCCTGAAATGCATGAATATTTGTTTTGTGCAAGTCAGCAGGAGCTTACCAGCATCTTTGTAACGTTCCTCAACAGCAGCAATCAACATGTTTCGGACCAAATCAAACTCTTGGGACTCAAAGCAAGGCTGATCGTCAGGCCTGCAAGATGGTATGGTTGCACTAGCAATGCTTGAAAAGACACTTAACAGGAACCTATGAAACAGATTTTGACGACTTACCTGTCAAGTCTTGTGAATTGAATTTGATCCGAGTTTACATTACTCTCAGATGACTTTTGTTGTACAACTTTCAATCCATTGTTATATGCAATACGCTTATTGACTTGTATAGGAACCTGTGGATAGAGAAAGAGCAAATTGGAATAAGTATCATAAACATCCATTAAGCAACAAAACACCAATCACTTCACGAATAAAACGGAATTTCTCTACTCGTGATTGATAGTACATTACTCAGATCCAATAATTCACTGATGGTAATGTTAAGCAACAAGATCAGAAAAAAAAAAGGTTGCCTTGCTGACTAGACAAGGGAATTCAATTGCTTTGATTTTTCAATTCTGTCCCAAATGATCAAATCGAATATATAAAAAACAAACCCTACCAGGACAAAAAAAGAAAAGAAAAACAACACCTTCAATTATAAGCAATAACTATAGTTGAAAACAAATATTATCAGCAGTTACTCAGAAGCACAGGAGACAAATGCACACCTTGCATCGGAAAGCAATGTTGATGGCATCTGATGGCTTGAGGTCAAAACTAATAGTCTCTTCTTCATTGCCAATCTGGATATCATGATGCCGTACTTCAGAGTTCAGACCAATATGAGCATTATTAGTTCATAGCTTACTTTGAAGTAGGGTTACCTTTGCAAGATATAATCGAGAATAGTAAGCATCATGGACCATTTCTGTAATCCGCACCAAACGTACCTAAAAAAGGGTACAAATCTCACTGATTCATGAAAGAACATATTATGAGTATCAAAAGAACATAATAGAACATGAAAGCTGAAATTTAGTTTGTCCAATAGGACATATTTTAGAGAAGATATGTGTATTGTTTGGTATATGATTACCAGATCAGGCATCCATTAAGTAATTACACAAAAGTAGTAACGCACATCATAAAACAGTAGACATTTGACCAATGCTACGAAGTCACATAAAAATTGGGAAAGAAAATTTTGTTTATAATATTTCATCTTAAACTCACCATATATCCCATTCTTTCAGTCATCTCCTTTACCACATTGTAAATAGTTGGCCTTGGCTGGAAAGACACAACATTGATGCAGTTCAGATATATCAATAAAAGCAAAAAAAAAAACAGAAACATGTGGATTCTTGTTAACATCTGCACATATTTGTTTAGCCAAATCTAACTCTTACAATTCGAATGTTCCGAAGGGCGGCCAGCAACATAATACTTGGTGTTTCCACTGAAGGAAGTGATGCGATCACACAATTAGAAAAAGTATCTGCAACAGTGTAAAGTGCATCCATGCAAGAACTGATACATACTGACAATAATCGGAAGCAGAAGATCGCTTCCATCTTCCATTTTCAGCACGATAGCATGGTGAGGCGCAGAATCCCGCAGTCTTAGTACGCGGGGATTATTTTGGACACATCTAAGGTTTTTCCCATCGCGCATTTTTATCACAAAACCATCTGATACACTTCTGAGCTCAACTGCAAGGACATATTAAACTCATTTAATAATCAGAAATGAACAATATAGTAGCTTGGTACAAGTAGTGTAGCTGACATTACATTTTATTAGTAGCTCGATATAAGTGAGACGTTGCTGATCTAACAGTAGTAACTCTTTCCCAGTGAACGGGAGTTGCTCAGACAATGCGGTGTCAAAACTCAAAACAGTTTACAACAGCACAAGAAATTACCAGCCTCCATCACGCTGGAGTCGACGAACTCCTCGCCGCTGGCATCGAAATTCGCGGCCGCGGCGCCGTCGCCGTCGGAAGACGAGCCGTAGCTGCAGCAAACAGGCCAGACCCAGCCCCAGCGCCAGCGGCTTCTCCCGTGCGGCTGGGACGGGGCACCGAAGTACCTAGAGGCCACGCCGTAGTAGTCCCCTTGCAACCCACAAGCCCTTCGTCTCAGACGCACGCGCCTAAGCAGCTGGCCGCTGATCCTCGCATCGGAGGTCAGAGCGCTCGTCGCAGGGACGGCGCAGCGTGGGAGAACCGCCCCGTTGATGATCTCCATCCCTTGGATTTTTTATTTCACAGAGCAACCGTCAGAAACCAACGCAAAAGCATCGAAAACATTGGAATCGAACAGAGAGCTCAGAAATCGATGGAATTAGAACGGAACTAGAGGCCCAATTAGAGTAATGAACGTACCAAATTTGGCAAACACACCACCAAACGAAGAGAGGTGAATCAGCTTACCACCGATCGCGGCGAGAGGATGGGCTGATCCGAGCCGAAAGGCGCAGGGATTTTGGGCGGATTTGGTGAAAAATTTTGCTCGAATTTTTTTGGGCCAAATGTTAGTAAAACCCTTATCTCTAAACCCAAGCCTAGGCTTTTACGGCCGAAGCGGTTGGATGCGTTGAAGTGACAGTGTTACCCCTGGATATTTGTGAACTGAGCTGCTTTTTAGCTTATTTTCGGAGGAAACATAAAAATGGCAAGGGTATTTTCGGGAATGTGGACGGGCTGGCCATTTTCGGTCCGTTTGACTGTACTGGGGAGGCCACGTCAACCGGATGTTTTCCAGTGGATAGAAAGCGTAAGCGTGACGTGGACAGGAAGCTGCTAGCGAATTTTGCACACTATTGGCACTATTGCTGCTGACAATATCAAAAATAGCCCCCAACGCAACGCAATTCCCGTTCTAACCCACCTGCCGACCGCACGATTCACTCAAGGCCGACGCGTGGCAATCGTGCGGCCGGGGAGTGCACGACCCCGACCGCACGACTACTGTGCCGCTCTGATCGTGCGTTCGGCGACCGCACGGTTACTGTCGTTTTGACTTGTACGCAGATGAACCTCCATAGTTGTACTCGATGGTGTGCTTCGAATCCTAGAAAGGCATATCATCGTCATCATCCAAGTGCCTTCGACCACTCGACTGTCCCACCTCATCGAGAGTGGGAAGTGGTCCCTTACGAAAATAGTAATCCTCGAGTTTTTGTTGGAAAGCTTGGCAATTGCGAAGGTTATGTCCCTCATTGTGAAGTGGACACCACCTAGACATGTTGTCCTTCCACGCAGATGCTTTGCCTTTGCTCTGATCAGAGTATTGCTTGGGGTTCTGTGACACTTTATCACCTACGCCCAAGACTTCCTTCGAACTGTCGGCCTAAGGCTTCTGACCTTTGGTCATATTCTTGGATTTCTTAGCCTTCTCCTTCCTCCCACTGCCTTCAACTTCCCCTTTGGAACTTCAGTTGACCTAATCGATGGTTTTAGTCCATCCGACCACTTCAACAAGTAGTCACATAATGGTCAGCCATCTCAAAGAGCTTGGTGATGGTGGTTGGAGGATGCAAGGCGATGTCTTTTGTGAACTTCCTATTGCAGACACCCTGCTTGAATGCCCTGATGACAGAAAGGTCAGAGACATCTAGAATTGAGTTACAAACCTGGCTAAAGCCCTGATGAATTATCGTAGGGTCTTGTTGTTGTTCTACTGTATCTAGTGCAAGTCATCCTCTTTCCCAGGGCGATTGTACATGCCCTGAAAGTTGGCCAATAGAAGATTACAGAGATGTTGCCACGAGTAGATCGACTCGAATAGTTGGTTGAGCAACCATGATCAAGAAGACCCTTCGAGCACCGTCGGAAGATAGTTTGCCATGATGTGCTCATCTCCTCCTGCGGCCTGAACCGCGGTCGTGTAAATTTGAAGGAACTCGATGGGATTTTGGGACCGATCGAATTTCTCCATGTTTACTGGGCAAAACCACGATGGCCAATGCACTGCTTGAAGTTCAGGAATGAACGTCCGACATCCAATAACAATTTCCTGATGCCTTCTTTGTGGGAATAAGTAATTGGCATCACCAGATGATCGTACTCGATGATGTTCGGTAATGGACATACCCAACCTGTAGTAGGTCTTGTCCATACAAGGGTAGTACTCTTTGTACTCCATCTGCTACTGCAAATTCCTTGTTGAAGCGGTGATCGGTCATTTCCTCGAGAGATCCACCAATCCGAAGTTGTTCGAGGAACTCTCCTTTGTTAGAGATGTGGTTAGGAGGCCGTTGCAACCTGTCATCATATCAAACTTCACGAAGTGAGTTCTGTGAATGACTAGACGCAGTCGTACCTGTCTAACTCTCAGAGTTATGCCGGTGAGGCTACTCGAATATGGCAGTCTTCGCGTGACCCCCTCAGCGAAGTGGTCATAGCCTGACGCCTGAGCAAGCTCTTGGGTCAGATTCTCGAGCAAGTCGTTAATGCGTTGAAGCTCTCGAGTCTCTTCAGACTGGTATTGGACACGCCCAGGCAAAGACCTCTGGACAACCAGTCATCTCTTTCGGGCGGTCTCGGGATCCTCAATCTCTGAGGCTGGTTGTGGCCGCCTTAATGGAGAGTGATTATTTCTATGATTTATCCCATGCTCATCAGAGAGCTGACCTGGTTCATCACTGGAGGTCTCCTCACCATCCTCACGAGGGTTGGCAGTGTATGATCGGCGGGGAGGATCCTCAGGTCTTCTTCCGAGAGATTGATCAAAATCTATGGGGAGGGCAAAGACCTCCTATCTAGAATCTCCACTTCCCACGGAGGACCCCTCTCTTGAAGAATGTTCCAGCGAGAGTGCATCACGGCCTAGAGTAAACCCTGTCAAGTAGAAAAATTCTGGGTTAAAATAATCTCCGGTGGGATCTGTGCCCTACGAAAGTACATGCAACTCGCAGGGTGCCCATCATTCCCTTTGCAGGTTCTACCGAAGAGTTACGACCACCAATTGGCGATGGATTCCCAGAATGATAGATTCCAAGGCTCGCTAAAACAACTCAGATGATCGCTGGGGGACTCGAACACTTGGGGCAGGCCTATTATCATATTGTGGTCCTGTTCATGGTCGGATTGTCCCTTGCCCTTTGGAAAACTGGTTCCTCCAATAGGCGTACTGCTATGACTTGTGAGGGATATGGATTCCTCCTCAGCCTTTTTGTGGTACGATCTCCGGGATCCTAGAATGGATATCCAGGGACAACCTCACTGTCGAAAGCAAGCATTGTCTGCTCGATGTGGTAGCAGGTATCCATATCGAGATCTCATAGTCAGCCAGGTTGAACCAGTTCTCCTCGTCCTATTCCCCTGCCATGAGGGACATTAGATGGAAGAGAAGTTGCCGACAATAAAGAGAAAGACTTACGACCAAGAAGTGCTCGTAGAAGGACTTATGACTACTCTGTGAAACTTCTCCCTTACCGACAAGGGGTATACTTAAGAAATATAATGACAAAATAATTTAATGCTTATTACATCCTTATCTGTCATTAATTACCAAACATACCATTAACTCATAATGACGGGTCTAGATTCTTCAATCTTTCTCTTTTTGTTAATTGACGACAATTACCATAATTGCAAATAATTGGATATGAAGCAATATGAGTACATATAAACTACACAAGTTTTATATACTTAAAGGATATGTTTCAAAGTAAAGATTTCCAATATATGAATAAAAAACGTGGATCAATACTAATAAAACCATAAAATATATAGTGAACTCCCCTAAAATGTGTACATATATGAATGTGTAATAAAACTATATGCACATATTCAAATTAAATTTTTGGTGGAGTTCAACATATAGTTTGGATCCAAGGAATGCAAAAAGATATAAGAATATGACATTGAATGCATGGCTCCATAATTTTCACCTTTTCATCCAAATGCGGTTAAATAATATCATAGTCAATAAACATGTTAGTTTTATATATAGATTTGTCATTAATCACCCAAACCAATTTAATGGAGCTTGCACTTACACATCAGCAGCGCCCACGCCCGCATCTGTGTCAGTGCGCCCGCACCCAGATTTGATGCAATTGGGGACGACAGTGCGCGGTGGCCTCGGTGCATCAGGGCATGGCGGGGAGGCCAGAGGTGAGGACGATGATGGGCGATGGTGATGAGCCCACGACCACATGGTGGTAGGGACAACAACGACGACGTCTGACAAGGTACCAGTACACTCTCCCTCCTCCTCTCCGACTATTCCCATGGTCCACTATCCCGTGGCGTCCACTAGCCTTCGTGTTGCCCAGGCAACCATGCCATGTTCGTGTCGTACTGACCTGAGCATGGCCCAACTAGCCGGGCCATGTCGCGTAGCCTGTTGGCGCACATTCTAGACTCAGCAAGATCCATCGTTCATGTCGTGCCAGCCCCGCCCAAAAATTACCGTGCCGTACATGAGTTGGGCCGTGCTGAGCACAGCTCAGGCACTGGCACGACTCCCTCCTACAGCACTGGTGATACCGCGGGGAACGCGGTGGCACCAGCTGAGCATGGCAGCGGCATGGTGAGCTACAGCCCTGCCGGCGCGGCGCACCCGCACGAGGGTGTGGTCAGCGGTGCCGTCGCCCCGGGCGGCACGGCGTACCTTCACGAGGGTGTCGTAAGCGGTGGTGTTACCCCGGGCCAGACGACAGTGTTCGCTTACGAGGGCATGGTCGGCGGTGGCCTCGGTGCCACGGCCGGCATGGGCGCGTGGCTCCAGCCCACCAGGGAGGAGCACACAACGCTTGGCGAGACCTTGCGTTGCTCCGGTAGCTCCAGCTCGGTACTTTTCCTTCTTTCTGGCCGTTGTATATGTACGTTTTCTGTATGTGCTTGATTTGGTCGGAGTGCTAATACTGTAAGTAGCTGATGGACTTATGTTGTTATGGCAGTCGTCCGAGGACGAGGGGCAAGGCGGGCGCCGGAAGAAGAAGAGCAACAAGGACAAGATAAAGGAGAAGCTCCCTGGCTGCCACAAGCACGAGGAGCACAAGGCCGGGCACGCGGTGCCGGCGGCCGGGACGGGGGCGCACGAGAAGAAGGGCATCATGGCGATGTTATAGCTAGCCTGTGTGACGAGTTCGGTAGCCGATCAGTTCTGCACCTCTTCGTGTGTGTGCGATCGATGTTGTACTTTACCATGGTTTATTTCTGTAGCATTAGAAGCAGCACAAGCAAGCGCCGAGCAATCGCCCAAGAGCAGAGCCGGCACTGAAGCAACCGGCGGCAAACAGGAGTACTCGCATGACAAAGGGCGCGATCGAAGTATCAAACCGCGCGGGCGGGCGGTGGTATGTGACCCGCGGCTTGTGTGCTACTCTGGTTAGTGGTTACGCGCGGGCGGCGCGGGCCCCGAAACGAGCGCGCGGCACGGGTTGGCGGGGGCGAGACCAGGCTGCCGAGGCGCGCACCGTGCGGTTTGCTTTGTCAAAGGCGCGGGCGCGCGTCTCGTCCGGGCGGTGCCTGCCGGCTGGCAAATATCGCCTAACCGGTGAACCAGAACGCGCTACGAGACTCGGGACTACGAAATCGGACCTCAGCCAATTTGTACTCTACTACGTTGGTGCCGCACCGTTAGAGAAACCACCTCGCAATCCCAGCAGGTTTGGAAAATCTGTACCTTTTTTTGACGGAAAAGCAGGATTTTCATTAATCACCTGAAACCAGATTGCTGATTGCAATCCTTCGTAAGCAAAGGTTCAATAAAACCTATGGCTAGACCTAACCAGGAAACGGAACATTTTTTCATTACATCCAGCTTTTGCTAAACTATATGTGCTACTCCATTAGCCGTACTGCGCGCCACTGAGATCTCCACTGTAAGTATGTTCCGGATCATTTCCTTGATCTCCAAAACCAGAGGCCCGTACACCGACCTATCCATCTCAGCCTGAAGCAATCTGTCTCGACAACCAGACATTGGATATCTAGCTCAGCGGCTAACTCCAGAGCTCGCTCACAAATCCGTTGTAACATCTGACAGACGGGAATAGGAACAGCACCCTCTAGGACCAAACCATAACATCCGAATCTTTTAGGGCGTTTGAAGGCATGTGCATCCGGATTGCATACCATCTTTTTTTCTCTAAAAAAAGGATGAAACTGGGCCGAAAATGCCCCCGACATGGTTGATGTTGTCAGCATTATCAGTCACCACGTCAGGCCACGCGCAACCTACTATGGTCGTGCAGTTTCACGGCGTCCACTTTCAACGGAGGATGATGCACAACACAACGCGAACAGCGTCAGGCACGCGCGGCACTGCAGCCACTTCAAACGCGACGGCTCCTCTCCTCCTGCCGCGGGCGAACTGCCCCTCGCATACCCACAGGTTAGATGCAGTTCCGTTGAAATGACAGGCTCGTCGAGCCGTAGCCTGTGGGCTGTGGCCGTACGTACGGCGCCAAGAAGAAGCTCCTCCGCAGCGGCTTGCCGTGTCGTGTTGTCACGACTAGATGGGCAGCAGCAGCATCACCGTTACAGGCTAGCTCACAGCTCTCGCAGGTCACGCATGGCCGGCCAGCACTTATCGGAATTCAGAGGCGTGCAAGTACAACAGCGGCAGCGGCACGTGTGCCTGCTTTGTTACCGCGAAGTTTCGACGTGCGTACTTTTTCCCTGCACCTGCCAGCGATATGGCCCATATGCATGCACGTCGCGCCAGCGCCGTACGAGCGGCAGATCAGTGCGCCTCCCTCCCCTGCTGCGCGCCAGGGCCTGTCCGGCGCGACGCCTTTATCCTGTAACCGTGGCACGGGCCCTCCGTCCTGATCAAATCATCGCGCGGGGGCGACGGGGCGAGCAGCCGAGCCCCCTCGCCCCCGATCGGTCGCCGTCGCGCGCCACCGCCTAGGCCCCGCAGCTAAACTGTGCCCAATTTACTCATCATGGTCTCTCGCTCTCTCACCATAATGCTGTGTCTGGTCCACTGTGATTGCTGATCAGCCAGTGCAAGACAGATCAGATCAGGTGTTTGGTCCGCTTCGTATCGCTGAACTATTTCTGAGCTGGTAATCTCTAGAGATGAAATGATGCCGGCAGAAGATGGCGTGCTAAGCTTCGTAGCATGGTGCGCGACGACGAATGATAACGTTCTGTTGGTAAGCCAGAGGACAGAGGTGTAGCTAAGCGCCTATGCTTGTGCTTGATGTAATCCTCCCCTCTGATTCTGCTTCGGCCACGGCAGCGTCGGTGTGGGGCGATGATTTTACCCCTGATATGTGCCGTTTTTTCGGAAGAAAGCTATTCGCCGGCCCCTCCGTTTCGACGGCTTTTATGGCCTCCAAATTGGATTTGAAACACGGTGTTCACGACGATGTTTCCAGCCATCATGCAGTGTTTGTATCGCTAGCTGAGGTCAGAGTCTTCGCGTCAAGCAAGCCATCATGGCTCCGCCCCGACAAAATTGACGGCCTCATATCGCGTCACATGTATATTACGGTCGGCAAATTGCTACTGCTACTGCTACTACTACTAAATTAAATAACAGTTTTGCTATTGAATAGGCGACTAAATTTTTTTTATGTTTCAGTCACCTGAAATTGCACTCTTAATGAACTAAAATTGCAACCCCTAAAACAAACAGCTACAACTTTAGATGATTCAGAGTGCAACTTCAGGTGACCTGAAATTGCACTCTCAATCAACTAAAATTGCAGTCCCCCTCCAAAAAAATATGTGCAATTTCAGGTAATTCAAAATATAACTTTAGATGACTAAAAGGTAAAAAAATTTCAATCGCCTGTGCAATAGTCTGTCCCATTAAATAAACTTGCCCGTTGGCTTCGTAGAAACGTAGATGGGAAATCCCAAATGGTCAGCAAAGTGCGTCGCGTCTTTCTTTAATCCCACTTGTCCTTCTGTCTCTACCAACGCCGCTAAATTATTCGATATATCATGGGAGGAATACACGTACCTTTTAGCAAAAGGGACATTTGGAGAAAATTGGGCTAGAAGCTAACAGCGGCATTAATGATGCCACGAAATTGTTGTGCGAGCATTACTACTCCTAACTCGAACAAATAATTGAAATTGACTAGCATGGTAGCTGCTGCTAATTCCGAGCCTGAACAAATCTTTCGTTCTCATTGCTTTCGTGAGACACAAATCAAGAAAAGCTGAACACAGGATGGCGACCTTCCTAAGCAAAATTAGTAAGAACCATGATAGTTTCTTCTTCGGCAGCGGAGGAATACACAAGGCACAATCTTGCAAGTGGTAGCAACTGACTGAGCACAAGAGTAAGAGACCAGATGGTGCTTATTTGGGTTTTCAAGCTCAGGTTTATGATTTATTTTGTACAGTAACAACTTTTTTTTACTGTAACTGCTATTAGATTTTTCGTTGTAATTAAATTTCAAAAAAGTAAAAAAATTATATCATCACAGACAATGCAAAAAAATAAGAAAAAAAAGACAAAAAACAAAAAAAAGACAAAATTAAAAGGCTAGAAGACAGAAGTTGAAGCTTAAATAAGTGGTGATAAAATCTCATAGTAAACTACACGGTGTTCACATTTCTATTCCTTTTATTTTAGCCATACAGAAACCATAAAAAGACACAGCAAAAAAAGTGTTATGGAGTACGGACCAGAGAAAATTAACAAAGTACGGTCTCTAATCTCCCAATTGGTCTTGCCCTTGTGTAAAATGCCTTTTGAACAATATATACGACGATGGCTAAATTCACAGAAACCTCAGAAGTACTCGAGGTTGAACTCGCCGACCATCGCGCCCCGGCCGACGTCGAAGTCAAAATGCGGCATGCTCTGCTCTTGCTGCCCGTGGCAGGGCAGCACGTACTTGAGCTCCAGAGCCTCCCCCTCGCCGCCGTAGCCGACGAAAGGTTCGACCTTGCTCTCGGAGGCCCAATGCAGCGTCTCACCGGCCTCGAGCACATTGTTCACCTCAGGCGCGCCCACGGCGCAGTTCCAGTTGCTACTGTTGCTGGAGCTCTCGCCGTAGCCCAGGTTCTCTGACACGTCCAGCACGCTGCTGTAGTCCACGAACCCGGCCGCGTCCTTGCCGCCGAGGTGGCCGTACAATGCCATGCTCGCCGCGTCGAAGCCGCCGCCGAAGCCGTCGGTCATCAGGAAAGGGTCTAACACCTGCTGCTGCTTCAGCGCGAAACCGTCGGCGGCGACGGCCGCCGGTGGCTTCTGGTCTTGCGACGTCGGGACCAATGCCGCCGCCGCCGCGGCGGAGATGGGCTTGTGGGTGCTGGGGTCGATGCCGCGCTGCCGCAGCCTCTTCTTGAGGCAGCTGTTCCAGAAGTTCTTGATCTCGTTGTCCGTCCGGCCTGGCAAGTGCGACGCAATCTGCGACCACCTGCGTTGAATTCGTTTCGTTAATCAGGCCACCTATCGGTAATTAATCGACTTCACACTGCTAAATTCTCGAAGGCATTGCAGCAGTACCTGTTCCCGAGGATTTCATGCAGGCCGACGATGGCATCCTCCTCCTGCTGAGAGAAGCTGCCCCGCTTTAGGTCGGGGCGCAGGTAGTTGATCCACCGCAGCCGGCAGCTCTTGCCGCACCTCTGCAGACCTGTGGCACGCATCCAGCACAAGCAATGGCCAACGACGGTGAGAGCAGGTCACACATGCAACGGAAGAGCAGAGTAGGAGCTAGTGGGCCAGTGTGTGCACATGCCTGCGAGCTTGGGCACAGAGCTCCAGCACCCGACGCCGTAACGGATGATGTGATTGTAGAGCTTCTCGTCTTCCTCGGGAGACCACAGCCCCTTGCGCAGCTTCTGCTGGACGCCGCCGGTGCACGCGTGCCGTCCCATTAGCTCGTCCGACAAGCGCGCGCGGCCGGCTGAACGAACAAACGGCCTCGCTACCGGCTAGCTACCTCGTCAGTGTGTCTGCGTGATAGTTGGTTCGTTGCCTGTGTATCTATCGCTCTGACGGGGCCGGCCGGGGTATATATGGCCTATGGGGAAGCGTGCCAAGAACTGCACACGTACGGGGAGGGGAGGAGGACGGGGAGACGACGCAGCAATCAAGTGCGTTTTAAGCAAGCCATGGAGTGTTTGTGTGTATGTGTGGGTGAGAGAGAGAGAGTGTGTGTGTGTTGACGTGCTTGCGGTGCAATGGATTGGAGCTTAAGCAAGATACCTCCGGAGCGGTGCTCATTTGGACTCAATAAATCTGATTTATAGTTAAAATTTTATTATAGTTAGTTTATTTTGCATTATAGCTGATGGTGGTTTATTTAGCATAATTAGTTAGTTTATTTTGCATTATAGCTGATAGTGGTTTATTTAGCATAATTAAATTTTAAAAAATTAAAAATAAAAAACATGTTAACCCATCATGTATAATGCAAATAAATATAGAAAAAAAGAAACGGAAAAAACTAAAAAGCTGAAAAGATAAAAAAAGATAAAATTTAAAAATAAAAAAATAAGTCAGAAATCATAAGTTCAAATTAAAATGAGTGAACGCGAAGAGAAGCACAGCAGAGAGGGCGCGAGAGAGACGGGGGCAGGGGAAAGAAGGGCCACCGCTACAGATGGAAAAGATAAGGAAAAGCTGGGTTAATTGGAGGTATGACTAAGATTTTTCCCATTAACACATGGTTATGGAACACAGTACCATTAAATTCCCTCAGCGTCCCCAGCGATCACTGCACGAGCTAGAAAAACGCAGCATTTTACTCGTTTAAAATATCGATCGTAAACCCGGCAGACACCGTACGTGAGGCTAGCCTGTGCGGTTAAATCGACCGTAAATGACATTAAGGTGCTCCGACTATCTTATGGTTTAAACTTCTAACCGTGACATTTATTTTATAGTTAAAGTTACACTATAACGACTGCTAGCTTATTAAGAAAAAATAAAAAATAGTTATATCACTATAGATAATACAAAAAATAAAGACAAAAATAAAAAATAACTTAAAACCAAAATAAGTTAAAATTAAAAACCGACGTATTTTAAATGTCTTTTGATTTAAATAATCTAAAAGTTAAAATAAACCAGAAATTGAAGTCACAGGGAGTATCGGCTAAGCTATACTGCTACATATGCTACTAGGCTATGCTGAACAATGTGTTGGGATACAGTGGGCTACACTATCACAGATTAAAATTTTTCTACCATGTAAACCAGGAAGCCATACGAGTAAGAGATCATGAATCATTACCACTAAACGCGCAGTGCAGCAGAAATAGAGTTAAAGCAACTGATACAACGAAGAGCGTGTTAGTGTAGCGGTAGTAGTCGAACATCCTCCGTCCAAACGTCTCCTCCTTGTGATCGTCCGATCAGCACTGCAGTCACAGCAACGCCTCTACCGAAGTCCACACGTCTAGGGATGGAGCACCGTGCGTCGATGTGCTAGCATCAGCGTGCACGGCAGGGGATATGAGAGGTGGCACCGCACCTCCTTATATAGCCTCCAATTGGATCCATATCTGATACAAGTAGAGATTGAATCCCACTCGAAAACTATCATCCGTCTCCTTATCATTCCATCTCATTAAGTGTGTGACTCTGTAGGTTCATGTGTATTTGCCCATGGGCCGAAAACTCCTTTCTGGTCCATAAGTCAGTAGCGGTCCCTAGCAGGACATAACGACTCCCAAACACAGATAAAGATCGTATCGGACGAACCTATATAGTGTTTATGTACCGATCCCTTTGCCTCATGATACCAAATCGAACACAATGCGAGAAACGTGCCATCCTATGATAGCTCGATCCTTCACTCAAATCTGTAGTGGATTACTCAGATGTGATTGACTCTCTAACCACATTCGGCATGGCCATGCACTTTCTTAATCCAACTACATCGAGGGGTCTAGAGATATCTCTCCTATTGTATAGGAGGGGCAAATCCCATCTTGATCGCTCATATTCCTCCGCATATTTCATAGCAAACCTGAAAGCTACCTTTATTACCACCAGTTACGGAGTAGTATTTGGTAACCCCTAAGTAAACTATTACGCATGTAGGAAACAATGACGACTTCAGGTATAAGGATCCTACATACACTATGTATGAGACCAACTGATGACACTTAAAAATATAACAATTCTCGCGGTGTCTCATGATGGGTCAATCTAATATTATGTTCTCTAACATGTGTCCACGTTATTAATTTGATATCTTATATATATGATCCATAAAATATGATCATCAATCAATATATGTGCCGATCTATAAATCATAATTGTCTCAAATAATGATATAAGATCAGGAATAATTTAGAATAACATCAAATATATAAATAAAGAGTTTCACGAATAAGTAACTTGTTGATCAATACGAAAGATATTTATTCAAGGGACAAAATAATATTTTATTTAAACATTTATAAATATAAAAGTGATATAATTATTTTCATAATCGTCTTTAGTACATATTACTAACACAATGCAGATGGCGTTAGCTTCCTTAATTGCGCTTAGTTTACTCACTAATCGTACCAACCGTCCGTGTGCCATATCAACAGGCTTTGCCGACTGTAGCGTCGCGCACGCGGTGGTGAACAGCAGAACAGATAGATAAAGCGAGCCTTCTGGAAGAAAGTTGCGGCCGAGGTCGTATTCGTCCGTGTAAATACAGCATTAATTTTCTCAAATGGGGTTAACCGGATCACTGTCCCCAAGATCCTACTGCAGATAGCAGCCAACAGCTAGCATTGCAGTGTCGGCCCCGTGTCTCTCGACCAAAACACCTGCGCACAGTGTCAGTTTTCGTGTTGTACATGGAAACTACCTACCTAAAGCGTGACAACGGTTTAGCGTATAGAACTTACTGTATCATTGGTTACCGTCTATGCGTCTTACCTTTTTCTTAACAGATTAAGCTTTCAGATACATCGATCGGTGTATTAAACTTTAACTAGTCCATCTCTCTAATATTTGATTGATAGTATTTTCTAAATATTTAGATTAGTCACGTTAAAATGATGGGCCTAAACATAAACCCCCACTCTTCTCTTGTTCTACGGCTAGATCTGCCCCCTCCTCTCCTCTTTGGCTCATCGTCGGCAGGATTTAGGGCGAAGGATACAACGGTAGTTAGATTTTTCCCCCTTTCTTAGGGATCTACTCCGTTCGGTCACCGTTCTCCTTGTGGGAGATTGTCTTCCTTGGCCACGGCAAGTCTCATGCCCCCTCCCTAGTTTAGTTGTCCCCTTGTGGCTTTTGGTGTTAGTTGTCGGCTTGGTGTTTATCATCTCATATCTCCCAAATCTGGAGATTCAACATATTGATCACTAACAACTTCCTTACATTTTAGCCTAAAATCCACCCATGCTAAGGCCTATCTAAGAGCTTCTCGGTGTCCTCGAGCCTCCTCAACGGTCATCTTCAACCCGATGGTGCCATCTCCTGAAACTACCTTACTCATAGACTTGTTCTGTGGAAGAGGTAGACAGTGGCTTCGGTGATTCGGCGTGCTCGTTAACCATTGGGGCAAGCTATTTGTATTTGAATTTACATTAAAATGAAAAACCTTAGGCATGTTGCAATAAAATATGTATATTGCTTTATTGAATTCGAATATGAATAGTCCGAATAAAATAACACTTCGGATGGTAAAAGTCCTCACCATCTTCATATCTATATTTTTTTTATGCAAATTCAAATACAAATAGGACGGAATATGTTAATCGGATGGTAAAAATATGTACCGTATACATATCCTGACGAATACCTAATCGAATAATATGGATAATTCACATCCATTTTCCATGCGAAGAAGGATGCATCCAATGGCTCAATTCGTCGGTATCCCCCTATGTATAGTTTCGGGAACAGGAGAAAAGCAACAAAACAAATTTTGTTAAAACCAAAACGAGGAAAGATGACATTGTCCGCAGGTAAATGGACTTGGCCCCTTGATGATTTATCAGGCCGGCGATCTTCACAAATTAAAGCACACTACCAAACTTACCGTGTACAATATGTGGTCCATTTTTTTTAGTTTTTCAGTTAACTTTTGGCTTTAGTTTCTTTCAGCGATCTATTTATTACTAAAAATTGATGATAGGTTTTTTAGAGTCGCTGAGGGAAAAAAAAGAAAAGGGTAGATATTCTCACAAAAAAGCAAAATATGTGCCCTTAATCAAGTGGGTTCTAATTAAGTAAAACTATAGCAGCCGTCAGATGTTACTGCTTAAAGATATATTTATAGGGATCATAATCCTTATCAAGATGTTATTGCTTAAATATATATTTCTTCTTAATTTAGAAGGGAGAATAATCCTTATTAAGAAACAAATCTTAGAACGAGAACACAGTTTTAATCAAGTGGGTCCTAATTAAGCAAAACTATAGCAGTCGTCAGATGTTATTACTTAAAGATATATTTCTTCCTAACTTAGATAGCGGTCCTAGGGCCCACCTGTCGTGTTCCTTGACCGTCCCTATCACACCGGCTCCACTCGGGACCAAAAGCATAGAGCTCGCTTAACCACTCGACCCCATCCTCTCTTGACTCCTTCGGACTCTGGAGTCCCAATGCACAGTCAAAATCCACAACACTTGCACATCTTTCTTTAGATTACTACGGAGGACTATGCACCATGCACGTGCTCGAGCGAGACCCCGCACACACGCACGTATGTTTTACTAAATCCGACATGTACCTATCATGTCTTATGCAAAGGAAAAAAATGCCAAATTTGAAATTAGATACTCCCTCTATTCAAGTTTATAAGACATATTTTCTATTAGCATATAGACCAAGGAGATAGTAAAAATAGATAGATTACCCCTAATCATTGTCTCTAAGCAGTACATTAATGCATGCATGTAGAGAAAATAAAGAAAATTACCAATTTGATTTTAATGTGAACTCCAAATAAAAACCAATACATAGCTAAAATTCAGAATAGAAATTAGATAAAAATTAGCGGTTGGATTTGTATCTATCTAAAACTAAAATTTCAAATTAAATAAAAATAAATTTGAGATAAAAGAAAGAGTCCATATCAAATACTATAAGAAATAACTTAAATTCAAAATAAAAATTAGTAGCTAGATTTATAAATGAATTCCAACATAGAACTAAAAAAAAAGTGTACAAGAAGTGCAATCCAAAAATATACAAATTTAGAATAAAAGTCAAAGAAAATTATCATTTGTGTTTTAATTCTGGACTAATTAAAAAAATAGAAATTTTGGTTTTATTTAGAATAAAAATTACAAAATTTTCTAATTTGAGAAAAAAATAAAATAAGATAAAAATTGATTTGTATATATAAATTAGGAAAAATCGATGTCATGTAGTTTACAATCGCTAAGAAAAAATAATTGCTAAAAAGTCTCAAGAAAACTAAAACATTATGATCATTTGTTTGGTGGACCTCCACAGGATGGAGGGGTTGAGAGCGAGATCATTAACGGGTGTTCACTTGGCTATATCGATGTAAGATGTATGATGTGCGTTATGAGCGTGCAGAATAGACAAGTATTTCAATAATAAAAAAGATGATGATATAAATAAAAATGTAATGTAGTGATGTAATTGCTGTTTGCTATGCAAGTATTTCCGTCAAAAAGTATCTAGGGAAGAAAGTATTGGTCACATGTGACAAGCATTGAGGAACAAAATGAGTATTTTCTCTCTTTATAATATATAATATTAAAATATCACAAATGAAGTTCTGCAATAATCTATTTTTCAAAAAGCAAAATTACATATATATTCCTAAATCATTTAACCGTGTTTTAAAAATGATACCTATATAAATATGTTGCCCACCTTATTAGTTATTATAATTATTAAAATAATAAAACATAACTAAAAACTATAAGCCGCACACCCGCAACCCACTCGAACCGAGGTATGTCTTCTTTGTCCGAAAAGTACATACGCGGAGCTGCAGAGGTAATTTAGTGTAACCTACGTACGTACGTACTAGTTCTAGAAATATGCAAAGGTGAAAAGTTACCGCTGAAAGTGAAAATTACATAGAAATATGCAAAGGTGAAAGTTGCCGCTGAAAGGTGAAAATTACATAACCCCTTCGGTCTCATCATAATCATATCAGCCGCACGAAAGCCGAAAGAGAAACCACAAAATCACCAGAGGGGCCTAGGCCGTCCTAGCCCAAATTACCGCAGAACAAACAACAGTACGCGTGCAAAACAAACAAAGAAACAAACAGTGCTACTAGTAGAAATATACAAAAAAAAAAAAGGTGAGATACAGATGTTCAGTTCTATATACGAGCCGGCTCGGTGGATTCCATCGTGTACGTACGTACGTGCGTGCGTGCGTGCCTTGAGAAGGCGATCAATTGTGCAATCATTCAGCTTTTGGTGCACTAAAAGCGAGGACCCTAAAGCCGCTCGCCGCAGCATGCAGGAGGATCGGACGATCCGCACGCCAGAAAGGAAAACGAATGCGCCAAAGCGTGCATGCATGATCGTGTTGTAGAGTTTTCTTTTCATATTGTAGACCTTAAGTGCGCGAAACTGAAAGAACTTCACATGCAGAGCGACGAATTTCTTAACGA
This sequence comes from Dendrocalamus sinicus, assembly GCA_036346575.1. NCBI lineage: Eukaryota > Viridiplantae > Streptophyta > Magnoliopsida > Poales > Poaceae > Dendrocalamus > Dendrocalamus sinicus. Next base: position 20,854,442 of record CM070643.1, on the reverse strand, counting down.
AGACAATACATTACTGGTTTGCGTTCTTGGCTTCTTGCAGCGAATGCAATCTACTTATTTAAGCGCATCTGTACCGATTATTAGTACCCCTGGTTAGTGTAGCTTGAAGGCTAGTGTCAAATGATGGCAGCTAGTATAGTATAGCACAGAGAGTAATGATACAGCTAGGGATGTTTTAGTTCATGATTTATGTCTTTTTTTTCGAATAAATAGATTGGATGATTTATTTGCTGTCGTTTCGAAATGATTTATTAATTTATTGATATTCAGTTTATTCACACAAAAACATCCATGTTAAAATCAAAAACGATAAATTATAACTATAAATCATAAGCCACAGCTAAAAGTAACCCACCGTCCGTCTGGGCAAGGGAAGCTAACGTGCGTTGGAGAAAGCATGCCGCAGGGTTAGCGTAGCGCGGAGACCACCCAGCGAGCGCGCACGGCCGTGTGCGTTTGGTGACCTATCAGGGTCGCGCTTAGCTTCCAACCTGCTACTAGACCGTAATTCAGTTGGGGGTCTACGCCCAACGGTTGCGCACTTGTGCTCTTCTGCTGCAGCTGCACGCATAAACGTGCACCGTTGTTAACTCCGCAGTAGGCAGGGGCGCACGTACCCCACCTATCTATGTGATTCATATATGCTTGTCTCGCCTTCAAGGGTGATGTTCCGGAGGAATGAGATAAAATGGTAGACTACTGAGATTTATGGATGATAAACCTGCATGAGTGAAACTCAAGACATGTGGTGTAACACACTTGCTAAATTGGGATGATCTACATGCACCATTTGGAAACGATGCTTCGTCTCCAATCCTTCTGCCCAAGTCGCCAGGGTTGGCAGTTTTTCCCTTTCAATCGAGCTGCAGCACATGTTAAAGACAAGCTGGCCTTTTTCACCCACAAGATTAAAAAGAGCTCAGGGAAAAAGGGGGGGACAGTAACATAAATGTTGACAACTTTGATCGTCTCCCCTCTTTTCTCCCCCTTTGTACCCTGTTTATTTCTTCAAGGAAACTCCAATTTGGGTACCGGCGGACAACTGCTACGACGTCCAGTATTCTATACCGGTAGCTGACGTTGATTATTTCAGGCTTCAGACAGGTGGATAGACAAAGGAAGAACACCGAGCTAGTACATAGCATCACCAAGTTGTTACCGCTGCAGCTCCCAGCACGCCGTAGTCGTAGTGGTGTACGTGCTAGTACGCAGGGTGCATGAGCGACATGTAAAAAGAATCGATCGCCCAGTTGATTAATAAGAACTAATTAACTGTTACCACAAGTGCATGTCTCTATTGTGGGCAAAAAGATCCGGCAGGATTCACCTACCTGAGGCTTGATCTTGACATGCCTCCTCTAAAAAGGAAAGTAAAAGAGCGAAGGGGAGAGCGAAAAAAGGGGAAGGGAGCAAGCGCAGAGAGGCGCGTCGTGGTGGCTCCTCTTTGAAGCTATGCGAGCCCAAGGCCAGCTAAATGGCTGCGTTACACATCACATTACACACGTACGGCACGGCCACACGTTTCTAGTTTATTCATCGCGACGTCGCTGGCTGGACAGCCACATGTTACCAGTCCATTCATCGCGACGTCGCTGGCTGCCTCGCTTGGTCGGAGTTTCAGGTTTTCAGTGGCTTCCAAATTCGTGGGTTTATTCATCTATGATACCAATTCTCTCTCTCTCATAAAGATTTTGAGGTTCGGTTCTCTCTTTGGTGGAATGGTGGTCCAAATTGGGAAAAAGAGTTTTTTTTCTTTCTCTGGGAGCAAGAGTTTAAAAAGGAGTAGATTACAGTAAGTAAGAAGAAATCGAAGTCAGCAACATATGCAGATGTTGTTCGTTCTTCGCTCTCAAATCAATCTCGTTCTCTGACTGGAGCAAGGCTCTACTTGTTTCAGCTTCAAACTTTGGCTTATTTTATACTATTCATAAATTTCATTTTTTTTCTAAATTTTTTACTTTTTTTAGCTTTTTTCCGGTTCTTTTTTTTCCGTATTCGTTTGCGTTGTCCGTGATGAGCTAGCATATTTTTTCTATTTCCAATTTTTTAAATTTAATTACGCCAAATAAGCCACCTTTAGATACAGTGAAATTTCAACCGCTAAAATGCAATTTCAACTATAAACCACAGCTTTTCAGCTCAACCGAGCAGGGTCTTGACCTCTTGGTACGAAGATTCAAGGTTCAGTTCCAGTCAAAATGACTTTTCATAGGTTGAAAGAATCTTTGGGTGTTCGTGACGGCGAATCCAGAAAATCAGTTCTTGATCGTCTAAAATTTCCACGAGTGTCTATGTTTGATCGGTTAGGAGATTCTAGTCACGCATCTCGCCTGCAACGTGTGCCAGGTGGGCATTATAAAAAACCTTCAGAACTAGCAGTGTGGTCAGTGTATTTGTATTCTTAGATTTATTTTAAAGTTTTTAGTATCAAATGATATAACTTAGATGTTTAACAATATATTTATGTATCTTGTAGGCTATTTAGGATTTTAATACATCATAAACATTAAAAATAATAATAGAAATTTGAAAAAATACAACTTGAAAAATGTAATTGAAGTAAGAGTTTGATGGATTAAGATTCTTAAACAAATAAACACTCTCCATATACATAGATCATGTAACCACATACCCCTATCCCCCATTAGTTACTTTTTTCCAAAATATCTGCATACGCATGTATCTCTATTTAATCTAAAAGCAATGCGTTAATTATATGTGTGGCAATCTTATTAGTTCACATGGTAGTAGAGTATATTGGTCACGCATACACCGATACACCATGGCACAATCTACCTTGAACTTATAATCCCTCACATGTCGGCGGTCCCACTGAACCATGCGTCTTTTATCTCTTTTTGCATTACAACTTTTCTGCTTCAACCTCCAACAGCACGACCAATTCTTGATCGATCCCTCTTAACCATTCCAATACAATCTCTTAGTTACTTTCCATTCTAATACAATACTTCACCACATATTTATCTTTTACTTCTTTCAATTATTGCTTAATGATGATCATTACAACATCAAACATGCATACACGTGCAACTATTACTAATCCCTACTGGGAACACCCGTCATGCTTTCTCGAGTGACCCCAAGCTTATTCCATATGGCTGTGCCATCTGTACTTTGAGCTATTTGCTCATCCGCTTTTGTACGTCTATGTTTCTATTTGTATAGATGCATATATGTATATACACATGCATGATGTTATACATTCTCAATGTCTGTCTTCTCTCATATCGATCAGTCCTCTTCTTCAACATTGGTCACCTCAACTTTATTGCTTCCTCACTAACCGCGATGATCTCGCATCTTTATTGATGTCGGTATATCTTGTTTTATCATTGTCTAATGATATGAAGCATCTTCTTACTATCGTAAGTGACGTCATGCCCCTTATCAATGATGGCATGCTCCTAGCTACTTGATGATCTCATATCATTATAGCTCATCTTGAATATAAAGCTTCATCTCCTCTCTACCAAAGTTTTTCTATTATCGAGCTTATTTAGACATTGATTTCTTTAACAATGCTGATACTCACCTCTCGTCATCATGGCTCTTGGCTCCTTTGACTTTGATTTTTCTCTTCAATGACTTTGGCACGTAGCACATCATTATCTTTGTCGAACGGCTAAGGTGGGTAGCACGACATTATCCTCATCTCCTCTGTCATCACCTCGGTTCTTCCCTTTCTGGTAGATCAATGTCTTCTTATTAGACAAATCGACAACATTGTACTCTTTTGTGGTCTCTTTCAAACACCATTCACGCTATCCTTATTATAATTTTTATTTTTACTGAAAATTTCAGTTGTTTTTATTGAAGTTCATACACAAATCAAATTGCTCATTTTATTTAATTTATAATAAAATTTAGTTATTTAGGGATTTTACTTTCTAATTGTATGGAAATCAAATTGCAAATTTTATTTGGTTTTTAGTAAAAATTTCAATTATTTTGTCAAAATTTGTATACAAATCTAATTGCTATTTTTTGTTTAATGTTTATTAGGAATTATAGTCATTTAGAGATTTCACTTTTGAATTCATATCAAAATCAAATTGCTAATTTTATTATATTTTTATTCTGAATTTCAACTAATTTTTTGTTGGAATTCATATACAAATTCAATTGCTAATATTTATTTAATTTATATTCTGAATTATATTTATTTAGGAATTTTACTTAGAATTTAGTATGAAAAACCAAATTGTAAATTTTATATAATTTATTTTGAATTTTAGTTATCTAAGGATTTTATTTTGGAATAGTATGGAAATCAAATTGAACATTTTCTTTTGTTTTCTATTTCAAATTTCAATTTTATTGGATGGAATTCATACACAAATCCAGTTGCTAATTTTTTAAAAACATTTTTATTGCAATTTATGTTTATTTAGATATTTATATTTAGAATTTGGATCGTAATAAAATTGCTAATTTTATTTTATTTTTATTCCAAATTTTAGTTATTTTGATGTTGGAATTCGTATACAAATTCAATTGTTAATTTTTGTTTAATTTTTATTCTAAATTATTTTTATTTAACTTTACTTAGAATTTTGTATGGAAATTAAATTGATAATTTTATTTTACTTTTTTATTCCAAATTTCAGCTATTTTTTTTAATTGTATTTGATATGGACTATTTGTTTTAATTTAGACCATTATAATCTAAATCTACCACGATCAACGGTGTGGATATTTCTCTTTTTTTTCTCTGATTAAAATGAGAATTTCTACCTCTTAAGAGCGAATATGGTAACTCTTTTTTTCCTTCGCTTGGTTAATATGATAGATGTCCGGATTTCTTCGGGCCCATAATTCTCAACATGATTCTAGCAGGGTAATAATGGATGGTGCTCAAATTTTGAATGGGCCAAATCGGCCCTATTTGTAATGGCTTCTAAATTCTAAAATATGTTTTTCTATAGTAAATGACTTTTATACAGTATCTAACTTTCGAATATAGTGTCTTTTTAAGACGGTGTCTACTAGTTGATTATAATACATACGCGAGTGTCTTCATTTATGTCGGGCGAAATCGTATACACGTGTGTCTCGTTCTATAAATTTTTTTACAAGCTGTTACAATTCACAAGCCAAAAACCAATATGAATGGCCCCTGAAGCTTTCAAGGTGGTTACTCGGGCTCTCAGAGGCTCTGTGCTCGGTGTTCGATGCCATAATTTTGGGCATTCCAAATCGTTTTGCCGTAATAGAATCAGACATTTTGTCTGCCGTCAAGAAGGGCGCATGGCCAATTTTTGCAAAAATAAATGCCTTAGAGCAACTCCAAGAGAAGAGCTAAATCATTTTCTAAAGGTAAATTTGGCTATTATTGGAGAAAAAACGTCTCCAATAGACTCTGTAAATGACTCTCCAAATTTAGTAGCTCTCCATCCCTCCTTCTTCGCTCTCTATTTTTGGATAGCCTACCTCGCTCACCATCCAGCCTCTTGGCGCGGTCGGCGTTTCCTTCCCGCACGCTGCGCCCCATTCCCGCGCGTACGCGATGCACCGCGCGCCCTCTTGTTTAGATACCCTGTTGGAGTAGTCTTGTTTTTTTGGGTGAGATTCATTTTAGAGAATAGCTAAATCACTAAATTTAGATACTTCTTTTGGCTAATCTCTTGGAGTTGCTCTTAACAGTGGTTTCATTCCACAATCTATTTTTACTCCAAGTGTAAATGATAAAGTTTGGCCGACAAAATCTTTTCTTACCTGGTTTTTACCAAAAAATTATGATCAACGAACAGTCAACTGGCAGTTTTATATGAGATTTGCGGATTTCAGGCCGGCAATTCTTGGGTTGCCTTTTCCGGTGAACCCAGTAACTACAGTTCCTTGGGTCGATTCGACTTCCTCTTAACTCATCGGCCTCACCTGAGATTCCTCATTCCCCACGTCGCTCTTCTCCGCAGCCGGTGGTTTGCCAAACCTTGGTCCCTTACGCGGCCATGGCAAACTACGTCTTGGATCCTAATCCCTTCATGCCAACAGGATACCAGCTACCTCCCCAAAACATCCACGATAGCAGCGTTGCAGAGCAGGGGCGGACCTAACGTGGGACATGGGGGTTCAGTTGAACCCCCAAAAATATGGAAAAATAAACTGCTACTGGTAATCCACAACGCAGCAAGCAAATCCACCACAAACTCCATGGACTGGACTATCCATCCCAGAAAGGAAGATTTGGATGAGATTGCTCACGGAAAAGAAAAGATCCTCGGGACAAAGCTCCTCTTAGAACAATCCAAGCAAGTTAGGGCTTCCTTACCGGCGAAAGAAGAGATCAATCCGCAGAGCGGAGGACGACGACGACGCCTAGGAGAGAAGAATTCCTTCGCCGAGGGCTAAATGGCGTTGGCGTGAGAATTTGAGACAAGCGGCGAAGCAATAGCACGCCGCCGCCGTCGTGACGAGATATGGAGAAGAGTTCAAGGAAGAGGATGGGCTGGAACTAGAGACGAGGCGAGAGAGGTTTGGGATTGGGGTGTGAGGATGCGGATTTGGGAGGAGGAGGATAGAAATCAATGTTGACGATGATGGTCTGTCTCTTGTGCTGAAGAAGATTGGGGATCCATTCTAGGGTTCGTTCGTGTGGAAGAAAAAGCGAGCCAGATTGAAGGCCCACATGTCATGCATGTTACTTGGCGCTGGCCTATGCATTGCTCGGCTTGCCAGTTTTGCCTCGGTGCATACAAGCGTGGATCGTCAGGACTAGCTGCTGACTGTTGGCGCAAGGGAGCAGCGAGTAGGCCGGGAAAAATCAATGTCAATCAAGGGAAGGAAAGAAAAGGAGGAGTAGCAACGGCACAAGAGCTGGAGAAACAGGCAGGCAGGAGGAGATCGTGGCTTTCTCGCTTCTCGCTTGGGTAACGATTTGATTTTCTCTATGTTTGTTAATTTAATTAGATATCAGAGTTGAGATTAGAGATGAAGTAAAAAGTATTCGTTAGGGACCAGAATATCAGTTAATTTGCTATATTATTCTCCTGTAATTTTAGATATTGTATGAGAGTAATTGAAAAATGCCATCTACCAGATAATTGTAGAGAAATTCAATAGTTTTCTATACAATATTTATTTATGTTGATCAGATGAATAGATTTTAAGCTATGAATTTTGTAATCCGGCTATCTGGTAAATTTATCATCTTCTAGTACCATATATTAATCTGTAGATTAAAATTATTGGATGGAATATTGGATGATTTATCTACATGAAAGATATAGATAATTAAGGGTTCTAAAGATCTCATGAACATGATCTTAAATCCAGATAGTTTCCTAGAAATATCTAGATATTTTAGATGCTTTATTCGAAGAAATTTGATGGTGCCAATTGTCATAAATCTAGTGGTCACAAGAATTTATATAATCCTTTCAATCCAAAATATACATCATTTGGGAGAGTTGGTTTTGGTTTATAAATATTTAGATTTTTTCGGAAGCAATATGTTCGTTAGAGTGCCCATGTTAATTGTTATTCTTAAAGAGAAGTAAATCATAAATAGAGATAACATATGTTAAAAACAAAAATATATACTACTTCTTTTTCTATGTGTGTGAAAAAACACCATTTAATATACTAACATAGAAAATAAGAAAAGAAACAAATTGCACACTTGTGTTGTTAACTAAAGTTGTAATAGTTTTACTCTAAAAAATTGTAATTGTGCTGCCACTAAATAAAGTATTAGTATTAGTTTATTATTTCAAATTTTTTAGTGCTATTGATTTTCAATAGACTTAGAAATGTGACTTTTATCTTCAGTTTTTATAAACCAATATAAGTATATATTAAAAAAATGTAACACAATGTAATTAACGAACACCCATTCATAAAATCCTAAATCCGCCATTGTTGCAGAGTAGTCTTCAGAGGGCCCATTCCCCGCAGGAATGAGGACATGGCAATTGTGACAATAGAGCCAATGCGAGAAGGTCCGGTCCTGTTTCATAATATACAAGCAATTCTCAGAGAGTTCATTGAGGTTCGACAGCGAATGCAGGTAAGAGACATCCAACCATGTCTCTCTGGTCAAGCTTACACCCAGTTGGGTAGTGCTCACAGCAGAGATGCACTAGTTAATCGGAGCCCTTTTGTGTTTGATGATGTCACTATCTCCTTTATTACGCGTATTGAGGCCTCCAATGTTTGTAAATTGATGATTTGCCATCTTCAAGAATGGGCTTCGCACTTTTGCCACTCTTAACATTGGCTTCGCAAAAATGCCATGTAGTACATTAATCCCTTGATTAGTATGCCATTTTATCCCTTTAATTCATTTTCTTTTTCTTTTTCTAATTTCAGGGACTGGAAAAGACCCTACTACCCCGGCTAATTCCGCTTCTTTGTAATATCGGGACAGGAGGGTCTTTTTATGGTTTGGTGCCATGCCATGCAGCACGTATTTGTATAAAAATCCATAATATACTTATTGAGCTAAAATAATAAACAAATGTATATCACAGCCATAGTATCATCTCACAAATCTAAAGTCGAGAATAAAAGGAGTTCATCTCACACCATAGTATGAGAATAAAAAGGAGTTCATCTCACAAATTATTTAGGGGTAGAAGGGTCTTTTCCAGTCCCTGAAATTAGAAAAAGAAAAAGGAAATGAATTAAAGGGATGAAATGGCATACTAACCAAGGGATTAATGTACTACATGGCATTTTTGCGAAGCCAACGTTGAGAGTGGCAAAAGTGCGAAGCCTATTCTTGAAGATGGCAAATCATCAATTTTCTCCATTTTAATAAGAAGGTTTGGTTGATGCTCTTAGGATTTCCCCTGGATTGTTGGAATATAACTTGTATTAGGGATGCTGTGAGAAGCTTTGGTACTCTTATGGTTTGGGACCTGGATGGTAGCTACAAAGCTAGGGTGATTTTCAAAGTGCTAATCACAGAGTTGGAGCATGTTCCTTTTAGCGTACAAGTTTCTGTAGGGCAGTTTATTCGTGCTCAATCCTGGCCAGTCCCTTGTTTTATTATTGATCATCATCTCCTAGGGGACCCGCCAGCAGATGAAGAGCCACCACAGGAAAATGGTGGGAATCCTCACCCTTTGCCACTAGTGCCATTTCTCCACGGGGTGCAAGGTAATGGTGGCAATGTTCATGGGGGAGGAGGGGCCCAAGATGCTGCACATGACTGGGAACCCTGGCCAGAAAACAACGAACACAACTAGGCAAAAAATTTCCTCTCCTACCGGCACCAGCAGCACAACAAAACTTTCCAAGCCCAATGCCTATCTCTGGAGAGGCTTTTATTGAGCTTAATGACTTTCAGCATGCTAATGAAGAACATGATTTCAACTGGCCAAATGAACTTGCTCCCCTGGGCCAACCAGGCAACATGGAGGTGGAACCCAATCCCCAAGCAGTATCACTCTTTCACTGCATGTTAGTGATACTCATTCTGAGGATAATGCAGTTTCTGTTGGTTCAATTCAGGGTCCACAACAGGTTAACCACATTATTCCAGATCTAAATCAACCAATTGAGGCTCCTATGCAGGAAGATGTAGTGGTTGAGGCGGCTAATGTTAACTTGCAGCTGCAGGTTGGAATGGTACATGTTTACCCTGAAATTGATCCAGCACTGGCACAATTTGGCATGAGTTTGTCTAAGACACTGTTACCATCAAAGCATGATAGTTCCTACCCTCTCTTTGGAACAAGTATTTTGCTCCTAAGGAAGACTTAGCTAATCAGAGTGTGATTAATGTACTTGCCAACTGGTCAGATTTCATCACAACTCTGCTATTGTCACCTGAGAAATTTGATTGGACAAAGAGTTTCCTTCGGACTCAAGCCTGGGATATCATTAAAAGTATGGATGATCATGGGTCAGACATTAGAGGGTTTATAATCCCAGACAAATGTCCCTATCAGAAAGTTGGCACACCCAAGACCAAGAAACTCAAGGAGGCTTTTGAGGGAGAACACCAGCTTTCTTCAGTTAAGCACAAGCAGATTTTCTTCACACCTCAGGCTAAAAACAGTTCAAAACTCTTAGGTGCTAATGACAAGGAGGCTTCTTCCAGCACTTCAGCTCTCAAGGAGAAGAAAAGAACTGTCAATCCTCCCTTGGTGGTTACTGAACTTAGAAGGAGAAAGAGACTTCATGATCGAGATGGTGAATTCAAGAGAAATACTTGTAAGAAGAATTGCACTACTTGCCTTCCTCCTCCAGTGTCTTCAAAAGTGATTAGAAGCTTAAGCGCTTCTTTCTGCACAGTGTCCTCTAGAAAGGTTACCGATGAGAAGCTCAATGCCAAGAAGAACAAGAAGAATGACAAGTCCAATAAAAACAAGAAGGAAGATGGCAACTAGGAGGTCTCGAACAACAGCTCCTAGAAGAAATGTTTTTTTTTGTTATTTACAGGCCATTTAAGACTCTTTTGTTTATTGGCCTATATGACACCCATTTTGTGGACAATAAGTTACTATTCTCCAAGTTTGCATGCTTCTGGTATCTTGGATATGGCTGATGCCTGGTCCTTTTCCAGGTTTTTTACTGTCTAGTCCTTTTCTAGACTGTTCTGATCTTGGCTTTTATTTGTCTGGCTCTATCTAGATAATCTATTTAGTAGTGGAACTAGATTCTGGTGCAGTGGAAAATCTATCTCCAATTTTCTTCATGAATAATAACAGGAAGTGGAAAGTGCAATGTTGGAATGTAAGAGGCATGAATTCTGAAGGCAAATGGAATGCCATCAGAAATAAAATCACAGAAAGTGGATGTGATGTGCTTTGCTTGCAAGAAACTAAGAGAACATAGTTTGATCATACTTACATCAGGAAATTTAGTGCTCCCAGGCTTAATAAGTTTGCATTCCAGTCAGGAGGATTGCTAGTTCTTTAGGCAGATTCAGCGTTTACTGGGAAGATTCTATTTGAGAACAGGTTCTCTTTATCTCTAGAGGTTTATTTCTATCAGAAGGAGCTCTAATGAAATTGAAGTCCCCCAAAACTAGCCAGTCCACCTCAGGAGGCATGTGGATTTCTCTAAACCAGGAAATAAATTCAAGCTTTGCATCTGGTTGGTAAGGACCATATATATTTGTAAGGATCCAACTGTCCCTGCATAAACCGAGGAAAGAAAGGTGTCTCTATGCTTTCCTCAATAGTGATTTGCACAATTTTTAAAACATAATGAATGGTGAATAGATGTTACTTAGTTCTTCATTTGTGTTGAGATTAGTGTTATTCTTGTTAGAGAGAAAAGAATAGAAACACTGCTCGATGACGACATCAATGATATGTTCATTTTCAATGAGGCCCTTAGTAAGTTGGGGGATTAGTTGAACTCCCCTTGAAAGGAAGATCTTTCACATGAAGTAACAAGCAACAAACTCCTCTCCTGGAACGCTTAGATTGGTTTTTCACCTCAAACTCTTGGACCATATCTTATCCCAGCACAATGGTTACACCTTTGGTTTTTTTTCGAACACGCAGGAGAGCTGCGTATCATTATATTAAGAAGAAGAAAGGAGTCAAAAGAGACTCATACAAAGGCTTGGAAATACAAAAGGCGACCAAAAGAACACCCACACAACTAAGGTAAGGCCAAATGCATCTGAGGCCTTTGGCCCCTGCCACACATCACATTTTTTCCTCATCTCTAATCTCTTGCACTAAAACACTAGAGTTAGAGGAGGCCCCCCTCAAAGACACATCTATTCCTATGTTTCCAAATCCACCAAGCCACCAACAGAACTAAAGAATTAAAACCCTTCTGGTACTGTTTATGCAGATGTAGCAGAACTTGACGCCACCAACCAAAAAGGTTAGAATCAGTGGCCCCAGGTGCATGATGCTGCATGCCAACAATGGATAAAACCGTGAACCACACTGTTCTTGAGAACACACAGGTAGTGAGCAGATGTTGGATATCCTCCTCCTCTTGATCACAAAGCGGGCATTTTTCTGGATGGTCCAGACCACGACGAGCCAAACGGTCAGCGGTCCAACATCGATTGAGAAAAGCCAACCACATGAAAAATTTGCAGCGAGGGGGTGCCCAAGATTTCCATATCTCTCTCCATGGCTCAAACTCAACAGCCCCCCATAAAGAAACGCCTATAGGCTGATTTGGTGGAGAACTCCCCTGACGGTGAAGGAAACCATAAGTGCTGATCCTCCACTCCCGTAGCAAGGGTCACATCAGCCAACAAAACCCACAGCTGAAAATACTCCAAAAGCGCCTCTGTAGACAGACCACCACCAATATCACGGACCCAAATAGTATCAGTTAAGGCCTCTTGCACGGTTCTGCAGTTTGCGACTTTCCGCTTCACATGCTTACACAAGGATGGCGCAAGGTCAGGCAAGGATTTTCCATGTAACCATTTGTCAAGCCAAAAGAGGGTTCTGCGACCATCACCTATAATTGAGATGACTGAGTTGGTGAACAAAGCAACCGAAAAGGGGTGTACATGGATACCAAGACCAGCCCAAGGACGGTCAGGTTGCGTCTTCCTTAGCCATAACCATCTCATCCTCAAAGCCCACCCAAGCACTTCTAAATCAAGTATTCCTAGCCCACCAAGCTCAATTGGCCTCTTTACTTGTCCCCAAGCAACAAGGCAATGTCCACCATTTACTTCCTTGCGACCTTTCCAAAGAAAAGCTCTTCGAATCTTGTCGATAGTTTTAATAGCCCATTTTGGAAGTTGTAACGCAAAGAGCTAAAAAATAGGTATTGCCATGAGTACTGCGCGAACAAGAGTGGCCCTCCCAGCCGGATGCATCATGGCTTCCAAAGGCAAATCTTTTCAGATTTGAGAATTATTGGTTGGAGCATAAGGATTTCTTAATAGTGGTTCAACATGCTTGGAATCTACCTTCAGTACTAGGTGACAGTGCGAAGAAACTTACATCCAAGTTCAAAAATCTTCGAGTGCTTAAATTCTGGTTTTAGACTCTATCAAAGTTGTCAACCACGATTGCAAATACAAAGTGATTAATTTCATGGACATCATTGAGGAACATAGGAACTTAAGAATTCAGGAATATAATTTTAGGCAAATTTTACAAGAACACCTCTCTGACTTAATGAAGAGTCAGCGCACTTACTGGAGGCAAAGGGGAACAATTAAATGGGTTAAATTTGGTAATGAGAACACATTTTTTTCATGCAAATGCCACCATCAAGTATAGGAAAAAAATCACATTCAGATGATCAAAAATCAGTTTGGTGAAGGAAAAAATGAGCATTTTGAATAAGCTAATTTATTATGAAAGCTACTACCCAATGGTATCTCGTTGGACCCAATCCAACATAATAGCCTCTGGCCACTCCCCCTCCCCTCCCTCTCATCATCAATGCTCTCCTTGCCTCCCTCCCCGCCGCCCGCAGCCATTCCCCCGCTGCCGCTCCCCTCCCCTCTTCTCCCTAGCGTGGACAGCTTCGCACCCCTCCTCCGCCTCCCCTTGCCCCCTCCTCCACTACCTGCGGCCGGCGGTAATCTCGCCGCCTTGCCCAGCCGCCGTCTCCCCCTCCCCCGCCACCACCACCCCGCTCAACCTAATATTCACAACACAGCCGTCTCGCCCGTTCCTCCCTCCACCACCACCCAGCGGGACCACCACCTCCTCGGCCTCCCTCCACATCTGGGGGAGGAGGAAGGTGAGGCATCGCTCTCAGAGGAGGAATGGGAGGCAGTGCTATCCCATCGATGAAGAAGGTAACGGTATACCGTTCGTTAGTTTTTTCTCATTTATTATGAGAGGCTTACAAATACAAGCTTGGAACCTCTACTTTCAAGAAAATGTTTTTAAATATTTCAGACCCAATTCATAGTATTGATCATCTTGATACTCTTGAGGTACCCTTCAATAAAGAAGAAATAGATGCTATTGTTTATAGTTTGCCAACAAATAAATCATCATGGCTTGATGGTTTCAATGGAGAATTTTTGAAGAAGTGTTGGGATATATAGGCATCAGACTTTTATGCTCTTATTGATGATTTCTACAATGGAAAAGTCTCACTTCAAAGCATCAACAACTCTTATATCACTTTAGTCCCAAAAAAAGGATAGTCTAGTCCAAGGTTCCAAAACCCGGAACCAGGGCTAATCCCGGCCGGCGGTCGGTAACAGTAACTGTTGGTTACCGAAAATGCCGAAAAAAATCTAGACGAATTTCGTGATTTGAAATTTGAATTTGGGCGGTTTGAAATTGGTAACCGGTCAAAACTGGAAAACTGCTAAAAAACCGGCAAAACAGCTAGGAAAACTGGAAAAAGGTAAAATATGGGAGAAAAATAATTGATGTGTATTTACTTCATACAATAGGGAATATAGCATAACAAATACCTAAACTAACTTAGGAAGTGCATTATGCTATCATAAATCTAAATTTATATTTGAGTAATCCCGGTTAGTTTTTTCCTAGTACCGATCGATTTTTCCGGTAACCGGCCGGTAACCGCTGGTTTTTCGAACCCTAGTCTAGTCACAATAAATGATTTTCAGCCAATCTCCCTACGTAACTTCTCACTCAAGATTCTAACAAAGATGCTATCAAACAGGCTTTAGAATATCATTCTCTAGTTGATACATTTTAATCAATATGGCTTCATTAAAACTAGAACACTCCAGGACTGCCTTACATGGGCATTTGAATATCTTTATCAATGTCAACAATAAAAAAATGATATCATTATGCTTAAGCTCGGTTTTGAGAAGGCTTTTGATAAAATTGAACATAAAGTTATTCTGGACATCATGAAGCACGAGGGATTTGGAGAAAAGGGGATACTTTGGATATCCTCAATCTTAACTTTTGGTACTCATCAGTTCTTTTGAATGGGGTGCCAGGTTAGAAATTTCATTGCAAAAGAGGTGTTAGGCAAGGGGATCCTCTATCACCATTACTCTTTGTATTAGCAGTTGATCTGTTTAGTCCATTCTTAATGAAGCCATGAGTAGGGGACTTCTTCATCTTCCATTTGAGGTTGTAGCCTGTCATGATTTCCCTGTTATTCAATATGACGATGATACCCTAGTAATTATGCCTGCTTTTGCAAGGCAGCTTATATGCTTGAGAGCCATTCTTAAGACTTATGCAGACTCAACAGGACTCAAGGTTAACTACCATAAATTTTTTTATGGTACCTATCAATGTTGATTCTGAAAAAACATAGCACCTAGCAAATACTTTTGGCTGTCAGCTGGGTTCTTCCCCCCTTCACTTACCTGCTGCCCCTTGGACTAACAAAGCCTAGAGTGGAGGATATTTTGCCACTTGCTTAGAGAATTGAAAGAAGACTTGCTAGTTGTTCAACTTTTTTTAGCACTGGGGCAAAGTTGACAATGGTTAGTTCAATCTTCACTCAGCTACCAACTTTCTTTATGTGCTGTCTAAAGTTACCACACACTGTTACCAAGCAAATAGACAAGTACAGAAAGCACTGCTTGTGGAGAGGATCAAATATCAATGCAAACAAACCTTCAAAGGCTTCATGGAAAATGATCTGTAGGCCTAAGTCACAAGAGGGGTTAGGAGTCTTGAAGCTCTTAGTTCAAAATGATGCTCTTCTATTAAAAATCCTACACAAGTTTTTTTTAATAAAGCACAGTTGCCTTGGGTGAATCTCATTTGGTATACTTACTATTAGAGCAGTCATCTACCCTCAACCCATTCTGAAGAATTCTTCTAGTGGAAAGACAATTTGAAAATGCTCACGATATACAAAGGAATTGCCAATTGTCTCATAGGAAATGGCCAAACTACTTTCTTTTGGCAAGATTAATGGCTCAATGACTCTTTCATGCTTCAGAGTGCAGAACTATATTCCTTTGTTGAAGATCAAAATTTGACAGTATATCTAGTTTGTCATACTGAGGAACTGCAAGATCTATTCCATCTTCCTTTGTCTATCCAAGTATACCAACAATTCTGCCAATTGAACCAGTTTATCCAGCAGTTCACACTTACTGATGACAATGATGTTTGGAGATATATTTGGTCATCTGGTAATTTCTCTTCGGCTAAAGCTTGCAGGATTCTAATTGGGCATCAACAAACTCACAATAGTTACAAATGGTTGTGAAAGAGTTCTTGCCAACAAAAGCACAGGGTCTTTTTCTAGCTTTTACTAAAGGATACACTCAACACTAAGAATAATTTGAGAAGGAAAAATAGGATCCTGCAGACTTACAGTTGTAAAATGTGTCAACGAAGTGTTCAGGAAACCTTGATGCATCTTTTCTTCGGTTGCCGTTTTGCACAAGCATGCCGGGACCAAATCTGTCCAAGTAGACTAAGGGGAGATTCATTATTGGATTCTCTAGAAAATATCAAGGCCTCAATCAATTACCAATTTTTCATGGAAATAATCATTCTTGTTTACTGGAGCATCTGAATCATGAGAAACAACAAAATCTTCGAGCATATCAATCCATCTCTTCAAAGTTGGAAGGAAAAGTTCGAGTTTGCCATGGTTATCCACATGGCAAAGAAAAAAAACTTCCCTTCAATTAAATTGTGGCTAGATAGAAACCTTTAACCTTTATGTATATTCCTTCACCTCTGTCCTTGTAATTTTTTGTTTCTTTTATTAATATATATTATAGTCGGACTTCCTTGGTCCAACTGTTTTTCTTCAAAAGAGAGAGGTTGGTGCGGTGCTACACCACAACGACCACTACGAGTTAGAGGCCGTTGTCAGCACGAAAGATGGCGTGATGTGCTCTTGCCTTGCATGAGTAAGGGCCTGTTTGGGAGAGTTCCATCAGCTCCAGATCCATCAGATTCATCTGGATCCACCGTGGAGCAGCTCCATCGTGGATCTGGGATTCGTTAAAGTGTTTGGTACAGCTCCACCTCCCTCTCTATCTCACTTCCACCTGGGCCCCACGCGTCAGGGGGCAAAATGAAAAAAAGGATCCACGGGCTTCCTTCTTCTTCCTCCGGCTCGGCGAGGAAAAAATCCTGAGCGTCGCGGCGCGGCCCAGCCGCGCAGCGCGGCAGACGCGGCGGGGGCGGCGGGGCAAGTGGCGAGCGGTGGCGGGTTGTCGGGCTGGCTCGCGGCGGCGCCGTCGGGCGGCGCACGGCGGCAGCCATGGCCACGGCCGGGCGAGCGAGCGCGCGGCGGCGGCCATAGCCATGGCTGGCGTGGGCGTGGGCGCGCCACGGCCGGACCGGCGCGGCCATGGCGAGGCCCATCTCGCGGCGGCATGCGGCGAGGCTAGCCGGCCATGGTGTGGCGGCGGCGGAGAAGCGGCGCGCGGCGAGGGAAGGCTCTGGTCGGCGACGGGAAGAAGAAAGAAAAAATTAGAACGAACCGGTATCTTGTGTAACCAGTGGCAGTGAGTAATTTTCCCCAACTCCACCAACTTGAGTTTGGTGGAGCACCTCTTGAGGTACTCCACCAATTTGGTGGATCTGGAGTCACATCCATGGTTTTGGTGGAGCAGATCCACGGTGGAGCTGCTGGAGCTAGAACTGTTTGGCTAGCAAAATTGAATCCGGATCTGTTTTTCGTGGATCTGGAGCTGGTGGAGCTCTCCCAAACAGGCCCTAACTTGCATGATAGAGCTGTTCACTAGCTACAATGGAAAGCGCCCGCTCAAGCCATGCAAATCAAACTGTGCATTAATTAATTCCCACCACCTAATTTAGGCTGCCTTTTTCCATGAGGGCATGTACAATGCAAGATGCTTATATATGAATGCTTAAAGAGAGAATATAGCCACATCATCAAGCACCCATGCAAAAGTTATTTCCTCCAATGCAAGCATATCTTCCGTGGGTGCTTAGATGTTATATTATCTATTAATAGATATAATTATGCACATAAGCACCTACTAAGCACCGATGCTTATTTAAGCATCGATGCTTCAAAATAAGCATCTTATATATCCTATGTGGCAAGAAAAATCAGTTTTTTATTACTAAGCATCTCTCTAAGCCTGCATTGTACATGCTCTTAGGAAGCCAAGCTAGTACACTGCTAGTACTGTTCCTTTCTCTTCTCTTTCTTGCTCTCACGACACGCCGATAACTTGATAAGATATGAGCAAAGTGGAAGCTAGGTAGCTAATACTACTAGCTAGCTACTAGCAACAAGCTACAGCCTACAGCCATGGAGGTTAGGAAGCTGAACCAAGCAACATAATAACTAACCGGTCGTACTGTCCGGTTTTGCCATGAGACATGCATGCTTGGAGTTCAGCAAGCTTTGGTGCCACTAGAATTATTTCGGTGTGAGGAGTGGCCGTACGTGCAGTTTGTTGGATTTTCCTTTTCTTCAGAGGAAGTTTGTCAGATTCATTTGTTCGCTTTTCCTTGGATTCAACAACCGTTCGATTAGCGGTGGCCAAATGGCTGTGCCTAATAGGCTGGTCCATAGCCTGTTACAGTAGCCACGACTCATGACACAATATGGCATGATACAAAGCCATGGGCTAAGCTTGGGCGGCCACCTCAGCCCACCGTGCTAGCACAGCATGCATAGCCCATGGGGCATGGTCCATTATGCATGGTAGCCGACCGTTAGGCATGGCTCATTTGGCCCATTTGGCACGACAATGGTCAGGTTTTTCAAATGTTTAAAAATTTTAAAAACTTAAATTTTTCTATAAATAGGCAGCATACCCCCTCATCAATGCACACCCAAACCAGCATTCTCCTCTCCCCCACTCTCTTGTGAAAATTATAAAGCTCTTTGTGGTAATATGGCAAAATTTGGAGCAGTTTTGCCAAAATTTTGAAAATTTGAAATCCGTTGTGCAGTCAAGTAAAGAGGTAAGGTTACTAATTTTCATGTCCTTGTATTATTTTTATTCCTCTTTATTGTGATATAAAATAGGTAATATTTTAATTTTGTATTTGTATTTTGCAGTTTTTCGCATTTCAAAATATATTCATGGAACATTTTGACAAATTTGTTGCGAGTGAGTATGGAATTAATCTTAAAGATCTTACATCGTTAGGGGTGGCTCTGCCTCCACCTCAAATGGCCGAGGCCACCGCCGCTGAGCAGACTGTGGATGTACCATCGTTAGGCTCTACCAGTATCTTTACGTTAGCAAGTACTAGAGCAAAGAGGTCTAGACCCAGCACGTCGGGCGTGTGGGAAGATTTCAGCAAGGTCATGAAGCAATTGCTGTTCGAAGATCAAGTAAGAGTTGCTGTTTGTAAAATATGTCATCATGAATTATCTATAAAGTCTATAGGTGGAACAAGGCACTTGCTCAGACATGCCTAGAGATGTAAAGAAAAACAAGGGATCGCCATTAGAAAGACATAGCTAATGTACAACCCGACGGTGCAGTACATAAATGGGATTATAATCCTAGGTAGCTCAAGCATCTTTAGCCTATTTAATTGCTTTGCAAGATCTTTCTTTAAACTTTGGTAGGTCAGATGCATTCCAAAAGTATATTATAATTGTTCATAATCGTAGATTTACTCATGTTTCTAGACAAACAACCACTAGAGATTTAGTTAAATATTATAATAATAGTCATGAAAAAATTAAAGAACTCTTTGGAACCTGTACATTTTTTGTGGCCTTAACCTCAGACATATGGAGTGGTAATGCTAAGGAGGATTATCTTAATGTAGTCGCTCATTACATAAATGATAACTAGGTATTGAAAAAGAAGCATAGGCTTTAAATTAATTGATGTACTACATATGGGTGAGAATATAGTAAAATGTATTATCAAAGTCATGGATGATTTTTGTATTATAAACAAAATTTTTGTAATTACCCTGGACAATATTGCAGCAAACTCCAGAACAACGAATATTCTCACTCCTTTATTTAGTACATACACCAAATCCTTCTTGCTACATCAACGATGTGCATACCATATTATTAAACCTATAGTTAAAACTAGTTTTAAAAAGGTTGAATCCATATCTTCAAGCTTTCAGTGATACAATTTCTTTTGTAAATAATTCTAACCAATATATTGCATCATATAAGACCTACTGTATTGCGATGGATGTACATCCACGAAGGTTCGCCGTGGACATGCCAGTAAGGTGGAACTCAACTTATCTCATACTACAAAATCTTTTACCCTATAAGCCCACGTTTTCTATTTTCATCGACACACACTATTACATCCATACCGGCAACACACTGCTGACTGAGCAGCACTGGTATATTACTGAGAAGTTACCGACATTTCTCAAACTCTTTTATGAATCTAATATTGCTTTATCCAGAGTGTACTATTCAACATCTCTAATAATTGTCCATCGTATTCTTACGATTGTCGTTCACTTGAAAAAAAATCAAAAATGACGTAGTGTTATGAGAGATTGTGTGCGCGATAAAAACTAAAATTTTAAAATATTAGAATGATATTCCGTATTTATATGTATTTGCATTCATTTTAGATCCAAGAGCTAAAATTAAAGGATTCATTAATGTTCTCTCAATTATAGGCGATTCTATAGGGATAGAATATTCTAACTATTTTACAGTTGTTCGTTCATAACTATATAAAGTTTACCAGAAATATGAGCATAAATTTCAGGGAGCTCATTTGCAATGACCTCCATCATCACCCACTATAGGTAAGAAGACAAACATGTGGGGCATCATCTTTTCCTCCAGGAGATCCTCCGGAAGATCAATCTCTACATCATCAAGTGGTGGACGTGGAGCAATCCATGCTATGGCCCGTGGGGAACTGTCAGTCTTTCTGGAGAGCGATCTCGTGCCACACCACATAGAAGACTTCAATATTTTGGATTGGTGGCATGAGTACAAGCTAACATATCCGGTGCAATCCTCTGTCTTGATGGTTTCTTCCGAGTTTGCTTTCAGTCTAGCTTTCTAGAAGAATATTAGAGAAGAACAACACTCACGAGTAAAGATGGTGGAAATACCTCTCACAGTGAAAGACTAGAAATAAGCTGACGCACGAGCTCAACACTGCGTGGTGGATATGAAGTTGAAATACACATTCAACAATCTGTATATAGACAGCAGCGGAGGCAGTTAGGATACCGACAACACCGTCGATGATTCTTAAAGCATCCATGTATACATTGTACTTTTATGCTGTTTGACCTGTAATGCTAAGTTACAGGCTATACACTTTTTTCTTTGCTAAGGTTTTCTCGAGCTAAGTTTTACTTAGCATAGTTTTTAATGAGGTAGCCATTTTAACATTAATAAAAGCTCATTATTACATTTCTACAACTTATTATGTCTTTTCTACAATTTCTATAGCTTAATGTGTCTTTTCATATAATCTCTACAATTTATTATGTTTTTTTGAATTGTATAGATTTTTTTTTTCAACTATTCAGCTTTTCAAAGAAAATTGGGTCGAACAGGCTACACGGGCTAAACGGGCACACCATGGCCCGATGGGTTAATCGTGCCACGTGCCGGCCCGGCATGGCACGAACCCCCTCTAAGCTATCACAGGTACTCCAATGGAATGAGTCAACACTGTCACAGTCTGCCATATAAGCAAAAATCTAATGCGGAAGAATATTTAAGGAGGACAGAGATAAGAGCAATGTCTCATATAAGATATCACCTATTTGAGAGGACCAAGGCGCATAGAAACTGATAGAAACCCCGCTGGGGTGATTTGGGTGTCCATAGCACACATTTTGGTGGGCCCTACTGGATTAGCTACGTCGATATGGATCGAGTGTGTCGTCCCTAGTCCCCATTTGCTTCATCTCCAGACTCTTCGCCTTGCTACTCTTCGTCTCTCCTCCTCCTCCACCTCTACCGCCGAGATAGCCATCTCCATCGGCTTTGTTGGCCACATCATGGCTGCACTAGGCAACAACAAGGCCAACACCCGCACGGAGGCCGCTATGGCGTTGGTGAACTATGCAACATCGGCAATGGCAAGGTGAGGAAGGAGGTCAGGGATGTGGTCCCGTGGCTAATATGGATGCTGGAGGCCAAAGCCGTCACCTAGTGGGACGTCACCGTGAGGAAGTTGGCACTTTCGTCATGGCATTTGTTTGCTAGAAGCTATTCAAGAAGGACAAGAAAGGCATCGTCAACGTGGTCCAACTGCTCGACCCAAGCGACCTAGCGCCTATGGGTTCCTGCAGGGCCTCCTCGCCGTCGAGGTGGAGGGCACCAAGAATCTTGCTGAGTGCCTAGGCAAGGGGAAGATGCTCGGCGTGTTCCCATTAACAAGACGACGAACACATCGATCGAGCTCAAAATGCTGGTTTGGAGAGGAATTCAGAATCCTTGTGATGATCAATCTTACTCTGTATGTACGTGCTTTAACCTCTAAATTTACCTCCTGTTTGCTCTTTGTATGATGCTTGTGATGATCATGTAAATGTCAGCCTGCGTTGGTCTATTCCATAGCTTAGAGTGCTAGATGATGAGTGGTTTTAGTTGCATAAATCAATAAGCACACGCAAAGCTTGTATATAATCTTTGATCTGAAGAAATTAAGCTTCATTGCTGATTTTCATTACTGTTCCATATCAAATTACATGTTTTTAAGCTTGATGAACTCAAGTATTGTGATAAGTTCATTGGAGCATGTATTTCCATAGCAAATAGCGTATGAACTAGTTAATTCTTTAGCAAAAATCAAAACATGTAAGATTGAAACACAGTATAGAACATAACACATACAATAATAATAACCTTGGAATAAAACATATAGATACTTAGAGTAGTTATATCTAAATATCTATTTAACATAGTCCCTCTTCTCGTAGACATTACTATAGAAACTGTCTGCTGCCAATGCCTTACCAATGAATGGAGCTTGCCTATTCCCTTTACGTGTTCCCCTGCCTGTTCCCTCCAGGTGTCATGACTGAATTGGCTCTCCAGAGTGGCAGGGTCTCAAAACGTATAATACAATTTGAATAGTGGCCTTTCGTATTTATAAAGCGAATACGGATTTAAATATTTTTTTAATATAAATTGAATGTTGTAATGAATACGTATAATGTCGTATTCATTACAACATTCAATTTATATTAAAAAGTATTTAAATCCATATTCGTTTTATAAATACGAATATAAATACGAAAGGTCACTGTTCAATTTGTATTATACGTTTTGAGACCCTGCCACTCTGGAGAGCCAATTCAATCATAACATCTGAAAGGAACAGGCAGGAGGACACGTAAAGAAAACAGGCAGGAGAACACGTAAAGGGAACAGGCAGGAGAACTCCATTCCTTACCAATAATACAGCCTTGTCCTGCGCGTCAGTCATTACTGCATATGAGAGATGCATGCATAGTAAAATGTATCTAGTTAGTAGGATGACCGTACATGTGTTTCTGTGCTTAATAACAAACTGCGTACTGCACGCACGGTGAAGTCGAAATACTATAATAGTAAAATGTCCTGCCATTATTTGATCGTTCGGAGCTGGAGTTTCTCACTCACCAAGAAGCACTCTGATGTAGGGGTGGCAACGAGCCGAGGCTCGGCTCGTGAAAGCTTGGTGAAATGGAGGCTCGGTTCGGTTCGGCTTGGTTAGGATATCAAGCTTTTTTATGGGCTCGGTTCGGCTCGTGGTGCGGCTCGAGCCAGCTCGTGAGGGCTTGCGAGACAACAATGTCCGGACCCAGCCCACCCCTTCGCACACCCAGATCTCCGGCGAACGACATGCCCCCGCCCCCTCCGCTGCCCACCGTCGGCGTCCGGCAGCGGTGGCTGCACCAGCTCAGCCCCACGGTCGCATGGGACCGCTGCTACACCCGCTCCTTCCGCTCCGCCCTCCGCCCGGCCGCCGTGCCACTCCCGGATGGCGCTGCCGTCCACCTCGCTCCGCCCGACGGCGACCCTCCACCCGATCTGCACTCGTTCCGGCTGCAGGAATGGATTGTTTCTCAATCTTTTAATCCATTCTCAAACACAACAGAGCTACAACAAATCTCAATGGAGCTGGCAGCTATGCCGGAAGGAAGGAGCTGTAGAAATTGGGGGAAATGACAGGAACTACTGCGATTAGCAGAGGAGAAAGTCCACAGATTCCTCTGGTTTCTACTTTCTTGATTTCACCTTTTTTTGTTTCTACCTTTTTTCTCTTATTTCTTTACATTATTCGTAATGATATAATTTTTTATTTTTTAAATTTAATTACATAAAAAAGATTAACAGTAGCTATATTATATTTTTAACTATTAGTGAAAAAAACAAGATAACTGGGCTTATAAGGCCTCTAGAGCACTAACTCAAAACTGTTCTGCCGGCCGACATGCGTGTCAGATATCAGCCACCATGTACGTTCCCAGCAGCTCTGCACCTCTGTCATCTTCCCCTTATAGTGGGGTGCGGCTCAAGTGCTGGGGGCACAGCACATAGCGCGTGCGGGGGTGCCCCCAGCACCTGCCACGTGTCCCGTAAATTCCAAAAAAATTCCAAAAAATTCAAAAAAAAAATACTTACAAAATCCGAAAATTTGTAAAAAGTACTTTTTGTAAAAATACTTTTATTAAAAAGTATTTTTAAGTACTTAAAAATACTTTTTAATGAAAAGTATAAATCAAAAAAATTAAGTACTTACAAAAAAATACTTTTTATATTTAAAAAATACTTTTTACAAATTTTTGGATTTTGTAAGTATTTTTTTTTGAATTTTTTAGAATTTTTTTGGAATTTATGGGACACGTGACGGGTGCTAGGGGCACCCCGCACGCGCTATGTGCTGTGCCCAGCACCTGAGCCGCACCCCTTATAGTGTCCTCCCTTTTTTCCAAACGACATGACATTTTTTGTGCCTGTGATCTAAAGATGCCACCCTGAAATCCAAGCCTCCGTCATGTCAACTGGAGGCAGTATTACCTCAGTGAAAAAGGGCACCTAACCACCGTAAAATATCCTGTTAGCCATCTTTTTTTACTATACACCAGCAATATTATAAAATTGTAAGGTATTAAAGTGTGATTTGAATTCTTCGTCGTATATATGTCAGATACTGTGTCAAGCATAGCACCGAGGGCCGAGCAG
Organism: Dendrocalamus sinicus; assembly: GCA_036346575.1. Classification (NCBI taxonomy): domain Eukaryota; kingdom Viridiplantae; phylum Streptophyta; class Magnoliopsida; order Poales; family Poaceae; genus Dendrocalamus; species Dendrocalamus sinicus. The sequence goes on along the minus strand of CM070643.1, from coordinate 20,829,479 downwards.
TGCATGCACCAAGTCGTATTAGATGTGACAACGGCTAACACATCTAAATCTTATTCAATTTCTTTCTCTGTTTAGGACTCTGATTACTAGACTATATATGTATCGCTCTAGTTTATAGAAAGAAAAAATGTCTCATTATAATTTCTCCTTATATAGTATATTTTGTCTTCGTACGTCCTTGATTCTTGTCCACAAAGTTTTTCACGTTAAATCTATTTTTTTAGTTCTCTTGATTATCTATTTTTGCCGTAGGTTTTATAACACAGTTGGTAAAATCTTGCATGCCATTGCCACCAGCTTCTCAAGGAAGATTTGTTCATGGAATCCTCCTACGATGTTGACCTCTGCAAAGGAACCTTCCTGTCCTGTTCCCAAAAGCATGAATTTTTCTGCCTCTTTTTTTAAGAGAAAAATCACTAAAATGTACATTCCCTGTTTCAGTACAAAGCAAACAGCTCAGGTGACAGTACATCCAACAGCTCTAATACATGACAGATCTCAGTACAGGAAGAACTGTCAAATTAAACATCACTAGCATTGGTTCATTACGTCGACGTACAGTACAAGGATACATCAGCAACTAACCTAAAAGGCACTGCAAGTTCAGAAAAAAAAAACTGCATTTAGGTCTTGCTTAAAATTAACACCTGCCAAAAGCACAAACTGCATCCAACTGGCCACTAGTACTTCGGCGAATTCGGAATTCCCCACGCTGTAGGCATGGAAAACGACGTGCTTGTCGCTTTGTCTCCAATCCACTAAGTCCTGCTGTGCTAGCTAGACTTGCTAGCTATAGCTCCCAGTACTGTCTCTCCATCATTCTTCACACCAAAAACTGATAGGATGCCTTCTCAAAAAAAAAAAAAAAACTGATAGGATGGAGGACGAATCGTTCGTCCTCTCGCAAGTCGCAGCGCTGGCCGCAGGATTCAAAGGCTTTCCTTTGCTGCTGAGCGCGACGCCTGAACTGTATTCGTTTGACACCCGCGCCATGATCGAGCGACGGAGCGATCGAGAGAGCTAGCCGCGACTATTCCCGCGCGCCCTCGTGCGTGCATGCGCATCCTTACGTACGCATGCAATAATTTACGACTTCCGGGCTCGATCGATCCGGCGTCCGCGCGATATATCAGGAGCGAGCTAGCGTCGACGACGTACGTTGCTTTCTGTGGTGCAATCATCACTGGCCTATAGCTAACTTGATGAGCCGATCGTCCTGATCTGTCCTCGGCCGGCCGGGCCGGTTGCTTTCGTGCAGTCGTGCGTCGTGCGATATATATTCCACCTAAGGTAAGATAGCTAGGGGGACGTCAATCGCCAAGGGTGTCCACTCGACTGACGCGACGACGATATATATGTTGGTAATTCGATTGCCTTTTTGACGTGTCGCGGCGCAGGCCCTGCACGGCGCACTCACGAGGTTGACCGCCGGGCCGGGGAGGGGAGGGGAGGGGTGTGTCGGCACGAGACGTATGGGAGCCAGCCTATCGCGCGCGCGAGCGCATGTTCCAGCGCGTATGCGTTGCAGCTTGGACCGATCGAGCCGCCGGCCGCCGCCGTCAGCATCGGCAACGCAGATCACAAACGGGTGATCTGGTACGTGTGGTTTGAGAGGATTCCGCCCATTCGATCGCGCGCGCGCCGACGGATCCCCTCACGGCCTCAATTGTTGTTTGCCGCGCGCCGCCGGCCGACCGGTACGGTGCGCATCTATTGGCCCAGTTGATATTTATGATCATTCAAAATCGTTTATTACCGTGTTGTTTGTGGTTATGATCATGTTGTCTGTGGTTTCGACCACTCCTTATCTGTTGTACACGTACTCATAACCGAGTTACGACCACTCCGGTTTACGACTGCGTCTTCCCGATTTGCTTGTACTCATAGCCATGTTACGTTCAGCATATCCTCATAACGACCACGCCTTCCAGGTAGTACTCGTAACGACCGCGCCTTCAAACTCGTTACAACCATGCTCAACTTCAACCACGAACTCCTCCGCTCGTAAACTTTGAACGCTTACCAAGTACTCGGTATTAGATACTTCGAGTATGAGTACTTCCGATGCACAGCTCCTATGCTCCTCTTGTCTTCGGGTATAGCAGTGATAACACAAATACAAGCCAAGAACATAAGTCGATATTCCAGGGCACAAAAGCACTCTACTTTTCTATATTCTCTCTTTCCCCTCAACTTCCAATCACAACCGATCGCTCTCTCGTTGGTTTTGTTCTTTTCTTCTCGACTTGCTACTTTACAAGCCTACCTCCATCTACTTATTACTTAGTACATTGACTAAGATATGGAGACATCTAAGACACAGAGACCAACTCGTCTCATACAACCACACGGACTCGTACACGTATACGGACTCGACTCGTTTAAGAAACAAAGAAACAAGATTATTTTCAACAATCACCCCCTTAATCTTGTTTCTTCATTTTAACCACGCTGATCTTCTCTTTTATCTTCTGCTTCTTCCTTTTTACCTACACTCTTGTGCATCGTTCCATCCTTGGCCATCACGGCCCTACTGTGTGCGCTTGCTCCATCCTGAGTCTTGCACAATCCGATGCTTGTCGTGTCTCGCACCTGGACTAAACTCATCAACCTTTGCACACTTGCTTGGGTTGGAGCACCTACTCGATCACTTTCTACTGCTCTTCCACACCTAGTACTCTCGTTGACTTCTTGCTCCTGATTTCTGGCTGCCACTTTGTGCCCTTCATCTTCCACTACTGCCGTGCTGGCAACCACACTTGCCCGCTCTTCCTCCACATGCACCATGGGTCACATCTTCCCTTCGAGCGTGAGACTGCAGCATGCTCATGAGACCTTCCTTTGCCATTTATAGCGAAAATTTTCCTTGCTCAAAAAATTTCTTTTGCTCTATCTTCCGCAGAGATGCACTGTCTTTTCCTTCAGTGGGACCCGCTGGTCCTAGTGATGTATACCGATACCACTGTTGGTTTCAATCACGCAACCTTCGACCACTTCGTGCCCCAGAACCTTCGACCGCACCACTCGGAGCTTTCTACCAGTAGCACTCGAACGCCTCTGACTGCGCACTCGAACTCAAAGTTCGACCATACGCTTCTGACTTTGCACTCGAAAGCTTCTGGTTACTCGAAACTCCTCTGGTACTCGTATCTTCTCTGGACACCTATGACAGCTTGGGACGTCTTCTGCGCCTTGCATGGTCAAAATCTTCTGAGCGTCTGCATACCCCTACGCATCTGACCTGCTCTCCATGCACACCCCCTGTGCATGGAATCCACGGTGTTGACCTGAGCCGCTGGTTTTTGTGCTTGGCGCAGTTATCCCTGGGACTTGTCATGCTAACTACCCTCTTGAGCTTGCTCTTTGCTACCGCCTAGCTTCTCCAGGTCGCTCTTCAGACAAGCCAATTTACAAGTTTTCAAAAAAAATCTTGTACAATCGGTTCGAAGATCTTTTCACTTTCATCAACAGATTATTGTTCTTTGCATAGGCATGCAAGAACTCATCCTGTATCACCACCTTGCATCTTTTTTCTGTCATCTGCCCAAGATTGAGTATATTGTTGCACAGTCTCGGTATAAAATAAATTTTAGACACCAATTTCTAATCGTCGTTTTTTGCATTACAATAGCATCGATCTTTTGCCCTTTATCTCAACCGTGGAGCCATCGCCAAACTTAACTTTGCCCAAAATCTTCTCATCAAGCTCATGGAACATGGAGTGATCGTCCGTCATATGATTACAGGCTCCATTCTCCAGGTACCACCAATCAGTGTGATCGTTGTTGCCTTCCTCCGTGAGTAGTTTAGGAACTATATTCCTCTTGTTCAAGATCAACATGCCCAGTGTCTCTTCGACACATAAGGAAAGAAGTAGTGCCGCCTCATCGCCCTTCTCCACTTTGGTGAGGTTTACCTCCTTGTCCTTCTTGCTTCAGCAGTCCGAAATGTAGTGACCGTACTTATTGCAGTTGAAACACTTTATGTGGCTGCAGCACTCCAACGTGTAGTGCCCACATTGCTTGTGGAAAAGAAAAAATCACAACTTATAAGTGTGAGGGGCTCTCCACCCATTAGATTAGTCTTTTAAGGGAGAAGGGCCAATACCACTTATAAAGTTGTTGCTTGAGGGCTTGCTTGCGGGTAGCCCATAAGGTTAGATGCGTAGGGTGCGCAACCTATTTAAGACCTGGGGATTAGGGAGTAAACACCCGATTGGATTTGGTGGGGGTGCCAGGATCCGGATCTAACAGTGGTATTAAAGCCCAGGCTCCTAACATCTCCTTGGGCCTCAAAAGTGCACAAGCAGTGTGAGGGGAGAATGTTGGGAATAGTCCCACATTGCTTGTGGGAAAGAAAAAAATCACAATTTATAAGTGTGAGGGAGTCTCCACCCATTGGACTAATATTTTGGGGGAGAATGTCCAATACCATTTATAAGGTTATTAATGGAAGGTTTTGCTTACGGACAGCCCATGAGCTTAGATGTACGGGATGCATAGCCTATTTAAGATTTAAGAACCAAAGAGTAAAAAATCCAGTTAAACCTAGCGGGATGCCAGAGTCTGAATCTAACAGCGGCTCCACCCGAGAGCTAGGCCCGCTAGCAGTAGCCCGCGCGTGCATCGGTCGGCTTTACTCACTTTGGCTACCTTTGTCAAACACAGATAGATATGTCATATGTCCCCTCGAAAAAGGCCGGAGTGGCCAGTCGGCCGGGAAGTCGAAAGGCGCTGGAAATCATGGCCTCCATCGTGCACGCGTATGTTCTCATCAGCTGTAACTAATGAATCTTGGACACATGTGGACTCCTAAACACCCGAAATTCCGTTTTGGCCCCCAAACCAAAAAAATTCCGAAACTAGACCCCCGCCTGAGCGCGCATTCGCGTTGCGTCGACACGTGTCCGGTCGTGCAGTGTGGTACCGCACGACAGCATTGTAGCATGGGTCGTGCGGTCAAAAAAACCGAGTCGTGCGGTCAGGGCTTCGGTCGTGCGCTCAAAAAACCCGAACGTGCGGCCGGCGTGGAGGGCGAGGCGGTCGTGCGGTGTGGTTCCGCACGACCCGTGCTCTGATCGCGATCGTGCGATACCACACCGCCGCGGCCGGACACGTGTCAACTTAACGCAACGCGCGCGGCGAGGTCGGTTTGAATTTTTGGTTTGAGGGCCAAAAACGGAGTTTCGGGTGTTTAGGGGTCCATATGTGCCCAAAATTCATAACTAACGCTACCTCGATGAGGTGCATGCCTTGTTACATCCATCCGTCGACGGAAAATTCCATCAGTTTTGAGGCACCGCACCGCAGCTAAGCAGGGCACGTTACGTTACGTGCGCGCGACCGAGAGGAGATCGATCGAGATAAGCACAAACTGCATGTTCCCAAACCTACGTGACACCGAACAATCCGCTCGAGATAAGCACAAACTGAATGTACCCAAACCTACGTGACACCGAACAATCACCCACGCCCGAGTCTCCATCTGTAATTTTTTTCTCAAAAACCCAGGAGAGTTACGTTTCATTCACTAAAAATAAGATTAGTATAGCGGTGGCCTAAAGGCCAAATAAAATGCCTAAGAAAAGACCGAGTGATTACGGCTAACACACCTTGACGGTGAGGAGGCTATTATTACCGAAGGACTAACACCGGCCAATACGCACGCGAAAAGACGAAGAGGGGTAGGGTCAGGTGAAGGCAACACCTCCAAGGAGAGAACGACGCCGAAGGTGTCGCCGTCGCCTGATCTGGCAAGAATCGAACATGAGATTTTCACCCCGGCACAATATTGCCTACACCTGCGACCCCGATGCCCCCTTGAACTCCGGCGAACCCCGGCGCTCGTCGTCTTTCGCGTGCTCACCCGCGTCGACATCATCAACCGCCGAAGCCAGATGCGTGGTAGTTGGCTTGGAGTTGGCGTGGTGGTGCCCGTGTCGGCCGACGCTGTTTTGCTCACACATGCCAACGCCTACATCGCCTGCAGCCAAACGCCAACGTCAGCCACTACCATTTTGCTCGCACACGCTGAATCCTGCGCCCACTCGAGCCGTTGCCTCTACGCTGTGGCCGCCTGTGCACGAAGAAGAAGAGTTTGCGCGCTCGTAAGGTGAGGCGATGGCGGCAACGGTGAAGTGGGAGTTAACGATGTATAGACACAGGAAGGGGCGATCACGGATCCAGCCCAAAGATGGCGGTTGGCGCCTCGCCTCCTCGCCTTAGAACCAACTCATCGGCGGCTAGATCCGCGAAGCGGCGAGATCCGATCTCACGCTTGGCGGCTCAGCGGTGCGAGATGACGGCGTGCGAGAGGAGGCGTGGGAAGAAGGCCCTACCAAACACCGGCCTAGAGACAGCCAAATCCGGCCGCCTCTGGCTCCCCTCGCGTTGCCTCCACCCGCCGGGTCTCTGATCCTAGCCAGATCCGCGATGGAGATGGGTAGATCTGGCCCAAGCCGCCCGCCCGAATGGCTGTGGGAGGTTCTGCTAGCGGCCTCCGGCTCCCCTATGTCACCTCCTACCGTCGACTTCACGATGCCACTCCAATATCGACTAGATCCACCGAGGGGATGGGCATATTTGGCCTACACTGCTAGCACAAGCAGCTGCGAGAGGCTCCGCTGCTGCCGCCGCTTGCTGGTGACGGTAGCGAGGGGGAAACGCGGCGATGAGGGGGCTCTTCTTTGGGCGGCAAAGTTGCCCCTTGAGTCGCCTGAGAGCGACCCCGCAGTCAGGACAGGTCTATCGGGAAAGAACTCGTGCATGACCTAATCGATCTATCAGATGACGCAACACTATTGCTAGCTATCAACATTCACTCTCCCCATCCCAACCCCCTCTTTACCACACCATTGTGAAATTGGGTTAGTTTGCCTCCTCTATTTGAAAGTATGTTACTGTGCAGAACAATAGTGCCTCCCTTACTGGTCTTATTTTAGCGATCTGCTTCGATCGATCGGCCTCAGAAATTTTTGGCATATATAGTGCCTTTTCAACTCATATTTACAAAAATAGTCGTATGTGCGTAGCAATGACAAAAATAGCACTTCTGTCATCTGGTCATTGGGCGGCAGCACCTTGCAAGTGACACGTGGCTTATCCGAGCATGGCCACCGGCGGTAGGCGCCTACCACCCCTCCACAAAATAGCAGGTAATTAAGCTGGCTAAATAGTCGGCTTAATTACTTACCTAAATTTGTAATTTATATTTTATATTGTTTAAATTTTTAAATATGGCAAATGAGCTTAAAAATTACAAAATTTTATGCACCGATTCCTGACATAATGTACTTCATTGTGTAATTTTTTGACAATTTTATCTACTTTGAATATTGCTCAAACATTCATACGATTTTGATAATTGTAGGAGCTATTACATATAGCAAACGAGCTCTAAAAATTATGTTATTTTATGTAATGTGTCCCAACATAGTCAACCTAATTATGTAATTTTTTGAGAATTTTATGTGCTTTGAATTTTCCATGTTAATTCATGTTATTTTAATCATAATTAGCGATATGCGATGCTCATTTAATTAGCCTGCATGCGTGATTGTAGTTGGTTTGTTAATTATAAATCGAGGTAATGATTCAATTTAGTTTGGACTTGATTTATGGATTTGGAACCTTAGGATTTGGTAATAAGATGGTAACAAAGGGACTTTCTTTTGAAGAATTGAATGCAAAAAGACGACAGCATTTGATATTAGGAATCAAAATAAACTTTATAATAAAGCTAAAAATAATATGACACACAGGGTTTGGTTACGCGTATAAGAAATAACATCGTACACGATGGGACAAACTAAATTACTTCTACAATACATATACTCTTTTTTGGAATGGAAATAAATTTGACCTTCAAGAGACTAGTTCAGAACGGTCCGGCCTACTGCATAGACCAGAGCTATTTTCTCTTCCTTGTGAGTTCAACGTTGAACTTCTCGATGGCCTTTTTGGCCTTGGCCACCATTTCCCTCTTTTTCTCACGCTTCCTCTCGTGAGTCTCGCGCTCTCTGCGCATGCACGTCTCGAGATGAGCTTTCATCTCCCGATGTATACGCTCGATTTGCTCGTCATTGCAGCACTCCTCTCATATCTCGTAGGCCCTTTTGACATTCCACTCCTCGTAGTTGAGAGTCCACTAGTCGTGTGGTTAGATCTCTAGGTCGATCTACTTGTGGTAGGCACGTAGCGGTTCCAAGGATTGTGGGTAGACAGAAGAGATTATTAGTGCATACTTTAAAAGAGAAATAGTAGCGGGAAACACATTGTAACTGGTTCTTGTCGGTTGATGATAGCTACTCGTGTCCCAACGGCAGTGGGATAGTCACAGGAATAGTTCACGTAGCCCTCGTAACGCATGCCCAGGCTAAGGTGTTGCGTAGACTTAAAGAAATTGCATGGGTCCCTACACCAACAGAGGGGCAGCGTCTCCCTCTCGGGTGGGTGTTGTGGTGAACGCTCGGTTGGAACATTCAGGATGAACATGCTCCTAGGGGTGGCGCCATTGCGGGGAGGTGACCTCCTGGCACACTTCGCTTGTTTGTCATGTGCCGTAGCAGCCCTTGCTTATTCGTCACGGGCTGTAGCTGACCTTGCAAGTTCGTGGGTCTCCTGCCATTGCTCATCATCTTGTTCCATTGCTTCTTCTACCTCTTGTCCGTCCCACTCTGGTGTAGTGTTGGGTTTGGTTGTGTAGTGTTTTCTCCCATATTTCTTCCACCTCCTTTTATAAACCAAAGGATTAGTATGGTGTGGTTAATTTCATGTCACTACCCTGCGAGGCAGAGTGTTGCACTGTGTCCGTGCCTTCCACTCTCGCTTACTCCCTCTGAGCACACTTATTCGTGTGTTCGTGCCGTCCCCCTCGCCCGCTCTCTCGTGCGCAGACTTGTCACTCTGTCCGTGTCGTCCCACTGGCCCACTCCCTTGTGTGCACATTTGTCACTCTGTCCGTGCCGTCCCCCCTTGCCCGCTCTCTCATATGCACACTTGTCACGCTATCAGTGCCACCCCCTGACCCGCTCTCTTGTGCGCATATTTGTCACTTTGTTCGTGCCGTCCCCCCTCGCTCTTATCCTCGTGCATACACTTGTCACTGTGTCCGTGCCGTCCCCCTTGCCAGTTCCCTCTACACATACTTGTTCGTATGTTCGTGCCATCCCCCCTCGCCCGCTCCTTCATGCGCACACTTGTCACTCTGTCCGTGCAGTCCCCCTCGCCCGCTCCCTCGTGCGCACATGTGGAGATGTTTGCACCACGGTTGTCCCCTGTTGTAACTAAATGGTTGACACGTCATTGCAAAATTGATACGTACATGAATTAATTCAATAAACAGATAGATATATGAAATCATGACACAGAATGACGACTAGACGAGCTCGGTCTATTGGGGCAATCTCTCATTCAGTGCCTATATGTCTTGCCTTGTTCGACGCCCCGTCATTCCGCACTCTCTTCATCCATATGTCCCATGTAATTGTAATTCCCTAAAACATGCATGTTGTTAGGCTGTGTGCCATGTAAACCCCTTCATTTGTATGTTCTATGCTTGTTCAATACATGTGGACGTCTCTAGGTTAATGCACACGACGCAACGTTGAAACAGTCAACATGCAACCATCTACTACGTTATAAGCATGGATATGCATTAGACATACCTAAATGATACAAAGCACCACATATAACAACACAAATGAAAACAACACCCGCAACACTACACTGTCAAGATAACAACGAACAAAGATGTCTGAGCATCGCACATTGCTAATTTTGATTAAATTAACACAAAGTAACATGGTAAATTCGGAGTATATAAAATTCCCCAAAAAATTACACAATTAGGTTGACTATGTCGAGAGACTTCACATAAAATTTCGTGATTTTTGAAGCTCGTTTGCTACATGTAACAACTCCTACAAATATCAAAATTGTATGATTTTTTGAGAAACATTAAGAGTGGTTAAAATTGTCAAAAAATTACACAATGAAGTACGTTATTTCATAAAGCTGCATAAAAAATTTCATAATTTTTTTATCTTATTTGCTATATTTAAAATTTCAAATAAATATAACATATAAATTATGAAATTAGACAATTATCTGCTTAATTACCTGCTGTTTTGTGGAGGGGTGACAGGCACCTGTCGCTCGGTGACCGGGCTCCGGTAGGCCACGTGTCACTGCAGGGTGCTACCGTCCAGAATATACGTTGGAAAGAATAATATATATATATATATATATATATATATATATATATATATATATATATATATATATATATATATATATATATATATATATATATATATATATATATATATATATATATATATATATATATATATATATATATATATATATATGCCTAGGCACCCATATCAATACTGTTGATTTGCTTTGAGATTATTAACGTTTGATGTGGGTATCTTTATATACCCATAAAAGTATATTTGAGATGTCAAACTCAGAAAAAAAATTAAATTCAACTTCAGTTTAATTAGTTTGAACTATTTTTTATGGTATATACTCACTGTAGTCGCATTGAACTCAAAAGTAGTTCAAACTAGTTTGAACTGAGTTCAAAACTTACTTACCATAAATATATCAAGGGTATAAAATATTTTCATACCCAAACTCAAAAAAATTATTAATCATACACGTGTATCGGATGTGGGTGCCTAGGCACCTATGTGCCTTACATAATAGGACGCTGAAATAGGACATCAGGGTGCCCGGGCACAAAGTCTCCCTGCCTTTAGATTGCTTTTAGATGTGTGCAAGTGCAATGATATATAATATCAAGATGGAAAGTCTTAATTATGAATAGAAAGTCTCAATCATGATGGAAAATCTTAATTATGGTGCCTCTGTTATATATATATATATATATATATATATATATATATATATATATATATATATATATATATATATATATATATATATATATATATATATATATATATATATATATATATATATATATATATATATATATATATATATATATATATATATATATATATATATATATATATATATATATATATATATATATATATATATATATATATATATATATATATATATTCTCGGCCTCGGATGGGATACGGATCAAGGAAAAGTACCTAGATCACGTATAGCCCTAATTAATCGCCCCGTAATCGCATTGGTTCGCAGATCGTAATCGAGGCCAGTGAGGATGGCTGACTTCAATGTCACGTTAAGTGCGATTTGGAAAGATCCTGTCCTCGATCCGATGGGTGATGGAGCTGCACTGTGCCCAAACATGGAATTGACTATACGTATACAAGGCGGATCAGTTTTTTTGACCCCTCGTGTGTTAGCGTCCATCTCGTCGTGGTCTGCATCAGCCAATCAGCGCTAAAAAGCAGAGATGCTTCTTCTAGAATTCTTTTTCTGCGGCACAGCTTAATTGCACCGGTGATTAAACTGATAGCTGACCTTTTATAGTTGCATTATGTATCATTTGAAGTGCTCCTTTTTTCTTTTGTAATAACATTGTACAATGGCAGTATATGTCCAATCGATCTACTGTATGCATGCTTACAGTGACCCGACATGTCCATAACTGATATTAGCAGCCGGCCAAAATATAGCCATAGTTTTCTTGATACTATTCCAATCTTGATATCGTTTTCTTGATCAGAAAGTAGTATAACGTAGTAATTAAGTAGGCTTCAAATATTTTTTTTGGAAAGAATAAGTAGGCTACAAATATAGTTGGGAGTAGTAATTAAATCAGAGAGTAATTCTGGATGACGCTCAATTATTTCATTCTGGAGGTGGTGATCAGGCCAAAAGAATGGAGATGAGGACACCGGCTAAGTTGGTCATGCCTATGTCCACAGTGCACTAGCCCACCTTGTGAATTGCTGCTTGTAAGTTGTATTTGTGGACCATATCTTAATGCCGTGGCCTCATGGGCGGATGGACCCGTGTATTCATAACAACTTTGTGTTTCACAACCTTGGAGGGGTTTTCTTTCGGATGGACCAGGGCGGTTTGGGCCAAATCGGCTGCGGTAATGGCTGAGCTGCCTGTAATTTCTGAACGTTCGGCCTATGGGCCTTCCGGACGTAACACACATGAACGTCCGGGCCATGAAGTGATGATACACAAATAATTCAAGGTCCAGCCCAATCGACAACAATATGGATCAAGTGGATTACCTGTAATGACCTGGGCTGCCTGTAATGTTTGAAAATCTCTACTACTTCAAAAAAAAATTAGTTAGTGACGGTGCGTTCTTCCTATGCCTCTTCGCTGCTGTTCAATCTAACCATGAAGATCTGAATCATCCCTTCCTACTCGCACAGCGAGCCCTACAATGCATGTTCCCTTCAACTGCACGACCCCACGTTCACTTCCTTCACCACCCCTTCTCCTCCCCAGTCGCCGCACGCCATTCCCCACCCTAGGCACCGAACGCCATCTCCTCCGTGCTGCTTTCTCTTGATCCTCTGCGCTCGCTGAGACCCTCTCCTCGCCGCCCGCCACCTTCTAATAGCGGCTCACTTGCCCATCGCTTGTCACACAGCAACAACTACTCCAATTCAGTCCTTGAAGGAGAAACAAACTTCTTTAAGATTCCAGAGATACCACGCCAGCCACGTTAGGGCTCCACATCTGCCATGCCAAGTATGCAGATTAGCCTGGAGAGATGTCCATCACGCTACGCCTAGTGATCTTGGTGCCTACCATGCACTGCCACGACAGAAGGTGTGACCTGCCAGGAATGGGGACTCTCCTGTTGTAACTGCCCAGGTTTTTATTAAAAAAATAGTAGTAAAAATTTAAAATAAAAATAAGTGTTTTGGTTGCCTGAGTTTTAATTTTGTTTGCCCTGATTTTCTACTTTTAAAAAGGCTAGATTTTAAAAAGTAATTTAAGTAAAAACCAAAAAAATATTAAAGAAAGGATATTTTGAATTCCTGTAAAAATCCTAATTCAAATTAACTGCTTGGATTTTTTGGCTTTTATCTAGATTTTCTGTGATTCTCTGGAGTGTAAAATCTAATTTCAAATTTAAAAAGTATTTTTATTATAAAAATATAACACCAAATTAAGTTGAAAATATTTTACCTAAGTCCAAAATGGTTCCAGGAATTTTTATGAGTTTTTTTAGAATTTTTGGGCTTTATTTGCTATTTTCCAAGCTTTTATTGAATTACCTGGCATTTCTGAAATTGAAACAAGATAAATTTCCCTCCCTTTATTTCGGGCCGACACGTGTCTGGCCCGAATTTATTCCCACGTGCCACACGTCACCATCTGCTCGCGTCGCGCCTCCTATCCTCGCTCTCCTCTGCCCGGACCCACCTAGCAGCCCCCGACCCGCCCTCTCTCCCCTTCTCCCCACCCCCACCCCACCTGTTAGCTCCCCCTTCTTCCCCGCGTGAGCTCTGTTGGCTCTACCATTTCCGCCACCCCTCCCGCCTTCATTCTCCTCTGCAGCGGCCGATTTTCTTTCCTTTCTTCTCCCTTACTTCACGTGCTCGATTCCCGCACCCAACTCCCCCATTTCCGCACCTGCTTCCTCCCTCTCCCCCCACGATTGCCGCCGCCCCGCTTCATCTCTGGCGACAATTAGCGCCGTCTGCCCCTTCACGCCCTATAAAACCCCCCGGACTTGCCATTCCTTACTCCACCCCTCTCCCCCTTCCTATCCCTCTCTTAGGCACCGGAGCCCTCCCTCATTGCTCACAACCTGCCTAGAGCTCTGGCCAGCTCTCCGCCGAGAAATCATCAGCGAAGAAAGACTCCCCGAGCCTCAGCATCAGCACCCCTCACCTTCCCCACACCCGAGCAAACCTCCTCCACCTCTCCGTCGAGCACGAGCGTCGCTCGATGACCTACTTCGCGCGGTGACCCGTGTGACGCTGCCGCTTCTCTCTCAACGCTGGTCATACCCTCTGTCTCCGCACCCCGCCCGAAGACTTGAAACGCACGCTCTATCCCCCACCACTCGGACAGGCATCGACAAAGTCACGACCACGAGGTGGTCAAACGTCGATGAAGTTTCAACCCGAGGTGGTTGGACGAGTGTCAACAAAGTTGTGACCACGAGGTGGTCGAGCGTCGATGAAGTCTCGACCCCGAGGAGGTCGAACAAGTGTTGATGAAGTCACAACCATGAGGTGGTCGAGCGTCGATGAAGTCTTGACCCTGAGGCGGTTGGACGAGTGTCAACAAAGTTGCGACCACGAGGTGGTCAAGCGTCAACGGAGTCTGGACCACGAGGTGGTTGTAGAATGCCTCATGACTATGTCAATCATGACATAGTTGTGGGCATCAACGAAATCCTGACCATGAGGTGGTCGGACGAGTGTCGACGAAGTCGTGACCACGAGGTGGTCGAGCGTCTACGAAGTCTCAACCCCGAGGCAGTTTGACGAGTGCTGATGAAGTCACAACCATGAGGTGGTCAGATGGGTGTTCATTGCCATTAGCGTGGCGAACTCCCTAGTGGGATGCGTGAAGTGCGCAAGGCTCACTGGGGTTATCGCCAGTGCCGAGGACTCCCCAGTGGGATGCGTGAAGCATGCGAAGCAGTGCAACCACACATGCTTCGCCCCGTGCTGCTATTTATACTTCGTAGAGTTTGCGTGGAGACCGTGGAGTCCACTCGGCTATTTATACTCTGTAGAGTTCGTACGGAGGCCGTGGACTCCCCGACTATTTATACTCTGTAGAATTCACGTGGAAGCTGTGCACTCCGCATGGCTATTTACACTCTGTAGAGTTGCCTAGGATGGCTAAGTTTCTGAATCTTTATACTCCGCAGAGTACGCTGGGTGCGAGGCCACCGTGCAATTTATTTATACTCAGTAAAGTACACCGGAGCGCGAGGCCACCATGTAATTTTTTATACTCCGTAGTGTGGCTTGGGACACATGAGGTTCCCATTGCTTTATACTCTACAAAGTACGCTGGGGGCGAGGCTGCTATGAGATTTGAGCACAAATTAGATCAAATTGCGACCTGACTGGAATGCTAAGGCCAACAAGTACTAAACATCATGCATGCATACTATACGACCTATTTGAAGTTTCTCTACCTTCTTACCTTTATAGCGCTTTCCTTCCAGCCAGTCAAAATCCAACGGATCTCTTTCATTGCAGCGACTCTTCCTCGTGCAGCTTCTTGTGCGGTCCCCCATAGATGATGCCAACTATTGTGGTATGAGCACAACTGTGGGTAGAGGGTACCTCTTTCTCCCTTAGGGGATATGGAACTAAGGGAACTAAAACCAACCGACTGAGATAGAGAGAGAGAGAGAGAGCTAGTGTAAAATGAGTGGATATGGTCATCTCATACCTCTCTTAGGAGTTTATATACATGAATGGGCTTAATAATTACAAAAGGTAAGAGTACATTGGTACATTACTTTATACATATATCCCTATACTATTTGGCCTATTGCAAGGACTAGTCGTACGGGGCTGGGCCACCCCCACAACATTGCCCAAATGAGGATTTCACTGTTTGGAGCACAAGAATTTCACATGATATATTGCAAAAAAGAAGGATTGCAGGTGAAAATCGTAGGCAAGCCTTCAACTTTCTATTCTCAAAATGGTGTTGCAATTTAGTGTGTATATCCACTTTCTGAAATAAGACTAGTCCATTTCGGCTTTTCAAATTTAGGACCTAGATAACTCCAATCCCTCGTGCCAAACAAAGGATCAGTCATAGAAAATGAAAAACGAATGCTCAAACACCAACATACCTTATAATTTCCACCATATAATTGAGCACAATTCACATTCAAGAATGCTGGCATACAATAATGCACACAGGTAACACAGCCATGCAAATTATAGTTGACAATAACCTTTGCTGTTCAGGTTGAAGTACATAGATACAGAGGTGTTTGCTTGCTGCTAAGGGATGGGAGCATTTCTGGTCGAGGAAGGATTGATGTCTTGTAACTTATGTCCACATTGTGTAATATTTGGGAAGGTTGTTGGATAGATTTTTTTGGTATATGATATGGTTAGTTGATGTTTGTATTTTGTAGATGATTATTTATTACCAGGAACTTGAATCGAGCCTTACATTATGGAAAATTGAAGATAATGTCATTAATTTTAACTAAAACAAAAGTATGCGTATGGGTTCACTAAATTGATTTATTATTATGCTCTTCTCTTTTTTCTGTTTACAGCGGTGGGTTTGCAAGGAACGGGATTACTAGATACGCTATAGATTACAATACAATATAATATGTTAACATTCTTTTGAGTTTATTTGTGATATCAATTATTTAAGATCCATTGCAATATACAAGTATTCGGCTAGTCATAAAAAAAAAAGGGGAAATAAGGAGGTTTGTTCCGGACGTAATATTCAGGAACGTCCTGTGAAACTTCGGGACAGAGAGCCCACATGCAAAAGTCCAAAAATACCACAGCGGCGTTGCCGCCGGCCCTCGTACACGACGGGACTGGACGGGACCTCGTCGGCGCAATGCCGAGAATGGATTGGGCTACATGTTTCCGGGCCCAGAATTTTGCACTCCGGAACTTCTCCAGCGGAAACGCCCGATACCAGCATAGTTACATTCTTACATGGATTTATTGGATTGGGTCATCGGCTATCGTTTTCATCGCGTATTGGGTCATTGGGCGGGCTCAGGCCCAATACAGATGTTACCACTGGCAGGTAGGGCCTTTGCCTTGGCGTAAAGACAGGCGTATCAACGTCTCACCAGGACTTCGATACTCGGTCCGTCTTCTGTCAATTTTCAGATTGCCCGTGCAGTACAAGCAAAAGAGCGTATCAAGTAGCGCAAATCCACAATGCAACTATCCAAAAAAAAAACTCCGGCTCATCGGAATTTTACCGTCTACACACTCGTTCTAAGTGAGAGCGAATATATATAATTCGATCGATGATGATTCTTCTGTTAGAAAGGTTCGAACTGGTGTCGTGTCATGTGACAGAACTTTCTCAACCAAAATGAGAAAACGAACTGCTGGTAGTTGCCTAGCCACCGCATCTACGGAGACGTGCAACCTATACACGAGCTCTGGGGCCCTCAATGGCAACTTCATGAATCAGTTCTCGTGATGTATGCTACATAAGCTTCAGTAGCTTTCATTCAACACGATGGGATCCATGATGAGGCATTGGCATCTGATGATCCCTCTCATCGTCCTTGACTGACACTACAAGATAGTTAGAAACAACAGATGATTAAGTTTTATCCTTTCTTTTCAAATGCCAATGTGATAATGCCGTTTTTAACTGCTACAATTATCACAGTGAGACAGCCTAGTTAGTTATACTGAAACCAATAACTAACAGGTTAATTCATACAATATCAAAGCATCATACGTAGAAATTTGTAATCTGAATTAATGTTTAAGGAAACAATGTACTAGCACTGCAGCAAAGGAGTAGTTAATCAATCTCGGTTAAGTGAGTCAGGCATCTGCCCACCGTAAACCGGACTGCTCTCCTTGCTTCCCACCTAAACAAAACCAAACACAAGCCAGAGCCAGGCGGAAGCATGGCGGGAAGGAGACGGTTTGGCCGGCCGTTTTTTTTTTCCTTCGTTCACCTCCTCTACTCTTGGCGCCAAAGCAAAGCCGTTAGATTATTGGTCAACATCTCGAACCCAACTCGCCTCCTCCCTCCACCCATTTATCGATCCCTCGAGGCGCGAACCAACCATGCCAATGCCCCTCCTCCCCCGCGACGGACCATCACAATGCGGCTGCCTTGGTCGTCGGCGACGCTGGGAACAAGCCGCGGCGGCGGCGGCGGAGGCTGGGTCTCCGCGTTCACGATGCGCGCTGTGGCGCGCATGTCGAGGGCGCGGTGGTTCATCTTCCTGAGGCGGGTGTACCAGTACCAGAACGGCCCGAGGTCCGACCTGGGCTCCAACCCCTTCAACTCGCCCGGCTGGCTTGCCCTCGAGCTCGGCATGATCGTCGCGCAGATGGTCGTCATCACCGCCGTCGTCGCAAGCTCCCCCAAGGAGCGCCCCGCGTGGCCGCTCCGGCTCTGGGTCGCCGCGTACAACGTCGGCAACGTGCTCAGCCTCCCCCTCCTCTATTGGCGCCACCGGCACTCCTCGGCCGCCGGCCGCGGCGACTCCCTCTCGGACGACCCTGAGACGCACGACACCAATGACGCTCTAAGGTTCAAACGTAACATCGCCTTTTCTGGCAAAGCCGAAATTTTATACTGAAATCAAACAGGATTAAACGATACGTTTTTTTTTCTTGATGAAAATCTTGTTGATTGCAGGAACAGCTCGTATCTGATGAACAAGGCGCGGGCGTTCCTGGAGCTGTTCTTCGCCATGTGGTTCGTGATGGGCAACGTGTGGGTGTTCGACGCGCGGCTAGGGTCGTTCCACCGCGCGCCGAGGCTGTACGCGCTCTGCATCGGCCTGCTCGCCTGGAACGCCGTCGTCTACTCGCTCCCCTTCCTCCTCTTCCTCCTGCTCTGCTGCTTCGTCCCGGTCGTCGGGTACGCGCTCGGGTACAACATGAACTCGGCCTCCGTCGGGCGGGGCGCCTCCGACGAGCAGCTGGGCGCGCTGCCGCGGTGGCGGTTCAAGGAGCCCGACGTGCCGAGAGACCGCGAGAACGATGATCAAGTGAGTACATGCATGTTAATTTCGCGCATAGGGTGTTCCGGTGTTGCAGATTTTCAGGCACGTAATGATCAGGGTAGCAGCAACTAGCAAAGATAGTAGCATTTATGCGTCGTGGTGAGGTCCGAAAAAGGAGTACACAAAAAGGGATAAGCAGGAAATCACCAAACAAATGATTGGCAAACTCGACAATGGACCAGAATAGGATATCACAAAAAAGTGATAAACGTGCGTCCGAAACTAGAACAGGGCTCCCTTTTTGGACGATACTAACTTCACTTTCTCGGATGGCGCCTAAAATAAGAATAGAAGCACCTGATCCTGCTATTAGTAACTATGCAAACATGAACTAATCCTAGTTAGTGGATTTTTGGTTTGTATCCTTCAGCTTTCAAACAATATTTTTTAAAACAGAGTCTACTAGTTGATTATAGTACACATTATACCGAACTTAGCTATACCGGTCAAAATCGCATACGACTATCTCCTTCTTCATAATATATCTCACGGATAGACTTAATTCAAAAGCTATAAACCAAAAGTCATAGAACACAACTCAAATAACTCACCCAATGACTATAAAAATAAAGGATCCCCTGTGAGCTGCATCAACTAATAGCATTTTCGTTGGTTCGATGGATGTGCTTAATTTGGCCCAACCACTGCAGGGGTGCTGCATATGCCTGGCGCATTACAAGGAGAGGGAGGATGTGAGGCAGCTGCCGTGCACACACATGTTCCACCTGGAATGCGTGGACAGGTGGCTCAGGATCATCTCCTCTTGCCCTCTCTGCAAGCAAGAGCTCAAGTAGTGCGTGACGTCTACTCGATCGACTCCTATCTGTACGGCGCCGTCGTCCGGTGATCGATCAGTAGAGCTTGCATTCCAAGCCAGGGATCGATCGGATCGGATGGCGCGACCTATACTGCGCGCGCGGTTCGACGCATGCCTCGCACCTCACGAAAACTCTCGCACCAACGATCTACTGACCTAGACGCTGACACGCGATTGATACACCTGCAGGTTGCACGCCTCAAGATAGGTCAGGCTCTTGATAGGTGGAAAATGTGTAAAAAAAAAAAGGTAATTTTATGGTGCTTTTTTGGGCCCGGTTCCTATACAGCTTCACCTTAGCCAGTTGAACCAAGAGTTGTTTGGTTGTGATTGGACCTGACATCAGAATGATGGGTTTGGCACGATTTTGAGCTAGTCCAGACTTAGGCCGAGAGGCATAGAATTAAAGCCTGATGACCCAGGTTGGTTGGGCCAAACCTGTCCAGTTCAACAGAATAGCACGTGTTTGGTTGTTAGGCCATTTTAGGGCCTAAAATACTGGAATGCGCATGGGCTGATAGCAGCCAGGCTTGACAGAGACGGGCTTAATTTATTAGGTCAGTCCTGGACTGAGAATTAAATGTTGGCTCAAGGTTGCCATCAAGCAACCCACCCACCGGGTTCGATCCTTCAGACGTATGGATTTTTCTAGCATATTTAACATTGTATGTATAAAAATAGTCATATATATAGCATATTAATAAAAATAGTATTTTTACTGTCCGATAACCGGACGGTAGTGCGCATGGGCTGATGCATAGCCGCTGCCGTCTCGTGGCAGGATGGCAGGCGGCCTACCGTCCCACCACCAGACGGCAAGGACCCGCTGACCCACCACCAGGCGGCAGGTCATTAGGCCAACTGATTAGCCGGCCTAATATATGTTCTAATTTATTTTTTTATGTACTATTTGTTTGAATTTTCAAATATAGCAAATAAGCTTAAAAAATTATAAAATTTTATGTGCAGTCTCCTAACATAGCGTACTTAGCTATATAATTTTTTGGTAATTTTATCTGCTGTGAATATTGCTCAAAAATTCATACGATTTTGATATCTCTAGGAACTGTTACATATAGCAAATAAGCTCCAAAAAGTACGACATTTTGTGGGAAGCCTCCCGACATAGTCTTAGTAATTGTGCAATTTTTTTAGAAATTTTATGTACTTCAAATTTACCACGTTAATTCATGTTAATTTAATCGTGAAATTAATGATGCTCAGGCATCTTTTGCATTTCATATATTATAAATATTTGTAGAAGTACATGTAATAGTACAAAAAAAGCATCACACAGGATGCGATATAGCTTACCCATCTGAACCATTGCTATCTCCTCGCCGCGTCTGCCTCCCGTGCGTGGCCTTGTCTTTTGTTGAGCACGAGCATGTCCCGTGGGGTACATCAGCCGGTCCGGAGGTTGCGTCTTGGTTCGGAGGAGGTATAGAGACCGTTCTGTTTGCTCAGTGGCTGGCAGTGGTCCAATAGGCTCAAATACAGTAGATTGGGTCTGGTAAGGGTCGGTGTGATCTAGCTAAGACATGTCGAACTGCGAACGATCAGCAATAATGCCATGAATGAAGGACTCTAAAAATCCCCCTCGTGATGCGAAGGAGTTCTCACCTTGACCGTACAATGTGGCAGCGAAGCCGGAGGAGCTCTGCCCATCGAAGTCTCCAAACCCTATGTATAGTGTGAACGTTGAGCTCTACCCTGCGTACGCTGCAAACCTTGGCATTGTGTACCACTCTCTAGAAGCATCCGGGAGGCCCATATTATCATCGGTGGACTTGACGTCACCCCTACGTTGAATTGGAGGCTGCAAGATGAAACAATGTTAGTCACAATAAATATTTCGGATGTACAATGCGATTCTTATACCACCTAGATGTACAACGAAGATGAATGACGGGGAGCGGTAGTCTGTGTAGGTGGTGCAGACATCAAAAGTGATGCATCTCGATGATGAACCTATGGCGGGAGAACACCATGATGTTAGTGGAACGTAAGGCTTAACAGGAAAACAAAACGTATGTTTGTATACAAGTTATCTCCTCGTTGATATGGCCTGCTGATGATCGATGGCTAGTACTACAACACCGCGCAGACTCGGTAGATTACAATGGCTGGCCGGACTCACTAGGTCGCGATGACCTGGTGGGTATGTGCATGGTGTAATCCGTCAAACGGCTGCAGCTCAGGTTATGCACTATTTTTTTGGCCTGCTTTAGGATATACTTCAAAGTATTCTGCACGATCGGTGGTGTGTCTGGGCTAATGAGGGCTGTCTTGAATGCGCTTGCGATGCGTTGCACCTGTTCCAACAAGTGACATATGAAACAGGTTTAGCAATGACCAGTATGAATTCCGTAAATGAATCTCAGAAATCGCAACTGTCTTACGCTGTCATACTGCCACGAAGTGCTATGGAGATCGATCGAGTGTTGTAGACTGTTGTCATGCGTGAACTGCTCGGGGCGGTCTGGTGGACAAATGGTGAGTCTGTTGCGTGACTAGTGTACGTACCACTCCAGGTACTCGTCGTACATCTGGACGTCGTTCTAATGTTGCTCCATGACGACATCCAGGTGTGCCCTGTCCATCCATATCGTCGTCCACTTATGCTATATTGGTCGCCAGTCCGTACCATGCTGACCAACACTCAATTGCCTGCATTTTTAAAACCATCGATGTTACAGAGCAAGACATACAAAGTGTAAACATTATTCGGATGGAGTTTGACTCACCAATGTATGGCTCGCAGTAGGAACCTGCCGTCCAGAGGGGGCACGACCTAGTGGAAACCAAACTATTGCATTACGCGCTGCGGCGCGTAAGCCTCCACCATGTACGAGAACACCATATGACATGTCGCCCATAGCGTCACGTCCTGCAGGCATTGTAGGGATAGCCCATACGACAATACATGCTTCACAAAATTTAAAGTCCATGCCCTTGGCCCAGCACATATGGGCACTAGTTCACTGGAAGCCCATAGTGGGCCCGTCTATTAGGTCGGTGAACTTGCCAAACGGGTACACTGGCATCACGATGGTCGGACGCCCGATAGAGAAGTGCTTCAAATTCCACAGTTGCAGGAGCACATAGCACATGCACAGGTTGGGGTGATCACCAGTGCCGCGCTAGCAAGCATCACACAACCCCTGATATATGGCGCATAGGACAGCTAGTCCTCAGCTGTACTGAGGCATCGCCCCAAACTCCGCGTCAACCAAATACTCGACGAGGCGGATGAACTCAGTGTTGCAAATATCACTTATGTGTGCCTGAAAATATGCTCCAACCAAAAAGATGTAGAAGGTACGCGACGAGGTGTGTCCTGACGACCTCAAGTGGTGCATCCTGCAGGCATACAATTAAATTCTTCAGCCAAGCATGGGGGGCATCATGTGCACCCTTCGGGATAGGCAGGCTAAACTTGTCTACTAGCCTCCCTTCTAGTATGCCGGTGTAGGCGCTCGAACAAGTTCGTCACCCCAGAGAGGGAGACCGATCAAGAACGAAATATCCTGTAGAATGATCATCATCTCATCCCACCTAAAGTGGAATGTGTGCATATTGGGCCTCCACCTATCCACCAATGCTGCGAGCAGGCTGCCGTTGATAGTGAATTGGCATCCGATGGAGACCAGCCTCATAAAAGGCAATAAGCTCGTGGCCTGCAGGATTGAGACGTATAGCGCTCGTCCAGCTTCCAATGATCCCTCCCTGCCCGTAGCTTGAAGGGTCGAGGGCCAGCCGCATCACCCGTCATCCATGAGTGGCTCCGATAACGCTATGCGAAGATTGACAATGACAGTAAAATAATACAAGTTAGTGATTACATGCGTGTAATTATATACGAATAATTCATTAATTACCGACAATTCAATTACCCGTCTGAAAAAATATGAGTGATTTATTACCGTCATCCTTAGCACTTAATTGCTTAGCACTAACTAATTGCTACTACAGTTATTACAACTGCTTAATTACACACTACCGTACAATAACAAATTATAGATATTGTATGTACACAAAAAAACGAACTGTATCTACATTACTATGACCAACGTACTTCATAATACAAACTATATTAATTACGACTAACTAAATAACACTAATTAACTAGGACTATGGGAATAACGTCGAAAGCATATGATAAAAATTACCTATATTTCGGGATAAAGAATCAGTAATGGCGCGTCCTCAATGAGCTATGCATTAGTTTCTCAAAATAATTAGCTATACACTCCTAATTTAGAGAGTACCTTGCAACAAATAGGACAGACAAAATATTACTGCAAAGATTGATAATGACAGTAAAATACTATAAGCTAGTGATTACATGCATGTAACTACATACGAATAATTCATTAATTACTGATAATTTCATTACCCATCCAAAAAAATTACGAGTAATTCATTACTGTCATCTGTAGTACTTAATTACTTATCACTAACTCATTAGTTAACACTAACTATAAAAAGCATGCGATAAAAAATTACCTACCTTTCAGGAGAAGCAATTAGCACTGTTGCATCCTCCTGCCGCGTCCTTAATGAGCTATGCATTGCCTTCTCAAAATAATGAGCAATGCACTCTTAATTTTGAGCCACGACCGCGAGAATGCGCTTCTGCGATGAGCAACTGAGATAAGCGATGACGAACTACGAGAGGTCTGTATAAAATTCTTAGAAAATTATAAAATTACTATGACTATGTCGGGATGCTTCTCACAAAATTTCATAATTTTTTGGAGCTAGTTTGCTATATGTATCAGCTCCTATAGATATTAAAATTTTATGATTTTTAGCAACATTCATAGCTAATAAAATTACCAAAAAATTATACGCTAAGTACATTATGTCAGAAGGCTGCATATAAAATTTTGTAATTTTTTAGCTCATTTGCTATATATAAAAATTTAAATAAATAGTAAACAAAAAATAAATTAGGGCAAGTGATTAAGCCATCTGCTGGGGGTGGCAGGTCCCCTGTTGTCTGGTGGTGGGGCGGCAGCGATTACGCGTCTGGCCACCGGACGGCAAAAATTATATTTTTGTCAATACGCTAAACATACAACTATTTTTGTAAATACAGTGCCAAACATACTAAAAACTCGACACATATGTGCATTTAGTGAAAAGAAATATGTATCTACACTCTGTAAGGTATTAGACAAATCTAGGATTTATCCAGCGATCTTCACTCTAGATCTAACATATGTTTCAGTATGAGAGACACATGTGTGTGTGTGTGTGTGTGTGTGTGTGTGTGTGTATATATGGTGTAAATATGGTGTGCGTGAGTATGCGTCATACGTTTTAATCTAAAAAGAAAAATCAGGGCTGGAACATATTCCCCAACTGCTAGCTTCCGGGGCGGCCGGCTGCTACGGTGAGACAGTTCCACCACCCTTGGAACTCGTCGGACTAACGTACTCGCACGTTTCTACCACGAAGACGAAAACGTGGAAGACGAAAACGAAAAGAAGGCACCGAGTGATACTTCCTTCCGCCCACGGCAGTAGGAAGTTGCCGCTTCAAGTCGAAGCGCACGCTGGCACGGGCCACCCACAGTCGCACGCATGCATGCACACCCCTCTCTCGATCTCAATCTGGTCTCACGGTCCAATTCTAATCTTCGCCATGTGTTTTACCATCGGATGCGCCGTTCGCGTCCAGGTCAGTCACGTGACTAACAGGTCGCACGCATGCTGTGACCACCGCGAATACACCTAGCCAGTTTAGTCGCTGGTCACGGCACGCACCGTGAAATTCAGGCCTGCTTAAGTGCTTATTTCAACTTCAATTTCTAGTTTCCGATTTTTAATTTACTATTTTTTATTTTGTCTTTTTATAGACTTTTGGATTTTCTTATTTTTTTACATTTATTTTTTCTATATTCATTTGCATTATCCGATGGATTAATCTTTTTTATTTTTATTTTTTAAAATTTAATTACGCTAAATAAGGCACTAGCAGTTATAGTGAAAAATAAGCTAGCTACGATAAAAAAATAATAATTCATCGTCAAACTAAACACGACAAAGACATGCATACAGTGCATACAGTGCGACAAACATTCCCGCCTTCCGTGCCGGCGACGGCGAGGAGGCGCTAGTCGCTCGTCGTCACGTTTCCCATGCGCCGTGGGCCGGCGGCTCACGTTTTAATTTGTGTTTCAATTCTCAGGCAAGAGCATATGGACCAAAACTGCTTACTTTAAGGTCGATGACTTGGCCGCAACAGTGTGTGCCACTAAGATGCAGAAAAATAGTACGATGGATGTACAAGTTTAATGCGTGGTCTGACTAGGTAGGTTACGATGGATGTACAAGTTTTAAGGCGTCGTCTGACTAGGTAGGCACAATGATAGTAACGCATTAGCAGGCGAAGAGAAGTGTCACTCTTCTACTGGAGTAGTTGATACTCCCAACCGTCAGTCGTGTGTCCATTTAACATCAGTGATCTGAACTGCTCTTTTTCGAGGGGGAAAAAAGATCCGATGTAGCGATCGAAATTACTTTGCTGCTCGTGTATGTAACGAATTCTACTTCGCTGTTCATGTCGTGCAAAGGTAGACAACGTAGGTAATTTACCTCGGGCTGTTTTAACGCGTACACACTTGCCCTTTTTATCGCTTTATTCTTGTTACCTTTACTAACTTGCCTTTTACGACCACCCATCCGGCCGATTCCAACTGGATTGGACCGTGGACAGGGGAACCATGGATGGCAATCGATCGGCGTGGCGTCGATCGAAATCTACAGCCACGTGGCCTGTACACGACACCGGTATTGGGCCCGTCTCTGAGGAGGCATGGGGCGTTCCAAGGACAAATGCCACAATGTTCTATCCCACGTATTTCTGGTGAAAATGTTGCAGACTTCAGTACTCCGATCCTACTAGTGCATCAAACAACTACTCCTGTATCTACGAACGAACAAACGGTCCATGTCGTTGCTAAGAGCGATGATGACCATCAACATCGAAGCGTCGGACTTGATATTACTCACAATACGTACTGTGACGAGTGTGACAGCTGACAACGTACCAGTGGCCAGGTCAGGAGCCTGGTGATTTAACTTGGCCCTGCTTAGTTGAGCTGAAAAATAGTAATCTATGTCTAAAATATATTATAACTGGTAGAAATTACACTATAGTTGAAGGTGACTTATTTGACATAATTAAAATTAAAAAAATTTAAAAATAAAAAAATGTTAGCTCATCACGAACAACGCAAACGAATATGGGAAAAAAGAATAGGCAAAAAAGACAAAAGTTCAGAAAAAAATGAAATTTATAAATAGTAAAAAATAAATCAGAAATCAGAAGCTCAAGCTGAAATGAGCGAGGCGTTAAAAGCCGCATGTCCAAGAATGTTTTCAAAAGCATTTAACTTTTAATACTTTTGGATAGAGTAATGTGCAATTCAAAAGCATCTTTTCTTGAGTCAGCTAAATATTTTAGGACTTGAACCGGCAAAGGTCCCTGTAGCTACAAACCGGCCGCTCCAAACGTTTAAAAACTATGGCTTTTGACTTATTTTTGTAGGCTTTTAGCTGTAATTACATTATAACAGCTGCTAACTTTTTTTTTAAATAAAAAGAAAAATAGAAAGCATCGTTACATCTTTTAGAACAATACAAAACAGTAAGGAAAAAAGATCAAAAGGCCAAGATTACGAAACCAACATGTTTCAAATGGCTTTTGAAGCCAGAAGTTGAAACCATTTAGAGTGGAGCCTTGAGCATATAAAAGAAAAAGAAAAGGCAAAAAAAATGAGCCTACACGGGGCCAAACCACATTTTTTGAGTAGGAGTTTAATTCTCTCAAAAGCAGGAGTACAATCAAGAGCTTAAAGTCAGAAACCATTTGGAACGTGTTAGTTTTTTAATATCAGATTTTTTGTTTTTAGCTTTTTTTTTGTTTTTTGCCTTTTATTTTTCCCTTCAATCCTTTGCATTATCCGTGATGATATAATTATTTATTTTATTTTGTTCATATTTTTTGACTCCGAAAAGCTACTAGCCGCTATAGATCTACAGTGTATTTGCAGCCAAAATCTAATAGTCGAAACCAGAAGTCAAGGCTTAAAAGTCGTTTGGAGCAGCTCCTTTGTTTTTTTGGCTTTTTTATTTTTTCTTTAAACCTTTTGTGTTGTCCGTGATGATATAACGATTTTTTATTTTTTTTAATCTTTTTTGACTTCAAAAAACTAACAACAACTACAGTGCAATTATAGTTAAAAACCAACAGACGAAACCAGAAGCCGTGGCTTAAAAGCCGTTCTGAGTAGCCCCTTAGTTTTAGTTCAACTATTAATTGATTTTGCAAAGATTTGAAATGTGATTTGCTTTGCGTTCATTATCAACTGCTAGAACCTTTTACTTAGCAATGAGGGATTTGTTTGGAACAAAGGATTTTATGGTTATTTTTAAATAATATGAGAACCATAGGTAAAAATAAGTATAAAACAAAACAAACAACACATAGAATTCCCTTGAAATTGACAGCGAACAAATCTTAAGGTTCCCTTTCGAACGCAAAATTTTGTCGAGAATTTTGGGAGACTAGGCAGTATTGTGTGAACCCAAATGCAAGCACTATTACGACTCTTGACATTTTTTTTCTCCTTACTTGAATTTGTTTTGAGTCGTTTATTTATTTATTTATTTATTTGTTTGTTTTGATTCAAGAACTCCTTTCCGAAATTAATTAATTTCCCAGCGTGCCACCCCCGTCGTTACGGTCTCCGTGGCATCTCCCCTCCCGTCCTTAAATAAACGTGTGCCCACAAAATTGTGTGCAGAGCGAGCACTACAGAACTCACATCCTCCTCTCCTAATACTCATCCACAAAATTTTAGTTTTCTTCTCGTCTTCTCCTCCTCGCGTGCGCGTGTGAGGTGCGAAGGAGAGAGCAATGGCGACGGCGGCGGCGGTGGCCAACGGCTCTGGTGGCGACACCAAGGCCGCGTTCGCGGAGATATACAACAAGCTCAAGGAGGAGATGCTCGAGGACCCCGCCTTCGAGTTCACCGACGAGTCGCTCCAGTGGATCGACCGCGTAATTCCTCCTTCCCTTTCCTTCTCTCTCTTTCTTGGAGTTAGGCTGTTGGTTTGATCTGGTTTGGAGTGGAGGAGGCCTACATCATCGCATCAAAGCTTTGAATTTTTACCGGGTTTTCGGGGCTTTGGGCGATTGTGAAGGATCTGATGCCTGGCCGGTGAATTCTTCCGGTTCGTTTCAAGTCTGTGTTCCTAATAGTAGAATGTTATGGAGTCAGGGTTGGGTTAGCAGAGTAAGTAAACATGAAGGATTGTTTTTTAGATTGGTTTGGTGCGTTGGATTGCTAGGAAAGTCTGAGCAATTGAGTGATTAACACCCCCCCTCCCCCGCGGAAAAAAGAGAGTAGGAGTAAGTAAACATGAAAGAAGAGCCGGGTTTTTATTCTGGGTTAACTAATAGTTTGTCTAAGGATTGATCGATTTGTTAAGAAAGGCGAAATTACTGTGAGATTTGCAGTTGCTAAACAATAACTTTTTTCACTTATGGTCACATCAATTTGGTGAGTTCCTCCATGATTACTGACATTTGAGTTGTTCTTCCTGCTCCTTTGACACATTGAACCAATCTAAGGCTCACAAGGAGATGGAGATGTCATGTTCGTCTTTTAAAAAGGCTCACAAGGAGTATTGAATAGGCTACCGCTGGAGCATACTATCTAGGATTCACTTACGTTATAAGACTAAGCATACAAATTCCATAAGCTATAGTGTCAAAACTCCTTTTTTCCACAGTTCAATTTTAAATCCAGCAAATTATGAATGTTGTTCTGATGAATCATCAGTATATCTTAAACTTAGACACTTACTTGTCTTGAAGGACTTAAAAAAAAAAAACCAAAGTAGGTTGCTTCCTAGACAGAACCAAGTTGGTTACTTCGCTTTCCGTTGTTAAATTGACTTATGCCCATGCGAGGGTAAATCGAATTAAAAGGAATTATAAAAAATTTTAAGTACTGCCTATGGTCACAAATTCTTGTTAAAATCTGATCAATGGTATCATTATTGACTTCACAATTTATTGTGATAAAAAACTAACAGTTAAAGTCTTATCTTGGAGACTGAAAAGTCAAAACACCAATGGTTTCTGACTATTTTTTATGTTAAATAAGTCGATTACCATTGTTAGACAGTAGAGATATTATAGGTTCAGAAAAATGGTGGAGCATCACACATGTTTCAGTAGAGGTTGAACCTTGAGCTTGACCTTTTACAATTAAGCAAGTCGCACTTGTGCTAGTTAATTATTGTTGATGGATTGTTTCTGTTGGCTGTTGTTAATGGATATATATTGATGGTGTTGAATGGATGGGTGTTATAATTGGATGTTCTGTGATCATCGACTCTGTTCCCATATTTTTTTTGTGGTGTGAAGAAAAATATCCGTAGAAAGTATCTGTTGATGTTCTTTATTCAATTTCTGCTATTATGATTTAAGAACAATGTGTCACTATGTTGTACAGCCTTTTTCAAAATCTTTTCTTTCATTTGGAGTAGATGCTGGATTACAACGTGCTTGGTGGAAAGTGCAACCGTGGGCTTTCTGTCGTCGATAGCTACAAGATATTGAAGGGTGTAGATGTTCTGAGCAAGGAGGAGATATTTCTTGCCTGCACCCTTGGTTGGTGCATTGAATGGGTAACACTTTCTCCCCGTTGTTTTGGAGGTTTTCTGATAATAACTGAAAATCTCAGCTAAGTTGGCGCCATTGATGGTTCTTGATCATTTTGCAGCTTCAAGCTTATTTTCTGGTGCTTGACGATATCATGGACAGCTCCCAGACACGACGTGGCCAGCCTTGCTGGTTTAGAGTGCCTCAGGTCAGTTAATAAGCAACTATCCTTTCTATCTACCAAATTATTTATATAGTTTGTTATTGTGATGGCTGTGCTAAGGTTTTACTTCAGAAGGATTTAGTGTTAGCATCACCAATTGTTGGGGACCTGTTCATCTGTTTAGCAACCTAGTTTTATGTTCCACGTTTGTATTTGATCTCCTTAAGAGAAGTGATTTAAACTAGTGACTTATTGACTTTGCACAGTTTGTTTTTACATTTTTTTTATAACACACAAATGTTTTTGTGTTTTTACTTGTAACCTATGAAACCAACTACCTGTCTTTTGTTGTGCAATAGGTTGGCCTCATTGCTGTAAACGATGGGATTATCCTTCGCAACCATATTTCACGAATCCTTCAGCGCCACTTCAAAGGAAAGCCTTATTATGTTGATCTCGTTGATTTGTTCAATGAGGTAATCATATACTCTGCCATACATATATGTTAATGCCAAATTTACTTAATGCTTCTTACACTTGCCTGATGCCAAATTTACTTATATGTCTAGGTTGAGTTCAAGACAGCTTCAGGGCAGTTGTTGGATCTTATCACAACTCATGAGGGAGAAAAGGATCTCACAAAATATAACTTGACAGTGTAAGTTCATGTTGCAGTGACTTTTACACGCTTTGTTTCTTTGCATGATTTACTGTGTCTATGTTTGTAACCTTAGATGCTTTTTTTTTTATAAAAAAAGTGATAATTCTTCTTCCACATTGCCTGTGTAGCTTCCAGATGAGTTGTTTGCATTATTTCTTTAGTAGCTCAAAATTGGGATATCATCTTTATTTATTGATGATTTTTTAATGTTTGACATTTTGCAGTCATCGACGCATTGTGCAATACAAGACAGCATATTATTCATTTTATCTTCCGGTAAGAGTTAGCATTCTATATGAAATTTTATGTTGTCTGGTTGGTTACCGTTAATTAGATGCAAGTAGTGATGATATTCTACTTTGCCCAAGGTTGCATGTGCATTGCTGCTGTCTGGTGAGAATTTGGAAAACTTTGGTGATGTAAAGAACATTCTTGTTGAAATGGGAACATACTTTCAAGTCCAGGTAATTCTCTTTTTTTGGAAGTGGAAATATCATTAGTTAGTTTATATTGGACTGCCTCTGATGAATGAGTTCTTTTTATAGGATGATTATCTAGATTGTTTTGGAGATCCTGAATTCATTGGCAAGGTTAGTGCATATACCTGTTGCACTAACTTGAGTATAACTATTAGGTTGATTGCAGTCAAGGCCTATTTTCTTTATGACTTCTGATTTGATCTGTATGAACTCTTATCACAGATCGGAACTGACATTGAGGACTACAAGTGCTCCTGGTTAGTTGTGCAAGCTCTTGAGCATGCCGACGAGAGCCAAAAGCGCATTCTATTTGTAAGTGCTATTGACTTGGTACCTTTACGAACCTGAAGGGCACACAGTCTGAACCCTACATGTCTGATCAACAGGAAAACTATGGAAAGTCGAATCCTGAGTCTGTTGCAAAAGTGAAGGATTTGTATAAAGAACTTAATTTGGAGGTTTGTCTTCAGCATTCTTTGTATTTATCATTTATTATCATCATCACTTGAATAGTCCACTGTGCATAGCATGCACATTTGGCATAAAGAATGAGCATCCCTGATGTCTTGATTAAGAACAAAACGTTACACGTGACTGGCGCCTCATTTGGTTGAAGATGCCTGAAACAATATCCAAACCTAGGCATATTCATTTAGCCATGCCAGAAACTGACACCCTGTTGTTATGTTCTATTTTTTGTTGACATCCCTTTCTCATTCTTATGCTCCAGGCGGTATTTCATGAATACGAGAGGGAGAGCTACAATAAGCTGATTGCCGACATCGAGGCCCAGCCGAGCAAAGCAGTTCAGAACGTTTTGAAGTCCTTCCTGCACAAGATCTACAAGAGGCAGAAGTAGAGCTAGCTCATGGAGAAGCTGTTCCATGGTTGCTTGCTTCGGTAACTAGAGTTGATGTGGACGAGTGACCCCTATGTTATGTGTTTGATGGTTGTGTTTGTACCGTACAGTACATTGTGCTACTCCCAACAGTAATAAAGCGCAGTGCTATTTAGGGGTGTGTGAACCTCGTGTGTCATTATCTTGTCCCGGTCTCTCCAACTCCTTAGCTGCAATTTGAAGAGCTGATTATCAGGCGATTCATTTACATTCCAAGATAAGTGTGAATCGACAAACTAATATCAATGTTCGAAAGTTCCACAATGATTTCTTGGTGGTGGTGGGCTGTGTCGAGTGTTATGCTTGCGACGGCCTCGATGTGCCATATGAGACACAGGGTCTCATGAATAGGATGGTTGAGCAGAGAGGCAAACACTAATACGAACATCTGGAAAGCAGCAGGGATATACGTTCTTCTGGTCCATCCCGTTGTAAGGGTGTGTTTGGTTGAGATGTGGCTTCTGAAAAAGCTGCTGTGAGCTGTAGGCTGTGGAAAAGCTGCTTTAGGTTGTGGGCTGTGGAAAAGCTGTAAGCTGTTTGATTCAAACAAGTAAAACTTACCTCCTATCTCTATTTTCCTTGGAACAACTGTGAAACAGCTCTCTATTTTCACCATTTCAAAAAGCAGAAAGCCAAAAGCCAAAAGCAGGGTCCAAGGTGCTTTCAAAACTGTACTACCCAAAAGTAGCTGCTTCTGAAAAAGCAGTTTCTGGTTTCCACCCCTTTGTTTGGCTTTTAGCTTTTTGGAAGCAAAAACAGCTCCCAAAAGCTCAACCAAAGGCACCCTAAGTAGCACAAGGCTGCAATAGAATCGCGTCTACAAGTACAGGACAAATACGTTTCAGAAAAAGTACATGATATATTTTTTTAGGGAGAGACGGATATAAATGTTGTGGTGAAGAAGAGCACATGTACAATTTCGTTGAACCTTAGAACCGCGGCTGTAGCAATATGAAATTTGGCTGCTTGTACAAAACAAGATCCTTGCGGTGGTAAGTTCTAGTTGATCCCGGCTTTATGTCACTGTATGATGGAGTAGTTCGAGAAGATTCTGGAACAAATCTTAGCAAGATTTTCAGACAGTGAAGACATGTAGTGTGTCATTGTGCTGTCATGCCACCACAAAGTGCTGTGGAGATCGATCGAGTGTTGTAGACTGTTGTCGTGCGTGATCTGCTCGGGGCGATCTGGTAGACGAACGGTGAGTCTGTTGCGTGATCGGTGTATGTACCACTTCAGGTACTCGTCGTACATCAGGACGTCGTTCTGACGTTGCTCCATGACGACATCCAGGTGCGTCCTGTCCATCCATGCCGTCGTCCACTTATGCTATATTGGTCGCCAGTCTGTACCATGCTGACCAGCCCTCAATTGCCTGCATTTCCAAAATCATCGATGTTACAGAGCAAGGCATACAAAGTGTAAACATTACTCGGATGGAGTTTGACTCACCGATGTATGGCTCGCAGTAGGAACCTACCGTCCAGAGGGGGCACAACCTGGTGGAAACCGAACTGTCGCATTATACGCTGCAGCGCGTAAGCCTCCACCATGTATGAGAACACCATATGGCATGTCGTCTCCCATAGTGTCGCGTCCTGCAGGCATTGTAGGGATAGCCCATACGGCGATACATGCTTTACGAAATTTACAGTCCATGGACCCCAAATGATGTCGCTGTCGTGCAACGACTCGGACTCGTTGTGCCACAGCAAATAGCACCTCGATGGTTTGCCCTTGGCCCAGCACATATGGGCAATAATTCACCACAAGCCCATAGTAGACCCGTCTATTAGGTCGATGAACTCGCCGAACGGGTACACTGGCATCACGATGGTCGGACGCTCGATAGAGAAGTGCTACAAACTCCACAATTGCAGGAGCACATAGCACATGCACAGGTTGGGGTGATCAGCAGTGCCGTGCTAGCAAGCATCACACAACCCCTGATATGTGGCGCATAGGACAGCTGATCCCCAGCTGTATTGAGGCATCGCCCTAAACTCCGCATCAACCAAATACTCGACGAGGCGAATGAACTCAGTGATGCAAATATCACTATGTGTGCCTGAAAATATGCTCCAACCAAAGAGATGAAGAAGGTACACGACAAGGTGTGTCTTGAAGACCTCGAGTGGTGCACCCTGCAGGCACGCAATGAAATTCTTCAGCCAAGCATGGGGGACGCCACGAGCACCCTTCGGGATAGGCAGGCTGAACCGGTCTACCAGCCTCTCCTTCCAGTCTGCCGGTGTAGGTGCTCAAACAAGTTCGTCACCCCGGAGAGGGAGACCGATCAAGAACGAGACGTCCTGCAGAGTGATCATCATCTCACCCTACCAAAAGTGGAATATGTGCATCTCGGGCCTCCACTGCCCACCAATGCTACGAGCGGTGCCGTCAATAGTGAATTGGCGTCTGATGGAGACCAGCCTCGCAAAGGGCAATAAGATGATGGCCTGCAAGATTGAGATGTATAGCGCTTGTCCAGCTTCCAATGATCCCTCCCTGCCCGTAGCTTGAAGGGTCGAGGGCCAGCCACGTCACCCGTCATCCATGAGTGGCTCTGATAATGCTATGACTTCCAACAAATGTGATAGACCAAATTTTAGTGCGAAGATTGACAATGACGATAGAAATAATACAAGTTAGTGATTACATGCGTGTAATTACATACGAATAATTCATTAATTACCGATAATTCAATTACCCATTTGAAAAAATTATGAGTGGTTCATTACCATCAACCTTAGCACTTAATTACTTAGCACTAACTAATTGCCACTACAGTTATTACGATTGCTTAATTACATACTACCATACAATAACAAATTATAGATATTGTATGTACACAAAAAAACAGTGTCTACATTACTATGACCAACTTACTTTATAATAGAAACTACATTAATTACGACTAACTAAATAACATTAATTAACTAAGACTATGGGAATAACATCGAAAGCATACGATAAAAAATTACCTATATTTCGGGATAAACAATCAGCAATGGCGCGTCCTCAATGAGCTATACATTGGCTTTTCAAAATAATTAGCCATGCACTCCTAATTTAGAGAGTACCTTGCAACAAATGGGATAGACAAAATATTACTGCAAAGATTGATAATGACAGTAAAATACTACAAGCTAGTGATTACATGCATGTAACTACATACGAATAATTCATTAATTACTGATAATTTCATTATCCATCCAAAAAAAATTACCAGTAATTCATTACTGTCATCTGCAGCACTTAATTACTTACCACTAACTCATTAGTTAACCCTAACTAATTACCACTACAGTAATTATGACTGCTTAATTACATACTACCATACAATAACAAATTATGGGTACCGTACGTACACAAAAATAGTAAAAACTACATCTAAATTACTACGACTTATTTACTTCAGAATACAAACTATATTAATTATAACTAACTAAATAATATTAATTAATTATGACTACAGGAATAACGTCAAAAGCATGCGATAAAAAATTACCTACCTTTTATGAGAAGCAATCAGCACTGTTGCGTCCTCCTGTCACGTCCTTAATGAGCTATGCACTTCCTTCTCAAAATAATGAGCAATGCACTCTTAATTTTGAGCGACGACTACGAGAATGCGCTTCTGCGATGAGCGATGACGAACTGCGAGGGGTTTGTATTTATGGCCGCACGAAAAGAGAACCCGGTGCGCTCACCCTATAAATTAAGAACTCCTTATCGACGAGCAACACTTCGGGTGAGGGGGCGGCATGGTAACATTGACACATGTGCAGGCGAGAGAGTGGGTGAGGGGGACGACACAGACATAATGACATTAGTGCGAACGAGGGAGCGCGCGAGGGGGATGACACGGATAGAGTAACAATTGTGCAAAGAACACATCAGAAAAGAAAAGATAGCAGTAACGGGCCAACATATGTACGAAGGATAGATGTCAAACACTGCAAAAGATGCTTGAGCATCGTTAATTTCATGATTAAATTAACATTAATTAACGTGATAAATTCAGAGCACATAAAATTCTCAAAAAAATTATTATGACTATGTCGGGATGCTTCTCACAAAAGTTCATAATTTTTTGGAGCTCGTTTGCTATATGTAACAGCTCCTATAAATATTAAAATTTTGTGATTTTTTAGCAACATTCATACCTGATAAAATTACCAAAAAATTATACAGCTAAGTACGTTGTGTCAGAAGGCTGCACATAAAATTTCGTAATTTTTTGAGCTCATTTGTTATATATAGAAATTTAAATAAATAGTAAACAAAAAATAAATTAGGCGGAGTAATTAAGTGGCTTAATCACTGCCGTCCGTGGTGGGACGGTAAGTCCCCCGTCGTCTCAGTGATGGGGTGGCGGGTTCCCTATCGTGCAGTGGTGGGGTGGCAGGCGCTGCCGTCCCACCACAGGCGATAGCGATTACACGTCCTGTCACGGACGGCAAAAACACCATTTTTGTCAATACGCTAAATATATAAATATTTTTGTAAATATAGTGCCAAACATACTAAAAACTCCACATATATGTGCATTTAGTGCAAAAATACGTATCTACACTCTGTAAGGTATTAGACATATCTAGTATTTATCCAAATGATCTTCGCTCTAGATCTAACATATGTTTCAATATGAGACACACGTGTATATATATGTATGGTGTAAATATGGTGTGCATGGGTATCGTCATACGTTTTAATCTCTACTACTTAAAATTGAAGTTGGTGGCATCGTCCGTTCTCCACAGGTGGGTCGACATGTGGCCGCTCCGCTCGATTCTTCCGCGACCTCGCTCGCCTCGATTCCCCTGCGACGTCACTCCGCCCTCCATTCCTCTGCACCCCATTCCACCGCAGACCTCGCTCCGCCCACGCGCTGCCGCCGCCGCCTCTCGCTCCTCCGCTCCGCCGTCGCCTCCTCCTCCCCACCCCACGCTGCCGCCGCCTCCCGCTCCTCCGCTCCGCCGACGCCTCCCTCTCCCCACCCCGCGCCGCTACCCTCCCCCGCATCGAATCCTTTCCCCCGTCTCCCCCGTTCTCTGCGCCGCCGTTCTCCGCGCCGCTACCCTCCCCCCCAGGCGGCGCGGCGCGGATTCTCCTCCCCACCGAGACCTCTCCCCATTCTCGCGCGCCTCTCCCTCCCCGTCCCAATCCGCGCCCATGTCTCTTCCCGGAGTCGTCTCCACCTTCCACCGTCCCGATCCACGCGCGTAGCTCCTCACAACTGCTCCCCACGATGCCACGACCAGAAAACATCCGCTCTCATGCGCACCTAGCTCTCTCTCGCCCCGCATTCTCCCTGCCCTCCACTTCCTCCGTCGTCGCTGCTCCACATCCATCGCCCTCGCTGTGCCCTCCCCATCTCCTACGGTTAGGGTTTCGCCACTTCTTCCCCCACCCATGGCGGCAGCCACGGCCACCTCGCTCCTACGCCTCTCCCTCCCGCGCCGACCCAACCCTGTCCCCTCTCCGCCCGCCGCCACCTCCGTCTCCGCCGCCACCAACGGCACCTACCCGCCGCGAGATCCCCTTCGTGCCTTCCCTTCCCAGAACCGGGTCGGGCATCGGCGATGCCCTCGGTGGCGTCGCCATCTTCTCCGCGCCACCGGCGAGCCCTTCTGCTCGAGGACTTGTGGGACGAGCGAGGTAGAGATGTTCATCATTTTCTCCAATTAGCTTGATTTGTGTATTGCGAGGAGACGTGACCTAGAAATTTTTGTCTTTATATTCGGGGTTAAGCTATGCATATTGCAACCCAAAGGTTTTCATAATAAGATGCGATGAATTGTTACATTGCTTGAGCAAAATATATTCCTACAGAGATTGGAACACTAAACCCCATTTAACTCTGAAATTATTTGATGACACTACGAGAATTTTATGAATTTGATGCAGTACATAAATGAATTGGGAGTGCTTTGCTTGTGTGCAGGAATGGCCGTCGTCGCCACCGCTAAGGCATTTCGGTTTCCCTTCTTGGTGAGAGAGATAGCTCCTCCTCCTCTATATATTGTTTTGCCTCAAACTTATGAACTACAACTTGGTCGAGTTTGTGCTTGTTGGTTTAATTTCATTTTCTGTGCTAATCATCAACTCTTGTGTCTTGTGTAGTTGGGAGTTGGCCTCTGTGTTGAGCGATCTGAAGGAGTTATTTGATTTAGCCGGTGTCAAACTAATTCTTTGTCGGTGTTGGCACTCCAGATAAAGCCCGTATTCTTCTTGAACATGTATGTAGTACGCTTCAATTTATACCTTATCCCTTACCCTCTTAACACACACGCCGTGAATTGTTCTAACTTATCCCTCTTGTCTGATGACTTGCCAGACAATGAGTTTCCAAAAAACAAATTCAATCAATCATGCATATATGTTTTAGAGAGTTCTCCAGAAATTTCCATCCCTAACTAACTCTGTCTAAAATATTTAATGCAGTTGCCCTTTCCGTTGGATTGCCTCTATGCACATCCTGGACGCAAGGAACTAATTCACGTGCTCACGCATTAATGAACCTATTGGATATTGCTATATTGTATGCTAGAGAGTAACTATATACTCTTGATATTATGTTTGAA
The DNA here is from genome assembly GCA_036346575.1 of Dendrocalamus sinicus. NCBI lineage: Eukaryota > Viridiplantae > Streptophyta > Magnoliopsida > Poales > Poaceae > Dendrocalamus > Dendrocalamus sinicus. The sequence continues at coordinate 20,790,528 of CM070643.1, read as the reverse complement.
CTTTTGAATATACCCCTTTCTTTCATATTGTATCTGTTGAACTTGTAAGCATCTCCTTGCCATTTTATTGTCTAGATTGTACTAACAGGATCTATCCCATAAAAACATGCAATTACTTTCCACCAAAACATTTTCGTTCTTCTGTTCCTGAGCATATGACTTCCATCTAACCTTTCCAGGCACATGATCTCTTGGGTCTATATTTTGGTATTGGTCGCACATTCTTCAACCCAGCCAGTGTAAGCATCTGTTTTGTTTTTCACTTGTGTAGTTGTTTTGTAATGAAAATTTCTTGGAAATTGTTGTAAACAGTTGAACATATTCCTTTGAAGGTCAAAATGTTTTCTCGGTTTGACTCCCTCAAGGAGGCAGTGAAGAATTATATAATCAAAGCCACCCCAGATGATAGGGCAAGTGTCCTGCAATAGGTTAGATCATTTACAGGTACTTTACTTTAACTGCTTCTGCCGGCCCTTGAAAAAAAATGCTTCTGCCACCATCAGAAGCATATAATTATATGTTTTTTGGCTAAGTTTTCTTGCATAGTGCTTGTTGTTGTTTGTGTGATTAATCAGACCAAGAGGAAATGTGTTATTTGTTGTTGCTGCAAATGCGATCATCAATGGCTCATTGGAAATGCATTTTCTTCAAATACATTTTAGAGCCAATGGGCAAAGCGACATTATGCAGGCAGACCATCATTACATGACATGGGACAATGTTGGTAGCGCTCCCCTTCTTGTGCCACTTGTTGATATTGCAGCTTTAAGAAAGTCTTGAATAGCAGCAGTGTTTTCACTTGATCTCAGAATTGCAAATTGTTGATGCTATTTTTCGAGAGGAAATGTTTGATGCTATTAGTTGGTTCATATGTTCCCAGTTTTCGGTTTATGCTCAAGGGGGAGTAGTCCTATCGTTTATGTTTACACCTACTTGTAAGTCAAAATAAGTTACACTTTCATTGTTTGTTCTACTAATGAGAGAATAGTGTATTGTCATGTTGCCTTTACCTTTTGATTTATTTTGCATTTGTAATGCTGTGAATACAATGTATTTATGGTATTCTTGAACATTTTATATTTGTGCTACCTTTATTTTGAATTCTGGTACATTTGATTTATGTGGCAATATTTAGACTGTGGGTGTTCTAGACATTTAGTTGATGTATACTCATTTCTCAGATTGATATGAAGGCTTTGGTCCACATGAATGAGGAAGATATGAAGTCTTTAGGCATTCCAATGGTACTGCAAGAACTTGAACTGAAACATTTTGATATCATATGGTTCTCAAAAGCAGGTCTGTTGTGTATCTTCTGTCCAAATGGTTTTAGATGCTTCTCTTTGCTAAAATAAGAGATCTTTCTACTGAAGCAATTTAAATATATAAATTGGTAGAATAGGTTTATGTTATAACTTCCTGCATGTTGATTGACATGGAAATATTTACAATGTTTATATATTCTTCATATGTTCCATGTCCATCGATTTGAATCTTGTTGAATATGTATCCAGTCAACTCATTTATTAATACATATTTCTCATCCTGGGTTGTCTAATGGAAATAAACATTGGTTGGGTAAAATGGATTAAACTGATTAAGTAGTAAGCATCTCTTTTGGGATTCCGTTGCAACGCACGGGCATTTTACTAGTCTAAAAAGTCGGGCTCGAACATATTCCCAACCGCTAGCTTCGGGCGGCGGCTGCTCTGGGAGAGCAGTTCCACCACCCATGGAACTCGTCGGACTAACGTACTCGCACGTTTCTACCACGAAGACGAAAACGTGGAAGACAAAAATGAAAAGAAGGCACCGAGTGATACTTTTCCTTCTGCCCACGGCAGTAGGAAGTTGCTGCTTCAAGTCGAAGCGCACGTTGACGTTGGCATGGGCCTCCCACAGTCGCACGCATGCATACATAGCGCATGCACACCCCTCTCTCGATCTCAATCTGGTCCCACAGTCCAACTCTAATCTTCGCCATGTGTTTTACCATCGGATACACCGTTCGCGTCCAGGTCAGTCACGTGACTAACAGGTCGCACGCATGCCATGACCACCGCGAATACACCTAGCCTGTTCGGGACGGAAGAAGCTGGACGGCTTTTCGCAGCCGCTACAGTACCTAACTTTTAAACGAAGTATTTTTTTAAGACGGGGTCTATAACTTAAACGTAGTACACATTAAAAATCCAACATCTATACCAGCCAAAATCGCAAATGAGTATCGATCTCTCCGTAATCTGTACCGTAAACAGCTAAAATTCAAAAATTTCAACCAAAAACTATAAGCGCAGCCAAAAAGAACACCCCCTTAGTCGCTGGTCACGGCACGCACGGTGAAATTCAGTCTTGCTTAAGTGCTTATTTCAATGCGTGGTCTAACTAGGTAGGCTACGATGGATGTGCAAGTTTAAGGCGTGGTCTGACTAGGTAGGCACAATGATAGTGACGCATTAGCAGGCGAAGAGAAGTGTCCTCTCGTCTTCTCCTCCTCGCGTGCGCGTGAGGTGAGGTGCGAAGGAGAGCGCAATGGCGACGGCGGTGGCGAACGGCTCGGGTGGCGAGGCCGTGTTCGCGGAGATATACAACAAGCTCAAGGAGGAGATGCTCGAGGACCCCGCCTTCGAGTTCACCGACGAGTCGCTCCAGTGGATCGACCGCGTAATTCCTCCTTCCATTTCCTTCTCTCTTTCTTGGAGTGGAGGAGGCCTTCATCATCGCATCAAAGCTTTGAATTTTTACCGGGTTTTCGGGGCTTTGGGCGATTGTGAAGGATCTGATGCCTGGCCGGTTAATTCTTCCGGTTCGTTTCAATTCTGTGTTCCTAATAGTAGAATGTTATGGAGTCAGGGTTGGGTTAGCAGAGTAAGTAAACATGAAGGATTGTTTTTTAGATTGGTTTGGTGCGTTGGATTGCTAGGAAGGTCTGAGCAACTGAGTGATTAACACCCCCGCGGAAAAAGAGTAGGAGTAAGTAAACATGAAAGAAGAGCCGGGTTTTATTCTGGGTTAACTAATAGTTTGTCTAAGGATTGATCGATTTGTTAAGAAAGGCGAAATTACTGTGAGATTTGCAGTTGCTAAACAATAACTTTTTTCACTTATGGTCACATCAATTTGGTGAGTTTCTCCATGATTACTGACATTTGAGTTGTTCTTCCTGCTCCTTTGACACATTGAACCAATCTAAGGCTCACAAGGAGATGGAGATGTCATGTTCATCTTTTAAAAAGGCTCACAAGGAGTATTGAATAGGCTACCGCTGGAGCATACTATCTAGGATTCACTTACGTTATAAGACTAAGCATACAAATTCCATAAGCTATAGTGTCAAAACTCCTTTTTTTCACAGTTCAATTTTAAATCCAGCAAATTATGAATGTTGTTCTGATGAATCATCAGTATATCTTAAACTTAGACACTTACTTGTCTTGAAGGACTTAAAAAAAAAACCAAAGTAGGTTGCTTCCTAGACAGAACCAAGTTGGTTACTTCGCTTTCCGTTGTTAAATTGACTTATGCCCATGCGAGGGTAAATCGAATTAAAAGGAATTATAAAAAAATTTAAGTACTGCCTATGGTCACAAATTCTTGTTAAAATCTGATCAATGGTATCATTATTGACTTCACAATTTATTGTGATAAAAAACTAACAGTTAAAGTCTTATCTTGGAGACTGAAAAGTCAAAACACCAATGGTTTCTGACTATTTTTTATGTTAAATAAGTCGATTACCACTGTTAGACAGTAGAGATATTATAGGTTCAGAAAAATGGTGGAGCATCACACATGTTTCAGTAGAGATTGAACCTTGAGCTTGACCTTTTACAATTAAGCAAGTCGCACTTGTGCTAGTTAATTATTGTTGATGGATTGTTTCTGTTGGCTGTTGTTAATGGATATATATTGATGGTGTTGAATGGATGGGTGTTATAATTGGATGTTCTGTGATCATCGACTCTGTTCCCATTTTTTTTTTTGTGGTGTGAAGAAAAATATCCGTAGAAAGTATCTGTTGATGTTCTTTATTCAATTTCTGCTATTATGATTTAAGAACAATGTGTCACTATGTTATACAGCCTTTTTCAAAATCTTTTCTTTCATTTGGAGTAGATGCTGGATTACAACGTGCTTGGAGGAAAGTGCAACCGTGGGCTTTCTGTCGTCGATAGCTACAAGATATTGAAGGGTGTAGATGTTCTGAGCAAGGAGGAGATATTTCTTGCCTGCACCCTTGGTTGGTGCATTGAATGGGTAACACATTCTCCCCGTTGTTTTGGAGGTTTTCTGATAATAACTGAAAATCTCAGCTAAGTTGGCGCCATTGATGGTTCTTGATCATTTTGCAGCTTCAAGCTTATTTTCTGGTGCTTGACGATATCATGGACAGCTCCCAGACACGACGTGGCCAGCCTTGCTGGTTTAGAGTGCCTCAGGTCAGTTAATAAGCAACTATCCTTTCTATCTACCAAATTATTTATATAGTTTGTTATTTTGATGGCTGTGCTAAGGTTTTACTTGGAAGGATTTAGTGTTAGCATCACCAATTGTTGGGGACCTGTTCATCTGTTTAGCAACCTAGTTTTATGTTCCACGTTTGTATTTGATCTCCTTAAGAGAAGTGATTTAAACTAGTGACTTATTGACTTTGCACAGTTTGTTTTTACATCTTTTTTATAACACACAAATGTTTTTGTGTTTTTACTTGTAACCTATGAAACCAACTACCTGTCTTTTGTTGTGCAATAGGTTGGCCTCATTGCTGTAAATGATGGGATTATCCTTCGCAACCATATTTCACGAATCCTTCAGCGCCACTTCAAAGGAAAGCCTTATTATGTTGATCTCGTTGATTTGTTCAATGAGGTAATCATATACTCTGCCATACATATATGTTAATGCCAAATTTACTTAATGCTTCTTACACTTGCCTGATGCCAAATTTACTTATATGTCTAGGTTGAGTTCAAGACAGCTTCAGGGCAGTTGTTGGATCTTATCACAACTCATGAGGGAGAAAAGGATCTCACAAAATATAACTTGACAGTGTAAGTTCATGTTGCAGTGACTTTTACACGCTTTGTTTCTTTGCATGATTTACTGTGTCTATGTTTGTAACCTTAGATGTTTTTTTAAAAAAGTGATAATTCTTCTTCCACATTGCCTGTGTAGCTTCCAGATGAGTTGTTTGCATTATTTCTTTAGTAGCTCAAAATTGGGATATCATCTTTATTTATTGATGATTTTTTAATGTTTGACATTTTGCAGTCATCGACGCATTGTGCAATACAAGACAGCATATTATTCATTTTATCTTCCGGTAAGAGTTAGCATTCTATATGAAATTTTATGTTGTCTGGTTGGTTACCGTTAATTAGATGCAAGTAGTGATGATATTCTACTTTACCCAAGGTTGCATGTGCATTGCTGCTGTCTGGTGAGAATTTGGAAAACTTTGGTGATGTAAAGAACATTCTTGTTGAAATGGGAACATACTTTCAAGTCCAGGTAATTCTCTTTTTTTGGAAGTGGAAATATCATTTAGTTTATATTGGACTGCCTCTGATGAATGAGTTCTTTTTATAGGATGATTATCTAGATTGTTTTGGAGATCCTGAATTCATTGGCAAGGTTAGTGCATATACCTGTTGCACTAACTTGAGTATAACTATTAGGTTGATTGCAGTCAAGGCCTATTTTCTTTATGACTTCTGATTTGATCTGTATGAACTCTTATCACAGATCGGAACTGACATTGAGGACTACAAGTGCTCCTGGTTAGTTGTGCAAGCTCTTGAGCATGCCGACGAGAGCCAAAAGCGCATTCTATTTGTAAGTGCTATTGACTTGGTACCTTTACGAACCTGAAGGGCACACAGTCTGAACCCTACATGTCTGATCAACAGGAAAACTATGGAAAGTCGAATCCTGAGTCTGTTGCAAAAGTGAAGGATTTGTATAAAGAACTTAATTTGGAGGTTTGTCTTCAGCATTCTTTGTATTTATCATTTATTATCATCATCACTTGAATAGTCCACTGTGCATAGCATGCACATTTGGCATAAAGAATGAGCATCCCTGATGTCTTGATTAAGAACAAAACGTTACACGTGACTGGCGCCTCATTTGGTTGAAGATGCCTGAAACAATATCCAAACCTAGGCATATTCATTTAGCCATGCCAGAAACTGACACCCTGTTGTTATGTTCTATTTTTTGTTGACATCCCTTTCTCATTCTTATGCTCCAGGCGGTATTTCATGAATACGAGAGGGAGAGCTACAATAAGCTGATTGCCGACATCGAGGCCCAGCCGAGCAAAGCAGTTCAGAACGTTTTGAAGTCCTTCCTGCACAAGATCTACAAGAGGCAGAAGTAGAGCTAGCTCATGGAGAAGCTGTTCCATGGTTGCTTGCTTCGGTAACTAGAGTTGATGTGGACGAGTGACCCCTATGTTATGTGTTTGATGGTTGTGTTTGTACCGTACAGTACATTGTGCTACTCCCAACAGTAATAAAGCGCAGTGCTATTTAGGGGTGTGTGAACCTCGTGTGTCATTATCTTGTCCCGGTCTCTCCAACTCCTTAGCTGCAATTTGAAGAGCTGATTATCAGGCGATTCATTTACATTCCAAGATAAGTGTGAATCGACAAACTAATATCAATGTTCGAAAGTTCCACAATGATTTCTTGGTGGTGGTGGGCTGTGTCGAGTGTTATGCTTGCGACGGCCTCGATGTGCCATATGAGACACAGGGTCTCATGAATAGGATGGTTGAGCAGAGAGGCAAACACTAATACGAACATCTGGAAAGCAGCAGGGATATACGTTCTTCTGGTCCATCCCGTTGTAAGGATGTGTTTGGTTGAGATGTGGCTTCTGAAAAAGCTCTTTGTGAGTCAGAGGTGTGGAAAAGCTCTTTGAGGTTGTGGGTGTGGAAAAGGCTGTAAGTTGTTTGGTTCAAACAAGTAAAACTTACCTCCTATCTCTATTTTCCTTGAAACAAGCTGTGAAATGACTCTCTATTTTCACCATTTCAAAAGTAAAGCCAAAAGCCAAAAGCGGGGTCCAAGGTGCTTTCAAAGCTGTACTACCAAAAGTAGCCGCTTCAAAAGCGGCTGTTTCCACCCTTTGTTTGGCTTTTAGCTTTTGGAAGCAAAAGCAGTGCCAAAAGCTCAACCAAAGGCACCTAAGTAGCACAAGGCTGCAATAGAATCGCGTCTACAAGTACAGGACAAATACGTTTCAGAAAAAGTACATGATATATTTTTTTAGGGAGAGACGGATATAAATGTTGTGGTGAAGAAGAGCACATGTACAATTTCGTTGAACCTTAGAACCGCGGCTGTAGCAATATGAAATTTGGCTGCTTGTACAAAACAAGATCCTTGCGGTGGTAAGTTCTTGTTGATTCCGGCTTTATGTCACTGTATGATGGAGTAGTTCGAGAAGATTCTGGAACAAATCTTAGCAAGATTTTCAGACAGTGAAGACATGTAGTGTGTCATTGTGCTGTCATGCCACCACAAAGTGCTGTGGAGATCGATCGAGTGTTGTAGACTGTTGTCGTGCGTGATCTGCTCGGGGCGATCTGGTAGACGAACGGTGAGTCTGTTGCGTGATCGGTGTATGTACCACTTCAGGTACTCGTCGTACATCAGGACGTCGTTCTGACGTTGCTCCATGACGACATCCAGGTGCGTCCTGTCCATCCATGCCGTCGTCCACTTATGCTATATTGGTCGTCAGTCTGTACCATGCTGACCAGCCCTCAATTGCCTGCATTTCCAAAATCATCGATGTTACAGAGCAAGGCATACAAAGTGTAAACATTACTCGGATGGAGTTTGACTCACCGATGTATGGCTCGCAGTAGGAACCTACCGCCCGGAGGGCACAACTCGGTGGAAACCGAATCTGTCGCATTATACTGCTGCGCGTAAGCCTCCACCATGTATGAGAACACCATATGGCATGTCGTCTCCCATAGTGTCGCGTCCTGCAGGCATTGTAGGGATAGCCCATACGGCGATACATGCTTTACGAAATTTACAGTCCATGGACCCCAAATGATGTCGCTGTCGTGCAACGACTCGGACTCGTTGTGCCACAGCAAATAGCACCTCGATGGTTTGCCCTTGGCCCAGCACATATGGGCAATAATTCACCACAAGCCCATAGTAGACCCGTCTATTAGGTCGATGAACTCGCCGAACGGGTACACTGGCATCACGATGGTCGGACGCTCGATAGAGAAGTGCTACAAACTCCACAATTGCAGGAGCACATAGCACATGCACAGGTTGGGGTGATCAGCAGTGCCGTGCTAGCAAGCATCACACAACCCCTGATATGTGGCGCATAGGACAGCTGATCCCCAGCTGTATTGAGGCATCGCCCTAAACTCCGCATCAACCAAATACTCGACGAGGCGAATGAACTCAGTGATGCAAATATCACTATGTGTGCCTGAAAATATGCTCCAACCAAAGAGATGAAGAAGGTACACGACAAGGTGTGTCTTGAAGACCTCGAGTGGTGCACCCTGCAGGCACGCAATGAAATTCTTCAGCCAAGCATGGGGGACGCCACGAGCACCCTTCGGGATAGGCAGGCTGAACCGGTCTACCAGCCTCTCCTTCCAGTCTGCCGGTGTAGGTGCTCAAACAAGTTCGTCACCCCGGAGAGGGAGACCGATCAAGAACGAGACGTCCTGCAGAGTGATCATCATCTCACCCTACCAAAAGTGGAATATGTGCATCTCGGGCCTCCACCTGTCCACCAATGCTACGAGCAGGCTGCCGTCAATAGTGAATTGGCGTCTGATGGAGACCAGCCTCGCAAAGGGCAATAAGATGATGGCCTGCAAGATTGAGATGTATAGCGCTTGTCCAACTTCCAATGATCCCTCCCTGCCCGTAGCTTGAAGGGTCGAGGGCCAGCCACGTCACCCGTCATCCATGAGTGGCTCTGATAATGCTATGACTTCCAACAAATGTGATAGACCAAATTTTAGTGCGAAGATTGACAATGACAGTAAAATAATACAAGTTAGTGATTACATGCGTGTAATTACATACGAATAATTCATTAATTACCGATAATTCAATTACCCATTTGAAAAAATTATGAGTGGTTCATTACCATCAACCTTAGCACTTAATTACTTAGCACTAACTAATTGCCACTACAGTTATTACGATTGCTTAATTACATACTACCATACAATAACAAATTATAGGTATTGTATGTACACAAAAAAACAGTGTCTACATTACTATGACCAACTTACTTTATAATAGAAACTACATTAATTACGACTAACTAAATAACATTAATTAACTAAGACTATGGGAATAACATCGAAAGCATACGATAAAAAATTACCTATATTTCGGGATAAACAATCAGCAATGGCGCGTCCTCAATGAGCTATGCATTGGGTTTTCAAAATAATTAGCTATGCACTCCTAATTTAGAGAGTACCTTGCAACAAATGGGATAGACAAAATATTGCTGCAAAGATTGATAATGACAGTAAAATACTACAAGCTAGTGATTTCATGCATGTAACTACATACGAATAATTCATTAATTACTGATAATTTCATTATCCATCCAAAAAAATTACCAGTAATTCATTACTGTCATCTGCAGCACTTAATTACTTACCACTAACTCATTAGTTAACCCTAACTAATTACCACTACAGTAATTATGACTGCTTAATTACATACTACCATACAATAACAAATTATGGGTACCGTACGTACACAAAAATAGTAAAAACTACATCTAAATTACTACGACCTATTTACTTCAGAATACAAACTATATTAATTATAACTAACTAAATAATATTAATTAATTATGACTACAGGAATAACGTCAAAAGCATGCGATAAAAAATTACCTACCTTTTATTAGAAGCAATCAGTATTGTTGCGTCCTCCTGTCGCGTCCTTAATGAGCTATGCACTTCCTTCTCAAAATAATGAGCAATGCACTCTTAATTTTGAGCGACGACTACGAGAATGCGCTTCTGCGATGAGCGATGACGAACTGCGAGAGGTTTGTATTTATGGCCGCGCGAAAAGAGAACCCGTGCGCCACCCTATAAATTAAGAACTCCTTATCGATGAGCAACACTTCAGGTGAGGGGGGCGGCATGGTAACATTGACACATGTGCAGATGAGAGAGTGGGTGAGGGGCACGACACAGACATAATGACATTAGTGCGAACGAGAGAGCGCGCGAGGGGGATGACACGGATAGAGTAACAATTGTGCAAAGAACACATCAGAAAAGAAAAGATAGCAGGAACGGGCCAACATATGTACGAAGGATAGATGTCAAACACTGCAAAAGATGCTTGAGCATCGTTAATTTCATGATTAAATTAACATTAATTAACGTGATAAATTCAGAGCACATAAAATTCTCAAAAAAATTATTATGACTATGTCGGGATGCTTCTCACAAAAGTTCATAATTTTTTGGAGCTCGTTTGCTATATGTAACAGCTCCTATAAATATTAAAATTTTGTGATTTTTTAGCAACATTCATACCTGATAAAATTACCAAAAAATTATACAGCTAAGTACGTTGTGTCAGAAGGCTGCACATAAAATTTCGTAATTTTTTGAGCTCATTTGTTATATATAGAAATTTAAATAAATAGTAAACAAAAAATAAATTAGGGCAGGTAATTAAGCTGGCTTAATCCCCTGCCGTCTTGTGGTGGGACGGTAAGTCCCCTGTCGTCTGGTGATGGGGTGGCAGGTTCCCTATCGTCTGGTGGTGGGGTGGCAGGCCGCCTGCCGTCCCACCACGGGGCGGTAGCGGTTACACGTCCTGTCACCGGACGGCAAAAACACCATTTTTGTCAATACGCTAAATATATAAATATTTTTGTAAATATAGTGCCAAACATACTAAAAACTCCACATATATGTGCATTTAGTGCAAAAATACGTATCTACACTCTGTAAGGTATTAGACATATCTAGTATTTATCCAGCGATCTTCGCTCTAGATCTAACATATGTTTCAGTATGAGACACACGTGTATATATATGTATGGTGTAAATATGGTGTGCATGGGTATGCGTCATACGTTTTAATCTCTACTACTTAAAAATTGAAGTTGGTGGCAGTCCGTCCGTTCTCCACAGGTGGGTCGACATGTGGGCCGCTCCGCTCGATTCTTCCGCGACCTCGCTCCGCCTCGATTCCCCTGCGACGTCACTCCGCCCTCCATTCCTCTGCACCCCATTCCACCGCAGACCTCGCTCCGCCCACGCGCTGCCGCCGCCGCCTCTCGCTCCTCCGCTCCGCCGTCGCCTCCTCCTCCCCACCCCACGCTGCCGCCGCCTCCCGCTCCTCCGCTCCGCCGACGCCTCCCTCTCCCCACCCCGCGCCGCTACCCTCCCCCGCATCGAATCCTTTCCCCCGTCTCCCCCGTTCTCTGCGCCGCCGTTCTCCGCGCCGCTACCCTCCCAGCGGCGCGCGGCGCGATTCTCCTCCCACCGAGACCTCTCCCGGTTCTCCGCGCCGCCCCTCTCCCCTTCCCCGTCCCAATCCGCGCCCATGTCTCTTCCCGGAGTCGTCTCCACCTTCCACCGTCCCGATCCACGCGCGTAGCTCCTCACAACTGCTCCCCACGATGCCACGACCAGAAAACATCCGCTCTCATGCGCACCTAGCTCTCTCTCGCCCCGCATTCTCCCTGCCCTCCACTTCCTCCGTCGTCGCTGCTCCACATCCATCGCCCTCGCTGTGCCCTCCCCATCTCCTACGGTTAGGGTTTCGCCACTTCTTCCCCACCCATGGCGCAGCCACGCCACCTCGCTCCTACGCCTCTCCTCCCGCGCCGACCCAACCTGTCCCCCTCTCCGCCCGCCGCCACCTCCGTCTCCGCCGCCACCAACGGCACCTACCGCCACCGCGAGATCCCCTTCGTGCCTTCCCTTCCCAGAACCGGGTCGGGCATCGGCGATGCCCTCGGTGGCGTCGCCATCTTCTCATGCCACCGGCGAGCCCTTCTGTTCGAGGACTTGTGGGACGAGAACGAGGTAGAGATGTTCATCATTTTCTCCAATTAGCTTGATTTGTGTATTGCGAGGAGACGTGACCTAGAAATTTTTGTCTTTATATTCGGGGTTAAGCTATGCATATTGCAACCCAAAGGTTTTCATAATAAGATGCGATGAATTGTTACATTGCTTGAGCAAAATATATTCCTTCTGTAGATTGGAACACTAAACCCCATTTAACTCTGAAATTATTTGATGACACTACGAGAATTTTATGAATTTGATGCAGTACATAAATGAATTGGGAGTGCTTTGCTTGTCTGAGGAATGGCCGTCGTCATTGCTAAGGCATTTCGGTTTCCCTTGCTGGTGAGAGAGATAGCTCCTCCTCCTCTATATATTGTTTTGCCCTGAAACTTATGAACTACAACTTGGTCAGAGTTTGTGCTTGTTGGTTTAATTTCATTTTCTGTGCTAATCATCAACTCTTGTGTCTTGTGTAGTTGGGAGTTGGCCTCTGTGTTGAGCGATACGAAGGAGTTATTTGATTTAGCTGGTGTCAAACTAATTGCTGTCGGTGTTGGCACTCCAAATAAAGCCCGTATTCTTGCTGAACATGTATGTAGTACGCTTCAATTTATACCTTATCCCTTACCCTCTTAACACACACGCCGTGAATTGTTCTAACTTATCCCTCTTGTCTGATGACTTGCCAGACAATGAGTTTCCAAAAAACAAATTCAATCAATCATGCATATATGTTTTAGAGAGTTCTCCAGAAATTTCCATCCCTAACTAACTCTGTCTAAAATATTTAATGCAGTTGCCCTTTCCGTTGGATTGCCTCTATGCACATCCTGGACGCAAGGAACTAATTCACGTGCTCACGCATTAATGAACCTATTGGATATTGCTATATTGTATGCTAGAGAGTAACTATATACTCTTGATATTATGTTTGAACTTTTGAATATACCCTTTCTTTCATATTGTATCTGTTGAACTTGTAAGCATCTCCTTGCCATTTTATTGTCTAGATTGTACTAACAGGATCTATCCCATAAAAACATGCAATTACTTTCCACCAAAACATTTTCGTTCTTACGTTCTGAGCATATGACTTCCATCTAACCTTTCCGGGCACATGATCTCTTGGGTCTATATTTTGGTATTGGTCGCACATTCTTCAACCCAGCCAGTGTAAGCATCTGTTTTGTTTTTCACTTGTGTAGTTGTTTTGTAATGAAAATTTCTTGGAAATTGTTGTAAACAGTTGAACATATTCCTTTGAAGGTCAAAATGTTTTCTCGGTTTGACTCCCTCAAGGAGGCAGTGAAGAATTATATAATCAAAGCCACCCCAGATGATAGGGCAAGTGTCCTGCAATAGGTTAGATCATTTACAGGTACTTTACTTTAACCGTACACGCCCTTGAAAAAAATGCTTCTGCCACCATCAGAAGCATATAATTATATGTTTTTTGGCTAAGTTTTCTTGCATAGTGCTTGTTGTTGTTTGTGTGATTAATCAGACCAAGAGGAAATGTGTTATTTGTTGTTGCTGCAAATGCGATCATCAATGGCTCATTGGAAATGCATTTTCTTCAAATACATTTTAGAGCCAATGGGCAAAGCGACATTATGCAGGCAGACCATCATTACATGACATGGGACAATGTTGGTAGCGCTCCCCTTCTTGTGCCACTTGTTGATATTGCAGCTTTAAGAAAGTCTTGAATAGCAGCAGTGTTTTCACTTGATCTCAGAATTGCAAATTGTTGATGCTATTTTTCGAGAGGAAATGTTTGATGCTATTAGTTGGTTCATATGTTCCCGTTTTGGTTTATGCTCAAGGGGGAGTAGTCCTATCGTTTATGTTTACACCTACTTGTAAGTCAAAATAAGTTACACTTTCATTGTTTGTTCTACTAATGAGAGAATAGTGTATTGTCATGTTGCCTTTACCTTTTGATTTATTTTGCATTTGTAATGCTGTGAATACAATGTATTTATGGTATTCTTGAACATTTTATATTTGTGCTACCTTTATTTTGAATTCTGGTACATTTGATTTATGTGGCAATATTTAGACTGTGGGTGTTCTAGACATTTAGTTGATGTATACTCATTTCTCAGATTGATATGAAGGCTTTGGTCCACATGAATGAGGAAGATATGAAGTCTTTAGGCATTCCAATGGTATCTGCAAGAACTTGAACTGAAACATTTTGATATCATATGGTTCTCAAAAGCAGTCTCTTGTGTATCTTCTGTCCAAATGGTTTTAGATGCTTCTCTTTTGCTAAAATAAGAGATCTTTCCTACTGGAAGCAATTTAAATATATAAATTGGTAGAATAGGTTTATGTTATAACTTCCCTGCATGTTGATTGACATGGAAATATTTACAATGTTTATATATTCTTCATATGTTCCATGTCTGTCTGATTTGAATCTTGTTGAATATGTATCCAGTCAACTCATTTATTAATACATATTTCTCATCCTGGGTTGTCTAATGGAAATAAACATTGGTTGGGTAAAATGGATTAAACTGATTAAGTAGTAAGCATCTCTTTTGGGATTCCGTTGCAACGCACGGGCATTTTACTAGTCTAAAAAAAGTCAGGCCTGGAACATATTCCCCAACTGCTAGCTTCTGGGGCGGCCGGCTGCTACGGCGAGACAGTTCCACCACCCATGGAACTCGTCGGACTAACGTACTCGCACGTTTCTACCACGAAGACGAAAACGTGGAAGACAAAAATGAAAAGAAGGCACCGAGTGATACTTTTCCTTCGCCTGGCGCAGAGGAAGTTCTTGCTTCAAGTCGAAGCGCACGTTGACGTTGGCATGGGCCTCCCACAGTCGCACGCATGCATACATAGCGCATGCACACCCCTCTCTCGATCTCAATCTGGTCCCACAGTCCAACTCTAATCTTCGCCATGTGTTTTACCATCGGATACACCGTTCGCGTCCAGGTCAGTCACGTGACTAACAGGTCGCACGCATGCCATGACCACCGCGAATACACCTAGCCTGTTCGGGACGGAAGAAGCTGGACGGCTTTTCGCAGCCGCTACAGTACCTAACTTTTAAACGAAGTATTTTTTTAAGACGGGGTCTATAACTTAAACGTAGTACACATTAAAAATCCAACATCTATACCAGCCAAAATCGCAAATGAGTATCGATCTCTCCGTAATCTGCATCGTAAATGACTAAAATTCAAAAATTTCAACCAAAAACCATAAGCGCAGCCAAAAAGAACACCCCCTTAGTCGCTGGTCACGGCACGCACGGTGAAATTCAGTCTTGCTTAAGTGCTTATTTCAATGCGTGGTCTAACTAGGTAGGCTACGATGGATGTGCAAGTTTAAGGCGTGGTCTGACTAGGTAGGCACAATGATAGTGACGCATTAGCAGGCGAAGAGAAGTGTCCTCTCGTCTTCTCCTCCTCGCGTGCGCGTGAGGTGAGGTGCGAAGGAGAGCGCAATGGCGACGGCGGTGGCGAACGGCTCGGGTGGCGAGGCCGTGTTCGCGGAGATATACAACAAGCTCAAGGAGGAGATGCTCGAGGACCCCGCCTTCGAGTTCACCGACGAGTCGCTCCAGTGGATCGACCGCGTAATTCCTCCTTCCATTTCCTTCTCTCTCTTTCTTGGAGTGGAGGAGGCCTTCATCATCGCATCAAAGCTTTGAATTTTTACCGGGTTTTCGGGGCTTTGGGCGATTGTGAAGGATCTGATGCCTGGCCGGTTAATTCTTCCGGTTCGTTTCAATTCTGTGTTCCTAATAGTAGAATGTTATGGAGTCAGGGTTGGGTTAGCAGAGTAAGTAAACATGAAGGATTGTTTTTTAGATTGGTTTGGTGCGTTGGATTGCTAGGAAGGTCTGAGCAACTGAGTGATTAACACCCCCCCCCCCCCCCCCGCGGAAAAAAGAGTAGGAGTAAGTAAACATGAAAGAAGAGCCGGGTTTTTATTCTGGGTTAACTAATAGTTTGTCTAAGGATTGATCGATTTGTTAAGAAAGGCGAAATTACTGTGAGATTTGCAGTTGCTAAACAATAACTTTTTTCACTTATGGTCACATCAATTTGGTGAGTTTCTCCATGATTACTGACATTTGAGTTGTTCTTCCTGCTCCTTTGACACATTGAACCAATCTAAGGCTCACAAGGAGATGGAGATGTCATGTTCATCTTTTAAAAAGGCTCACAAGGAGTATTGAATAGGCTACCGCTGGAGCATACTATCTAGGATTCACTTACGTTATAAGACTAAGCATACAAATTCCATAAGCTATAGTGTCAAAACTCCTTTTTTTCACAGTTCAATTTTAAATCCAGCAAATTATGAATGTTGTTCTGATGAATCATCAGTATATCTTAAACTTAGACACTTACTTGTCTTGAAGGACTTAAAAAAACCAAAGTAGGTTGCTTCCTAGACAGAACCAAGTTGGTTACTTCGCTTTCCGTTGTTAAATTGACTTATGCCCATGCGAGGGTAAATCGAATTAAAAGGAATTATAAAAAAATTTAAGTACTGCCTATGGTCACAAATTCTTGTTAAAATCTGATCAATGGTATCATTATTGACTTCACAATTTATTGTGATAAAAAACTAACAGTTAAAGTCTTATCTTGGAGACTGAAAAGTCAAAACACCAATGGTTTCTGACTATTTTTTATGTTAAATAAGTCGATTACCACTGTTAGACAGTAGAGATATTATAGGTTCAGAAAAATGGTGGAGCATCACACATGTTTCAGTAGAGGTTGAACCTTGAGCTTGACCTTTTACAATTAAGCAAGTCGCACTTGTGCTAGTTAATTATTGTTGATGGATTGTTTCTGTTGGCTGTTGTTAATGGATATATATTGATGGTGTTGAATGGATGGGTGTTATAATTGGATGTTCTGTGATCATCGACTCTGTTCCCATTTTTTTTTGTGGTGTGAAGAAAAATATCCGTAGAAAGTATCTGTTGATGTTCTTTATTCAATTTCTGCTATTATGATTTAAGAACAATGTGTCACTATGTTATACAGCCTTTTTCAAAATCTTTTCTTTCATTTGGAGTAGATGCTGGATTACAACGTGCTTGGAGGAAAGTGCAACCGTGGGCTTTCTGTCGTCGATAGCTACAAGATATTGAAGGGTGTAGATGTTCTGAGCAAGGAGGAGATATTTCTTGCCTGCACCCTTGGTTGGTGCATTGAATGGGTAACACATTCTCCCCGTTGTTTTGGAGGTTTTCTGATAATAACTGAAAATCTCAGCTAAGTTGGCGCCATTGATGGTTCTTGATCATTTTGCAGCTTCAAGCTTATTTTCTGGTGCTTGACGATATCATGGACAGCTCCCAGACACGACGTGGCCAGCCTTGCTGGTTTAGAGTGCCTCAGGTCAGTTAATAAGCAACTATCCTTTCTATCTACCAAATTATTTATATAGTTTGTTATTTTGATGGCTGTGCTAAGGTTTTACTTCGGAAGGATTTAGTGTTAGCATCACCAATTGTTGGGGGGGGGGGGGGGGACCTGTTCATCTGTTTAGCAACCTAGTTTTATGTTCCACGTTTGTATTTGATCTCCTTAAGAGAAGTGATTTAAACTAGTGACTTATTGACTTTGCACAGTTTGTTTTTACATTTTTTTTATAACACACAAATGTTTTTGTGTTTTTACTTGTAACCTATGAAACCAACTACCTGTCTTTTGTTGTGCAATAGGTTGGCCTCATTGCTGTAAACGATGGGATTATCCTTCGCAACCATATTTCACGAATCCTTCAGCGCCACTTCAAAGGAAAGCCTTATTATGTTGATCTCGTTGATTTGTTCAATGAGGTAATCATATACTCTGCCATACATATATGTTAATGCCAAATTTACTTAATGCTTCTTACACTTGCCTGATGCCAAATTTACTTATATGTCTAGGTTGAGTTCAAGACAGCTTCAGGGCAGTTGTTGGATCTTATCACAACTCATGAGGGAGAAAAGGATCTCACAAAATATAACTTGACAGTGTAAGTTCATGTTGCAGTGACTTTTACACGCTTTGTTTCTTTGCATGATTTACTGTGTCTATGTTTGTAACCTTAGATGTTTTTTTTTTTAAAAGAAGTGATAATTCTTCTTCCACATTGCCTGTGTAGCTTCCAGATGAGTTGTTTGCATTATTTCTTTAGTAGCTCAAAATTGGGATATCATCTTTATTTATTGATGATTTTTTAATGTTTGACATTTTGCAGTCATCGACGCATTGTGCAATACAAGACAGCATATTATTCATTTTATCTTCCGGTAAGAGTTAGCATTCTATATGAAATTTTATGTTGTCTGGTTGGTTACCGTTAATTAGATGCAAGTAGTGATGATATTCTACTTTGCCCAAGGTTGCATGTGCATTGCTGCTGTCTGGTGAGAATTTGGAAAACTTTGGTGATGTAAAGAACATTCTTGTTGAAATGGGAACATACTTTCAAGTCCAGGTAATTCTCTTTTTTTGGAAGTGGAAATATCATTAGTTAGTTTATATTGGACTGCCTCTGATGAATGAGTTCTTTTTATAGGATGATTATCTAGATTGTTTTGGAGATCCTGAATTCATTGGCAAGGTTAGTGCATATACCTGTTGCACTAACTTGAGTATAACTATTAGGTTGATTGCAGTCAAGGCCTATTTTCTTTATGACTTCTGATTTGATCTGTATGAACTCTTATCACAGATCGGAACTGACATTGAGGACTACAAGTGCTCCTGGTTAGTTGTGCAAGCTCTTGAGCATGCCGACGAGAGCCAAAAGCGCATTCTATTTGTAAGTGCTATTGACTTGGTACCTTTACGAACCTGAAGGGCACACAGTCTGAACCCTACATGTCTGATCAACAGGAAAACTATGGAAAGTCGAATCCTGAGTCTGTTGCAAAAGTGAAGGATTTGTATAAAGAACTTAATTTGGAGGTTTGTCTTCAGCATTCTTTGTATTTATCATTTATTATCATCATCACTTGAATAGTCCACTGTGCATAGCATGCACATTTGGCATAAAGAATGAGCATCCCTGATGTCTTGATTAAGAACAAAACGTTACACGTGACTGGCGCCTCATTTGGTTGAAGATGCCTGAAACAATATCCAAACCTAGGCATATTCATTTAGCCATGCCAGAAACTGACACCCTGTTGTTATGTTCTATTTTTTGTTGACATCCCTTTCTCATTCTTATGCTCCAGGCGGTATTTCATGAATACGAGAGGGAGAGCTACAATAAGCTGATTGCCGACATCGAGGCCCAGCCGAGCAAAGCAGTTCAGAACGTTTTGAAGTCCTTCCTGCACAAGATCTACAAGAGGCAGAAGTAGAGCTAGCTCATGGAGAAGCTGTTCCATGGTTGCTTGCTTCGGTAACTAGAGTTGATGTGGACGAGTGACCCCTATGTTATGTGTTTGATGGTTGTGTTTGTACCGTACAGTACATTGTGCTACTCCCAACAGTAATAAAGCGCAGTGCTATTTAGGGGTGTGTGAACCTCGTGTGTCATTATCTTGTCCCGGTCTCTCCAACTCCTTAGCTGCAATTTGAAGAGCTGATTATCAGGCGATTCATTTACATTCCAAGATAAGTGTGAATCGACAAACTAATATCAATGTTCGAAAGTTCCACAATGATTTCTTGGTGGTGGTGGGCTGTGTCGAGTGTTATGCTTGCGACGGCCTCGATGTGCCATATGAGACACAGGTCTCATGAATAGGATGGTTGAGCGAGAGGCAAACACTAATCTGAACATCCGGAAAGCAGCAGGATATACGTTCTTCGGTCCATCCCGTTGTAAGGATGTGTTTGGTTGAGATGTGGCTTCAAAAGTCTTTGTGAGTCAGAGGTCGTGGAAAAGCTCTGTGAGGTTGTGGGTGTGGAAAAGGCGTAAGTTGTTTGGTTCAAACAAGTAAAACTTACCTCCTATCTCTATTTTCCTTGAAACAAGCTGTGAAACGACTCTCTATTTTCACCATTTCAAAAGCAGAAAGCCAAAAGCCAAAAGCAGGTCCAAGGTGCTTTCAAAGCTGTACTACCTAAAAGTAGTCGCTTAAAGCAGTTCTGGTTTCCACCCCTTTGTTTGGCTTTTAGCTTTTGGAAGCAAAAACAGTGCCAAAAGCTCAACCAAAGGCACCTAAGTAGCACAAGGCTGCAATAGAATCGCGTCTACAAGCACGGGACAAATACGTTTGAAAAAGTACATGATATATTTTTTAGGGAGAGACGGATATAAATGTTGTGGTGAAGAAGAGCACATGTACAATTTCGTTGAACCTTAGAACCGGTGTAGCAATATGAAATTTGGTCGCTTGTACAAAACAAGATCCTTGCGGTGGTAAGTTCTTGTTGATTCGGCTTTATGTCACTTTGTATGATGGAGTAGTTCGAGAAGATTCGGAACAAATCTTAGCAAGATTTTCAGACAGTGAAGACATGTAGTGTGTCATTGTGTTGTCATGCCACCACAAAGTGCTGTGGAGATCGATCGAGTGTTGTAGATCGTTGTCGTGCGTGATCCGCTCGGGCGTCCGTAGACGAACGGTGAGTCATTGCGTGATCGGTGTATGTACCACTTCGGTACTCGTCGTACATCGACGCGTCGTTACGGCGTTGCTCCATGACGACATCCAGGTGCGTCCTGTCCATCCATGCCGTCGTCCACTTATGCTATATTGGTCGTCAGTCTGTACCATGCTGACCAGCCCTCAATTGCCTGCATTTCCAAAATCATCGATGTTACAGAGCAAGGCATACAAAGTGTAAACATTACTCGGATGGAGTTTGACTCACCGATGTATGGCTCGCAGTAGGAACCTACCGTCCAGAGGGGGCACAACCTGGTGGAAACCGAACTGTCGCATTATACGCTGCAGCGCGTAAGCCTCCACCATGTATGAGAACACCATATGGCATGTCGTCTCCCATAGTGTCGCGTCCTGCAGGCATTGTAGGGATAGCCCATACGGCGATACATGCTTTACGAAATTTACAGTCCATGGACCCCAAATGATGTCGCTGTCGTGCAACGACTCGGACTCGTTGTGCCACAGCAAATAGCACCTCGATGGTTTGCCCTTGGCCCAGCACATATGGGCAATAATTCACCACAAGCCCATAGTAGACCCGTCTATTAGGTCGATGAACTCGCCGAACGGTACACCGGCATCACGATGGTCGGACGCTCGATAGAGAAGTGCTACAAACTCCACAATTGCAGGAGCACATAGCACATGCACAAAGTTGGGGTGATCAGCGATGCCGTGCTAGCAAGCATCACACAACCCCGATATGTGGCGCATAGGACGGTGATCCCAGTGTATTGAGGCATCGCCCTAAACTCCGCATCAACCAAATACTCGACGAGGCGAATGAACTCAGTGATGCAAATATCACTATGTGTGCCTGAAAATATGCTCCAACCAAAGAGATGAAGAAGGTACACGACAAGGTGTGTCTTGAAGACCTCGAGTGGTGCACCCTGCAGGCACGCAATGAAATTCTTCAGCCAAGCATGGGGGACGCCACGAGCACCCTTCGGGATAGGCAGGCTGAACCGGTCTACCAGCCTCTCCTTCCAGTCTGCCGGTGTAGGTGCTCAAACAAGTTCGTCACCCCGGAGAGGGAGACCGATCAAGAACGAGACGTCCTGCAGAGTGATCATCATCTCACCCTACCAAAAGTGGAATATGTGCATCTCGGGCCTCCACCTGCCCACCAATGCTACGAGCGGTGCCGTCAATAGTGAATTGGCGTCGATGGAGACCACCCGCAAAGGGCAATAAGATGATGGCCTGCAAGATTGAGATGTATAGCGCTTGTCCAACTTCCAATGATCCTCCCGCCCGTAGCTTGAAGGGTCGAGGCCACCACGTCACCGTCATCCATGAGTGGCTCGATAATGCTATGACTTCCAACAAATGTGATAGACCAAATTTTAGTGCGAAGATTGACAATGACAAGAAATAATACAAGTTAGTGATTACATGCGTGTAATTACATACGAATAATTCATTAATTACCGATAATTCAATTACCCATTTGAAAAAATTATGAGTGGTTCATTACCATCAACCTTAGCACTTAATTACTTAGCACTAACTAATTGCCACTACAGTTATTACGATTGCTTAATTACATACTACCATACAATAACAAATTATAGGTATTGTATGTACACAAAAAAACAGTGTCTACATTACTATGACCAACTTACTTTATAATAGAAACTACATTAATTACGACTAACTAAATAACATTAATTAACTAAGACTATGGGAATAACATCGAAAGCATACGATAAAAAATTACCTATATTTCGGGATAAACAATCAGCAATGGCGCGTCCTCAATGAGCTATGCATTGGGTTTTCAAAATAATTAGCTATGCACTCTAATTTAGAGAGTACCTTGCAACAAATGGGATAGACAAAATATTGCTGCAAAGATTGATAATGTGATGAAATACTACAAGCTAGTGATTTCATGCATGTAACTACATACGAATAATTCATTAATTACGATAATTTCATTATCCATCCAAAAAATTACGATAATTCATTATGTCATCTGCAAAGACTTAATTACTTACCACTAACTCATTAGTTAACCTAACTAATTACCACTACTGATAATTATGACCGCTAATTACATACTACCATACAATAACAAATTATGGGTACAAATGCGTACACAAAAATAGTAAAACTACATCTAAATTACTACGACCTATTTACTTCAGAATACAAACTATATTAATTATAACTAACTAAATAATATTAATTAATTATGACTACAGGAATAACGTCAAAAGCATGCGATAAAAAATTACCTACCTTTTATTAGAAGCAATCAGTATTGTTGCGTCCTCCTGTCGCGTCCTTAATGAGCTATGCACTTCCTTCTCAAAATAATGAGCAATGCACTCTTAATTTTGAGCGACGACTACGAGAATGCGCTTCTGCGATGAGCGATGACGAACTGCGAGAGGTTTGTATTTATGGCCGCGCGAAAAGAGAACCCGGTGCGCTCACCCTATAAATTAAGAACTCCTTATCGATGAGCAACACTTCAGGTGAGGGGGGCGGCATGGTAACATTGACACATGTGCAGATGAGAGAGTGGGTGAGGGGCACGACACAGACATAATGACATTAGTGCGAACGAGAGAGCGCGCGAGGGGGATGACACGGATAGAGTAACAATTGTGCAAAGAACACATCAGAAAAGAAAAGATAGCAGTAACGGGCCAACATATGTACGAAGGATAGATGTCAAACACTGCAAAAGATGCTTGAGCATCGTTAATTTCATGATTAAATTAACATTAATTAACGTGATAAATTCAGAGCACATAAAATTCTCAAAAAAATTATTATGACTATGTCGGGATGCTTCTCACAAAAGTTCATAATTTTTTGGAGCTCGTTTGCTATATGTAACAGCTCCTATAAATATTAAAATTTTGTGATTTTTTAGCAACATTCATACCTGATAAAATTACCAAAAAATTATACAGCTAAGTACGTTGTGTCAGAAGGCTGCACATAAAATTTCGTAATTTTTTGAGCTCATTTGTTATATATAGAAATTTAAATAAATAGTAAACAAAAAATAAATTAGGCGAGTAATTGTCGCTTAATCCCTGCCGTCTTGTGGTGGGACGGTAAGTCCCCTGTCGTCTAGTGATGGGGTGGCAGGTTCCCTATCGTCTGGTGGTGGGGTGGCAGGCCGCCTGCCGTCCCACCACGGGGCGGTAGCGGTTACACGTCCTGTCACCGGACGGCAAAAACACCATTTTTGTCAATACGCTAAATATATAAATATTTTTGTAAATATAGTGCCAAACATACTAAAAACTCCACATATATGTGCATTTAGTGCAAAAATACGTATCTACACTCTGTAAGGTATTAGACATATCTAGTATTTATCCAGCGATCTTCGCTCTAGATCTAACATATGTTTCAGTATGAGACACACGTGTATATATATGTATGGTGTAAATATGGTGTGCATGGGTATGCGTCATACGTTTTAATCTCTACTACTTAAAAATTGAAGTTGGTGGCATCCGTCCGTTCTCCACGGTGGGTCGACATGTGGGCCGCTCCGCTCGATTCTTCCGCGACCTCGCTCCGCCTCGATTCCCCTGCGACGTCACTCCGCCCTCCATTCCTCTGCACCCCATTCCACCGCAGACCTCGCTCCGCCCACGCGCTGCCGCCGCCGCCTCTCGCTCCTCCGCTCCGCCGTCGCCTCCTCCTCCCCACCCCACGCTGCCGCCGCCTCCCGCTCCTCCGCTCCGCCGACGCCTCCCTCTCCCCACCCCGCGCCGCGACCCCCCCCCGCATCGAATCCTTTCCCCGTCTCCCCGTTCTGCGCGCGCCGTTCTCCGCGCCGCTACCCTCCCCCCCAGGCGGCGCGGCGCGGATTCTCCTCCCCACCGAGACCTCTCCCCCAGTTCTCCGCGCCGCCCCTCTCCCCTCCCCCGTCCCAATCCGCGCCCATGTCTCTTCCCGGAGTCGTCTCCACCTTCCACCGTCCCGATCCACGCGCGTAGCTCCTCACAACTGCTCCCCACGATGCCACGACCAGAAAACATCCGCTCTCATGCGCACCTAGCTCTCTCTCGCCCCGCATTCTCCCTGCCCTCCACTTCCTCCGTCGTCGCTGCTCCACATCCATCGCCCTCGCTGTGCCCTCCCCATCTCCTACGGTTAGGGTTTCGCCACTTCTTCCCCCACCCATGGCGGCAGCCACGGCCACCTCGCTCCTACGCCTCTCCCTCCCGCGCCGACCCAACCCTGTCCCCCTCTCCGCCCGCCGCCGCCACCTCCGTCTCCGCCGCTCACCAACGGCACCTACCGCCGCCGCGAGATCCCCTTTCGTGCCTTCCCCTTCCCCAGAACCCGGGTCGGGCATCGGCGATGCCCTCGGTGGCGTCGCCATCTTCTCCGCGGCCACCGGCGAGCCCTTCCTGTTCAGGGACTTGTGGGACCAGAACGAGGTAGAGATGTTCATCATTTTCTCCAATTAGCTTGATTTGTGTATTGCGAGGAGACGTGACCTAGAAATTTTTGTCTTTATATTCGGGGTTAAGCTATGCATATTGCAACCCAAAGGTTTTCATAATAAGATGCGATGAATTGTTACATTGCTTGAGCAAAATATATTCCTTCTATAGATTGGAACACTAAACCCCATTTAACTCTGAAATTATTTGATGACACTACGAGAATTTTATGAATTTGATGCAGTACATAAATGAATTGGGGGAGTGCTTTGCTTGTGCAGGGAATGGCCGTCGTCGCACTGCTAAGGCATTTCGGTTTCCCTTGCTGGTGAGAGAGATAGCTCCTCCTCCTCTATATATTGTTTTGCCCTGAAACTTATGAACTACAACTTGGTCAGAGTTTGTGCTTGTTGGTTTAATTTCATTTTCTGTGCTAATCATCAACTCTTGTGTCTTGTGTAGTTGGGAGTTGGCCTCTGTGTTGAGCGATACGAAGGAGTTATTTGATTTAGCTGGTGTCAAACTAATTGCTGTCGGTGTTGGCACTCCAAATAAAGCCCGTATTCTTGCTGAACATGTATGTAGTACGCTTCAATTTATACCTTATCCCTTACCCTCTTAACACACACGCCGTGAATTGTTCTAACTTATCCCTCTTGTCTGATGACTTGCCAGACAATGAGTTTCCAAAAAACAAATTCAATCAATCATGCATATATGTTTTAGAGAGTTCTCCAGAAATTTCCATCCCTAACTAACTCTGTCTAAAATATTTAATGCAGTTGCCCTTTCCGTTGGATTGCCTCTATGCACATCCTGGACGCAAGGAACTAATTCACGTGCTCACGCATTAATGAACCTATTGGATATTGCTATATTGTATGCTAGAGAGTAACTATATACTCTTGATATTATGTTTGAACTTTTGAATATACCCCTTTCTTTCATATTGTATCTGTTGAACTTGTAAGCATCTCCTTGCCATTTTATTGTCTAGATTGTACTAACAGGATCTATCCCATAAAAACATGCAATTACTTTCCACCAAAACATTTTCGTTCTTCTGTTCCTGAGCATATGACTTCCATCTAACCTTTCCAGGCACATGATCTCTTGGGTCTATATTTTGGTATTGGTCGCACATTCTTCAACCCACCGGTGTAAGCATCTGTTTTGTTTTTCACTTGTGTAGTTGTTTTGTAATGAAAATTTCTTGAAATTGTTGTAAACAGTTGAACATATTCCTTTGAAGGTCAAAATGTTTTCTCGGTTTGACTCCCTCAAGGAGGCAGTGAAGAATTATATAATCAAAGCCACCCCAGATGATAGGGCAAGTGTCCTGCAATAGGTTAGATCATTTACAGGTACTTTACTTTAACTGCTTCTGCCGGCCCTTGAAAAAAAATGCTTCTGCCACCATCAGAAGCATATAATTATATGTTTTTTGGCTAAGTTTTCTTGCATAGTGCTTGTTGTTGTTTGTGTGATTAATCAGACCAAGAGGAAATGTGTTATTTGTTGTTGCTGCAAATGCGATCATCAATGGCTCATTGGAAATGCATTTTCTTCAAATACATTTTAGAGCCAATGGGCAAAGCGACATTATGCAGGCACACCATCATTACATGACATGGGACAATGTTGGTAGCGCTCCCCTTCTTGTGCCACTTGTTGATATTGCAGCTTTAAGAAAGTCTTGAATAGCAGCAGTGTTTTCACTTGATCTCAGAATTGCAAATTGTTGATGCTATTTTTCGAGAGGAAATGTTTGATGCTATTAGTTGGTTCATATGTTCCCGCTTTTGGTTTATGCTCAAGGGAGTAGTCCTATCGTTTATGTTTACACCTACTTGTAAGTCAAAATAAGTTACACTTTCATTGTTTGTTCTACTAATGAGAGAATAGTGTATTGTCATGTTGCCTTTACCTTTTGATTTATTTTGCATTTGTAATGCTGTGAATACAATGTATTTATGGTATTCTTGAACATTTTATATTTGTGCTACCTTTATTTTGAATTCTGGTACATTTGATTTATGTGGCAATATTTAGACTGTGGGTGTTCTAGACATTTAGTTGATGTATACTCATTTCTCAGATTGATATGAAGGCTTTGGTCCACATGAATGAGGAAGATATGAAGTCTTTAGGCATTCCAATGGTACTGCAAGAACTTGAACTGAAACATTTTGATATCATATGGTTCTCAAAAGCAGGTCTGCTGTGTATCTTCTGTCCAAATGGTTTTAGATGCTTCTCTTTTGCTAAAATAAGAGATCTTTCCTACGGAAGCAATTTAAATATATAAATTGGTAGAATAGGTTTATGTTATAACTTCCCTGCATGTTGATTGACATGGAAATATTTACAATGTTTATATATTCTTCATATGTTCCATGTCTGTCTGATTTGAATCTTGTTGAATATGTATCCAGTCAACTCATTTATTAATACATATTTCTCATCCTGGGTTGTCTAATGGAAATAAACATTGGTTGGGTAAAATGGATTAAACTGATTAAGTAGTAAGCATCTCTTTTGGGATTCCGTTGCAACGCACGGGCATTTTACTAGTCTAAAAAAAGTCAGGCCTGGAACATATTCCCCAACTGCTAGCTTCTGGGGCGGCCGGCTGCTACGGCGAGACAGTTCCACCACCCATGGAACTCGTCGGACTAACGTACTCGCACGTTTCTACCACGAAGACGAAAACGTGGAAGACAAAAATGAAAAGAAGGCACCGAGTGATACTTTTCCTTCTGCCCACGGCAGTAGGAAGTTGCTGCTTCAAGTCGAAGCGCACGTTGACGCGTTGGCATGGGCTCTCCCATCGCCGCACGCATGCATACATAGCGCATGCACACCCCTCTCTCGATCTCAATCTGGTCCCACAGTCCAACTCTAATCTTCGCCATGTGTTTTACCATCGGATACACCGTTCGCGTCCAGGTCAGTCACGTGACTAACAGGTCGCACGCATGCCATGACCACCGCGAATACACCTAGCCTGTTCGGGACGGAAGAAGCTGGACGGCTTTTCGCAGCCGCTACAGTACCTAACTTTTAAACGAAGTATTTTTTTAAGACGGGGTCTATAACTTAAACGTAGTACACATTAAAAATCCAACATCTATACCAGCCAAAATCGCAAATGAGTATCGATCTCTCCGTAATCTGTACCGTAAACAGCTAAAATTCAAAAATTTCAACCAAAAACCATAAGCGCAGCCAAAAAGAACACCCCCTTAGTCGCTGGTCACGGCACGCACGGTGAAATTCAGTCTTGCTTAAGTGCTTATTTCAATGCGTGGTCTAACTAGGTAGGCTACGATGGATGTGCAAGTTTAAGGCGTGGTCTGACTAGGTAGGCACAATGATAGTGACGCATTAGCAGGCGAAGAGAAGTGTCCTCTCGTCTTCTCCTCCTCGCGTGCGCGTGAGGTGAGGTGCGAAGGAGAGCGCAATGGCGACGGCGGTGGCGAACGGCTCGGGTGGCGAGGCCGTGTTCGCGGAGATATACAACAAGCTCAAGGAGGAGATGCTCGAGGACCCCGCCTTCGAGTTCACCGACGAGTCGCTCCAGTGGATCGACCGCGTAATTCCTCCTTCCATTTCCTTCTCTCTCTTTCTTGGAGTGGAGGAGGCCTTCATCATCGCATCAAAGCTTTGAATTTTTACCGGGTTTTCGGGGCTTTGGGCGATTGTGAAGGATCTGATGCCTGGCCGGTTAATTCTTCCGGTTCGTTTCAATTCTGTGTTCCTAATAGTAGAATGTTATGGAGTCAGGGTTGGGTTAGCAGAGTAAGTAAACATGAAGGATTGTTTTTTAGATTGGTTTGGTGCGTTGGATTGCTAGGAAGGTCTGAGCAACTGAGTGATTAACACCCCGCGGAAAAAGAGTAGGAGTAAGTAAACATGAAAGAAGAGCCGGGTTTTTATTCTGGGTTAACTAATAGTTTGTCTAAGGATTGATCGATTTGTTAAGAAAGGCGAAATTACTGTGAGATTTGCAGTTGCTAAACAATAACTTTTTTCACTTATGGTCACATCAATTTGGTGAGTTTCTCCATGATTACTGACATTTGAGTTGTTCTTCCTGCTCCTTTGACACATTGAACCAATCTAAGGCTCACAAGGAGATGGAGATGTCATGTTCATCTTTTAAAAGGCTCACAAGGAGTATTGAATAGGCTACCGCTGGAGCATACTATCTAGGATTCACTTACGTTATAAGACTAAGCATACAAATTCCATAAGCTATAGTGTCAAAACTCCTTTTTCACAGTTCAATTTTAAATCCAGCAAATTATGAATGTTGTTCTGATGAATCATCAGTATATCTTAAACTTAGACACTTACTTGTCTTGAAGGACTTAAAAAAACCAAAGTAGGTTGCTTCCTAGACAGAACCAAGTTGGTTACTTCGCTCCGTTGTTAAATTGACTTATGCCCATGCGAGGTAAATCGAATTAAAAGGAATTATAAAAATTTAAGTACTGCCTATGGTCACAAATTCTTGTTAAAATCTGATCAATGGTATCATTATTGACTTCACAATTTATTGTGATAAAAACTAACAGTTAAAGTCTTATCTTGGAGACTGAAAAGTCAAAACACCAATGGTTTCTGACTATTTTTATGTTAAATAAGTCGATTACCACTGTTAGACAGTAGAGATATTATAGGTTCAGAAAAATGGTGGAGCATCACACATGTTTCAGTAGAGGTTGAACCTTGAGCTTGACCTTTTACAATTAAGCAAGTCGCACTTGTGCTAGTTAATTATTGTTGATGGATTGTTTCTGTTGGCTGTTGTTAATGGATATATATTGATGGTGTTGAATGGATGGGTGTTATAATTGGATGTTCTGTGATCATCGACTCTGTTCCCATATTTTTTTTTGTGGTGTGAAGAAAAATATCCGTAGAAAGTATCTGTTGATGTTCTTTATTCAATTTCTGCTATTATGATTTAAGAACAATGTGTCACTATGTTATACAGCCTTTTTCAAAATCTTTTCTTTCATTTGGAGTAGATGCTGGATTACAACGTGCTTGGAGGAAAGTGCAACCGTGGGCTTTCTGTCGTCGATAGCTACAAGATATTGAAGGGTGTAGATGTTCTGAGCAAGGAGGAGATATTTCTTGCCTGCACCCTTGGTTGGTGCATTGAATGGGTAACACATTCTCCCCGTTGTTTTGGAGGTTTTCTGATAATAACTGAAAATCTCAGCTAAGTTGGCGCCATTGATGGTTCTTGATCATTTTGCAGCTTCAAGCTTATTTTCTGGTGCTTGACGATATCATGGACAGCTCCCAGACACGACGTGGCCAGCCTTGCTGGTTTAGAGTGCCTCAGGTCAGTTAATAAGCAACTATCCTTTCTATCTACCAAATTATTTATATAGTTTGTTATTTTGATGGCTGTGCTAAGGTTTTACTTCGGAAGGATTTAGTGTTAGCATCACCAATTGTTGGGGACCTGTTCATCTGTTTAGCAACCTAGTTTTATGTTCCACGTTTGTATTTGATCTCCTTAAGAGAAGTGATTTAAACTAGTGACTTATTGACTTTGCACAGTTTGTTTTTACATTTTTTTTATAACACACAAATGTTTTTGTGTTTTTACTTGTAACCTATGAAACCAACTACCTGTCTTTTGTTGTGCAATAGGTTGGCCTCATTGCTGTAAACGATGGGATTATCCTTCGCAACCATATTTCACGAATCCTTCAGCGCCACTTCAAAGGAAAGCCTTATTATGTTGATCTCGTTGATTTGTTCAATGAGGTAATCATATACTCTGCCATACATATATGTTAATGCCAAATTTACTTAATGCTTCTTACACTTGCCTGATGCCAAATTTACTTATATGTCTAGGTTGAGTTCAAGACAGCTTCAGGGCAGTTGTTGGATCTTATCACAACTCATGAGGGAGAAAAGGATCTCACAAAATATAACTTGACAGTGTAAGTTCATGTTGCAGTGACTTTTACACGCTTTGTTTCTTTGCATGATTTACTGTGTCTATGTTTGTAACCTTAGATGTTTTTTTTTTTTAAAAAAAAAGTGATAATTCTTCTTCCACATTGCCTGTGTAGCTTCCAGATGAGTTGTTTGCATTATTTCTTTAGTAGCTCAAAATTGGGATATCATCTTTATTTATTGATGATTTTTTAATGTTTGACATTTTGCAGTCATCGACGCATTGTGCAATACAAGACAGCATATTATTCATTTTATCTTCCGGTAAGAGTTAGCATTCTATATGAAATTTTATGTTGTCTGGTTGGTTACCGTTAATTAGATGCAAGTAGTGATGATATTCTACTTTGCCCAAGGTTGCATGTGCATTGCTGCTGTCTGGTGAGAATTTGGAAAACTTTGGTGATGTAAAGAACATTCTTGTTGAAATGGGAACATACTTTCAAGTCCAGGTAATTCTCTTTTTTTGGAAGTGGAAATATCATTAGTTAGTTTATATTGGACTGCCTCTGATGAATGAGTTCTTTTTATAGGATGATTATCTAGATTGTTTTGGAGATCCTGAATTCATTGGCAAGGTTAGTGCATATACCTGTTGCACTAACTTGAGTATAACTATTAGGTTGATTGCAGTCAAGGCCTATTTTCTTTATGACTTCTGATTTGATCTGTATGAACTCTTATCACAGATCGGAACTGACATTGAGGACTACAAGTGCTCCTGGTTAGTTGTGCAAGCTCTTGAGCATGCCGACGAGAGCCAAAAGCGCATTCTATTTGTAAGTGCTATTGACTTGGTACCTTTTACGAACCTGAAGGGCACACAGTCTGAACCCTACATGTCTGATCAACAGGAAAACTATGGAAAGTCGAATCCTGAGTCTGTTGCAAAAGTGAAGGATTTGTATAAAGAACTTAATTTGGAGGTTTGTCTTCAGCATTCTTTGTATTTATCATTTATTATCATCATCACTTGAATAGTCCACTGTGCATAGCATGCACATTTGGCATAAAGAATGAGCATCCCTGATGTCTTGATTAAGAACAAAACGTTACACGTGACTGGCGCCTCATTTGGTTGAAGATGCCTGAAACAATATCCAAACCTAGGCATATTCATTTAGCCATGCCAGAAACTGACACCCTGTTGTTATGTTCTATTTTTTGTTGACATCCCTTTCTCATTCTTATGCTCCAGGCGGTATTTCATGAATACGAGAGGGAGAGCTACAATAAGCTGATTGCCGACATCGAGGCCCAGCCGAGCAAAGCAGTTCAGAACGTTTTGAAGTCCTTCCTGCACAAGATCTACAAGAGGCAGAAGTAGAGCTAGCTCATGGAGAAGCTGTTCCATGGTTGCTTGCTTCGGTAACTAGAGTTGATGTGGACGAGTGACCCCTATGTTATGTGTTTGATGGTTGTGTTTGTACCGTACAGTACATTGTGCTACTCCCAACAGTAATAAAGCGCAGTGCTATTTAGGGGTGTGTGAACCTCGTGTGTCATTATCTTGTCCCGGTCTCTCCAACTCCTTAGCTGCAATTTGAAGAGCTGATTATCAGGCGATTCATTTACATTCCAAGATAAGTGTGAATCGACAAACTAATATCAATGTTCGAAAGTTCCACAATGATTTCTTGGTGGTGGTGGGCTGTGTCGAGTGTTATGCTTGCGACGGCCTCGATGTGCCATATGAGACACAGGGTCTCATGAATAGGATGGTTGAGCAGAGAGGCAAACACTAATACGAACATCCGGAAAGCAGCAGGATATACGTTCTTCCGGTCCATCCCGTTGTAAGGATGTGTTTGGTTGAGATGTGGCTTCAAAAGCTCTTTGTGAGTCAGAGGTGTGGAAAAGCTGCTTTGAGGTTGTGGGTGTGGAAAAGTTGTAAGTCGTTTGGTTCAAACAAGTAAAACTTACCTCCTATCTCTATTTTCCTTGAAACAAGCTGTGAAATGACTCTCTATTTTCACCATTTCAAAAGCAGAAAGCCAAAAGCCAAAAGCGAGGTCCAAGGTGCTTTCAAATCAGACTACCTAAAAGTAGTCGCTCAAAAGCAGTTCTGTTTCCACCCTTTGTTTGGCTTTTAGCTTTTGGAAGCAAAAGCAGTGCCAAAAGCTCAACCAAAGGCACCCTAAGTAGCACAAGGCTGCAATAGAATCGCGTCTACAAGTACAGGACAAATACGTTTCAGAAAAAGTACATGATATATTTTTTTAGGGAGAGACGGATATAAATGTTGTGGTGAAGAAGAGCACATGTACAATTTCGTTGAACCTTAGAACCGCGGCTGTAGCAATATGAAATTTGGCTGCTTGTACAAAACAAGATCCTTGCGGTGGTAAGTTCTTGTTGATTCCGGCTTTATGTCACTGTATGATGGAGTAGTTCGAGAAGATTCTGGAACAAATCTTAGCAAGATTTTCAGACAGTGAAGACATGTAGTAGCCTACAACGAATGGGCTGAAACGCACGACAGAAATGACACTGAAACAGAACGAAATATAACATGCTTAGGTAGTTTAATGTTCCCGTGTTTGTCTTTATGTCGCTTACATAGTTACATGTAAGGGCAAAGATTTGAATCTAGTGGTGTCGAAGAAAACACAATTTTTTGTAGTGACAAACTAGAGAAGAGAGCAATTTCAGTGACATATAAGTAATTCTCTATTAGTAAGATTCCTTGTAACTCTTTACTACATCCTCTTTGCTCTAAACAACTTTGACTTTTGACCTTTGCTAGCTTCCGATTTTTTAAGCTAGGAGTGGCTTGGAACATATCACCTTTTAATTTCGGTTTTTTTAGCTTTTTTACTTTTGCTTTTCTTTCTATTATCTGTAGAGATATAACAAATTTTTATTTTTTTTTCTTATTTTTTTAATTAAATGATTCAGAAAAAATTAATCACCATTACCGTGTAATTTCAGATTTAAACAGAAATAATAACCGAAAGTCACATCCTACAGTCCGTTAGACGGCCCCTTAATTTGCCTCTCTTTTGTTGCTTGACCTGGATTTCATAAGATCCTTGTTCGATCTTATCTTCGGTCTTTTCACGGAGTTGTTCCCCAGGGCCTTCCAATATGTCCTGTCCTGCGACACCTTCTTGGGAGCACTGTCTAAGGGAGGTCAGGGAGCTGGGAAGCAAGAAGGACGACATGGAGCGCCGCATCAACGCCGCCGTCGAGCAGGGATGAAGCCGACGAGTCGGTTGCAATGGTGGTTGGCGTTCGTGTCGGCGTTGGAGCGGAACGCCGCGAGGATACAGGACGACTTCCGTGGCCGGCAGAGCCCATGGAGCCTCTGGTCCGCCTACCAGATCAGCAAGAGGGCCGACGAGATGCGGTCGCAGGTGCGCAGCCTCAAGAGCAAAGGCGACTTCGAGGCTGTGGCCAGTGAGCCATGCTCCAACGTGTTCACGGAGATGCCTAAGTGTCGTGGTTTATCAAACAGTGTTCTGTCCGTAGTGCTCTAAAGATCATATTTATAACTATAAGAAAGTTTATTTACATAAATATTTTATTATCTAACTATAAGAAAGTTTATTTACATAAATATTTTATTTAGTATCTATAATAGTGAGGGCAAATATACTCTTTCCTAGCATAGCTATATATGTTCGAGTTTTGTACAAGTTTGTTTATGCATACGAGTCAGTTTTCGAGTCTATCTCGGAGTCGTAGTTGTCTCCATGTCGTAGTCGTAGAGTTGGGTATAAAAGGCAGAATAATGTAACGAGACGGGGAAGAAGTGATTGGTGTGATCGAATAAGAGGGAGATAAATAAAGAAGAGAAGAAGAAGCGGTTTTGGCTCTAGGAAATCGAAGGTGTTCGTGAAGCTGAAGACGTGGCCGTAAACGCTTTACGATCACGGCGATCGAGTCTTCAATATGGTCGTAATCGAGTTACGACTACTATGATCAAGTCTACTACATGGTCAAATGAGCAGTGTCCGCAGTCGAAGTCTCAAGTTCTCGTAAACCGGAGTGGTCATAGCTCGGTTACGAGAACGTACAGCGTAGTGTGAATGTGGTCGTAACTCTTGTCAGCAGAAGTTACGAGTACATAGCGTGGTTAGAGCAAACACAAGTGGTAGTAACTACTCTGTGTGTGGTCATAACTTTCACGTGGCTGTAGCCATCTGTGAAGTGGTCGTAAATCGACTTAGTATGGTCGTAACGACTGCAGAGTAGTCGAAGCGCAACAAGTAGTATAAGAGCTTGTTGATCTTGGTGATTTCTGAAGATCATGGGTGATAAGGCGAAAGTCCATGGTGAGTTAATCTTCCTCTAGTACCCTCTCCTAACGACCGACAATTATCCGGTGTGGGCAATAAATATGAAAGTGAACATGTGCGCCCAGGGAGTCTAGGGTGCAGTCAATCCGAAGGGGAAGGACAAGGAAGTGGATAAGAAGATAGATCAAGCGGCGCTTGCTGTAATCTATCAGGCAGTGCCAGATTCGATGATGCATTAGCACATCGGGAAGGACATGGCACAGGAAGCGTGGGAAACACTTCAGACAATGCACGAGGGAATTGATCGTGTTTGAGAATTTGCAGAGTGAGTTCGAGAATCTCAAGATGGGATAGACCCAGTTAGTGGACGAGTTCACCGGCAAGCTGACTTCATTGTACAATCAGATTAACTCTCTTGACGATAAGATGGAGGAATATGTGGCGGTGAATAAGTACCTGTGTATGCTTCCAGAGAAGTACATACCTGTTGTCACCACACTTATGTACTCCTCCGATCTAGACAGGAAGAAGATAGAAGAGATCAAATGGCTTGCTCATGGCGCATGAGGAGTTATTGAAGGGGTTTTTAGTCATGTAACGAGCAGGAATCCCAAACTCATAATGAGCAGACGTTACTAGTAAAGGGAGATCTGAGAGACGGTCGTGGCTCATCAAATAACCGTGGGAGGTGGTATGGTTGAGGTGGCCAGAGTGGTCGAGGCGGTAGAGGTGGCCGTGGAGACAAGGCTGGGCAAGGCAGTGGTGACAGATCCCATGATAAATCACATGTCGAATGCTTTGAATGAGGCGAATACAGGCACTACGTGTCAGAATGCCACAGCCATATAAAGTGTTTCAACTGTAACTAGTACGGGCACTATACGTTGGATTGTCGAAGTAAGAAAAATAACGAGGAGGTCAACCTCGCCCAAGACGAAGAAGAAGATGAAGAACCGGGACTACTTCTCTTCTCATATGTTGAAAAGGCACTGGTCATGGTGATACTGAATGAGGAGAACGTATGAATGGCATGCCTATGGACTCCAGGCACGCAAATGGCAGCAAGCCACATGACCACGCACATGCAGGCTCACATGAAGGGAGCAGCGGCTCCAGAGGCGCATGCGGCGCACATGCAAGTGTGGCTAACACACGAAGTCAAGGCGATGGAAAAAGTACACAAGGTCTAAAAGGAAGACTTGGAGTACATGTTGGTGCAATCTTTTGTGGTTTTGCAGAGGGAACGTAGAAAGCGTTGGAGACAGGAGTTACGGGCGATGTAGTCTCAGCTAAGATATACGCGGAAAAGCGAGCAGACTTGGTCCAAGAAAGAAGAGCGGGAGGCTCAGGTAACGGCGAAGCCAAGGTGGCTGTGGGAGTAGGTGCTCCAACACAAGCAGGCGTGCAAGGAAGGACGGGATCAGTCCAGGTGCGAGACGCGGCAAGCGTCGAATTGTGCAAGGCTTGGGATGGAGCAAGCGCAGGCAGTAGGGCGGTGACGGCTCAAGCACACACGAGTGCAGATAAAAGGAAGGAGCGGAAGCAAGAGATAAGATCGGCGTGATCAAGATGAAAAAACATGATTAAGGAGGTGATTGTTAGAGTTAGTAATCTTGTTTAGTCGTATTCGAGTCAGTTTTGTTGTATTATATGTGTTCGAGTCATATATGAGTTTATTTCCACATACAAGTCAGTTTTCGAGTCCATCTCAGAGTCGTAGTTGTCTCCGTGTTGTAGTCGTAGAGTTGGGTATAAAAGGCAGAGCAGTGTAACGAGAGGGGGGAGGAAGCGATCAGTGTGACCGAATGAGAGGGAGAGAAATAAAGAAGAGAAAAAGGAGCGGTTTTGGCTTCGGGAAATCGGAGGTGTTCATGAAGCTTAAGATGTGGTCGTAAACGCTTGACGACCCCGGCGATCGAGTCTTTAACATGGTCATAATCGAGTTACGACTACTGTGATTAAGCCTACTACGTGGTCGAAGGAGTAGTGTCTACAGTCGAAGTCTCGAGTTCTCGTAAATCGGAGTGGTCATAGCTCGGTTATGAGAATGTGTAGCGCAGTGTGAATGTGGTCGTAACTCTCGTCAACAGAAGTTGCGAGCACGTAACATAGTCGGAGTAAACACAAGTAGCAGTAATTACTCTGTGTGTGGTTGTAACTTTCACGTGGTTGTAGCCATCTGTAAAGTGGTCGTAAATCAATTTAACGTAGTCATAACGACTGCAGAGTAGTCGAAGCGCAACATCACTATTCCTGGATGCAATGCATTGACCGTCGCTTCACATTTCCCTCCTGAAAAATCAATTATTCACAAACATATATAGAAATGACATGATTGAATTCGTGACTCTGGAACCAACATGGCATTCCATCACTGTAAAGCACTAGCGTCAGTATTCAGTGCTACCTACTTAAGCTGCCTGGCCAGTTCCGTAGTATGCAAGACGTTGGCCAGCTTAGAGTACGCGTACGCTCTTGGAATATACAGCCTGTGTACAGCATTCAGTTATGAACAAACTAAGGGAAGATAGATCGAAGTCGTCGGTGAGCAGGTTTTGCAGTGGCGGTAAGCACATCTCTCTTGACCAAACTGTGGGCCACGGACGAAACGTTAACGATCCTGCCCTCGATCCCCGTTTCGGAGGCCTTCTTCAGCAGCAGGAGGTCCGTCAGAATGTAGCGGCCTGTGGCAAGTGATGCAAGCGACTCGTTTTAGTTCAATAAAACAACACTAATTTTCATGATCATTCGAACCAAATTATCTTAGGATTGTGTAATACTAGACAAGAGAGACAATTGGGCCGGCTGGGCCAGGCCCATGCCAACCTCCTCTTAAGAGGAAGCCAGGGGAAGGAGGACCTTACCCATTTCCCTCCCTGTGCGCTAGCCTCAGCTCCCATGCTCGCCCCTAGTTGCTGTCGCTTCCAACCACTAGCGCCACCATCACTCCCCTGCTAGTCACGCCGCTCTTGGCTGTGTTGACGTCGCTCCCTGCGCTATGCCCCTGCTCTGGCCGCCTGGCCGCGCCCACTCGTCGTCGCCCGCCGGCACCATCGCCCTCCGGCCAAGCTGCCACTCAGCAACGCGCCGCCACACCTAACCCATTGCGCTCCTACTCCCCTGTTGTGTGCCACCTCTGCTATTGCTGCACTACACAGGAGAAGGTGAAGGGGAGAGCGGGGAGCCGCCCAGGAGAGGAGAGAGAGAAGGGAGGAAAGGAGAAAAGGGGGAAGAGGGGCTCAGCCAAGAGAAGGGAAAAGAGGGGGGGGGGGGGAGTTGGCGGAGAGAAGAAATAGGGAGGAAGGAAGAGAAAGAGAAAGAAGATGAGATGAGATGAGAAGGCTGTAGGAAAAAGGTGCTCCGATTTAACTGCTCGTCGTTAGAGTAACATCTCAAATCTTTCTTCCATGATGGTTTATCAATTTGTGTAAAGGTCAAAGTAAGTTTTAGTAGGAGATTTCGAGCTTCGATTTTAAAAAATGATATGGTTTCATATGTGTATATGTATTGCTATGTGTATTAAGGCTAAATGATGCTTATTTCTGTGGAGGTTTAGGTTTGATGCCATACACGCATTGTTTACAAAGTTAAACAAGTAAATACATGGTAAACAGTAGACGGTGGTTGTTCTTAAAGCTTATGCGTATGTAAAATTTGCCTTCTTGTTTATGATACCTACAACGACACAACAATGATGATTAAGTGAAAGATCTCAGTTAAATGAAATTAGTACAATATGGTAAGCAATGATAGTTTCCATGATGATGGTCGGGAAATAACGATGAAAACTCTCTAGTTACAACGTCCACATCAGTGCTGCTTGATGGTGGCAGCCAGGTCGAGGCAGTTGCTGACGAGGCGGCTGATGTGGCGCTGCGCGCCCGGGATGGGCGACTGGAGCTCCGGCCGCTCGTCGAAGATGTCCTCGCAGTCGGTGGAGAAGGTGCCCGCCGCCGACAGCTCCGACATGACGTCTGCGTGGCTGCCGCCGCTCTTGAGCGTGTTCCGCGTGTTCTGCAGCGAGTCCACCAGCGACGCGTAGCTGTCCTTGCACGACTGCAGCGACGACGACATCGCGTTGCCCTTCGCCTTGGGCGACTTCAGCGCCTCGTCGAGGCGCATCTCCGCCACCCCCGCCTTCGTCGCCGCCACCCGCAGGGCCGCGTCCAGCAGCAGCTGCGGCGTCGTCACCCCGGGCAGCGTCGTCAGCGTGCTGCACAGCGTCTTGTAGTGCACCTGCACGTACACCATGCATGAGCGTATATATGTAAGAAAACCTGTACAGTTCGTAGACATCATAGAGTTCCATGCATTATGTGCTAGTACGTAGTACGTACCTCTTGGCATATGGCTACGCAGTCATCGGAGCCGGTCAGAACGCGTCCCTTGTCGCCGACGGGACCATCGATGACGACGGGGTGGACGACGCGGGCATCGACGTCGGAGCATGAAGACGCCGCCAAGACGGCGGCGAGGATCAGAGAGGCGAGGTATCGGGACATTGGTTGGTCGTGGAACGAGAATGGTACGTGAGCTAAAGGACAGACGGGGACCCGAGAGGCTACAAAAGAGGCTCCTTTTTTTTGTGTCCGACAAGAAACCGGTCAAATAGTGGTGGTAAAGAGAACGGAGACTTGACCGCGAGCGAAAATTGGCCGTAAATTTTTGCGGGTTGGTGGTTGGTCAGCCTTCATTGTAGCTTCTTCCAGCCTTAAAATTGGCTTTGCCTTTTCATTGTGCGCCAAATGGTATAACGTTGTAAAAGCCCTTCCAGTCCAGATCATGCGGGTAGAGTTTGAGTTCTATGATGCTATTTTAACCCTGGTTCTCGTATGATAGGTTTGACATGTTGCCATCGAATTGGGGAATTGAGTAAATTGTACGGTGGGTTACTAGACAAGAATTTTCTCTAGATAGTTTATCACTGAACTGCTAAGCTGCATATCCAGATCATTGAAACTGTTTAAGTAGATCACTCTACGTCATTAGCATGTCAGCCTAGGTACGACCGATAACATAGCATGTTAACTCATGTTACCATGACATGCAACGCACATTTAGTCGCAGAAAAAAAACACACATCTAGATGCTAAAATCACTCGTGGTTGACCAGCGGTGGGCGGTGGCTTCCCTCCCTCCTAGCCTCCCCACCATCATGACCGAGGCACTTACCACTATGTTAAATTCACCTGGTCTCAATTCCTTACTCCCAGCAACATTCACCGTAGCACGATCCAGACACCAGCACACGCCACCACCGTTGTAATCGCTTAGGGGTTGAATTAGCAGCTAGGGGCGCCCATTGGATACGCAGCCTGTCTATGATATCAAACTGGCCCTGATCAACATGGCTTCGGCTTCTGGCTTCTGACTTATTTTTTACTATTTATAAGTTTCGTCTTTTTCTGAACTTTTGGCTTTTTGTTGAGCTTTTTTGCCGGTTCTTTTTTCCCCGTATTTGTTTGTATTATACGTAATGGGCTAACATATTTTTTTATTTTTTATTTTTTTTAAATTTAATTATGCTAAATAAGCTTCATCACCATTCTGATGCTTTTTCTCACAACTCTGATGTTTTCAGCCATAAGCCACGAACTTTTCAGCCAAACCGATCACCACCAAAGTCGTCTCAACTAGAATCAGTACCAATCAGCAACTTAACAGATCAGTAGTGTTGAAACAGAATCTTGAATTTTTGTAGGTCAGAGCAAGGACACTATGAGATAGAGACTAAACTAACCAGAATGACCTAACTATGATGCAAGTGACTGCAGGAGATTGGTGACAAATTCTTGCAGCTGAACGGTGGGCACCGAGTTGCCACATTCACCTGTTGGGGTCGCCGGTATGCAGGGGTTGAAGGCCACCCTATCCCCATCAGGCCATCAGGTCCATAAAGTAACAGCCAATTGGACCCGAGGGAGACTGACATTTCGGCAAGAGTAGGTCAGCTTCTGAACTAGCCGAGCCTAGTTGCAGCCTACGCAGAAGAAAAAAAACTTATGCATACGACACGACTAGGAAATATGGAAATGTCACGCATCTGGCAGCGACCATTTGTTTTCAATGTTAACCCTCTAGTATATTTTTTTTTTGTAAAAATAGATTCCTCCCTGAGCTCAGAAGTGTCGCCTGCCACGCCGCTATAGCTCTGCAAGAGCTGGTGCATGCAGCAAGGTGAGCTGGCCCAGAGGCACAGGCGCAGCAGGCCAGGCACTGCCGAGCTAGCGCAGCTCGGCTAGCGTCTACCGAGCACCCTCGGCTCAGCTAGAGCCTTGGCTAGCTGGCAATGCAAAAAACAACGGTGTCAAAAAACTTGTTGACTCGATTTAAATTTGCTTCAATTATATTCGTTAATTTTAATTTTACTTTAGCTTGACTTGTTAGCCTGCTTCTCAATATACTTACAAACTATATGTAAAATAATATTAAATAAAACTATGCCAATTTCGAGAAATCTTGATAAGACGAGGACGGGGATTCACCTAGCCGCGCGGGGGGGGGAGCTCAGGGTCCAGGGCGCTCAGTTTTAACATTGACACAGAAGCGCCATGTGATAAATTTAGTATTTTTTGTAACTAAGTGAATCCCCATGCAAACTAGTTGAAAATGTGTGCTTTGATATGCATTAAGAAATGGTATTATGTTTTGTTCGTGTGTGCATAAAATTTTTTTAGGAAGGTGCAAGGAGGTTTGGAGGGGTAGATGAACCACAACCACAAACTCCCTGTGTTAAGTAATAAAGATATGTTGTTACAAACAGTTATCGTAATGGACTATATGTAGACCGACAAAATAGTTCGCAATGAATGTGCGAATTACATGGCGCGCGGTGTTTGGTTAGATCTTTGCCTCACTACTCATACGATACAAATGATACCATGCGCGAATCATTAACTCCCACTACAGCTAAGATACATGTGCGCCTTTTAGAAGCCATTCAGCGAGGGCTTCGGGGAACACCAGCGCCTTGTCCTTTCTACTGTCATCCGAGGTGTTAGGTTTCCAGCATGTAAATCTCTTATGTGCCACCGAGTGGTTGAGCATGCATTTTTACTCGATGAATGCCATGTCATACATATCTAGACAGTCTATTCATTAGAGGAAGTAGTAGCACTTCGTAATCTATCGACATGGATGGAGTAGGTTAGATATGTGCAAAATATAACACACAATGTGAAATGGCAAATATGTACTTAAAAGAACTTGACGCAAGTGTAGTGCGCTTAGCCGGCAATTGCCGGGTATGTGGATTTAATGATATGTGCTGGATTGTCGTAGTCGCACTGTGGCTACAGAAACTCTGGTGGCACGGTGCATCCTTGCAAGAATTACTGGGGTATGATCCCTTTTTCTTGCCCACCCACTTTCGCATGCGAAGCATCTCTCCGTAGTTTGACATGTGGCATAGTGACATCCTATATCTCTCCTCTCTTCTCCCTTTCCTCTTCTCCTAGTTTTGAGATCAACTCGATCAGAGTCTTGGGTCTAGTCGTGGGGGTTGGCTAGATTTTATAGGCAGTCGGTGTGCACTACTCAGGAGTAAAGCTTGACCGCGTTGTCATTTTGCTGAGAAAAGTTGGTACATGCTATCAAATCACTAGAAAAGTTGGTTTCTAGCTAAGCAACTTAGTAATGAGATGCTACAATAGAGTTGTGCAATCATAATGAGATGCTTTAATCAAGTGAAAAGACAATTCTCTTTGTTAGATTTTTGTGTTCAGCAAGCAGAAGTTCAAATGCGATTTTAGCATGAACATACTTTGTTGAATGTTTTCTAGCTAAGCAACTTAAGCAACCTTACC
Organism: Dendrocalamus sinicus; assembly: GCA_036346575.1. Lineage (NCBI taxonomy): Eukaryota > Viridiplantae > Streptophyta > Magnoliopsida > Poales > Poaceae > Dendrocalamus > Dendrocalamus sinicus. The sequence goes on along the minus strand of CM070643.1, from coordinate 20,747,392 downwards.
TAAACTGCTAAACGAAATATGGATCAGACATCCAGACACCAAAGGGGATCAAATCATTCAAGTGTCCAACACATCAAGCTACAAGATAGATTTGACGACACTTACATAGTTTCTAAATAATTGATACATCAGTCATCAGAATATAATCAACTACTATGCAAAAACTTTAGAATCATTATAAATGCCTCACTTCTTTGATCAAATACAACTCACGTCTTTATTTAGACACAATTTTTTTCAAATTGGAGATCGCCAGGGGAGGAGTTGAAGGGATTACCAGATTAGGGATATGGGGTCATGCTACCATGGGGTCACCGGGTCGGGGAGGACGAACCTGCACGGCTGTGCCGCGCTAGTGAGTGACAACAGCAAGATGACTTGCGACTTGCAAGATGGTCGCTCCTATGTGGCCTCCTGAGTCCTGCCTCCAGAAGTCTAGTGTCCAGAAGACTAGAAGCCTCCTGCACTGCCAAATGGATAGAGCCACAAAGGAGAGACTTGAGTGAGGGGAGAGATTGAGTGAGACCTAGAGTTTTTGTCATGTGTCATGTAAATCAGAACAGTGGCCCAGTGGGCCTAGGCCAATGTGTAGCCCCCAATTTGGGCTTGGGAGAAGGAAATGGGCCAAAAGAATTCGATGACAATTTAGGCTAACTAGGTATGAATATGACGAATTTGGCCCAATTACTAGTATACATATGCAGTATATCTTGTATATAGTTGTTTTTTTGCCAAAAATTTTGGGTATTCAACTGAATATCCTTGAATTATAGTGGGACTACCCCAGAACGAGGCCACATAGTCGATCGTGCTGTCACCCAATAAGGAATGGACCTACTATTGTTAAGTATAGCTGTACTACTTCCATACCACTCCCTCCTTACACGTGTTGTTCCCTTTTCTATCACCCCAATCATCTTGTAGATATTTAATTGATTCGAGTAGGTACTAGACCAGATTTAATAAGTTAAAACTTATAGTTGAATGATCACTATACTCTTTACTTAGTATAAGGTTCTAATCCTTACTTTTCACTAATGAAGCAACCATCCACAAACCAATAACCCAGTGCACCACGGCACTGCCACCACTCCAATCCAAGCCTCCCCTTAGGGTAAGGTCATGGACTTCAACCATCTTGTGGATTTTCATGCTCCATCCTTCACCCTAGTATCATTTTATAACTGTACCAGCAAGATATCGACTTCCTTAGTAGTGTGAAACATTTGAACTTCTATTCTACCATGGTATATCTTATAGTAATTTATTATTACTAAGGCTTGTCAAAAGTGAATATGGTCATCAAATAAAACAGGACTTTTCTAGTGGTAGGACATAACTAAATTATGATATCATTCTAAGCATTTATTTTAAATAAATACCATTGCATAAATAAATAATAATGAAAATGTTAATATTTAATTAATTAAAGAATGTAGTTTCAACATGATCAAAAACATATTACTTGCCTTGCTATTCAAAGTCTTCGGCTGGCTCTAAGTCTTCTCAATCTTGATGTACTTCTGGAACTGACTACTCTATGTAATCGGGTGCTAGCGCAAATAAAAAGCAAGCAATTAATTATGTGCTCAATAGAATATAAGCTAGGAAAAGGAAACAAAATAAAAATAAATAAAATTCAGAAAACCAAATAAAGAGGAGTTTGGGTTTTATCGGAGTCTAGTATGGTGAAACGGAGCTGGAAATGGTTTAAACGGGTTTGAAATGATCAAAATGGATATATATATATATATGTATATATATATATAAATAGATTTTGGGTGAACAGTAATGAGTTTCACTTTTCATTGTGGTTCATTTGTAACAATAATGGTTTCAGGTTGAGTGAATAGTAGCGGGTCGAGTTACTGTTTATTTATCATCGATTGCTACAGTGTCGGGTTGGGTGAATAGTGCTCAATAGTGTTGGACTCAACTTGGCTAGCTTTGGAGTGTTGGGCTTCTATTGTGTGGCCTAGGTCCGATACTGTGCATCTTCAACCTCTCGATCAATGCACTATAGCGGCCGAACATAGGAAGAAAAATGGCAACAAAATACGATGCATGTGATGGTTCCCAATGGAAATGGAGGCATTATCGGGGTCTACATGAGTTAGAGAACCCATTTTTGGGCTTTGGGGTGGTCAAAAACCATAGAGGATAGCTAGCAACGAGATGGTCTTCCTGGGTCTTTATCACGGCACCAGGGCCTTAGGAGAGCTAAAAGGTAAAATCAAGCTTGGATTAGGCATCCTTAGAGCTAGGGAAGGATTGTGGTAGGATTGTCTTGGGCTCTAAGGTTCTGTGGTGAGCTATCCATGGTGGGGTGCCTCAATCGACGGAGAAGGTGGTCGTCGGTGAGGTAGGGGCTCAGGCAAGTTAACGTAAGGATTTGGTATGGTTCGTGGGGGCTCAAGGAAGCTAGGGACGAAAGTAGTTGGAGAACAGTAGAGGCATTAGCAAGGATTGAAATTCATACTTACCAATAGTTGAAGAGGGTCAGCAGCGGAATTAGCCAGCGCTAGGGGAAGGAGAGGTTTGGGAGGGGCTACTGGATGCCAATGTGATTCACAAAGGGAACTTGCGGGCTTTATAGCCACTCTGAGGCGGTTTGGCATAGTGGAGGCGTTGCTTGGTTATTAGCACATGGTTGGGGCAGGGAGAGCACGGGAGAGTTTGGTGGCCGTCGAGGAAGGTCAGCAATGGCGTGGCATCTCAGGCTCAACACCTCCTCGATTGGTGAACTACGGCGGTCAGAATAGGTGGGCATTGTCAGGTTGGTTGTGAAAAGTAGGCAAGCGATGGCAGTGAACTCCAGCTTGGCTTGTCTAGCACATGGTCAGGGAGTATCTAAGGGTTGTCTGAGGCTTCTTAGGCAAGGGTACAGCCGGTTGACTAGCTCATGGCAGTGACTAGCGAGTTGCAGTGACGTACGGGGATGTGCCAGTTGTTGGGAGAGGAACAGGACGATGGCATAGTCAGGAGGGTGTGCCAATGCCAAGGTAAAGTGTAAGGCTGAAAAAGGAAAACGTAAAAGCCAAGGAGATGCTAAATTTGGAAAGTTTTTAAACCAAACCAAAATTCAAGAAAATTTCAAATCCTTTTGAAATTTTGGGCATTTCATTCTCTTCCAGAAAGGTTGTTCTATGTTTGCCTACCAAGGCCGCTATTCCCCTCCTCTCATGCACCTAGTGAGCCGAGCAATGAGCTCATGAGCTCCTCGATGGTTGCCATCGTCACCCAATGAGGATGTTGGTGTCATCAAGTCCAACGCCGTGGAGGCAGCGACCTCAAAAATGAGAAGCGTCACTTCCCCTAGAGGAATCAGAGCAGCTTGGCCTCAGTGGCTGGCTCCACTTCCACCTTGCGGACAGGCAAGATGTAGCCGCAATTGTCATCTCCCCACCGCCACTGCCCCTTCACCGTGCCGCGTCTCAAGCCCCTCCTCTTGCTCGTGGCCATCACCATGGGAGACAGTGGCGGACCTAGAACCAAATTTTAGGGGAGGCTAGTGGGCCATGACTAACAAAACATAAATAAACTAAACATAAATCAAACTATCTTTTGTAATCTAAAATCATACGTGATTAGAATAAGTACATATTAGGAGATGAGGAGTGAGTGGTCAGATGTGGCGGGCGGCCACACCCTCAATACCAACATATTTGGACGTGGGCAATGTCGACAAGGGTGCTCATGGGTGTGCGGCGACTGCGAAGACATAACTCCCTCTTGAGCGGGGGCCAGGGAGGGAGGCTGCGGTTACGATTGATGTAGGGCAGTGTCGGTGGTTTACTGTAGCCGCCGCCGCTGCCTCCTAGCCTCCGTTAGTATTCCGATGTTGTTGCCCCCGGGAGGACCAATCTCTACTCCCAAGGGCGGCCACCTCTAGGCTATAGCTTTTCCCTTCAGCATCGAGCAGCAGGTGTTGTTGTCGTCGTCGTTCTTGGTGCATTCCGTTCGCCTCGACCAGGTTGTATGACTCGACACTGCGAGGGAGCAGGCGAGCAGCCCACTGGGGAGGGTGTGTGTGGAGATGGCCTTCGGAATCTAGCCGGGAGATGGCCTGCTGATGCTGGATCTGTGCGGATCTGACCGCTGTTGATCACACGGGCACCCGGATCCGGGCTGGTCGCTTCTTTCTAGGCCGCTGCCACCCTTAGGTCATCGTTGCCCTCAGGTCGCCGCCACCTCACCTATGGCCTCCCGGATTCGGGCTCCCCCTCGCTGGATCAATGTCGTGCCTCGGCCGCCACAGCTGTCGCCTTGGCCTGCCTTAGGAGACAGCAACCTCTCCATCCGGCTGTCGCGCCACACCAGTATCGTTGCCTCTCGGCCGTCGTGCCGCGTCCACGCCCGTGCTTTCGGTCGAAGCCGCCCTCGCCTGGCCTTGTCCTCCTGTCGCGCGCTTCGCCCTTCTTGGGCTGCTACCCTTGGGGTCACCGCCGTCCCGGGCATCTCCAGCCAACATCGTCTTCTCTCTGGATCCACACAGATCCGAGCTTGGCCGCCGCCTCCTCATTCGCCAGTCCTGTCACCGCCGGCTCCCCATGCCTACATGTGTTGGCAGTAGAGAAGAAGAGAAGAGGAGGATATCAGGGTGAGAGAGGAGATTAGATATGGAGTGTGACTACTACTGTGCTGAGGGGGATGATTTGAGATAGTTTGCTTGGGTAGGCTGCTACTGCTAGTATCCGCAGTCTGAGTCTTTTGAAGTTTCTGTTACATCCATCCAAGACCGTAGCCTCTATCTTTCAGTTCGTTCAAGCCGTGCGAGTTCACAAATTTATTGTTAGTCATAGAGGCATAGAAATTTTCTTTTTGCATGACAACAATCACCGCTCTTCTCTCCGAGCCGCGTGTAGATTGTATAAGTCGTTATGATGCCGTTGCTTCTCTCTGAGCCGCCGCCCTGAACTTCTAAGGTCGCCGCGCTTCTTCTGCACCGCGCTTCTTGTGTACTGCGCCGCCGCTATCTTGGACTTCGATCTGCGCCGCCATGCTTCTATCTATTCCTCTTCGACTCGATATATTTTCCAAGAGTTGCACGCTCCAACGACATTATCAAAACTTGAACTTCAGATTTTACCTATATTAGTGTCAACCTTTTTCAAATGCAATGCTACTGTATGCACCTGCATTTGAGGGGAGTGTTAAGGGTATTAGTGGTATTTCCTATTATACTAGGGTTTAGTCTTATATCTCCTTTGTACCCTATATATATTGCCCATTGGGCCTCTTGAATACACACACAATATTCATAACATGAATTTCTGTTCTGATTAAGGGTTTTAGGACACAACGCGACACTTGGAATAGAGGGCCAGTTTCCTTGTTGTGATCACTACTCAGTAATCAGTACTAGGTCTAGATTATGAGCAATTTGCTCCCTTGTCTAGTGACTATGGTTGTGTCATTTTGCTGCTAAGTAAATCATAGTTTAGTAATGCTGTTATTTGTGCGATTGTCTACACCATACACTATAGTTGCCTGACAATGATTATTTGCAGTTTGTGACATGACAGAAAAAAAAAACCGAGACCGCAGACATATACATATGTAGAAAGCTACTATCAGGTTGTTTACATTCTGTCTTGTTTCTGTGAGCCATGCTTTTCCGTTTCATCGCCATATATGTGGCCATCTATTTTCTTCATGTTCATTTCAACCAATCAAGTAATTGCATCTTCATGTTTTCCTGGACGGACAGGCAAGTACATCTTAGTTGACGTTCTTCCTCTAGTGAAATGCTTCAATAGTTCTTAGCATGTGCCACTTACATTTCCCCCAATCCTTCCAGGTCTACAGACTTCACCAACTGAACAGGGGCAGCTCAGCTGGTGACAGCACTCACCTTTTCTGTTAGAGAAACGGAGCCAACAAATCAGACTTTGGCTATCATGAACTCCTTAGGAGCACTACCAGCGGCGGAGCCAGGATTTCAACTTTGGGTATTCCCATTCCCACATAAAAAAATCCAATTTATAGATTTAAAATATAGTTCAGAGTAGTACGTTATCGATAATTAAAGTCACAAAAATAGTCAAATAACAAATTGTTCCGCTCTAAAATATGCATGAAACAAATTAATAAGTAATAAAGAGAACTTACAAAATACTATAATGTTGCTTTAACCTTGCGATTCTTCATGGCTTGGAAGCGGTTGATGATGTCTTTGTCCTTAACTTGTAGAAAGAACTCCCGCTCAATAAATGTAACCAAACAATCATTCAAGTATTGATCCCCAATCTTATTTCTCAATTTGTTCTTCACATAATTCATGACAAAAAAGACTCTTTCAACACTTGCAGTTGCTACTGGAAGCACTAGCACCAATTTGAGAAGCCTGTAAACAACTTCATGTCTAAGATGTTTCTTTGTTTCAACAAGCTTAATGGAAAGCTCAGCAAGACTTCTCACATTTCTAAACCTTTCATCAGTGCGCATATCAGTAATATACAAATTGAGTTGAGGAGGAAGATTGAGAAATCCTTAGGATAAAATCCAGCAAGCTTAACCAATTTGTCTTTGTCAAAAGCAGCAAATGAATCAATATGACTGAATGAAGCCATGCAAATAAGCAATTTTGTGTTTACAGGCTTCTTAAATTGGTGCTAGTAGGCTAGAATAGCGAAAATATCACAGAATACATCATTATACATTTATATATATAAGTATACATACATATATACTACAAATTACACCAAAAAAGTTGGGTATTCCCGGGAATACCCAGGAATACCATTGGATCCGTCCATGAGCACTACTGACTGTCCTTCAAATCCTTGGCGTTATCTGTGTATGGTCGCTGTTGAGCTTTCTGATGAGGTTTCTTCCCACTTCAGACATTCCAGATCCCTGACTCCTAGCAGCTGCGGTAGCACTTAAAAATATGAGCATAGCGTCCCTACTGTAAATTGATTTACCTGGAGCCACTTGACATGTATGCAAAGGTTACCTTTGGTTTAGGGATTACACTGCTTAAGCTGAGGAACTGGAGAGAAATTGTCCAGTTGGTAGGAATGACGCTGGAATTGAATAAACTGCAAATAAGAGAGCTGAACTGTCTGCACTGTAGGATGTTGATGCATAGCGTGTTTACATGCTCTTCTTGTGGATCAAATTCTGGGTTTCACAATGTAAGGACCCAGATATTAACATCCAGATTCCTCCGTGATTACTGCACTATTCCCTGGATCAGTAGATAGTACTCACAGTTACAGTAATGAATATCAAAATACATATCATGCGGAAGCGTAAAATTTAATAGTAGACTTACTCATGGGCCGATTAGGCCGAAATCATTAAGTTGCAGCAGCGGAAGAACGAAGCACACAGGTGGGACCTTCAGGACATGCCCACAGGCAGCCAACTGGAGGTTCGCGACCTAGCCCTTGACATCTTCATCTTCTTTGCCAGCATGTCCGGTCGTGTTGCTGAGGCAAGGTGATCTGATTCCTGATCCTGAATTTTGTCGCAAAAGCGAGCGTGAGCACTCTGACCCCGTGCTCCGCGAGCCAATACACAGGATGCAAATAAATAGTATGCATGGCTAAACAAAGGAGAGGCTCGGGTTATTTTATTTGCCATAAAACGCGTTTGGTAGCATTTCTATTATTATATCATATTGTTATTTTTGTGACTTAAAGACTCCTCACCGCAAATGACATCATTGAATTAATCCACCAAAGACTCACGCTCTTTATTCACTGTTGTCTAAGACTCCCAACAGCGATTGCCATAATCGACTTAATCCACCAAAATTGCACTTCCTTTATTGAGTGCTCTCTAAACTCCAAACAGCGAGTGACATCATCTAATTTAATTCACCGAACATTCCCATCAAGATTTTCTAACAATCCAATCCTTTTTATTATTGATTCAACTCCACCATGAATGTCATTGATCAAGCCCGCGATTCAATATTATATATCCACCAAGAATATCATTGATCAACTCTACGATCCACCATTATATATCCATCAAGAATATCACTAATCAAGAATTGTAATCCAATACTTGTATTATTCCTCCAAATTCCCGAAAATTCAATTAGATCATTTATCTAGCCTATCTATTCGACTGGACCCCACTAATTTATTTCTCTCAGAACCCACACTATCATTTCCTATTCATGATCGACCTGAATCCACCAATACCTTTATGTGCATACTACAAACATCTATCTCCTTTACTCACGACCCTGTTTATTCCACCCATATTTTATCTTGTAAGAATAGAAATGCCACTATTTGAAATACAATACATAAAATTTCCTGAGACCTAGCAAATTTGGAACAAAACATAATGTTCAAGGGATATTAACACAATTTTTCATACATATGGCATCACACCATATGCCTAATATCACCATAATTTTTCCATACATATGGCATCACACCATCGCACATCTTTCAGCATTATAACCGCTTAACTTACCACTGGGACGACACCCAGGACAACTCAAATCAGGGCTTTCCACTGCCCTCCACTTTTCCATTCCCATTTTCCAAACATTTTTAAATAGAACTATATCTAGTTAAGTTCCCATGTCCGCCCTTGACCGTGGGCACGGCTATTCGAATAGTTTTGACTCTGCAGAGCTTGTACACTTTCACCACAAGAGATAATCAACTCATTGCCCCACACGATACCTTAGACATGTGGTTGAGCAGACCATCACAGTGACTTTTCAAAGTATCTAGGCCCTTTTGTCATCTCACATTTATGGGAGACTGCCCACTTGCGGTGGGTCCCATCTCAGGCGCTGGATGTTTCCCCACCACTACGCGCTGGCTTCTACCTCTCCGCAACATAGGACAGCTGGGAAACTTCACCCTCCACTGGTGTCCCTTCAGGCCCCCTTGCCATAGCGTAGCCCCTTCAAACCCCTACCAGTGAGATGAGTCCGGAACTTCGATAAATTTACTTAGCCAAGTTGTATTTTACGGACTTGTGGTTGTACTGTTTTACCTGGGAGGTCATGACAAGATTCAGTCCTTAGTGGTATCTGGGCGGTCTACCACTAACCCACTTGTGCAATCACTGCACCACACACATACACACCCTCGAACCAATCCGCCCAGACATTTAAGCAAGTTAGGGATTTTGAGAGTGTAAAAATAATCATATCAAATATACCAGTTATTATCACAATGACTGCCCAAATCAATTTCTCATGATTAAAAACGACAATGATACCTGGGGCATTTCAGCTCCGTGGGTATCTATGCAGTACTAAGCATAGCATATATTAGGGACTTATTTTTGAAATGTTATTATTATAGTTTTGCTAGGGCGACAAGGTTCACACATTCAAATATTCAAAAGGAAGGGTAATATTATTCAAGATAAACAATGGCATATAACTAGAATATCAAATTTAGCATGTATTTGCATAAAAATAGCAGCATGCAATTTGTTAATTTAAAACAAAGTAATTTGCATGAAATGTAGGTTCAACATGATCAAAGTATTGACTCGCCTGGCGCGGTTTACCGCGGTCTTGAGCTCACACAATACTTTCTCTTGAGCTTCTGGTCTCTATCTTCACTTCAAGCTTAATCTCGCTGGATCCACTGAATCCTCACGACTCCCAATTTCTAATTACGCGACAAACGACTGGATCCAAATGAAAACAAATAACTCAAAAGATCTAAATAAATCCGAATAAACTCAGTTCAGTGTTATTACAAATTAATGGGTGATTCGAGTGATTTGAGGTAAGGTTGGTGGTAAGATACGATGACTCGATCATTTTATTAATACTCCTTTTTATTATTTTTGTATTTATCAAGGAAGTTCCATGAGTCATATTAGACTTATGCGCTGGTGGATAATCTTAAGCTTATTATTTCTTGAATGACATTAATTTGTACATCGCAAGGGTATTAACCCTGACCTAGGGGTTATACATCAACTTTAATCTATCCTGCATTCTGAGCTAAGGGTCATTCGATGTGTTAATAATTTTCAACATTGTTTCCCCGATAGTTCATTTATTAAGATTCTTTTTAAAGATATAGGAACGACAATCATACTTTAGATAGTTAATTCGGTATCACTTAAGTATATACTGATTTTGTTGTGCAAATAGTCTTTTACGATAGATTCTATAGTTATTTTATGTGGAATGCTAATCTAAATGCCACTGTCTTTATTAACTACATCTCACACTTGGGGTTTATTTGTTAGTGATGTGCTAGCGGTGGGGTCTATATTAAAAATCATGACTTTCTAATTTAAATATGCATTTCATCTTAAATAGTTCTGGCATAGCGTTTACTGAATTTTTACGAAGCGGCTTGATTTTGTCATTCACCTAGCTACTTCTGAATTGGAAGGATTATATTTGGACACTTCATCATAGTCATCTTTAGTTAATGTCTCTGATTTTACTAATTTGTTTTGGACTAAATAACAAGGGCACCTTATTTGTTCATATGTGGTAGTAAAATTTTAAATAATCTTACTTATATCCTAATTAAATTTATTACCTCTCTAAATTGCTTTCTAATTTTCCCTAATTTTTCTTGCTTGAATTGGATTAATAAAAATCAAAATAAAAGATTAATACAAAAGGTGCGGCTGCAAGATTTGAACTCAGGACCGACTGGGTAACAAGCGGTGCGGCCAGCCAACTGGGCAGTGGCCCTCATGCGAGTGAGAAGGGGTGGCTTTGTCTAAGAGGTGTGTACGCGGGGTCGGCTCGAAACAAAGCAATACCGGCGGCGCTCGAGCTGGCTTCGCCGGCGGCAGGCGGCGGCCGGGGAGGCTGGGGCGACCGGCAAATCGGGTTCTTGGGAGGACGAGGAAGACGATGAGGGTGGTGGCGTGGCCCGAGATGGCGTCGGCTGGCTGTGGCGGCGGTTTGGGCGGCCGGTGGCGAGGTGGAAAAAGGGGGATGACGGCGTCGGCGTGGGGAAGAGGAAAATTGGCGCGGGCGTGAGCCGGAGAAGGGCATGGGGAAGCTTACCGATGGGCTAGTCGAGCGGGAGATGCGCCGAGGTTGGCCGGCGACGGAGACCGTGGGCGGCGCAGGGGGCTTCACGGTGCCGACGGTCCACGGTGGACGAGGAGCTCCGGGGTCGGTCGGGGAAGGTCCAGGGCGGCGAGAAGACGCTCCCCAAGCAAGGAATCGACAAACGGTTGATTGAAGGGCCGGCGGCGGTGGAATTGGCGGCAGCGGCCAGCGGTGAGGAAGGAATGGATTTCGGCGAGCTCGGTGCACGGGACTTCAATTACTCTGGAGTGGGAGTAGAGGGGGTTGAGGCGAGACGGATGGAGGCGCTCCCTCGCTTTTAAGGACACCGGACCGACCGGGCGGCGTGCGGGCAGTGGGCGGCACGACGTGGGGTGCAGAGTAGGGGCGGCGCAGAGGGTGGAGGCGGGCGGCGGGACTCCAGGAGGCCGGTCGCGCGGCGTGGCGTGGCGCGCCGGATTCGGGGCCGTGCCTCACGGTGGTCGCCGCGCGCGTGGTCAAGGCAGAGAGGAGGACGGGGCCCCGGCGCATGCCGGGAGGAGGAGAAAGGGAAGAAGAGAGGCGCGCGTGCGGGGAGAGGAAGGAGAGTGCGGGCGAGCGGGCACAGTGCCGCGATCCGCAGCCATGGATTCGCGCGCTGCGTGGTAGTAGTGGTTGCGGCTTTCGCCACGCGCCGCGTGATGCAGAGCAGGGGAAGGCAGGGAGGAGGGGGCCCGGACGCACGGGAAGGAGAACAAAAGAAGGAAGGAGGGAGAAGAGGCGCGGGGTGGTCGGACCCAGTGGCCAGTGGGAGAAAAGGAGGGAAGAAATGGGAGGAGAAAGGGAAAAGGATGGCCCACATGGAAGAGAGAGGAAAGAGGAGAATGGAAGAAAAAGGGGAAAGAGGGCTTACACATTACTTTAAAATTTGGATTTTTAATTTACATTTCTATTTCTCAATTAACATTATTGATTTAAATATTTGCACGACTTTTTGAAGTTTAAAATTTAAATTTTTAGCTATTTAGATGTGAGTTTATAAAACTCCTTTAGCCATTTCTTCTCCTTTACCTAACTAAATTTGATTTCATATTTTTATTTCCATCTCTTTTAATATCTCTATTGTTTTGCTTGTCTATGATTTCTTAATATATTACTTTGCATGACACCAAACTTCAAGAAGTTCAAATAAATGCTCAAAAAGAATTTTTAAACACCAGTAAAATGCAAAAATTATTTTGGAAATTATATATTTTTGAATATCAAATTTTTGGGATGTTACACACAAGCTGGACAACCAATTTTGACCGGAGGTATGTGTAGATTTAGTTTTGTTTAATGTTCCACCAAACCCACGCAAAACACATGGTAAAAATAGAAAGATTATGTTAATTCACAAACTGACGGCAGTCCAATATGTCATTGTCATTCAGTCAATCCCTATTGATGCTAGTTATCAAAAGAGTTGAATCCAGATGCTGAAGCTTATCCCCCCCTCTTTTCTCTTTGGAGAACCTATTGGTCATGTGCTCATGTAAGCTACTGAATTCAGCTATACAACCCCGACTTAGGTGCATCATGAATCACCTTTTGTCATAATTTGCTGCTTTTGACGGCTAAAGCATCTTTTAGTTTCTTGTGAGTGAGCCAGGAAGGTTCTTGAAGGACTTCGGCATGCAACAGAGATTGAAAAGGCATGTTCTGTGAATATACTCTCAAAATTGGGTATCTTTGTATGTTTTTCATGTTTCATGAACTAGGGGCGGATCCAGCGGTGGGGCGGGGGGAGGGGGCTCGAGCCCCCCTATTGCTACCGGACCCTTGGAGCCCCCCCTAAATTTTTAGCCATGGATGTATAATGTAGAAGGGGCTGAGGTCGAGCTGAAGGTACTTCAGCCCCTCTAAAAAATTTTCCTAGATCCACCACTGTCATGAACAAGATATTTACTGTTGAGGCAACGCATAAGGATGGTTTTGATGAGTTGTATGCTACCTAAAAGCAATTTCAAAACAATGTCCATTGTGCTGATTGACCTGCGCCGTTCAGCCGTCCAAACAAATCAAAGTTCTCCTTGCAAGCTCATCATTTCCTTCCCAAAAAACCTTTGGTCATCAAATGTTTCCTCTTTATCCAACTGTTTCAATATCAGCGAGACTATTTTGTGTTTGATATAATCATCTATTTTTTTGTTTGATATAATCATCTGTTATTTTTGTATTTGATATATAATCTTCTCATAGTCATGAGCAGCTTCTGTTTTCAATGGAGCGACTGTGTCATCTGCATCCTCATCTCTGAAAACTGCAGATCTAGTCTGTTTATCATGTCACCAAAACTAACAACTTGCAGATCCGAATACATGTTCCTTAAACGACACCAGAGCGAACTGAAAGAAAACAGAAGGTTTTCTTAATCAGAAACCATATGGAGAAAGAAAAAGATATGCAAAAATAAGATATGTGCGCTTGCTTCACCAAGAGGATTGGAAGCCGATGAACTCCAAGTCTCCATGGCTGAGTGAAGCGAGCACTTCGCCACTAATAGTGTTTGAACACACGTAGCCCATCCTTATGTGCAAAAGGTGGCCGGGCTGCCCAGATGAGATTTGTCACAGCCGGATTGGAAGTTTTTGCACCAGCAAGCAAACATAATTCAGATCTCACCAATAACAATCTCAAGGAGAAGAAACCAAACCCAAATATCGCATGAAAAAACCGCAGAAAAACAAGAGAGCTAACTAGAAAGAAACAATGACCAGAAGCTCCAACCTTCGTGCTCACAAGTACGCAAGAGAATGAGATCCAGGACGAATGCTACTCCCAGCAACCAAGAGGGAAATATGAAAGATACGGTGGACACCTTGGGCTTGGTATGCTTATATAGGGAGGCTGGCGCTCCGTAGGGCAATGGGTGCTCTTAGCGTTGGCCGCTAGGGTTTCGAGCAGCCGGTCCCAGGCGGCGGGCAGCGCCCCAAGGCAAGTTGATCTTGCTGGAGGCCTGGAGCCTAGGCCTGGGCGCAGCCGTGGAGCTTAGACGCGCTGACTAGTAAGATAAAAGTCCAACTCGGTGCCGGTGGGCTATGAAGCTTTTGGAACTTACGCAGCCCACGTATGAGTTAACTCACGGAGGCCTAATGGTCCGGCACTGCTGGGCCTCGAACTGTGCGTCACAGCGATGCCAGAATATCGGGTGGTGATTACTATTATGATGAAGGCTGAGGCTGTCTTTGTTTTTTTTAAAAAAAATTTACAACAAAGGGCGCACACTCACACACACACCATATTTACACTCATATGCCATGTGCACACACACGTGTGTATCCTATTGAAGCACATGTTATATCTAGTGCAAAGATCGCTTGATAAATTCTGTATTTATACAATATCTCATGAAGCACAGGTATGCACGCTCACTGAATACACACGCATGTATAAGGTAAGTGGGTTGCTGTGGCTGAGCCAACGCTTAGTTCTCCATTTTCGGCTATTTGTTGGTACCGTAACAGCCTCATTCTTTTCGATTTATGGCTTTTAGGTTTGACTTATGAATAATAACAGCTTATAGAGAGACACTCGCATGCGATTTTGTTCGATATAAAAAGAAATCATTGTAGTTTATACTACAATCGATTAGTAGACCCCGCCTTGAAAAACACTTTATTTAAAAACTAGGTAATGTAAGAAAAAAGATATTTAATGTAGGAAAGTAGTTTTTAGAAGCCAATATGAACAGGACGTATGTCTTATGCTATAATAATTAGCTTTCAAACGGGGTATCTTTTCAAAGCGGGTCTACTAATCGATTATAGTAGACACTATACCGACTTCAATTATATCGGACAAAATTGCACGCGACTGTCTCTCTCTGTGCTATCTCTTTCGAACAATTATAATTTAAAAGTCATAAGCCAAAAGATATAAATTGCAGCCGAAAAAAACGCAACTAACATCTCCAGCGGAATCATTAAAGGAAGATGCTTCTATATTTTTCTTAACAGTGATTTACATAATTTTTAAAATACAATGAATAATGGATTGATGTTACTTATCTCTTCATGTGTTTCAATATGAAGATCACTTTTATTAGAGAGAAAAGTATAGAAACATTTCTTATCATGGAAACTTTTTTGTTTTCCTTGGGCCCTGTCTCTGTCCGTGCGCACTGCGCCTGAATTGGCAATTTGGCATACACTAACAAAAAGCTTAGAATTACGGAGAATTGAAAAGGAATGTTCTGTGAATATTCTCTCAGAATTGGATATCTTTGTATGTTTGTCATGATTCATGAAAAAGATATTTACTGCCGAGGCTAGGCATAAGGATGGTTTTGATGAGTTGTATGCTACCTAAAAAGCAATTTCAAACAATGTCTGTTGTGCTGATTGACTTGTGCCGTTCAGCCGTGCAAGCAAATCAAAGTTCTCCTTGCAAGCTGATCATTTCCTTCCCAAAAAAACTTCGGTCATCAAATTTGTCCTCTTTATCCAACTGTTTCAATATCAGTGAGGCTATTTTGTGTTTGATATATCATCTATTATTTGTTTGTTTGATATAATCATCTGTTATTTCTGTGTTTGATATATAATCTTCTCATAGTCATGAGCAGCTTCTGTGTTCAATGGAGCGACTGTCATGTTATGGATAGCTGTACGCAGCCTCTGTTTTACTTCCGTTGTAACAAGCAACAGCTTCCATCAGTTCATCATTCTGCATCCTCATCTCTGAAAACTGCAGATCTGGTCTGTTTATCATGTCACCAAAACTAACAACTTGCAGATCCGAATATATGTTCCTTAAAGGAGAACAGAGCGAACTGAAAGAAAGCAGAAGGCTTTTTTTTAATCAGAAACCATATGGAGGAGACAAACAGATACAAAAATCAGATGTGCGCTTGCTTCACCAAGAGGATTGGAAGCCGATGAACTCCAAGTCTCCATGGCTGAGTGAAGCGAGCACTTCGCCACTAATAGTGTTTGAACACACGTGGCCCATCCTTATGTGCAAAAGGTGGCCGGGCTGCCCAGATGAGATTTGTCACAGCCGGATTGGAAGTTTTTGCACCAGCAAGCAAACATAATTCAGATCTCACCAATAACGATCTCAAGGAGAAGAAATCAAACCCAAATATCGCATGAAAAAAACCGCAGAAAAACAAGAGAGCTAACTCAAAAAGAAACAATGACCAGAAGCTCCAACCTTAGTGCTCACACAAGCACGCAAGAGAATAAGATCCAGGACGAAAGCTACTCCTAGCTAACAAGAGGGAAATATGAAAGATACGGTGGACACCTTGGGCTTGGTCTGCTTATAGGGAGGCTGCCAATCTGATGCAGCCGCTCCTCAGGGCAATGGTTGCTCTCAGCATTGGCCGCTAGGGTTTCGGGCAGGCTGCCCCGGGCAGCGGGCAGCGCCCCAATTGTTGGCTAACTTATGCATTTATGCCGGCAACTTGTCTGAGCGATACTGTAGTTATCTCGGCTGAAATAAGAGCCAGTTGATCTTGCTGGAGCCTAGGCCTGGGCACAGCCGTGGAGCTGACGCACTGCCTAGTAAGCAGATAAGGTCCAACTCGGTGCCGGTGGGGCTACGAAGCTTTTGGAACTTACGCAGGCCACGAATGAGTTAACTCTCGGAGGCCCAATGTTCCGGCACTGCTGGGTCTCGACCTGTGCGTCACAGCGATGCCAAAATATCGGGTGGTGATTACTATTAATTATGATTATGAAGGCTCAGGCTGTCTTTGTTTTTCTAAAAAAAAATACAACAGGAACGGACACCACACTCATACCATCTATTAGTGTATGTATCTATATGTGTTCCATTAAAACACACTTTATATCTAGATTCGGCTGTGATCATTTTGGCTTCAGCTTTTAGTTTCCAGCTTATTTTCACTATTCATAAATTTCGTCTTTTTCTGAACTTTTAACTTTTTGTTGAGCTTTTTTGCCGACTCTTTTTTCTCGTATTTATTTGTATTATACGTAATGGGCTAACATATTTTTTATATTTTTAAATTTTTTAAAATTTAATTATGCTAAATAAAACTCTGTTTGCTACAGTAATTTTTCAGCCAGCTACAGTGCTTTTCCGCCATAAGCCATCAAAAAAGCTCAAATGATCACTACCATTAATAGCTAGATAAATTTTATATTTATGTAGTATCTTATTGAGCATCGTTGCTGTCGGCAGCCTCAGTCTGAACGAGGCGAACAGGTTGCTGACGGCAGCCTCAGAACGCTCAGTTCTCGGGTTGATAACGTAACATTCTCCCGCGGAATCATCGAAACTTTTTGTTTTTGTCTCTCCCTGTCTCCGTCCGTGCACACAGCGCCTGAATTGGCAATTTGGCGTACACTAACAGCCGTGATCTTGCCTGCACGGCCGCACAATACGTGAGTGCGTCCTGTAAAAAACGCTTAGAATCACGGAGACTTAGGATAGGTTTGCAACTTTACGGAGCAAAGGCACAAGTTTTCCCTACCTGACATGTAGAGCTATACTTGCACGTCTCCATCAGCCAGCCAACGAGAAGTTCGTCAGCCACTGTTACTCCGTAGTTAAGCGGTCATTTAGCAGATAGTAATTCCACACCACAGCCTTGATTTTTCTCGAGAAAGTATTTCTATCCCGTCTGACCCAGATTAAGTACACAGGACACCCGAATTCCGTACCACCAAGAATACACTGTTTGGAAAGATATGGTCATTTTTGCTTCAACTAACCTTTTTTTTTCTTACAACTTAACCTGTGAAGCTGCAAGTTTAGTGCACACCCTTCTTGGGTCACCTTATTACTACAGTTACAGAAAACAACAACTCTCACTTTGCCACTGAAGGAGCAATTAGCTTTACAAAGTCAGAGGGAGACAGATCAGGGAGGTGCAATGCAAACGTGCAACTTTTGAGTAAAGCAACACTTACAGTGAAGCAGCGTTTACAAAAGCACCATCTTTTTTTTTCCTTCCAAAGTGTTGCAGTTGTACCGGGCTTGCAACGGCGGTGGTTGATTCAGTGTGCGGCCGTACACGCACGTGGGCCCCCTGGCCGTTGCCGTGGTCCCCGCGCCAGCTCGTCCAGACCCACAGGCGAGCACGCGAGGATGGCGCGGCCCAGCGTCTCCGCTCGCACCGCCGGCGCGCACGGCACCCACTCCCACCGCTCCACGGCTCTCCCCTCCTTCTTCCCCTTCTCCCGCAGCTCGTAGAGCACGGCGCCGTTCGCCGGCTCGGCCGCATTGTACACGTACCCTCTGGTGGCGTTGCCGCACAACCCAATGGACGGCAACATCTCCTCCTCGTCCTCGTCGTGGGGGAACAGCCTCTCCGACATCTCATTCGGCATTGCGTCGTGCGCCGCGCCGGGGGACAGCTCGAGAGTGTCGCCGTCCACCTCCCATGTTTGGATCATGACTCTGTTCTCTTCTTCCTCGCCTCCTCGCTTCGCGCCGAACAGGACGAGCCGCTCCGCGCCGGCGCGGCCGGGCGCGACGGCCCACGTGGAAAAGGTGAAGTTCGGCTGGAGGCGACTGGTGGGGCCCCACCGCCGCTTCGCCGGATCGAACCAGCTCGCCCACCCGGCGGTTCTGTCCATGAGGTACACTCTCTGATCCGTGGCCACTGCCGAGAGCCACGTCGCCGCCGCGGACTCCCGGAGCGCGGCTGGCATCGGCTCGCAGGCCGTCCAGTTGCCGGCTTCGTGGACCTCCACCGCCGCGTCGTCCTCGCCGTCGGCCAGCGCTAGCTTGCATGCCCCGCCGAGGGCAACCACGCGGTCGCCCACCGCCGCGTACACCGGGTCGACGCGCCACACGCCGGGAGCCTTCAGCGCGACGCACGCGGCCGTTCCAAGGGGGTCGCCCGCGACGGCGAGGCTGGAGAGGGAGAGCGCGCAGACTCTGTCGCCGCGCGCGCCGCGCACGAGGCGTACGTGCGACGCCGTGGCGTGGGGCGGCGCCAGCACGGTGAGCCACGCGCTGGAGTGGGGATCGTACGCCGCAATCAGGCCCCTGTTAAAATAAGTCTTGATCGCCGCTTAGGTTTTAGGTTAAAGTGTTCAGTAGTTCAGCACTGCATTTCTTGCCGCTTTCTGTCGAAACTGATTTTTGTCGGTTTTTCGTCAGACAGCTGCTATTGGTAGTATTTTTCAGTTTTACTCGAGTTAGTTTAGTTTCCGTTTGATTCGGTCTTGCATGGGCGATTCAGCGGGGAGTAGTTCTGTTTCAGTTAGAGTATTTCACGCTGTGTTGCGTATTGTAACAGCACGTTCGTTTGCAATCAGTTGCTAATAAAAAGGACTGAAGAAAGAAGGAAAAGCTGCGACGTTTTGCAGCGCAAAATAGCCAGTCTACACTGTTTTCGCGATTGCTTTTCCCCCTGCAGCTTTCGCCTGAAGATAGTGCTGATATTCAGAACTGAATACATTCAGTTACTGTAGCTCGACTGAAAAGCAGCAGACAAGCCGCCGATCGCAGAAGAGGTCGCATCGACCAAGCTCGATTTTTCTGACAGCGCCGACGGCCCTGGAGGTGGACCACGAGCCACGGCAGCCGCCGCGAGCGCCGGCGCAGCGCGGCGCGCACCGCGCGGAGCCACTCGCGCGAGACCCGCGCCGTGGCGGCGAGGTCGGCAGCAAGCCGTCGCTGGCGGCCTCGCACCCTTCCTGGTGGTGCCGCCGATGCTTCTGCTCGTGACCTCGAACGCCCACGCCCATTTGTAACGCCACTTCTCACAAGAAGAGCTTCTTGCTTCTTGCCGCGACTTCTAAATAGAGAAGGCGGAGTGTTTACAGAAGAGGCGAGCAGCAGTGGTCAATGGACAGGGACGAAAGCATGGAGCGGAAAAAATCACACGTTAGGATTTGGTCCCTTGATAAGTGGATCGACAACGACGGCAAGAGTTATCGTTTTGGCGCCGAGCATAAACGGAGCAGAGCTATCTGCGTTCAACGCAAGCTTGCAAAATGGAGTACTATCTTCATGAGTCATGACAATAATTAGTACTCTGATGCTGGCTTGCTGCTAAACTACTTGAGTCACGCCTCGCGAATGGGACGGACAAACACGATTCGTTGCATTCGATTATACCATCATCATTAGCTTCTATATGTCTATCAGTATGCAGTATCTACGAAGTGACTAAGATATTTTGAGCAGAAGAATTATCAGATGAGCTTACACCGGAGACACGGGGTAGGAGACCAAACTGCCACCCTAACACATCGGTATTCCCCCCTATTTTGGCATTTTTATTCTAGTTTTAAAATTAGCCCTCTAAAAACTATTTGTAGAAATGGTCCCCTTTTATCAGCGCCAGCGCGAACGGTGCTGAAGTTGTGCATGTTAGCGACAGAAGTGTTGCCACTGAGAATTGAGACACTTAGGACGGAAACACCACTTCGTAGGAGACCAGTGCCTGATATGGCTTTCACGTCTCCGATGTGGAGTATTCAGTGCCAAAGTTACTGGTGTTGAGGTATGCATATAGAGACTTAGCCATTTTTTTCGATGCCAAATCCCCTTGCGCTCTCTGGATTAGGGTATGGGTGTGCTAAGGTGTGAGACTTTAGCGGCAGCAGGTGTGGCACAGACCATCAACGTCGTAGTCTCTGGTGCTAACCTATGGCTTCTAAGCGTACGGGCTGCAGTTGCGAGTGGGCCACTCCCACTCATAGCCGCAGCACCGTGCATGAACAGGCGGAGGCGCCAGCGCCACCTCCTCTTTCCCTCTCCAAATCCACCCAAAATCCACTGATTTGAAGCGGGATTTCGCGTGAGAATCGCAAAAGAAGGTAATCCCCTCATTTCCCCATGTCCTGACCAATTGGATTTGTTTAATTTTGTCCAAATTTGAGGAAACCCTAGTTTGGAGGTGTCCTAAAAAATCTGAGAAATAAATGATTGAATGGTTGTTTTTGGTTGGGATGAGGTGTTCTAATCGAGTTAGCAATGCTTGGTACTCCTATTTTGTGGTAGATTTTGTTACTTTTGTGTACATGGTTGGTTGGTTTGGATGGAACCAGTAGGAATGAACCGTAGAAAAATTGTTATTGTTATATTCGAATCGTATGAATTCGGCCTAGCTCGTGTTGATGTTGGTTATGAATATTGTGTATTTCGTCATGTGGCACCATTCCGCATTTGTCTTTTAGGTTGTGAATATTGTAGTTTAACATGTGTTTTATTTGTCATCATGGATAATGTTGTCGAATTGATCAATGTAGTATGTCCCATTACGGCTTGTTAAAATTGCATCGTTCCACATGTCTTAGTATCTCATATTGTGGTATTGAATTGGCAAAGGAATGATGTTGTTATTATGTGTGATCGTTGGATGTGTTATTTTATATGGATAGAGTAGTTCGTGTGCATCAGAGGGGCACAGTGATGTATGACAACAATGATGTATAATTTGTGGGCATGGCTGTGAGTGTGGTGGTGTACGCCACATGCCGTCATTTGATGAGTTGGTCGCAAGTGTGAAAAATAAGTTGGGGTGGACACAAGATAGGGTGGGTGTGCGGTTGGAAGGAAAAATATGATATTAGAGTTGGGGCCCGATCACAGGAGCACATGTTGCCAATTGGCTTTGAGCTTGAGTGGGAGACCTATAAGGAGCTGGTGGGTATGTGTCGGACCTCGGGTTAGCAAACCCAGATCCTCTGTGATTCCACCGCACTACTCCCTGGATCAGTAGATAGTGCTCACAGATACATTACTGTATATCAAAAACATATCATGCGGAAGCGTAAATAATATAGTAATACTTACTCATGGGCCGATTTGACCGAAAACGATAAAATGCAGCAGCGGAAACTTCACACAGGTGGGACCCGCAGGACTTGCCCACAGGCAGCCAACTGGGGTTCGCGACCTAGTCCATGGCCTCTTCGTCTTCCAGCTCTGTCGACTCTTTTCAGGCATCGCAGGGCTTGTATTTCCTTTCTGACTGAATGATGGCAATTAAGCCACAATGAGTACGATGATACTCAGCAAGCCACCACACAGGATGCAGTAATAATAGATGCAAGGCTGTCAAAGGAGGCTTGAGGTTCTTTTATTTGCTTAATGCAACATTTGCAATAATCATAATTAAAATTCCTATGACTTGGCATTTTATAAACATGCTTTAAAGAGTTTGAAATTATGCAATAAATATAGCGGTGTCGGTTCCATCCACCGATTACATGGTTCCATTCACCTATGCTAGCTTTTGATCATTATGCCACCTTCATCTTATTTACCACGCTGGAGTACGTCCCTCCAGGAAAAATTCGAAATCAGAGTACCTCCCTCTGATAGGTTTTTGTCCCACCCACAAAGGTTTTTGAAATAGAACTAACTCGAGGAGAATCCCATGTCCGCCCTTGACCGTGGGCACGGCTATTCGAATAGTTTTGACTCTGCAGAGTTTGTACACTTTCACCACAAGAGACGATCCGCTCGTTGCACCACACGATTCCTTAGTCATGCGGTTGAGTGGATCATCACAATAACTGTTCAAAATATCGAGCCCCTTTTGTCATCTCACTTTATGGGATGCTCCCACTGCATGTGGGTCCCATACTTTGCACGGATGTAACCACGGAAACTAGCGCATTCGGACCGCAACTCTCCACAACGCTAGCACTACCGGAAACTTCACCCCGCACTCGGTGTCCCTTTAGGCCTTCTCTTGCCCTTGTAGCATCCTCCTTTCCCTACCGGTGGGATGAGTTCCGGGTTCGATAGATTTACTTAGCCAAGTTGCAATTTATGACTTATGGTTGTACTGCTTACACGGAGAAGTCATCACAGATTAAGTCCTTAATGCGTCCGGCTGTTCATCCACAAACCACATATTCTCGTGCTACTTCGCACCAACCACTCTTACCACCCGCCTGCATGATATAGCGAGTTTTGAGGGTTTGAAGAAGCATAAAATAAGTAGTCGCAAAGTATTCAGTCACGTACATCCCGTGACTGCCCCAAAACAAGTTCTTATGTTTTTAGAGATTGATGATCAGGGCAACTAGCGCCCTGGACTTTGACAAGACTAACATGGCATTTAATAAGACTTATAGCTAGTAAAGTTATCAATAATATCTATGGTGACAAGGATCAGGTGATTCAAGTTCCAAAGGAAGGCATAATAAATTTAATACAACAACAAGTAGGCATGTAGCTACCTTAAGCTTTGACATATATTTGCATAACAAGTTAGGCATGCAAGTTGATAGGTTAAAAGAACATAGTTTTGCATAACATGTAGGATCAATATGATCAAAGTGATGACTTGCCTTGCTTGTACCATAGCCTTGATTGATCTAAGTCAAAGCCTGCTCAGTCAGCGACCTTAACTTCCTAGTCGTCGCTTTTGCCCAAGTCTTGATCCTGTTCGAATTCGTCGCCTCGTCGAGTCTTCCGATTCTAATACGCGGCAAAGAAAAGAAAGACCACATAAATTCAAACACTTTAAATGCCCAATTTAATTTAAATTATATATTTGTTAGGAATTGAGAATAGAAGGATGATTCGGATTGGTGGACTATAAATACAACGGTAGCTGGATTTGAGTAAGAGACGGTTATTGGAATAGCTTTACCGTGAGGGAAAATTTTAGGAATACGAGGGATCAAAAGTGAGGAAGTACCTTACCGGAGATAGTAAAGAGGAATAGAACTTTGTATTTTTAGGATGCGGGGGCTTTACAGGAGATGAGTATAATTTTAAATATTCAGTTTAACTTTGATATTTCATGTGTCAATCCTTATCTGAAATTGCAATTGCCACTATTTTAACTTCTTAATTAGAGGATGGGGTTGGCCATTTTAGTCTAGTCGTTATTATGGATAGAGTTAATTATTATGCTTGATTAATGAACCTATTATAAATGGTAAACGGTTGCGATTATTGGAAAGAGGAGTTTATGATTTTAAATAAGGATATCTTTGATAAGACTATTTCTTTTATTATTAATTATATTCGATCATTAAGTCCCGAGATAGTGATTGGAGACTTAAGCGTAAACCACCGATTAATGTCTTAGCATTTTAAGGTAAATGTTAAAGTTTTTACTACAAAATATTTTAAGTATTTTTGAATAGATAGCTTTCATGATTTTAAAGACGAGTAAACCACACTTGATATTTTATGTGGCTTGCCAATGATTTTCGAGAGATAGCTTTAGCGAGCGGGGTAGTTTCAAATTCTTGCTATTGAAATATTATATTTGATGATACATTCATTCATATTATATTAATTACCTTTGTTGCCATTATCTTATTTGTCATGTGTTTAGACAAGATAGAATGGGTGTAAATATTTTATCAAGCTTTATTACTAAATCATTTAACCATATTATTGTTATTAGATTAACTTCCTGTAAATTCCCTGATAATAGTAAAATAGTTCATGGCATAAATTTAGCTTGATAAAGCTTGTACATGAGGATTAGATCATTAATCTTGATTGGCATAAAATTTATAAATGTGAAGTTGTTAATTCAATTGTATAGATCCTTTCTTTATGAGCTCATGACTAAATTTCTTATTTTTATTATTGTTCCCAATTTATCTTTGCTGGAACTGCATACACGAGTATTCCTTTACACATGAATTTAACATTTGGCAAGAGGGGTGAAAAGTTAGGCAAATTAACTAGTTGTGCCCACAAGTCATGTAGAGATGAGGGTCGTTAATTTGGTGAAATAGAGCAGAGGCGAGAGGGAGGGAAACAGGGAGCTGGGTGGCGCGGAGCAGCGGCGTCGCCAGCGAGGAGCGGCCGGGAAGGCGGCGGCGACCAGCCAAATGAATTGACGCGGCAACGAGGAGGCTTGTGGGGGCGGTGGCTACGGTAGGGGAGGCGCCAAGCAAGCCAACGGCGACGCTAGGCGGCCGGTGATGAGGGGGGGAAACGAGGCGCCGACGGCCGGATGGGAGAGGGAGGGAGAAAAGGTGCGCGTGAGCAAGAGAGGCACGGAGCTTACCAGGTGGGGTCGGCCGGAGTGAGGCCGAGGCGGAGCGGCGGCGCACGGCGGCGTGCGGCCGGTCGCCGTGGGGGGAGGATTGGCGGCGGGGGCGCGGCGACCACCGGGTGACTTCGGCGGCGAGGCGCTGCTCTTGCCGCGTGGAATCGGCCCGGGGTTGTCCACGGAGGATGCGGCGGCAGAAATGGCGACAGCCGACGAGCGAGCTCAAATGGGGAGAGGAGGAGGCGTCGGGGCTCTTTATAGGCAAGCGCGGGCTCGGGAGTAGAGCGGGCATGGGCACGGCATGGGTGGCGCGTCCAGCATGGGCGAGGCGCATCACGGCATGGTTGCGAGGCATGCGGCATGGCGCCGCGGCGTGGGTAGGGAGTGGCGCGGGAGTAGGCGGTGGTAGGCCATCGGCGCGAGAGGACGCGAGACCGAGGCGCTAGGCACGGCCGGGTGGGGCGAGAGCGGCGACGCAGGCGGGCGGTGACGCCATGAGCAGGGAAGGGGAGGAGGAAGAAACGGGAGAGGAAGAAAGCAGCGACGCCAACTGGGCCAACAGCCAGAGAAAGAAAAGAAAGAAAAGGGGCCAAACGGGCTGGGAAAGAAAAGGAATGGGCCAGGCCCAAGAAATTTTGGGGATTTATGAATTTTCGAATTTTTGGACTTTCGAATTTTGGGGATTTAGCAAATTGAATTTTGATATTTTTCAAATTTTGAGATTTCATAATGATTTTCAATTTCTATTCTTGGCTTTGAATGACCAGATTTAAATTTAAAGTTGAAATTAAAACTTCCATGGAGATTTGAACTTTTCAATTTTAAACTTTAGATTTTTGGTTCTTGGTTCCGAAGTTTGGATTTTTATTAATCGGGCTTTCGACTAGAAATCAATTCGAGAAATTCGAGTAACACCAAAAACTTTTTGAGAAACTCGGGAGAAACAAATAAAATATTTTACGATTTTCGCAATTACAGTAGTTCCCTTTTTTGGGACGTTACAGTATGTCCCAAGGCCAGTCATTTGAATTGGTGGTGGTGAAGGTGTTGTGTGAGCCGTGGGAGTTTAGCTTCGATTTGAACCATTCTTCCTAAGTGGAGGACGAAAACATGAAAGCTGCATGCCTGCCACCTGTAGCGATTGATGAACAAGTGTTTAGGAGATTGCTCTAGGCGACTGCCTAGGTAGCGACTAAACACTGGGCGCCACCCCACCCCCTCGCGTCGTGCCTTGGGGTCAAATAGGGGCTCTGCGCGATGTGGTGCCTAGGCGACGAGGCAGTCTAAGGCGAGCTTGATGGTATGCAGTGGAGCAGTTGACTAGGCGGTGCGACGACCACCTGGATGGCGAGTTGGGCATAGGACGAGAGTATATGAGGCAAGGAAAAGGCAAGTCGGGCTCTCACTCGATCCTTTTGCTGGTGGCTTTGGGCGCGATTAGGGTTTTCGCCGCGTCCTTCGCCCCAAGCTGCCTCCGCTTTGAGCCCTCAACATCAGTGGCTTCCGTCGTTCCACGCGGCGGCCACATCCCTCGCTGTTTTGTCGACAGTCAGGTACGCACTGCCACCTACCTAGCTACCTTCTAGATCCATCGTATGAAGAATCTAGACCCATCATTATGAGTTAATGACATGTTTTGATAATTAATTACAATTGAATTGTAGGACTAAGGGCATCTCCAATGGTCTAAGTCAGCTAGCTATATGCATGTACACATCAGCATATATCCTATGTGGAGGAAAGAGAGTATGCAAAAAAAATCGAGCCAGCTCTTCCTTAAGCACTAGTCTATAATGCCAAACGAGGCAGCCTCTATAAATTTTGTGTGTGCATGTAAGCATCAAATAGCTATCCTTATAGATAGTTCTTTAGAATGCTAGCTTTAGTGTGTACTATATAGATGATGTGGAAGTCTTATAGTTAGTTGCTAGCTATAACCATTGGAGATGCCCTAATAGTTTCATTGAGATGAATAAACAAGACATGTCTCACGGTGACAGATGACTTAAGATGAGTTCATGTGGTTGATCATTCTCAAGCAATGTAAAGACTTCACATGTGTTGATAAGTCATGACCCAAACTTGAAGTTGAGATATATGTTGTCAAGCTTCAAGTGGATGCGTAAGGCAAATGTATGGCTAGCTAAGACTAAGAATGTGTTCATAGTCTTTTACTGATTTTGATGTTTGGTTGGAAGATCGGGTTGCTAGTATAGGATACTGTATTATTAAGAGGGGTCGCGACTAGTAGTTGAACGTAACAAGTATTGATAGCTCACTCAATTACTCTAGCTCTCTCCATAGTATGATGCTAATATTTTCAAATGTATTTTGAAAATGTTGTAACTCATGCATAAGTCCTTCGTGACATGTGACTGGATGTTTGCGAATATGTTTTGCAACATATCGAAGTCCATGTTATTTCCCCTCTTTGAGGCATGATGCTAATATTTGAGATATATCTCTCAAATGATTGTAACTCATGTAAATATCATTGCTACATGTGACTTAAGTTTGAAAAGCCAATTTGAATTTGGTTTAAGTCCATGTCATCTTCTAGGTGAAATGTCGCCACTTTTTTTGAAAGAAAAGTCCCTTTCAAGATTTCTTTTTCAGAAATGCTCTCTTTAATCCAAACTTGAAATATGGAAAGTTTCAAAGTAAGTATACCTCATTCGAATGGATTTGGCATTTCATCTCATTGTATGTTAAAAGTTCTAAATGAAAAATACATTTTGGCATATCTTTTGATTGGAGAATTCTTTTATTGAGAAGAAGATCAAACTAAGGATGATGGCACTTAGCAAGGAATGAAAAGAATACGTCCACACTAAAAAAGGGCAAAGGTGTCACGGTAACCGCAACACTCATTAGTAGATCATTTTAGAATAATGTGAAGAATGCTTTGAAGGTATAGTAGTGCTACCCATTATATTATTTATTTGCTTTTTTGTATCTACTAATGTAGTATGTTGCATTGGTTGAACGTTTTTGAGCCGTTGGTGAAGGTTATTCGCATGGTTAATGGCGATGGACCATCAGTGGCATTTCTTTATGGGAAAATTTTAGAGGTAAAGAAGCAAATCAAGGAGTCTTTGAACAATTCAAAGAATAATTACAACTTGATCATTGACGCCATTGATAAAAAGATGAAGGGAAGACTTGATTCTCTATTGCATTTGATAGCATATGTATTAAACCCATATTATAGTTATCGTGATCGATCTATCTTCTTGGAACAAGATATTATGAATGGGTTTATTGAACATGTTGATATATTTTATCATGCTGATAAAGAAGCCATAGATCAAGGGCTCGATATTAACTTTGACATATTCAAGGATAAAAGAGGAACCTTTGGGAAAACTCCTGCCCGACTTGAATATAAAAAAATAGAGCTTATTTCTAGAAAAATAAACTTGTGCTTAACTAAACATATTTATATTGTCATTTTATCATTTACTAATAATTCATCTTCCTATCATGTAGCTAATTGCTGGTCTAAATATAGTGTCATGTTCCCCACTTGCAAAGGACGGATATAAGAATCCCTTCTTTGAGCTCAAGTTCTTCGAGATGTGAAAGGAATTTGAGCAATTTTGACATGGTATCTCTCTGTTTCTATGTAGTCAAGAAAAAAATTACATGTCTCAAGTACTAAACTTCACTTTGCAACTCATAGGTACATACAAAGAAGAGAAATAAGATAGATACTCACCGCCTCAATAATCTAGTTTATGTTCAATTAAATGCAAGATTAGTGAATAGAAAAGTGAAGAGCAATACGAAGGACATTGATGTCCTTCTAACTTCACATGCTAGTAATGCTCAAGGGTGGGTGATTGAATGTGGAGATGATGATGTTGATCTCGAAACGAGTCTTTCATGGAACCTAATTGGTAAGGCAATTGGAGTTAATGAAGCCATGCAACCCCATAGAAGCACTAGAGCGAGAGAGCTTCATGAAAATGATTTTAATTCTGAATCCGAAAAAGAGGAGGTGAATGAGGACTTTAAAGATGTTGAGTTTGAATCTGCTCAAGATGAAGTGGTCCTAACCAATGATTATGGACAGGAGGGTGAAGATTGACTCATTTCATCATCACATTATCATACTTGTTACCTTAAGCTCTTAACTATATTGTTGATTTGTGACTTATGGGGAGAACTATGTCTATGTGTGTTTAGTTTTGTGTATTTGGGAACAATACTTATGTGTGTTTTGTTATGAACTTTATAATTTATTATATATGTATTATTATTTTGCTATTATTTTTTTTGAATTTAGAAGTTTGAAGCATTAATGCACAATAGTTATTCAATACCAAAAGGCTCATGAATTGCTTAATGTGTAGATTTTACAACTTTAAATCAAGTGTTTACATCAAAAATTTATATCAATGCATGGAGAGCTATTATTGTTGCTCAAGGTAACAATTTTTTTCATCTAAACATCAAATGTATATTCATGATTGTTTATCTTTGGCCTACCGTCCTCATTTTTAATTCGGTCGCCTAGACCCGCTAGGTGCTAGGCC
This sequence comes from Dendrocalamus sinicus, assembly GCA_036346575.1. NCBI lineage: Eukaryota > Viridiplantae > Streptophyta > Magnoliopsida > Poales > Poaceae > Dendrocalamus > Dendrocalamus sinicus. The sequence continues at coordinate 20,717,946 of CM070643.1, read as the reverse complement.
CCACCTCGCCGTTTGTCTAGCGCCTTCTTGAACATTGTGGTGAACATACGAATGAGATTCCAGTTGAGATGGACAAACATCCCGATTCATATGCCACTCCATCTACCATGGATAAGTTCTACGCACTACCGCTTCAACCACTACCTGTAAACAAGTCATATGCCATGTGTGGGAAATGACCATTACCTCAGCGCCGGCAGAGGTGCAGAGTTGGTGCTCTAGGTCGACACCTCAACACCATATTATATGATGCTAAGGTGTGCTAACATGGTATCTATTAGGATCTCCATGTTGATGTGGTATTAGATGTCAGCACCAGTTAGTATGGCGCTAACATGCACAATCTCCACGTCATTTGTGTTGCTGCTGAAAAAAAGGCAATTTCTAGAATTAGTTTCTTGCAGGATCAATTTTAGAAATAGAATAGAAAAGTCATAATAGAGTAGGGGGTGGACGGGGGACGACGATGACGGGGCAGGTGTCCAATTTCCTAATTGACTACTTGATTATTCTCCCTATTTGGTGAAGCCTATCTCCATGATGTACAGGCAGACAAGGGCCACAACTTTTCTAGAAGCATTCCAATTGCAAACGAAAACCATCTTGTTAACACGTCAGAGTCAGGTGGATCATACGCATTTTTTTCTATACAAATCCATTTATCTTACAATGGCCGTGCCATCACAAATCGCAACAATACGTTGTTCAGAATCCAGATACGCGTCTGCACTTATCTGATGGACGGCCGCCATTTCAAAAGAGGGGTAGAAAACAGAAATAGATAATCCGTTTTATCCTATATTTGTATATCAGAAAACGTGAATGTAGCAAGTAAAATTTATATTTGAAAATGTTTGTATTCATATTTGAGAATATCCGTATCCATATTTGAGAATATTCATATTCGCATTCATATTCGAGAATATTCATGTTCGTATTCATATTCGAGACTATTCGATCAGTTTTCGGAACCTGGGAAAAACCCGGATGAATTTTGTGATTCGAAATTTGAATTTGGGCGGTTTGAAACCGGTAACCGTTTCGGTAACGGGTCAAAAATTGGTGAAAAACAAGCAAAACCGCTAAAAATTTGTTTTACCAAAATTTGTTACAGAAGTTGTAGGAGGATATTCATATTCAACCGAATTAAGTACATATTCGATTCGAATTTGAATATGTTACAACATTCGATTCATATTCGTATTCAAGAATATTTGAATTCGTATTCATTTTAAAATATAGATTCATATTCATATTTAAGATTATTCGATCGTATCTGATCTGTTTCCATCCTGACGAGACGAGCGGATGACCGTGTCATCTTAGCACGACTACACGAGGCAGCGTCGTGGGCTGATGTGCTGGGCGGAGAAAACGGTTTGGACTTGGAACCGTTCCGCGCAGCAAGCTTTTTGTCCATTTTTCATCAGCGAGCAAAGGCTAGGCCAAGGGTAGGGTTCACAAAGACAAGTTAGTCCTATCGGTGATCACTGATCGGTAACTTGTTAAAACTGGGTGGGTTTGAATTCACTTATGGCTTATGCATGGCCCTATAATGATTCGCTTTCAAACAGTGTTTTTTAGGTGAGATCTACTAGTCGATTGTAGTACATATTTACCAACTTTACCTATACCGATTAAAATCGCATGCGACTACCTTCCTCTTCGTAATATCACGCGAACATCCAAAATTTAAAAACTATAAATCAAAAAGCATAATTCACAGTAAAAAAAGGGACCCACTGTCTATCATGTCACGTGCTGTTTGGCGCTAGTACATCCCCTAATTCTTGGACCAAAACGAAGAGTTGCAATCAAGATTTAAGGGCGAAGAACGTCTCTTTGGAAAATTACAATTTCGATAGAGAGAAAATCTTGACATGATCGTGATCAATCCAGGGTCTTGTCACTTCAAGGAACGTTACTAGGTAACTTCTCTTATATCCAACTCTGTAATTGAATAATTACTTCCGATTAAGCTACCGAACCAAGGTTTAATTAGGACGCGAAGCTGTTGAATGATTACTGCCTGTTGCAAGTTGCGACCTGCACTTCACTTCCTCTTGTTCTTGGAGGCGAAGCGGAGGACGAGGTAGAAGAGGACGCGGTAGAAGACGGCCCAGCCGAGCAGGTAGAGCACCATCCGCCACTTGTGGTCCTCCACCACGCTGATGGCCAGCTGCCGGAGGATGTCGTCGCCGGTGAGCTGCGGGTTCGGGGACGTGGAGAAGTTCCGGTCGCCACGGAACTCGTTCATGAGGAGGCCCTCGTACGGGTACTTCATCGTCGAGACGGTGTTCATCCACTTCCACCCCAGAGGGATGCTGTGGCTGTTGATGAAGTAGCCGCAGAAGAGGAAGAAGAGCGCCGTGAACGCGATCACCGCCGCGTACCTGAGTTGAGTCGGAGACATCAACACGATTGCCGGAAAATCGTAGAAGGAAAAAAACAGAACTGGCTGTCGCTTCATGGCATAGATAGGCTATGTTAACTATAAGTCGGCCCAGACCAGGTTACTATATGGAGTTAGGCTTGGCCTGGAAAACTGAAATAGCTGGGCTTTTTATTAGCCTCAAAACTGCTGACTTTGTAGTGCCAAAATAAGAAAAGAAGCAATCTGTAAAGCAATCTGTAATAGTACGATGCATGTCAAAATGTTTGTACTTACCCAAGGATGAAGTTTGGCACTACGGAGCTGATGAAGACGACGAAGGAGTTGGTGGAGAGGAGGGACGCGTAGAGCATGACGAGGAAGTAGACGAACTGGCCGTGGAGCCCGAGCGCGAACCAGACGATCGCGGCGTACGTGGCCGACTGGAGCAGGAGGAAGGGGAGGTACGTTATGAGCCCGGCGACGACGTAGGCCGACGCCCGGTACGCGTTGTGCGAGGTCTCCCTGATGAAGATGAAGCGCTCCTGGATGAAGGCCGGCACGGCGTCGTTGGAGGAGAAGAAGAATACGCAGACGGTGAAGATGAAGAAGCTGAGGCGGTTGGTGATGCCTTGCGGGTTGTCCTTGGGCTTGGTGAACATGGTGGCCATCAGGAACCCCATGATGGTCAGCACCATCAGCCGCGACAGGAACAGCTCCGGCGTGCGCCAGATGTTGGTGAAGTTGCGACGCATCAGCACCCACACCTCCCCGACGTACGAGTTGGCGAACTTGCCGCGGTGCCCCAGCGCGTTGATGCCCACGCCCGGGGCCCCCGTGGCGGCCACGTGGTGCGTCGGCGTCAGGTAGTCGTCCTCGTTCACCGTGTACGTGCTCATCGGCGTCGGCGTCCCCATCACGATCTCCGGCGCGTGCCTGTGGAACCCCGGCGACAAGCTGCATGCGATCGATCCAGCAGTGCGCAAGCACGAGTCAGTTTCTACCGAATCGTTATGCGAATCAAGTGCACGATGAACATCGTTAGGTTTCTTGTGCACCTTGGAGGGTTGTGTGACCTGCCGTTTTGGTCTTTCTTGGGGCGCCGGGACGGCGTGAACTGCGCGCCGCTCCATGGAGACTTGGAGTGCTGGCTCCGGAGGCTGCGATCGAAATCCTCGCCGCCGGGCCCCGAGATAGGTGTCGGGGGGATGCTAGACACGGTCGAGAGACCCTCGGCGGCGCTGGTGGCGGTGAGCTTGGGCGGCTTGAGGCCGGTGAGGCAGAACTCGGCGAGAGCCTTGACGCCGAACTCCGACTGGTCGTACTCCTGGATGACGTCGAGGAGGTGCTCGATGGAGTTCTCCCCCTTGGGTACCTTGCGTCCCATGCGGCCAAGGTGCGCGGTGACCTCCTTGGGCCCGCCGCTGTACATGAGCTGGCCGCGCGCTAGGATGATGAGGTGGTCGAGCAGCAGCAGGATGCGCGACGACGGCTGGTGGATGGTCAGCACCACGGTGCTCCCCGTGCACGCGATGTCGTGCACCTTCTCGATCACGCTGTGCGCGCTCGTCGAGTCGAGCCCCGACGTCGGCTCGTCGAGGAACAGGAGGGCCGGCCCGTGGATGATGTCCACGCCGATCGAGACGCGACGACGCTCACCGCCGGACACCCCCCTCGTGCCCTCGTCCCCGATGTACGTGTTTCTTGATGTCTGCATGCACCAGCACTTCTGCTGTCACGGAATATATACATACACGCGCCGCGTCTGTGCGTTCTATTCCTTCCGGCAGAGTACGGAATCTATAATCTATTGTAGCGTGCAAAGGTTAATTACCGTGAGGCCGAGCTGTTCAATGAGGTTCTCGACGCGGAGCTTCTTATCGGAGGCGGAGACGGCGGAGCCGAGGCGGAAGTCGGCAGCGAACATGAGCGTCTCGTAGACGGTGAGCATCGGGAAGAGGCGGTCCTCCTGCATGACGTAGGCGGACGAGCGCTTGATGAGGCTGGGGCTCATCTCGACGCCGTCGAGCGCCACGCGGCCGTCGAGGCTGGCGATGCGCCCGGCGAGCGCGTCCAGGAACGTCGACTTGCCAGCGCCGCTGGGCCCCATCACGGCGGTGACGCAGCCCTTGGGCGCGTACCCCGTGATCTCGTGCAGCAGGTCCACGTCCTTCTTCTCCCACTCGCCGCCGGCGCCGCGCTGCTTCTTGACGACCGCGTACGTCAGGCTGGTGAACTCCAGCCCGCCAGTGAAGCCGAACCGGCCACCACCGTTCGTTGCCGGCTTCCCGTGCTGCGCCATGTCTATCACCGTCTCCAGGTTGCGGTGGCCGCCGTGCCGATGGTTCTGCTGCGCCATGGTGTGCATGCACTAGTCAGTCTAGCTGTCGGTCGTGTATATGATTTTGTAACCATGCAGAGTGAACACATATAAAGCGTATAAGGCTTTTGTTTGCATGCCAATACCAGCTTCGTTGATTTGCCCGGTTTGGTACGTGCCAAGCGTCGGGCGAGAGAAATGAGGATGGACAATGCGATGTGTCATCGGGGTGAACGTTTGGTAAGGTCAGTTTTTTGTTTGGACCGTACGTCGAAAGGTGATTGGCAGCTTGTCGTCGACAGTATCATGGTGAGGTTGAAACAAAAAATGTTTGGGCAATGCTTCTAGAATGCTGAACTTTTGGAGTTATAAAACTGAAATACCTATGAGAAAAAGGGTGCAAGGTGTCTATTAGTTTGTCTATATTTTGTTCTGAAGTTATGACACTGGAGTCTAGAGCAGTTTTGATGGCAAAAATATCAGTACTGCTGCAAATCATTGGCAAACGGCTGGGCATTCTGAAGGTTGTGATATTGAAAACTTACAACAAATTTGATCTTACTGGCTTAGCTGTGCTCTTTCTTGTTCGGAATGCCCGCATCACATATCTTATTGTAAGTACTGAACAGTAAAGTCAGAAGGTTCACATACAAAACGGTACTGGTCAGAAAATAAAAAGATGAAGAAAATTTTCGAACAAAGACCACATCAAATTTCGGGGTCCTATCCCCCTCAGATTCATATCGTCCACTGCATTGTTCGAAGTTCAGACTTGCAGACAACAACACAGCATTTTCCGGCTGATCGCAAATACATGTTATTTTGTGTGGCTCTGTTTATATTAACTTCTAAAAGATATTTTTTACCGTAAATAATTATTTTACAGTATTTAACTTTTAAATAGAGTATCTTTTTAAAACGGGGTCTACTAGTTGATTATAGCATATACTGCAGCGACTTTACTTATATCATCAAAATAACACATAAATATTTCTCTCCATAAGTTTCTCTACGGACGAACTGTTGCTATCCAAAGTGCCAAATCCAAAAGTCTACAAAACGGACCCAAAATCTCAGCAGCCTACTATTGTTAATGGCCCAATCCTTGTTATGGTACGGCAGTCGGGGGGAGCCGAGGTGACGGTATGGGACGGAACACGGTAGCTGATTCACGGCCACCACCGAAGAAAACGGAGGAGGAAAACGGCTCCCTCCCTCTGGAAAGGCCAAATTTCCCGAGAGTCAGGCAACGCTTCGCCTTTGAGCTCAATTCCTCGCCTAGTGTCCGCCTTACCCGAATCAATGGCGCCATCTCTCCCGCCGCCGCGCGGCCCGCCCCTCGCTGGCCGGTCGCCGTAGCGGTGCCGTGCGCCTTCGGATTCGATGCAGCGCGGCGGACGAGGAGGAGGCCGGGGCCCAGCGCGGGGAGCAGGTGAAGGCGGCCGTGGAGGAGATGGCGCCCGGCCGCGACCTCGTCACGCTCGCTGCCTGCCTCGTCGGCCTCCTCACCGGCGCCTCCGTCGTCCTCTTCAACCTCTCGGTACCAGCTCGCCAACTTGACTCTAGTTTTGATTCTACGGTTTGGAATTCGGGAGTCGCTCCTGCAACTGCTGCGTGAACTGGTTGAATTGGTTCGACATAACGAACTAATGGTCAAGCTATATTGAATGCTTCTGATTCCCTTAAAAAGATGCTTCTGACATGTAGCATTGCTGAATCCTTACCGGCCGCTACTCTATACAGCTACTTGCATTTTATTCTACCATATCGTTGGACCTCATGAACCCATGCATTAATTCCCCATCTGAAAAACCAGCCGCCTTCATCCCTCCTCCATTGTTCTAGCTTATTAGAGTTGAATTCGTCGATTTGGCTGGATATTGATGCTGAATATATGTATGGTTAGAAATGAACTACTCTTAGAAGCATTGTTCTTCTTATTCTCCAACATACAGGTCAGGGGGTTCAAGTACAATCGAAGCTTAGCAATGTCTTTCAACTCTAATTCGGATAACCCCGGCCCCTTAGGACAGCCCCATCTTCAGGAAGATCCCAGATTATGCCCCTTTGATAAGTTGACACATCTCCTCTTTTTGTCCCATCAAATGTTGGATGACCTTGGAGCTGCAGGTGTCCGGTCTAAATGATACACTATGAAAAGCTTGAGCATCTTGGGTGCATTTTACTACTGAAAGGAATCACTGTTAAATTTGCATGCTGTTAATTTAAGTACCTGAGATGTGAAATTTGTATTCTTTTGCCATAGGTTCATGAAATGCGTGACCTGTTTTGGGATGATGGCATAGCATTGCAAGGCGCTTCGTGGCTGAGGGAGGAGCCCATTGGTGAAATTTGGCAGAGAGTGATATTTGTTCCAGTCAGAGGAGGCATCATAGTTGGAGGTTTGAACACACTAAGAAGTTCTATTAAAACCAACTCAGATGGCACTGTGTCTAAGATAAAGAGTGCGTTTAGGCCATTCTTGAAAGCTGTGGCGGTATCTTTCACGCTCGGAACTGGAAATTCTTTGGGGCCTGAGGGTCCCGGTGTAGATATTAGTTCTGCTATAGCCAATGGATTTGGAAATGTATTTGAGTGGGAAGGCGCGAAAAAACTGTCTCTTGTGGCAGCTGGATCAGCAGCTGGAATTGCATCAGGTAAGTTTTACTCCCCAAATTGTATATGATTTTGTTGCTAAGGTTTTTGCAATAGATATAATGGGTTAACCATGATGTGAACATGTGATATTTTGCTGGTTTTCTTCATATTGATGTAAAATAAATTTGTCACCAGCCAGACATCCCCCTCTTATTTTTTTCTCATTGTGATGTTGTCCTATCACAATCAGTTAATTACCCACACTGAATAGATTTACATATCAATGGCTACACATTAGATGCATCCATTGGTGGAGTTTATGGGACATGTTCCTAGGTCAGTAGTTCACCTAGGTCAACCCAGCAGCAAGTCTGCGATTCACCTGATATGGATACTCTAAATGGTCAACATGTCCAACAGTCCTAATAAACTTTTTTAAATGTTTTCTGCTTTCTGATTTCATTTTACTTATATTTCAGGTGATTGCTTGTATTTTAGGTTTTAATGCTGCTGTTGCTGGGTGCTTTTTCGCTGTTGAGTCTGTTTTGTGGCCTTCTTCTGCGGATTCTTCATCCCTTTCCAACTCAACACCTATGGTGATACTCAGTTCGGTGATAGCATCTGTTGTTTCAGAGATTGGTCTTGGTTCTGATCCTGCTTTCACTGTTCCAGAATACGATTTTCGCTCCCTGACAGGTACTTTGCCTTTGTTATAATTGAGATTTTCAGCACTGTTGATGCATATAGAGTATATGCTGCAATATTTGCGCTTAGACTTTACACAGTTTCTAATTATGAATTGTCTGACATTTTAACTTGTTCGGTTCCCGTTGCAATTTGCATAACACTTCCTGAATAACTTAAGATGTCAAAATAAAATATGTTATGTCCAACTCTACTGGTTGAAAGCTAGTAACAGACGACACCAAATGAAAAACTCTTGAAAGGTAGTTGATGCTTGCATTTTGGTTAGTTGATGCTTGAATTTTGGTTCCAAACTGCATGTTGTGCTCTTGTTAACCTGATGATCCTAAAGCAATCAGTTGCTCTGCCATTCGTTTGGCCTGATATAGTCATAGGATGCCTCTGCAATCCTCCTGACGGTAGGTTGGTCATAATGACTTTTAACGATATCCTCTTTTTACATTTTTTTCTCGTGCTCCAGAGATTGAAAGTATGAGGATATTTGCATGACTTCATAAATGTCAGAACTTCCTCTATATCTTTTGCTGGGCGTCTTTTGCGGCTTGGTGTCAATCACACTATCTAGGTGTACAACACTTACTATGGAGATAGTTGAAAGGTTACAAAAGGCAACAGGATTACCAAAGGCTGTATCTCCTGCATTGCGTGGCCTTATTGTTGGTCTTCTAGCTCTTATATACCCTGAAGTTTTGTACTGGGGCTTTGAAAATGTTGATATTTTGCTGGAATCACGACCATTTACAAGTGGACTCTCGGCAGCTATATTGGCTCAGCTCATTGGAGTAAAAGTAGTGGCGACATCTTTGTGCAGGGCTTTTGGATTGGTTGGAGGTTATTATGCACCATCCCTTTTTATTGGTGCAGCTACAGGCATGGCATATGGCAAGTTCATGAGGTTTACATTTACTGGCCCTGAACCACTGTTCCATGTCCCATTCCTAGATGTGGCACCACCTCAAGCATATGGCCTGGTAATATGTCCATCAGCACATTCTTCTCTTTCTTCTGCATTTTGTTCTTCTCAACTACTCCATCGTTTTTTTAAGTCACCGCACGTATTTCGAGAATAAACTTTGTCAATTTTGACCAACAATTAGTCCAACAATATAGGTTTAGTGCTAGAAATGTGATACTGTTAGGTTCGTATTTAAAATTACTTTCATATGATTCTGATATTACAGTTGTTAATAATATATCGTAATGTTCAAAGTTCAATTTTGGAGACCGTGCGAAGTCAAACCATGTCTTACATTTTGCAATGGAGGCAATACTTCAATAACTCGTTTTGTCTATTGGTAATGTTAATATTACTGTTATGTAGTGGCATTGCCTTCTCTGGTAATTATTTGTACAGTCACTGGTTTTCTAGTCCCAACTTTTTGCCAGGTGTACTTGTATGTATTGTTATGTTTGAACAAAAATATTAATTAAAGAAAACTATCATTGCTTATGCTTGCTTCCTTTTGTTTCATCTTTGCAGGTAGGTATGGCAGCTACACTTGCTGGTGTATGCAAGGTGCCTCTCACATCTGTGCTGCTACTATTTGAGCTTATACAGGACTATTGTATAGTTAAAAGTTAATATGAACATCTAACTTTTTAAAGTGGTTTCTTCATTCCTCTCACTAACATCTTGCTCTAGGGATAAGATAGGCCACGGGTACATCACTTACCTTACTCTTCTTACTTTCGTCACGTACACATATCTCTTTTTTACTTTTTCCATAACTCCTTTCCTGCTAAAAGCTACTTCTTTTAGTCATTACTTTTTATTTTCAGCTAAAAATCATCAGCAGAAACCAATATGCTTAATAAAGCGACATTTATTGTACATTTATTTTTCTGGCAAGTTGAAGGCATGCTTCGGTTTGAATGGGTGGAAATTTTTGTTCAGCGAAAGGTTGAATGGCAACTGCGAAGCCTAAGTCTGAACAGGCAGGGGGATCAAGTCCAACCTCGTTACAAAAGTCTGAAAAAGAAACGGCTTATCATTATGTGCGAATGGCGTGGAGTTGAAGATCGAACAGGGGAGCTGATTCGTTCCATACGTAAGACGGGAGAAAAGGAAGCCAGGACGATAGGGACAGCAATATATGCCAGCTTCACGATTCCAAGTATCACAAACGAATTGAATTACAAGTAACATGAGTTGTGACAAGTAATTCAGCAAAAGCGCAGTCAGTAACTTCATGCCATAATTTGAAGTTGTACGTGGATAATGTCTTGTTAATCGAAAAATCCACTTTCGTATCCCCACCCCAAGCAAGCAAACACAAGCACCTGAGCACCTCAACGCGTCACGAGAGAACAAGAAATATGAGTGCACAATGTGGCGCACGTATAGAAGCTCAGTGTGCGTATACAATTCACTATTCTGTATTTCTGTACTTTGATTTGATCGTGCATGCGTTTCCTAAGTTTCTTGCACGAAACAGCTAGCCAAAGCTATCAAAAGATACGAGCCTCAGCCTCAGCGGCGCTTGCCCTTGGCGTTGCCGGTGGCGCGGGGCGCCTGCTTGTCCTTGCCGAAGAGGCTGCAGAAGCCGCAGACGGCGACGCGCGGGGAGGGCGGGTCGAGCGCCGGCTGCACGTGCCCCGCCCTGTACCCGCCGGAGCCGTTCCGCTGCAGCGGCGCGGCGGGCGCCCCCTTGCCCTGCCTCTTCTTGGTCTTGCCCAGCTCGCCCGACGCCGACTGGTGCTTGTCCTCCCACACCATCCCCGACGACCCCGACCGCCGGAACGTCTCGCTGGACCGCTGCAGCCCCGCCATGCCTAGCTCGCTCGACGCCCTCTAGCTCTCCCCCTTCTCTCGGCTTGTGATCTTCAATTCTACCTGTCCGCCCGCGCGGCCGGTGCACCTGTATATATGAAGATGGAGTAGGGGAGTCACTGCGTCTGTGCTTGCGTTGTGTGTACGGGTTTGGCATAAGAATCGCCGTGCGCTGCTGCGACAGGACAAAGGAGCCGCAACTGACTACTAGACTAGTACTGGTGCAATTAAGAAAGGCCGTCTGATCTAAAGTTTAGTTACTAAAGTTTAGATCTAAAGTCTCCAAACAGGTGGTCTAAAGTTAGATATAAACTTTAGCTAACCCTTAAAAAACACTTTAGACCATTAGTCTACCAAAGTGAACTAAAGTGGTCTAAAGTTTTGGGTTCTTAGGCACAAAGACGTGTTTACTCATGCATGTTGGTCTCTCACCTCCTATTTAATGGCTGACGCACGAAACGAGGAGAGGTAGTATGGTCTTTTTAAAACTTTAGTCCTATCCATTAGTACAGGATCCAAACAGGACCTTCGACTAAAGTTTAGTGGCTAAAGTTTAGCCAACTAAAGTTTAGTCCAAAACTTTAGACAACTAAACTTTAGATCATGGGATCCAAACAGGACCTTAGTGACTGTGTTTATTTTAGTCAAGCTGAGAAGGAAATAGTTACCAAACTTTGACCATAGGAACAAAAAGAAAATTCAAACGGAAAAACGATCAATCAACTAACCAAGCAATGCCGGTGGCGTAGCACTGGGTGAAGGAATGCAGCCGTTCGTTGGTAAATTTACTTGCGACGGATGGAGCATACCGCACACGTACAGGGAGGCGGACTTGAGACGCGTTCAAGAGATGCGCGCTTGCTTTGGCACTCGCTAGCTCCCGACGACTCGACTCGACTTCGGAACTGGTAGTGCATATTCAGGACTCAGCAGCCGATCGATTGTTCAAACCGCGCATGTACGGCATTGACTCTCGGCGTGATAGTTAAGAGAGTGTATAGGTATCACTCGGATATTTTCATTCTAGCTATCATCCAAATTTGTGATCTTTGGATTAGAGATCAAGTTACCTTTTGTTTTTGAAGGGGGGAGATTTTTTTCAAAGGGGAGGAGATAGAACTCAAGGAGGGAGGGGGAGAATTCAGATCCAATAACTGAATGATAGTTAAGAAGAAAATATTTGGATGATGTTTAACAAAACCCGATAGTTAAACTGGTGTCTACTTAAAAAACTGAAATCGTGGTATTGAATGATATGTGTGAAGACAAATGGACGAACTACGGGGAGTGGTAGGAATTAATGTGAGGAGGAATCATGTCATGCATACAGAACGGAGCCGTACAGGATTGTGAAAGACACGCATGATTTAGAACGAACTATATGGTAGCTAGCTAGGTTTGACACTTTGACTTTCTCGAGAAAAAAATTCGGTTGAAACATCGGATAATGCTCAAGGTATATTCTGGCCCCCCAAGGTAGAATACCCAAAGCCCATGTGACATGTGTAATGCGATTTAGGACTTGACCAGGTCGGTGTGCTACTCCGTTTCTCACGCGATTGAGAACAAACATCTGACAAAAGAGTACCAAAAAGAGCACCTTTAGAAACAGATCGAGAGGGTTAGCCGTAATAAGATCCCAGCAATCGATAGATTATGATTATGACATGCTACCGCAGTACGTACGTACTTAGGGCATTTCCAATGATTATAGCTAGCAACTAACTATAAGACTTTCACATTATCTATATAGTACACACTAAAGTTAGCATTCTAAAGAACTATCTATAAGGATAGCTATTTGATGCTTACATGCACACACAGAATTTATGGAGGCTGCCTCGTTTGGCGTTATAGACTATCTCTAGAGCTGTAGAGAGCTGCGTTCTCTTTCTTCATTTAATATCTTCCACGTAGGACAGTTGATGACATGGACTCTCTTGTAGATAGCTGCTATAGACCCATTGGAGATGCCTTTACAACCATGGCGTGCCCCTCTGGTAACTTGAATGCATGCTACGATGATGTGATCAAAAATCAGTTAAGAGGGGTGAGTGATTTTTCCTCGTCGATCATTCTGGACCGACTCGCCCGTCAGCCAAACGGATTGAATTGGCGGCAGCGCTCGATCGAGTCCTGGGCTCCTGGCTGCCAAAGTCCATGCAAATCGCCGCCGTGTCAATGACGACAGACACGGCAATAATTGAGCATTTTTTTGCCTTTCGTCGAGCATACAGAGTTTTTATTTCCTGTGACCCTCTTGCGCCTTTTTTTTTTTGCAATTCTGACCTCCGTGCTTTTTTTTTTCGGATTTGATCTAAACAGACGACGGACATGTGGCATATACAGCACCCTGCAGCGCGGAAGGTCGCCGCAGACCATGGCCGGCGCCGAGTGCGGCAAGCACAGGCCGGGCCCCACCGGTGGCAGGCAATGGCGAAGCCAGAAATAAAATTGAAGGTGGGCTGAATCATTTATCGAACTAAACTAAATTGGCACAAATATAGTCTTATACTCTTATAGAATTTCAAATTCATACAGAAATTATATAGTTGGAGTCTTGGAGACAAACAATAAAAAACAGAGAAATATAAAGTAGGTACCTCGACAATAAAAAGCGCATACCCAAGAGTATATAATTATTCTGATATGAGTACGAAGTAACAATAAATTACTTGTGTATGAAACAAGGTTAAGGACAAAACCTTTCTCTCGCATCTCCTTGACAATCTCCACTGCCCTATCTATTGCACCTGCCTTGATGAGGCAATCTATCACCACGTTGTAAGTTGTCACACTAGACAAGAGCCCATCCAAAAACATGCACTCCAAATAGTGATCTGCCTATGAAAAACTCTTGTGGTTCAGTAAGGATTTGATGATCATAATATAGACATCAGATCCTAGATTCCCACCTTTCTTGATGAAATCATCTAGCAACTCACACAAAAACGCTCAACTCTACGTATTTTATGGCACAAGAGATCACAATGCCAAATGTCGAATTGTCAAGGAGATAACCCCTATAGTTCATCTTCTTCACGACCTCGATTGCCTCTTTGCCTCTTTGTCCATCTCGTTCTAGCAGATTTATTCACTAAATCACTCTCTGCATCTAGCTTTGAAAGGTGCATACGAGGAATTGGAATGATGAGACTTAGAGAAGTGCATAATTCAGGGGGAGAATTCTCTCAAGCCCGTTATTAAATCTTGATCATGAAGATCAAGTATCCAAAAGAATAAGTCCTAAAGATTGAATGAAAATAGGTGAATTGTGCTCTTTTTTCCTTGACGAGTTTTCCTGAAGTTTCTCAATCAAGATTTTTAATGAGGCAATTCGTGCATCGCAGTATAACATGTATCATGTACTCTTTCTCCAACTTTTTCCCACTGGGTTTTTATGGAGTTTTGACGAGGCATGAACGTGTCAGATTGTAACATCCCGAAAAATTAGGCATTGTAAATTATGGAGCTTTGGAAAATACTTTGCAATATATTTCATTCTTGATTTGGATTTCATGGTGATTCTTCAAGATTTTTGGTTAAGGTTCCCACAATTTGAAATAAAAAAAAGAAAATATACAATTAAGAAGAAATTTCAGGTTGTAATTAAGAATCTGAAAAGATGATCCAAAAATTAGGAGGGAGGAATTTAAGATAAAACCTGGAAATTTACATTTGAATTCATACCAAAGTTAAACTAAAAATATAGCAAGGATGGGATGAAGCTGTGCCATTGAAACCACCAACCAGCCTCGCCGGCCGTGTGGCCCATTTCCGGCTTCGGTCCGGCGCGCGCGCGCGACGCTCGCAAGCGGCCCCGTCCCGCACCCTCCTTTCCCCTAACCGCGGGCCCTTCCCGCCCTCGTCTCCTTCTGGGCCGCCACCTAGCGGGTTCCGATGTGCGCCACGGCGCCTCGCCTGCGCCATCCACCGTCCTCCTTCCCGCTCTCGCTCGGCCGCCAGATCCGTCTGCCGGGCCACGCGGATTCATCTGAGCCGTTGCTCTTTCCTCTCCCTCTCCCGCTGGCCGGTGGACCCGCCCTGTCAGAGGCGTCTTCCTTCCCCGGACGCCTTTTTCCGCTCGGCGCAGAGCTTGCGCTCCCCGTGGAGCTCATGCACGGCATCGCCCTGCCCGTGCCGTCCCGTCGCCATGGTGGAAAGCCTGCGGAGCTGACGTCGCCCCTGGTTCCACCGCCTCCGCCCACGGTTCGGCGCCACCGCCCACAGTTTTCCCCCGCCCGGTCGCGTCGGCCCGGCTATGTGGCGTCGGTCGTCTGCCGCTCCACCCGTGCGTGGGAGGAGGTAAGCGAAGAGGAGACCGCACGGGGGGGAGTGGTTGCGCTGCTTTGCCAGGCCATTACGCTGCCTGCGTCACCGCCTGGCACCGCCACCTGCTCCGACAGGACCGAACGGCCGCCCGCCCGTTGCTGGCTTTGCCCAACCGTCTATAAAAGGCCCTAACCCGTCCGTTGAGTTCCCCACGCCGCCCTCTCCGTTCATCAGAAGGTAATCGGGTATTCGTGCCCCATAGCCGCCGGCGAGCTTTTTCTCCCCCAACTCCGGCGAACTAACTCCCCGCGGTTCTTCTGTCCCAGAGCCCAATTCCTGGCGCTAGGACCGTCTCGAGCGCCACGGCCTCCCGACCTTCACTCGAGCTCCCCGCCGTCCGCACGCCGCGCCGCCGCCGAGCCTCTTCGAGCCGCCGCCGCCGACGCCGACCCATCTCCCGACCTCCTACCCCCGACGACCGCGCCACCGTTTTCACCATAGCGCGAGGATCGCGTTTCGCACTCACCCGGCTCCCGACATCCTCACCGCCGCCACCGCTGCCCCCGACTTCTCCGCTCGACCCGCCGCCGACCCACCTCAAGGGGATAAATTGCCCTATAGAGGTAGGCAAAGCCTCCCCGCTCACTTGGTTACCAGCGCATGTCTCTCCCCCCCGTTCCCTCGGCCGCGCGCGTTCTAGCCCCCGGATCCGCAGCGCGCCGAGGTCGAACATTTCTTTTGTTTCCACCTGACAGGTGGGTCCCACCTGTCAGCTGCTGTGGCCAGAGCCGTCCACTGACCACTGGGCCCCACTGGTCCGTGGAACTCTTACACCGAACCCGTACTGACATGTGGACCCCATGAACAGTAGCTGTACCCACATGTCAGTGGCACAGAGAAGATAAAAGAAAAAATATGAGAAAACCAGATAATGCCAGAGAATGACAATGGGCCCCACATGTCAGGATTTAAATAATTTTTGGATTTGACTGAAACAGAGAACTTTGACTGGCTATAACTTCTTCATTTTAGCTCCAAATTGAATGAAACAAATTTGTAAATTCATCTAAATTCAAGATCTGTCTAATGGAACCGAAACCATAAATTTGTGAGTTCGTTTGAATTTTTGATTGTGATTTGTATGATTTGCTGATTTTTATGCAAAAATGTCGTGCAACGTATATAGCGTTCGAGGCTCAGCGAGAGGAGGCAGCAGACGACATCAGTCCCAACGGCCCAGAATCGGACACTAGCGACCCAGGCGAGTCAACACTTTGATCATATTGAACCCAGCATTTCAAAGCTATTTCCTTTTAAATTAGCAACTTGCATGCTACTATTTCATGAAGTATGTTATGTTGATTTCAGCTAGTTAGTTAAATCCTGTTATTGCTATTGTTCATATTAATCTCCTTGCCAAACTTGGACATGTGAACCTTGTCGCCGTAGTAAGGATTAATATACGATTCCACAAATTAAGTCCCTATTTATATGACATGCTTAGGAATGTTTGCTACTTGGGGTGACACTAATGCCCCAAGGAAAAGTCCTCAAACTATTTTAAATCATATGGTGCAATGCCATATGTATTGTTGGTGCGATGCCGATAATTAGCGTATGGTGCGATGTCATACGCCGCCCTTGGTGCGATGCCAAGAGGCAACTTATGGTGCGATGCCATAAGGATTGTTGGTGCGATGCCGACAATAAGCATATGGTGCGATGTCATATGCCGCCCTTGGTGCGATGCCAAGAGGCAACTTATGGTGCGGTGCCATAAGGATTGTTGGTGCGATGCCAACAATAAGCATATGGTGTGATGTCATATGCCGCCCTTGGTGCGATGCCATAAGGTTAGTTGGTGTGATGCCAACACTAAGCGTATGGTGCGATGTCATACGCCGCCCTTGGTGCGATGCCAAGAGGTAACTTATGGTGCGATGCCATAAGGTTAGTTGGTGTGATGCCAACATGATTTCATGGATTATTACAACTAATGGTTTAAAATTGTGATTTCAAACTTGCTAGGTCATAGGGAATTTTAAATTAATTGTATTCAAAAGCACTCTTTGGCAAACAAAATAGCCCTATGCCTTTCCATTGACAAGCCATGCATGTTATATATTTGCATCCTGTGTGTTGGCTTGCGGAGCACGGGGTTGGAGTGCTCACGCTCGCTTTTGCGGCAGATTTCAGAATCACGAATCAAATCACCTCGCCTCAGCAACAAGATTGGACAAGCTGGCCGAGAAGATGAAGATGTCAAGGGCTAGGTCGCGAACCTCCAGTTGGCTGCCCGTGGGCATGTCCTGAAGGTCCCAACTGCGTGCTTCGTTCTTCCGCTGCTGCAATTTAATGATTTCGGCCTAATCGGCCCATGAGTAAGTCTAATATTATATTTACGCTTCCGCATGATATTTACTTTGATATTCAAGAACTGTAACTGTGAGCACTATCTACTGATCCAGGGAATAGTGTAGAAAAATCACAGTGGATTTGGATTGAAAAATCCGGGTCCGACAGCGCTGGTATCAGAGCATATCGACTGCAGGTCGTGACCTAGTTAGCTTGGTCGTTAGTTCATAACTAGAAATACTTCTTCAAAATCTATTTCAAAAAATATAAGTTATATTCCTCATTCTCATCTATCTTAGATGATTCCCCCTCATCCATATGCTGCCCTAGCCATTTTACTTCTGAAGCTCTCTTACCCAAATTCAAAGTGATGAAAATACAGTACTTCTCTTGTAAACTCTCTATGAAAACGCACTTAAGGCCAAGAGTCATGGTGCTTAACCTTGAAACTTAATGTCAAAGATTGTTTTATTTTTGGAGAAAAACAATAGGGTGAAAATTTGAAGAACAAAAAAAATTGGTGGAGCCTAACGGAAAGAACTAGAATGACTAGATGGATGAATTAAGTTATTCTTGGAGAAATAGGACATATGAAAATAATTGCGGGAGTACAATATTGATAAATAACATAATTCTTGAGAGATATTTACAATAGTGGAATAATGGAATATGATCGATTGCTAGATAAATTGATAGAGTTTTGAGAAATTGGAGAGATGACAACAATTATCAAAGTATAGGCTTGATTAATAACATTATTCCTGGAAGATGTTCATAATAATGAATCAATTCGGAGGTTGTCACTGAAGATTTAGGTGGTTACTCGAGGAGTAATTATGATTTTGAATACAATCTTGGATTATTAGGAAGTCCTGATACACACAACACTGGTGGATTTAAAAGTAATAATGATGGATAATCATCAGAATTCAGAATTGAGGAGTAGATAGACAATAAAGATTCAGGTTGATCATTGGAGAAGCAAACTATGGATTTGGATCAAGGACACCAGATTGGATTATTAGAAAGTCACGATACGAAAGACATCAGTGGATCTAAATAAAGAAAGTTAGATCTTCATAGGATTGGAAAGCTGATAAAAATTGGCAATTGACGAACCTGAGATTGGATTTATAAAGATGTGGTGGAAATTCAGGCACATATCAGAATTTGGTAACTTCGATTCTATTAATAAAATTTTAAATGGAAGAATTATATTGGTGGATCTAAAGTGAAGGCATTGGATTTTCATTGGATTGTAGAGTTAATAAGTTGACCGATAGTGGATCCGAGATTTTGATTATACAGTCATAGTGAAAATATGATATTTAATCCACAAATATATGATTGAAGGTCAAAGATTTATGTGGGACTTAGATAATCATGACTAGATTAATGAAATGATGGATGATACAATAGGAAGAGTAGGATTGGTGGATCAAATAAAATAAATAGCTCCTTCGCTGTTTGGAGTCTTAGATGGCAGTAATGCCATGAACAATTAATGAAGAAAGATAGCCTAAGTGCAGGTTGCAAAAGTGGAAGTTAAATTATAAAGGCCGTTGGATTCTAAGCCTTATGTACAAAAAAATCATATGGGAGTGAATTGATTCAGTGATGGATAGTTGAACGTTGGAAGAGATTAGGATACAAAAAAAAGCTATTTAGCCACAAGGATCATTTATATATATAAAAAAAGAGTGAGTGCCAAAACCAACGAGACTACTCCAAATACTTTCCACTTCTTTCTATTAATTACAAAAGGAAAATTTTGATCCTTTTCTCATACCCCTACTCCAAATATTAAGGTTAGGAACGTCGAAGACGATCATGAAGATAAGATGGTCTCGTTTTAGACGGATTGTGCATATGAACCCTGCACCCTCCTATGTGTGTTCCCCGAGTAGACGTTGTATTGTTGCAAGATTTTATTTGGCCCTGTGCACTACCTCTTGCCCTCGGGCGTCCTATTTCGCAGTCACAGGAAAAGCTTGCTTTAAAATTTGTGTGGTTCTGTATCACCCCAGCTTCCGGGGTATCTTCCTTTAAAGTTAAATGGGTTAGAACACCTTATCCCCGCGATTTAATCCTCATCTCATGCTATTCCCTCTCACCTTTTCTGAAAACCCCATCGGATCCAAAGGAACGAAATAACAAGTAACCCAAAACCAGTGCAATCAAGAAGATGTGAAGACTATGCAACCTTCCAATATTTAAGAAAAACAACATCACTGTGAAGAAGACCACCCGCCAATCTCGTGATGACCAAGACAGCTAGAGTACAATGGATGATTAATGACAATCGTCATTTATTTAAGGGGGGTAGCACTACGAGATATAATGTCGGCAAAATCAAGGAGCAAGCACCCTGAAGACGACGCCCTCTCCAGAAGAATAAAGATCTTCTCCCTACCTTTTGCCTCCTCTAAGTGCAGGTCCTCTCCCCTTCTGTCTACACCCAATAAAAGATAGATATGCGGAGCAAGACTCTAAAACCCATTGCTAGCTAGTATAACCCCACCTCCTTTCTTTCAACTCTACCGGAATCTCGGGGTCGAGATTCTTTTAAGGGGGGTAGGTTTGTAACATCCCGAAAAATTAGGCATTGTAAATTATGGAGCTTTGGAAAATACTTTGCAATATATTTCATTCTTGATTTGGATTTCATGGTGATTCTTCAAGATTTTTGGTTAAGGTTCCCACAATTTGAAATAAAAAAAGAAAATATACAATTAAGAAGAAATTTCAGGTTGTAATTAAGAATCTGAAAAGATGATCAAAAAATTAGGAGGGAGGAATTTAAGATAAAACCAGGAAATTTACATTTGAATTCATACCAAAGTTAAACTAAAAATATAGCAAGGATGGGATGAAGCGTGCCATTTGAAACCACCACCCACCGTCGGCCGTCGGCCCATTTCGGCTTCGGTCGGTCGCGCGCATGCGCGCGCCATGGCAAGCGGCCCCGTCCCGCACCCTCCTTTCCCCTGACCGCAGGCCCTTCCCGCCCGCGTCTCCTTCTGGGCCGCCACCTAGCGGGTTCCGATGTGCGCCACGCCGCCTCGCCTGCGCCATCCACTGTCCTCCTTCCCGCTCTCGCTCGGCCGCCAGATCCGTCTGCCGGGCCACGCGGATTCATCTGAGCCGTTGCTCTTTCCTCTCCCTCTCCCGCTGGCCGGTGGACCCGCCCTGTCAGAGGCGTCTTCCTTCCCCGGACGCCTTTTTCCGCTCGGCGCAGAGCTTGCGCTCCCCGTGGAGCTCATGCACGGCATCGCCCTGCCCGTGCCGTCCCGTCGCCATGGTGGAAAGCCTGCGGAGCTGACGCCGCCCCTGGTTCCACCGCCTCCGCCCACGGTTCGGCGCCACCGCCTACGATTTTCCGCCGGCGCGTCGCCGGCTACGTGGCGCCGGTCGTCTGCCGCTCCACCCGTGCGTGGGAGGAGGTAAGCGAAGAGGAGACCGCACGGGGGGGGGGAGTGGTTGCGCTGCTTTGCCAGGCCATTACGCCGCCTGTGTCACCGCCTGGCACCGCCACCTGCTCCGACAGGACCGAACGGCCGCCCGCCCGTTGCTGGCTTTGCCCGACCGTCTATAAAAGGCCCTAACCCGTCCGTTAAGTTCCCCACGCTGCCCTCTTCGTTCATCAGAAGGTAATCGGGTATTCGTGCCCCA
Organism: Dendrocalamus sinicus; assembly: GCA_036346575.1. NCBI lineage: Eukaryota > Viridiplantae > Streptophyta > Magnoliopsida > Poales > Poaceae > Dendrocalamus > Dendrocalamus sinicus. The sequence goes on along the minus strand of CM070643.1, from coordinate 20,696,883 downwards.
TAGCCGTCGGCGAGCTTTTTCTCCCCCAACTCCGGCGAACTAACTCCCCGCGGTTCTTCTGTCCCAGAGCCCAATTCCTGGCGCTAGGACCGTCTCCAGAGCGCTGCGAAGCCTCCCCGACCTTCACTCGAGCTCCCCGTCGTCCGTACGCCGCCGTCGCCGAGAGCCTCTTCGAGCCGCCGCCGCCGCTCGGTGCCGACCCATCTCCGGACCTCCTCGGCCCCTGACGACCGCGTCACCGTCTTCACCATAGCGCGAGGATCGCGTTTCGACACTCACCCGAAACTCCCCGACATCCCCTCGCCGCCGGCCACCGTCGTCCCCGACTTCTCTGCCCGACCCCGCTGCCGACCCACCTCAAGGGGATAAATTGCCCTATAGAGGTAGGCAAAGCCTCCCCGCTCACTTGGTTACCAGCGCATGTCTCCCCTCCCCCCCCCGTTTCCTCGGCCGCGCGCGTTCGAGCCCCTGGCTCTGCAGCGCGCCGAGGTCGAACATTTCTTTTGTTTCCACCTGACAGGTGGGTCCCACACTGGTCAATGGAACTCTTACATCGAACCCGTACTGACATGTGGACCCCATGAACAGTAGTTGTACCCACATGTCAGTGGCACAGAGAAGATAAAAGAAAAAAAATGAGAAAACCAGATAATGCCAGAGAATGACAATGGGCCCCACATGTCAGGATTTAAATAATTTTTGGATTTGACTGAAACAGAGAACTTTGACTGGCTATAACTTCTTCATTTTAGCTCCAAATTGAATGAAACAAATTTGTAAATTCATCTAAATTCAAGATCTGTCTAATGGAACTGAAACCATAAATTTGTGAGTTCGTTTGAATTTTTGATTGTGATTTGTCTAATTTGCTGATTTTTATGCAAAAATGTCGTGCAACGTATACAGCGTTCGAGGCTCAGCGAGAGGAGGCAGCAGACGACATCAGTCCCAACGGCCCAGAACCGGACACTAGCGACCCAGGCGAGTCAACACTTTGATCATATTGAACCCAGCATTTCAAAGCTATTTCCTTTTAAATTAGCAACTTGCATGCTACTATTTCATGAAGTATGTTATGTTGATTTCAGCAAGTTAGTTAAATCCTGTTATTGCTATTGTTCATATTAATCTCCTTGCCAAACTTGGACATGTGAACCTTGTCGCCGTAGTAAGGATTAATATACGATTCCACAAATTAAGTCCCTATTTATATGACATGCTTAGGAATGTTAGCTACTTGGGGTGACACTAATGCCCCAAGGAAAACTCCTCAAACTATTTTAAATCATATGGTGCGATGCCATATGTATTGTTGGTGCGATGCCGACAATTAGCGTATGATGCGATGTCATACGCCGCCCTTGGTGCGATGCCAAGAGGCAACTTATGGTGCGATGCCATAAGGATTGTTGGTGCGATGCCGACAATAAGCATATGGTGCGATGTCATATGCCGCCCTTGGTGCGATGCCAAGAGGCAACTTATGGTGCGATGCCATAAGGATTGTTGGTGCGATGCCAACAATAAGCATATGGTGCGATGTCATATGCCGCCCTTGGTGCGATGCCAAGAGACAACTTATGGTGCGATGCCATAAGGTTAGTTGGTGTGATGCCAACACTAAGCGTATGGTGCGATGTCATACGCCGCCCTTGGTGCGATGCTAAGAGGTAACTTATGGTGCGATGCCATAATGTTAGTTGGTGTGATGCCAACATGATTTCATGGATTATTACAACTAATTGTTTAAAATTGTGATTTCAAACCTGCTAGGTCATAGGGAATTTTAAATTAATTGTATTCAAAAGCACTCTTTGGCAAACAAAATAGCCCTATGCCTTTCTATTGACAAGCCATGCATGTTATATATTTGCATCCTGTGTGTTGGCTTGCGAGCACGGGGTTGGAGTGATCACGCCGCTTTTGCGATGATTTCAGAATCGGGAATCAAATCACCTCGCCAAAGAACAAGATTGGACAAGCTGGCCGAGAAGATGAAGATGTCAAGGGCTAGGTCGCGAACCTCCAGTTGGCTGCCTGTGGGCATGTCCTGAAGGTCCCACCTGCGTGCTTCGTTCTTCCGCTGCTGCAATTTAATGATTTCGGCCTAATCGGCCCATGAGTAAGTCTAATATTATATTTACGCTTCCGCATGATATTTACTTTGATATTCAAGAACTGTAACTGTGAGCACTATCTACTGATCCAGGGAATAGTGTAGAAAAATCACAGTGGATTTGGATTGAAAATTCCGGGTCCGACACGGATGAGTGCCCAAGGAGGAGTGTTAGGAAACCTGGGCCTGGGCCGGAAGGCTTAGCCCATGGTGGGCACCTCATCGGTAGACTATAAACAGGGAGTCGTATTGGCAGATTTCGTACACATGCAATCAAAAGCAACAAAGAAAGACCAGGAGTTCTCTCTACCTCTCTGCGTGTTTTCAATATATTATTTTGTCTTCTGTGATTGATCTCATTTCGCATTAAATAGAGGAATCGATCGGACTGGTCACCAGTGACGGTTCCTCAACACATCTCACTGGTACACATGTGAACTTATTGCAATAAATCTCTATATGCCATGTAGGGGTGTAATTGGAAAGGATAAAGACAGATATCATTTATCCTGTATCATATTTTATTTTTTTCTTGAATTCAGAGTCAAATACGGATAATACCAGATACCCATTTCTTCATTCCGAATTCACTTAACAAACCTTCGGATGGAAATTATTCGTTTCATTTACACCTTTGCACAAGACATTAAATAGTAGGGATATAATTAAAGTGAACACGGAGAGACTAATCGCCGAGATGTCAAAGGAAGAGCGCTCAATATTCCCTAACTGTTTAATTGTGGCAATCCATCTATCTATTATCTTTATTCTTAAGTGAAATCACAACAGATTTACTCATATCACTTGACATACTGATATATATGGACAGATATCACTCATCTCATATTCTATTCGGTATTTTTTCCTCAGAGTCGGATACGAATAGGACTGTATATCTATTTACCTCTTTCATATTTATTCTGTGAGCCTTCAGTTGGACGAACAAAAATTACCTATTCTGTTGGTACCCCTAATACCGTGTGCGTTCTATGCAAAGGCAGGAGCCAACCAATGTTCAATTTGTTAACTATAATAAGGTCCACGTAATTAAGGGTAACATATATCCTAATTACTACCACAACATCTAATGGTCACTATGGTTCAAGTTTAATTTAAGCCTGCTAGATGAACGGCCGGATGTGTTTGCTTTTTTTTTTTAATTTCTAGTGTATTTCAATTCTCTTTTATGGTTCAACTTTAATTATGGCACATCTAATCAAGGGTTGAACTTTTTTTTCGTGAGAACTTTTAGAATATTTATCTTTTCTCTTTGCATTTGTAAATGACTACCATGTGCTTTTATTATATAATAGATAGGTGCGTGGAGCATTGTCGATGAGCATCTTGGAATATTGAAACTAAATACATTAAACATTTTTATTTTATATACTGGAACATTCAACACTCACTTGATTAATTTCTCATATCCAATTCGAAGATACACATTGAAACATCCTCGATGAACTAATAAAAAATTAGAAAGTAATATATGGAACATTAGGAAGTAATGTATGGAATATTTTATTTCTTATATCGGAACATTTGGCATATGATTTTTTTCACATTCGAAATATATACAGGTGAGGTCTTGTTTGAAAGATCTCGTTGTAAAGAAATGATGGTTTTCAAATGGATCGCGGATAATTGGTTTAAAATATACGATCACTTAGATTTAAAATCCTTCTCGAGAAGCGTGCTGCTGAGCAGTGGCGGATCCAGGATTTTTAGAATGGGTATTCGAACTTCAGAGTTAGGTTATTTGGATACTTCGGGGTCCAGTCGGCTTGACATTTCAAGACGCACGGCACAATTTCATTAAATCCCTATATTTTTTTCGTTTGCAGTTAAGACACAAAAAAACCATGCCGGTGTCGTATGATTGTGTCTGTCCATGCAGCACTCACAAAATGTACTTATATCTGCAGAAGTTTGACACATGAAAACAAACAAACAAAAGAACCTTTGCTTTTTTTCTTCTTGACATACTAAAAAGCTGTGCACGATAGGTATGCTTCCAGCAATCCTTACAATAACTTACCAGATTTGGTGCAACGGTGCAACCCAACCTAGAGAAGCTGATAGAGTTGTCATCACCTAAAACAATTAACTCAATCAGTTGACTAGGAAAAAAAGACAATATATTGTAGCACATAAAATTCTGAAAATACTCACTACTAATGCGGTCATACAACCTGCCAGGACGAGCTTCCGGGGATGGCGCATGGCCAGAATCTTGTAAAGGTAAATGTCAAAAGATGAGTAAAAAACAGTGCCCATGCGCACTGAGCTGAATAGGTAAGTTTCCAGCTGCGGACAAATTTATTCAAGAACACACCTAATTCCCAGCAAATTTTCTCAACAGAGAGGAGAACATAGAAAAGCTCCCTCCATCCCATTCTCATTTCGCTTGTGAGAATACTGCGAGCTATTAATCCAAAAAATTGACTCGCAACGCTCACTGCTCATCTGCTTCGCGAAATCTACAGCTACCGCGACGACTATCTATCTATCGACACAGCAGCCAACCACCGGGCCGAGGTTACGCATCGCGCCACGGCGGCATATCGTCGAACACCTCGCCTCGCGCAAGGGGGCTGGGGCCAGCCCATCTACGCACGCAGCCGCAGCGCGCAGCCGAGAGAAGAAGAGGAAGAGGAGAAAGGGAAACCGAAAAGAGAAGGTGTCGGTCTCGGCGTCGCATCGCGCGGCGAAGAAAGTCTTGTCCCGATCTCGAGAGCACCGTCATGACCAGCGACTTGGTAAACCCCCGCACAGGAACCACAACCATGAACCGAAAAGCAAGAAGTCACCTCCATCGACAACAACACCGCAACAGAGAGAGCGAGCGAGAGAGAGGGGGACTCGACCAGCAGAGACGGACGCCGGCCGCGGCGCCGGCGCCGGATCTGAGGACCTAGATTCTAGGGTTGAGTCGGCTCGGGCGAGATGGGGAATTGGGGTTGCCGAACGGCGCACGGGCGCAGGCGTCCGAGACTCGTGGGCGAGTGCGGAGTCAGCGGCGCGTGGGAGAAATGGGCCAACGGGCCGTTCGGGCGTGGCGCCCGTGGCGCGTGGGAGCGAGGCGCGCGATCGGGCGCGTGGGAATCGGCCGAGCTCGTTTTTCATTTAGATTCTTTTTTTTAAACCCACTTACTAATATATATACATATTATACCTAATGTATAGCTGATTTTTTGCAAAAAAATTTGGGTATTCAGCTGAATACCCATGAATTACTGTAGATCCGCCCCTGCTGCTGAGTTGGCTGACGTGCACTCTGTATGTTTTACTCGGCCAGTGGGTTGTTGGACTCGACGCAGACCCAGAACGCGCGCAGCTTGGAAACGTGGGCCACGGGCCCACAGAGCTGGGCGGCGCGCGCGGCATAGAGGGGTCCCCCTAACACAACCCATCGATGTATGTTTTTCTCAGTGATGGGCCTACCAGAATCCTTTTAAGCCCAACGGTTTCTTTACTCGGCGGCCTATAGAATCCTTCTTGGGCTCTAGTTGGAATGCTTCTCCGCGGGCTCAGCGGAAGAGGGATCCACCCAGCGCCGTCGCGACGCCGCGCTCAGGCCTTGCGTTATGGCTGTGCGGTCTCGGCCGAGATGTACTTGGGCTCAGCCCAAGAGGTGTACCAAAACAAATGAGCCCACTGAAGAAATTAGCATGCGTCTCAGGTATTCCGCATTTCCGCTACGCGACACCATCCACAGCTTCGCGTCAAAAAAAGAAGGGTGGAATTTAAAAAACTACACCAGCTAATCAGCTATTCCGCATTTGCGCTACACGACACGACGACGCTAGCTCGATCCCCACCCACGCTGCCGGACGCAGCTAGTTGAGCTCCCGTCCGAGGCCAAATGGTGTCCCGACATGGCAATCTCGACAGCGACAAACGCTCACGACGAGCAAGAAACCCCGTGCGCGCGTTACCATTGGTCGCTCACCGGCCGGCTGCCATAACATGCACGGCCTTTGCGACCCAGCAGAGCAAACTGCGCGCCTGCACTGCAGCATCATCATCACCATCCACATCAACAGATAACGCGCCTCGCTCTGTACATAAGGCACGACAAGCACCACGGCACCACCACGACTTGCGATCTCACGGAACGGAACCCAAGAGCGGAAGAGCAAATCCGTGTAAGCTAACGATCGATATACACTTGTATAAGATGGCATCGGCTCGCTCCGTTGTGCTTCAGGTGCTGGTCGCGGTGGCCCTCCTCGCCGCGGCGCCGTGCGTCGTCCTCTCGGACACGACGCCGCTCCAGGACTTCTGCGTGGCCGACCTGCTGGCCGCGACGGCGCTCGACGGGTTCCCGTGCAAGCTGCCGGCGTCCGTGGTGGACGACGACTTCTTCTCGGACGCCATCGTCTCCGCGGGAAGCACCAGCAACCCGTTCGGCGTCAACTCCACGCGCGCCACGGCGGCCGTGTTCCCGGGCCTGAACACGCTGGGGCTCTCCGTCACGCGCACCGACCTCGCGCCCGGAGGGCTCAACCCGCCGCACTCGCACCCGCGGGCCTCGGAGCTCGTGATGGTGCTCAAGGGCGAGGTCATGGTCGGGTTCACGTCGGGGGCCAACCGGCTCTACTCCAAGGTGGTGAGGGAGAACGAGCTCTTCATCGTGCCCCGCGGGCTGCAACACTTCCAGCTCAATGTCGGCGCCGGCGACGCGGTGTTCTTGGCCATGTTCGACAGCCAGTCGCCCGGCGTGGTCGCGCCGACGCTCGCGCTCTTCGCGACCAAGCCGGCCATGCCGATGGAGGTGCTCGCCAAGACGTTTCTCATGGGCGAAAACGAAGTCGACGCCATCAAATCCAAGTTCGCCGGCTTCTGATCGCGGAGGTCAATACTAAGAGACATCTGGTCCTGCAGTTAAGCTGCTGATGCTACCCCAATTCGTTTCTCTGTGAGTGTCTTCTGTTATATAATTAAGTAGCACATTAGCTACTGCAATTGTTTTCCTGTATCGTAAAATTGTGTGCGTGTCACTGCGTAAAGTGTAAACTGAACCTGTACGTAATAGTGCTATGTTCACAAGCCAATTAGTTTTGTCAACATATTAAGAACTGGTTATGAATGTACTCTTGCAGATCGTATACATGACTGCCAGCTTATGTTGCAGTCATCAGGAGCTTTTGTAAGCATCCACATGCTTTTAGACGCGTTCAGTTTGACGATAATTTATGATTTTTTTGTTGTATCTAACTTTTTTTTACTGCAGTTGATAGTAATTTATTTAGCGTAATTAAATTTTAAAAAAAATTAAAAATAGAAAAAACAAGTTAGTCCATCACAGAAAATACAAAGTAATACGAAAAAGACAAAAAAAACTAAAAAGTCAAAAAAGAACGAAATTAAGGAATAGTGATTAAAAGCTAGTTGAGGCAAATTAGTGGTGCTCATTTGGGTTTTTGGTGGCTTATGGCTGAAAAGCATTGTAGCTGGCTGAAAAAACACTGTAGCTGACAGAGGTTTATTTAGCATAATTAAATTTAAAAAAATTAAAAAATATAAAAAATATGTTAGCCCATTACGTATAATACAAACAAATACGGGAAAAAAGAACCGGCAAAAAAACTCAACAAAAAAAGTTAAAAAAAACAAAATTTATGAATAGTAAAAAATAAGCCGGAAGTCAGAAGCTGAAGCCGAAACGAACGGAGCCGAGCTTGATTGAAGTAGTAAGCCGTACATCACTTTTGCAATTTGCAGGGACCAACAGAACAACACACACATAATTTACCCACGCGTGACCGTGCAAGTATAACGTCAGGAAGAGCACAAAACAAGTGCACATTGCTGCACGGAACAAAGTTCCCTAGTTTATTAAGATCGTGACAACAAAGACATGAAATGGCCGAATGGAGGCGTCAGGTCGATCAAGGGGGATCTCCTCCCACCATATTGTCCTGACAATTTGCCACCTCCGCAGAACCAACTGAAACACGAACACAACTTACATAAAACCGAAGTGTGACATGTCGAAATCAAACTAAACCTCGGAACATACATAAAGATACACTTTGACACTAGCACAATTACTGCCTAAAGCACGCATGCATCTTCTAATACTCCGTCCCAGGCTTGTAAGTGCTGGTGTCGTCCTTGCCGGCGGCGTCGGTTCCGCCGTTGTTGTCCCCTCCCATTCCGAGCGTGTTCATCACCGCGTCCTTCGCCCCCACCGCCGCGCTCATCACCAGCTCCCCGGCCTACACAACAGAATCCAGCCACGGTTATTTCGAGCAATTAGAACGTGTGTGTTACAAGATGCACTGGTTGCTTTGCGTGTGTAAGTAGTTCGAGCCACACCTGCTGGAGGAGGCTGCCGTTCTTGTCCTCGCCGGCGAGCGCAGTCTCCTTGGCGTACTGCGCGGGGCCGGCGGCCTTCTGCTTGGCGGCCTCGGCCGTCTACCCGATGTAGCTCCCGGTCAGCTCCGTGCCGTCGCGGGCGCGGTCCCTGGCGGCCTGCGCCGTGTCGGCCGCCTTGTCCTCGGCGCCGCACGCCTTCTCCTGGGTCGCGTCCGCGCCCTTGTCCATCGCGCGGCTCGTCGCGTCCGCGGCCCTGCCCTAGGCCTTGTACGCCTTCTCCTTGGTCGCCTCCTTGGCGCCGTGGCCTCGGCCCATCGCGCGGGCCGCGGCGTCGGACGCCGTGTCCTTGGCCTCCCGCGCCTTCTGCGCCGCGCCCATCACGTACCCCGTCTTTTTGCTGCAACGCACGCAACAAATATAGTGTGAGCACCTGCACATGCTGAAGGATCGTGGCACTGCAGTGTGGAGTGTGCGTGCACGCACGAAATTAACCTCGGCACGGGCCTTGGTCTCCCCGGCGAGGTAGATAGCCTGATCCTGACGAGAAGCCATCTCAAACTGGAATAAACTCGAATGACTCACAAACGAAGACTGGATGGACGGTATCTGTTGAAGTTGATTCAAATTCGTATCATATCTGTGTAGAATACTTTGGGCCTATTTGATACAGCTGCGGCTTATGGCTTTTGGCTGAAAATTTTGAATTTTGCCTGTTTGCAATAGAGATTACGGAGAAAGATACTTGCTCGTGATTTTGATTGATACAGATGTTGGGCTTTTAACATGTACTACAATTAACTTGTAGATCCCGTCTTGAGAAAATACTCCGTTTGAAAGTTAGGTACTGTAGCAAAAACCAAAATATGCTTTTAAAAGCCGTAAAGAATAGGCCCTTTGTCATCTCATGTTAGACGTGGCAAACAAATGTCTAGATCATACATAGGTTGTATCAGATGTGATGTCAATCTAGAGCAACTGACTATGATTCGGTTTTCTTTTTGTGTGGAGCTCGTTTCTTTTATCCTATATATGTACCTCAATAGTCTATAGAAATATGAAGCGTTGTATTGTAATCTTTTTTTATTATAGTGATTTGCTTTTGAGTGTCCGTGGTTTTTCCCACAAGAATTTTTTATGTAAAATTTTATGTCTCTTGTCTCTATTTTTCTATGTATTATTTATAATAAGTAGTATCAAAGGACACCAGATTAAGATTCAGGAGGTTACGAGAGAAAAATTTTTAGCATCGCCGTCTTTGAAGCTATGTCAAGTCACGTCGAATCTGAGGCGCTTCGTGGTCTATCTCCAAGTCAGCGACTTCGTCTCCGAGCCGACCAAGCCACGCGATAAAGCAGCAGCGCGTCTCACGCAGTCATCCAGTCTACTAGTCTCATTCCGCGCATGAGTAGAGACAAAATGAGCAGAAGGGGACCAGAATTATGGACCAATCTGTCCCATGTGGCTAGATAATTCTAATTATAGCCCCGCTACCTAGAAATTCCAGTCTTAGCCCTGTGGTGCGCTTGGGGCCACGCCAGCAATCTCGCGTGGTTGGGACTTGGGAGTGCGCGAGGTGGCTTGGTGTGCCCGGGGACCATGTTAGCTACAATTGCTACAGTGTTTACGTATTGTAGCAGATTTTCAGGGAAAACTGTTTAAATGGACACTTTGTACAAATTGTTAAATATGGCAAATGTGCACAAAAAATAATAAATTTTTTATAAAGCCTCCTGACACAATGTACTTACTTGCGTAATTTTTTCATAATATTTATCGCTCTGATTTGTTCTAAACAATTGCACATACTACTATAGTAAATGCAATTTTCGAGAAAAATTCAGATCGATAAAAAATTATAGGAAAATTATACAAGTAAATTGTGTGGGGAGACTCCAAAAAAAATTCATTATTTTTAAGCTCATTTTCTATATTTAAAAATTCCTACAATGTATCTATTTAAATATTTTTTTCTAAAAATTTGCTATGTAAATACTGTAGCAACTGTACCTAGTGCGGCGCACACACCTGGCCACCTAGCACTCTCCCGACCACGCGAGATTGCTAACGTGGCCCCATGTGCATGAGGGGCCAAAAACAGAAATTCCTACGTAGAGGAAACTATAATTGGATATATGTAGCCGTATGGGGCAAATTGGTCCTCGACTCGAACCAAGAGCAAAATAGTAGGAAAGAGAGGTTCGCTTTTTCCCCCTTGCTATCTTTGTGGCAGAGAAGAGCACAGCAAAGAAATAAAGTCGACATGGAAATCATGGCGAGAAGGGAGCAGGCTGTTTTTTAGGTTAATTTCTTTGGTGAAATTGCTACGTGCACCCGGAAGTGTACCAGAGTTTCTAATTACGAGAACTTTGCTAGGCTTCGTATCAACAAAATTTTGTATTTCTTTCGCATGGCCACTTTGAAGTATGATATTCTGTTGTTGGATCGTGGCATAAGATTTTCTCTATGATAATCAAGTGTGAGCTGTTTTATCACAATTTGATTTGGATGTTGCACTTTTGGGAATCGACAAGATACCAGCTACATTATCCGTTGATGAGAAGCTACGTAAACATCGTATGACCTTATCTTGAATTCATCTTCATCTATCAAATAATATTTTACAGGAGATTTTAAAGGAGACATCCCCCGGCGCATTATGGCTGAAGCTGAAGCAGACTTGTATGACCAAGAATCTAACCAGCAAAATACATCTGAAACAGAAGCTTTATTATGATGAGAAAGATTTGAATCTTACTTTTTATGTTCTCTGGTTAGTTCGTACTCTCTACTTTTAGAGCTATTATTCTATATAGCAGAGATACTCTCATTCTTAGTGAAGTTTATGAAGTTTTGTATGCTAAAGAAAAGATAAAACTTATGGTTCCTGATAAAAATTCAAATACGCATGCAGAATATTTGTCTGTCCATGACAGGCAATATGAGAATGGTTCAAACGACAATTCAAGTGGTAGAAGCAAAAGCAGATACAGAGACAAATCTAAATCCAGGAATAGGAAGACATGCAAATATTGCAAGATGGACAGTCATGACGTATCCAAGTGCTAGAAGTTGCAGAACAAGGAGAAAAGAAATAATGATTTCAAGAAGGATCAACAAGAGAATAAACCTAGAGCCACCGTTATCACCAAAGAAGGTTCTGATGAAGATGTTCTAGTTGCATGTGCTGATGATTCTAAAACCGGTGATAAATGGATTCTTGATTCAGCGAGGCACTCTACAAAATGCATATTGGATTATGTTTACTCTAATTTGTGGGGAGTATTCCGCGTTCTGTCACTTGGAGGTGCAAGCTATATGTTGGCCATCATTGATTATTACTCAAGAAGAGTTTAGACATATTTCGTCAAGTACAAATTGGATGTATTCAATACATTCAAGAAGTGAAAGATTATGATTGAAAGACAAACTGGCAAATATGTCAAGAAGCTACGTATCGACAATGGTTTAGAGTTATGTTCTGAAGAATTTAAAGTTGTTTGCAGATTAGAAGGCACTGTGAGACATTATACCATCCTAAGCACTCCTCAACAAAACGGTGTGACTGAATGTATGAATAGAATCATCATAGAGAAGGTATGTTGAATGTTGTCAAACTCTGTATTATCTAAGAGTTATTAGGCTGAAGCTGCTTCTACTATTTGTTATTTGATTAATCGGTCACCCAATTTGGTTATTGATAAGAATACTCCAATTGAGATATGGTCTAGCTCTCCATCAGATTATTCAAACTTAAGAATATTTGGTTGTCCTGCTTATGCTCATGTTAACAACAGTAAATTAGAGCCTAGAGCAATTAAGTATATTTTTCTTGGTTATAAAATTAGTGTGAAAGGATATAATTATGGAATCCTGAAACTAGAAAGGAGGTTATTAGCAAAACTATTACTTTTGATGAATCTGATTTGTTGCATGATAAACCATATATTGATATTTCCGTTGAGAAGTAGTCAAGCATGTAGGTAGAGCATATTATTGATTTATGATCTACACTAGAAGTCAACAAGTAAAATATTCTAAAAGTTTCTATTATTGCGCCACCAATACAACATTCTATTGCAGCTAATAAAGAAAGGATAAATATTTATCCTCCTAGGAGATTGATTGAAGAAGCAAATGTTGTGGCTTATTGTTTAAATATGGTAGAAAAATTGAAGGTATTGTAGAACATTCATCTTATTCAGAGGCAATCTCTTCTGGTGATTCAAAAAGGTGGATAACTGCCATGTATGATAAGATGAAATCTCTTGATAAGAATGGCACTTGAGAGCTGATCAAGTTGCTAATTGAGAAGAAACCTATTCGCTGCAAATGGATCTTCAAAAAGAAAGAAAGCATTTCACCAACCGAAGAAGTTAGATACAAACAAGGCTAGTTGCTAAAGGATACAGCCAAATTCTATGTATTGATTTCACAAATGTTTTTTTCCCCTGTTGTGAAGCATAGTTCTATTCACATTTTACGAAGCATTGTAGCTATACATGATTGTGAACTTGAGCAATTAGACGTGAAAATCGCATTGTTACATAGGGAATTGGAAAAAATATTTATATGAAGCAACCGGAAGGTTTTCTCTTTCCAGGAAAGAAGAATTTTGTTTACAAATTAAAAAAATCTCTTTATAGTTTGAAGTAGTTACCTAGTCAGTGGTACAAGAGATTTGACTCCTTTATGATATCTCAGGATTTTAAAATATCCGATTATGGTACATGTGCTTATTTTAATATGTTAATGGTTCAACTACTTATTTGCTCATATATATTGATGATATGTTAATTACTGCAAAAAAACAAGGCTGAAATTTTAAAGTTGAAGGCATAATTAAACAGTGAATTCAAGATGAAGGATCTCGGTGCAGCAAAGAAGATTGTTGGTATAAAAATCATCAAAGACAGACGGTTTGGCAAATTATACATAAGTCAAAAAGATATATTGATAAAATTCTTCGTCGTTTTAACATTCATAAAGCCAAACCTGTGAGTACTCCTTTAGCTGCATATTTCAGATTTTCTTCAGCGTCATGTCCACAATCAAATGATAAAGTTGAGTACGTGTCTAAAATTTCATATGCGAGTACCGTTGGTTCACTTATGTATGCCATGGTATGTTCTCGTCCTGATTTATCTTAATTATTAAGTGTGATTAGTAGATACATGGCTAATCCTAGAAAAGTGCATTGAAAAAGCAGTTTAATGGATTTTCAGATATTTGCAGGCACATCTAATGCTTGTTTACAGTTTGATAAGACTAGAAATGGACTCGTTGATTATGTGGATTCTGATTTTGCTAAGGATTTGGATAAAAAAAGATCTCTCACTGGTTATAGGCTCACGGTTAGAGGGTGCGACGTTAGTTGGAAAGCAAGCTTGTAAGTTACCGTTATCTTGTCTAATACAGAACATGAATATATGGCTATTCCTGAAGGTTGCAAAGAAGCCATTTTGCTGAGAAAATTTTTTACTGAGCTTTGTGAAAGTACATCTTACACTATAATATTTTGTAATAATTAGAGTGCTATTTATTTTACAAAGATCAAATATTCTTTTACAAAGATCAAAAAATAAAACATATTAATATTAGGTATCACTATATTTGAGATGTCTAACAACGCGTCCCCTGCTTTGCTTCGAGTGGAGACCAGCTGAATAGAATTGGGCTTTTTTTGAGTGGCTTATGGCTAAAAAGCATGTGAGTTGGTGAAAAAATCAGAGTTGTGTGGAGGCTTATTTAACATAATTAAATTTAAAAAAATTAAAAAAATAAAAAATATGTTAGCCCATTACGTATAATACAAACAAATGCGGAAAAAAGAACCGGCAAAAAAGCTCAACAAAAAGCCAAAAGTTCAGAAAAAGACGAAATTTATAAATAGTGAAAATAAGTCGAAAGCTAGAAGCTGAAGCCCAAATGAACACAGCCAGAAGCGCCCAGAGCCTAAACCTATTCTAAACAGTTTTTTTCGAGTGAGAAAACCTTTCTAAACATTTGATAGCCCAAATAGGGCTAAAGAATTTGTCTGTAAAATGATGTCTTATTTTTTAGTGGTTTTTATTTTTTTAGTTTCTCTCAATAATTACTATTTATTACGTTAATAAGTTGCACCCTATAATATGTTGCATCATAAAAGAAGAATAGGCTCGGTGAGTAGCCAGTGCCCTGTATTCCATAATCCGCATTCTCGCCAGGTGAATGGTGAAAGCCGAAAGGGACCACCTGTCCTGCAGGATTCGGCATTTCCGACACCGCCGGTATTCACGAATCCGCACGCTCTGTTAAAGTACAATCATGCAAGCGTGCTTCGGAACTTTTTCGATGAACAAACAGGAACCAAAGATCATAACTTTTCCTTCACTCGATCAGCTTCTCAAAAGTAACATTCAGGATATGGTTGCCTCCTAAAAGAGAAACAAACCTTGAGTACTAGGTAGCAGTAATCCAAGGTAAATTTATCGAAATACCGACAGTATATCAAGGCAACAATAGCAAGGACCCAACCGATCCTTTTATTAATGCAAGCTTGACGAGAAATGGCGATCGCCACGGTGGCATGAACATGGTTCAGCGTGTCTCAGCATTCTGGTCTCCTGTCAGCACTGACAGAAGCTACACAAACGAATATCTAAACAGAACAACAGGCTCCACTGCCTTCACTTCACAACAAAGCCTGGAGAGCTTCTTGCAAAATTCAGAGATCTGGAGATAAACAACATCTCAGATTTCGATTTTTCGGAGCATTTGATTATGGAAATTATTCCACCAGAGCATTCACAATTCCTCTCCAACCGTAGTGTATACAACAAAACTAGGAGCCCTGCAGGACCGCTCCATTCTGAAAAGAGCCCCCCCAACTTGTGCTACCTGATCCTGCAAAATGAAATGATGAAAGGTTAGAAATTAGAAGCATGCCTGGTGCCTTAGTGATGTGGCTTTGCTCCACTTCACCCACTGATTTACTGAGAATGAAAAGAAAGCTCGAAATAAAATACCACAAAGACAACATTAGCAGTGACATACCCAGGTTCTGGTATTTCACTATCAGAATTACACAGCACATAGGGAGTCTAGAACCATCATAGAACTACCTGAAGGCAAGCAAAAGCTATGAACTGCCTTTTTGCAGCCGGAGCTACATGCATAAGAGGTTTCGTATCTAAAACAAGTCTACAAAAAAGAAGCATCTAAAAGGCGTTCTGTCAGAACCACAACAGCCTAACTCCCAAAGGCACAGCCCCTTGCATACATAGTCCGGAATTCTTGAGTAACAGGGACCGCACATGTCACGTGCTGAAATCACCGCTTGCACGTTCTGTTCATACGCGTGAACAGTACCATGGCACCGTAGCAGACATGTATGGAATGATTAGATGGATTAGGATAAAGATAAGAATAGTCATTTTCCTTATTATATAAGTTTACTATCTTATAGATATATTCCATTTATTAAAGATAAGTTTCTTTAGAAATAGAAATTATTTCTTGGAGGTAAGTCAACTTATTTCTATAGAAAAGTTAGCATATATCTATTATCAATCAACCAATGAAGATGAATTAATCTAGTCTCTTCCCTAAGTTCTATCATCTCAGTCTATAGTTAAATTTTTTATTCCACCAAGCTGACGCCGCTTAGTCTTCTTCCTGATGGTGTTTACCCCGATGAACTAAGCCCCATCACAACACCGAACAAAGCAGTGAACCACTAAGGAGAAGTTGTTTCGAACCATTCTGTCAAAAAGATGTGAAACAAACTGATAAGGAAGAAGGTTGCCTCAAAGCTCCAAAATATCGTCATGTAGAGAGGATGCTTCTGAATTTGAAGTACCAAGTAACCACTGATAGTGCTTCTCACTGTTCTCATCTATATAAGCCCTTGCACATATTTAAGAAAAAATTCCTCTGCCTCCTGTTTATGAAACAATTGTGCAACAGTACCCAGATGCCATACCACCATGCTTTCCCCTGGAGTCAACAAGAATGTGAATCTATTTGTTCCTGCACAGTATTCCCTCCTACTATGTGTCAGAGTTTCTTTTTTTTTTCTGACTAAAAGGCTGTGCTCAGGTACAAGAATCTTGGTCCATGAATAACTCTACAGTTTGAAATGAACCTTATGCCATGTGGCTACTAGATCAATTCCGTGCAATCTCAGTGTAACCCTTGCACGGCCACACGTACACTCCCATGTACGTAACACTGATGAGGATATGGTATGATGTTGACATGTGTAGTCATGTTGTTCAAGAAAGATTTATGTACGCGGTGTCACACATGAAGGTAGCAAGGTAGTGGGGATGCCAACTTCTGAAATCCAACTGCACTCGGGGCTGCAAGCAACTAGTGGTTAGTCTTATGGTTGGATAAAAAAGCAGTGACTCTGAAATTGCTCTCCTGTTGCATGCATTTGGCTCTTACAAAGCTGCAACCAACAAATAGATGGTCAACTTCATAGAGGTGCTCGCTGCTTGGGATGACATAATGAGCGGCCAACAACACACCTGCATCTTGGTCATGATCTTCTTAATTTGCACAGCTAGTAGTACAGTGGATATGTGGGTGGTTTGATCATAGAATCACCCATAAACAGAGCAGGCCTGCGGCCATATGTAGCAGAAGGGCAGCATAGATATGAAACAAGACAAATCAACAGAATATGTATGCGCATATGCCAATGGTATGAACAGTGCTAGATAGGGAAGATCTCAAACAGGATCCCCACAAGACAATGGGCAAGTTATTTTTCCTTTTGACTGATGGATCCATTATTGGGAGTGCTGTTGCACTTGCACTTGCAATTCCCTCCATTTCCATTGTATTTTTCTCACTCCACTCTCCTCTAGCACACTGTGACATAGCTGTCAGTCTGCACTCACTCCACTTACTATTGCTGCCCCTTTTGCTCAGCATTTACCATTTGATAGTGGGTGCACTGTATCAATTTTTGGTTATTTGATACATTCACTCCTTAAATTGGATGCTTTGAGTACTATAGTATTGTAAATAATAAGGTCTTATATTGCGCCAAATATGCACCATGATAACATGCAGAGATGGTTCTTATCGTGTTGTAGCAATTGCCAAAGACCTTTTGTATACTCATCATCACTATGTCATTGATATTTCGTAGAATATTTTATGCTCATGAAACAACTAGGACAAAATCTAATAATGATCATTTGTTTAAAAATTAAAGCTACCCTTCCATGCAAGCTGATTAACAGGAAGACTACAAATAATCTGAACCATGTTCGGTGCTATCAACCATTCCAAGCTATAAGGTGGCATTTATTATACTATGATACCGATCAGGAGTAGAATACAATTAACAGAAAAAAAATGCTTTAAAAGAGCATGCGTTATAGTTTGCTTTGGCTTTAGTTACTGAATAAGCAAACATAACTTTAAAAGTAGCTTCGGCTAAATGCAGTTGACCTTGTGTTGTGGGATAACGAGTTTCATCATAATCCTGTAGAACAATCATTACTGGTAGACCATATCTAAAGTTACAACTTTTTTCTCTTTCCCATGTATAAAAGGGGCAGAGACACAATAGCTCCTCGCCAACAATCCTCCAAAGGGAATAACACTCTATTAGCAGTGATCAACATGTCTAAACCCACTTTTGTACTCACCATCATCCTGCTAATTCTTCTCTTCATTGCATCTGCAGGTATGGTGTTTGTTATTTCTTCTATCCAATATAGTACTCAAATCATTAATTTTATATATTTGAACAAGTTCTTTTGTCCTAATGCAGGCCAAACCATAGTGGTAGAAAAAGATAATGCTGTTACTCCAAAGTTGATAAAGGTCTGCCTATGTTGATCTCAATATTTTCGACATAGTTTGTCATCTAAGGCAATGTTTAGTGTCTTGGAGATATAATTTCAATTCCAGATATGGGAGCGCTAGTTAACACTTTCCAGCTCTTGATGTATTCCCCTAATGTTGCCATGGTTGGTTACTTTTGCTATAGATAGCTCATGTTTCTCACCAAAAAAATATGTATAGATAGTTTATGCTTGAAACAGTCATATGATAATATCTTACTAGCTGAGGATAGTGCTGGTGACTGCCTGAGCTCATTTCAACGAATATCAGAATTTATAACTTCTATGTTTTGTTGTTCATTTATATGCTCAATTCGAAATACCTTGTTCTTTATCCTCTAAATGCAGGGGTATAGCAGAAAGGTTCTCACAGAGGTTAAGGATTATGACTATGGAGGGGCAAACTCAAGGCATGATCCACGCAGAAGGCCTGGGATTGGAGGCAGGAACTGCTAGACAGCTAAGCTCCTTCATACATATCCCTGCGTATGATTGTGTGAAGATGCTACTACATGAAGGGGCTATATGAGGGAAACTAGTCATTTACTGTAGCAAACCCAATATATGAATATTGAATCCCCTGTTGTATTGTACGCTTTATATATCCAAATGGATCAAAGGGCCATATAGACATGCTCTTATCCTATAAATAGTCGCATGAAGTTGAGACTGGCTCATTTTAATGGGCACTTACACGTACTACTAATGCATACTTGAGGCAGTGGATCATCTATGATGCCATTTTGTGCAGCGATAAATATTTCTTGTGAGTTCAAGTTGTTCTCTTCTTAATTTTGACTAGAAGCAGAACCTCCCTCCCTTCCTCTGGCATGCTTGTGTGCAAGCACACTCATCACATATACAACTGAGGATAACAAATCAAACTGGGGGAAACTGCATAAAAAAATTAATTGCCAAATAAGTTGTGAGATATACTTACTATAAAGCCTGTGAGTGTCCTTCTTCTTTTATGAAATAAGGACCAGGTTTGATAGGATAAGGATAAAGGTAACCCTCTGGCCGAGAAAATCCAGCTTCGTTCATGCGGTCACTGAGCACATGCAGTATAGGTTTCTTCAATCCATACTCATGCCTGTTCTTCTCAAGATAGGAGTTAGCTTCCTCTGCCACCTCCATTGTGAATGCAAATCTATTCTCTTGAGATAACATCAGCTGGTTGATGTCCAAGCATATGATCTTCCCATTTTCCCTTACTTTTCTCACTTTTTCTTCTAAGAAAGGGATACGGTCCAACTTGTACCGCAACATGTCATCCTCTTTGGTCTGCATGAACAATGTGTATCAAGGTGTTAGTAGATACATGGAAATCAGGAAAGAATGTGAAAATCCTAAAGCATGGAAACAATGCCCATTGTTTCCATTTCGAAGGTTTTTATCCCATGGCATTTTTATCGGCTATGTAAACAACAAAGGTGTGACATACAACTACCTGGCTGCCTGCTTAACAGCTCGGCATGGCCCAGTAGTGCTGAATATGCAACATGGTTAACCCAAAAGAAAAAGAAGGCTGCTACTTGTTAATAACATGATACTGATGATCATGGAACCACAAGAACAACACTATGAATCTATGATGAAGAAGGAAATTCCTAGAAGAAGCATAATGCAACACACTAACAATCTGTGACTTCTTATTTGACAGTTAAACAACCTGCAAGCAAGATCATGAGCCAGCACACTCAAAGGGGAGGCGCAGGCGCACAAATGATACATCGCATCACACAATCCTCCTAATCGTAAACGTGTGCAAGGGTTTAAAAACAACATGGTGATGGACACCCAATGACGCTTCTCTGCCCTCCTGAAATCACTGTCCCCGTCCTAACTGGGGAAGCAAAAGTCCCAAAGTCCCAGTCATATAGAAAAGAATGCCTTGTAATCCTGTACACACTACAAAACATAAACTTGCGAATTTGGCAGCAAGCCCGTCCTTCCGTTCCATGCCGTACTAAGTCCCGGCTAAAACAACCACGCAGAGATAAGGAGACTGCCTTGTTCCGTTGTTCGGCTGTTCCGCATACCAGTTTCCGGCGACGCCACACTCGCCGCCCACCGCTGACTCGCCCGTCCCCGCCTCCCTTCCCACTCCCAGGCCCATTGCTCTGCTTTTTCTAAGAGAAAATTGAAAAATATATATATAAAAAATCAAAAGTGTGTGAGTTAGGCGAGGAGGAGAAGAAAAGGGGAAGGGAACTTAGGTCGAGCGGGCGGGCTTCCACCTGAGCCCTCATGGAGATGGTGATGCCGCTGCGGCCGGCCCTCCCGCTTGCTCGCGGGGTGGAGAGGAGGCCAGCGGCGGGGGAAGCAGCCATTGCCATAGACATTTTTGGACCGACCAGAGGTTTGCGAAGTTGTTCTCACCTCATCCGACTCTCGCGCTGCGCTGCAGGAGAGGAAGGAAGAAAACGGTGGGTCGGTGGCACAGATGTATGGGCTTCACCGAAGGCCCAAGTGAACCGGGCCCGTGAAACGGGCCGTTGCTGGCAGGTAGCGGCCGTACTGTATCGAAGAAGAAGCCCAGAACAACACCCACCGGAACGAGCGGGCGGCGTCTCATCGGCACGGCACGGGCGATCCCATCGGCGAGGAGCAAGGGTCGGAGGAGCGATGGGCGTGATGGGGAAGCTCAGGGTCTTCGTGGTGCATGAGCCGGTCGTCGCCGCCTCATCGCCGGCTTCGGTATCCTCCCTCTCTCCCCTCCTTAGGATTTCAACGCAAACCCTCCTGTATCCAGCTCTGTATGCGCATACGTAGGGCCACCGCCTAGTTCCTCTTCCTCCCTCCCTAGATGACGCCTCTCGTAAGCTCGGTTTGGGGAACCACCGGGATTGGATGCCTGGATGGTGCTCGGGATGTTCCTTGTACTTCTTCCAGAATTGCTAAGGAGCAGCAAAAAAAAAAAAAGGGAGCCTCAGGTTGGAAGATGCTATGCTAATGAATTAGTACCTTAAACTTACATACTTAAGAGAGCCAAACATATCTACTGCATCCCTCAGATCCGGAGTTGTGGCCCCTTCTAGATTACCAGGCTTGTTCAGTAGCTCCGTGTGCTGCGATAGGTGATCAAGTATATGAGAATGTATTAGCTTTGTAGCATCTTCTTGCTTAAGAATTTAGGCCCTGGCTGCGATTTGATCCAGATATTAAGGTTCGCGTCAAATGGTAATTTCCTGGACAGGTTTAGAAGCGCAGGGTATTACAAGTGATTGATGAACGTTCAGCTAATTCTGTGCAGTCGGTTCAGTTTTCAAATAGACCTATCATAACTCTTTGGCTCTTTGCTATCTGAACTTACAGGATGATGATAAAGGATTTTTTAGGACGGCGATGATAATAAAGCAAAGAGCGACAACATTTGATCATTTGATTGCATTCGCAGGTTGATAAGGAGAGTGAATTTAGCATTGTCACTACTCTGGACAAAATATTTCTGTGATAGGGGTGATTTTCCTCCCCCCAGCTCATCTAGTTGAAATTCAGCTCCTAGATAGCACGAGTTCAAAAAAGATCTGCCATCCTGGATATGCACACTTTATCATGCGGCTTTCATTTTCAAGGATAAGTGTGAATATGGCATGCAAATTCTCTATTCGTAGAGCACAAGCATGCTAAATTGACCTAGACTTTTGTGTAATTGAGTTCAAACTGTGCATTCAATTACCTGTAGGCTGTAGCCTTGTTTTCGTCCATGCAATACTAAAGCAAATATAATTTTCTATGTGAAGTTTTGTTATGGAATCTATATGAAGGTTATGATGGAATTTTTCATTGACGTTCTAGCTCATATTTGCTTGATTATCTCTAATTTATCAGTTGTTTTAAAAAGAAAGTGTTCTTTTTTTGGCTTACAATGTCAAACATTTGGTTTTGTCTTGGCGTTTGACTGGTCTATCCGTCTATGTAGGCACTTAGTTGATATGTAAAGGTTCTCATCGGGGTTTTTTTTTTTTTGATGGTGTTATTCGCAGTGCACTGTGAATGATGGCTAAGGGGCAAGATTCCACCATTGTTAACTAAATGCAACTAGTCTTGCTTTGCGGTTGGCGCCGCAGTTTGTGACCTTAGATTGGCCATTGGCGTTGTTCTCTACATGACTAGCAATAGTAATGTTATGCTTCTCTCTAGAATACCTGGCTACTGGTACCCAGTACGCTTCCATCGAAGTTCATCAGAAATGTTTATTCCTCCCTCTCTATTTGTCTAGTGTCTACTTCTGCGACGAGGTTCCTTGGATGGTTGGATCTTTGTTCTTTGTGTAGTATGTGACAAAGAGCCTTTATACATAATCTCAAGGCAGAGAAATATATAAAAGTTTGAAATGGACTATGTTTGGATACAGTATTTATGCAAGTAAGTATTGTTTATCTTGATTTCCAAAACAATGATTTTAAGTCATCATTGACTTTTTAATTGGGTGGGAATGACTTGCATACTATAGGCCATTTGCCAATTTTACCATGTTTTTCATGTGCCATCGAGATTTTTTCGTTGATTACTAACTTTATTCGGTGCGATTCCATGTCGGTGAAGTATTCATTGATTGAGGTGCAAAGCATGACTGGCAGCTGGTGAAGTATTTATTGATTGAGGTGCAAAGCATAACTGGCAGCTTAAATTGAATTGTCCAAGCTATCTTTGGAACTTTATTCTACAGAACCACTTTGTTCTGGCTGAGTTTAGACTAGCGGTGTCTTGTCATAATTTACCTATCTTCTGTATTTCATAAGACTACTGAAACAAAACAGCATGTCTTGTCATAATTTACCTATCTTCTGTATTTCATAAGACTACTGAAACAAAACAGCAACTCCGCAACACCCCCCCCCCCCGGGGGGCCCGTGGACAACTGATAACCTGAATTTTTTTTTACCATGTATCACTTCTAGACTTTGTTGATCTATTCAGATTGCAAATTTTGTTGACACAACAGTAATTATTTGCCTTTTGCTACTGCTGCAGGTGGTTGCTGGCGTCACTGGCAAGAAATAAGGGTGGTTTGATTTTTTTTTTTGTATTGGATTTGTGATGTGTGTGGAACCATTTCGTTTCTAATCTCCCCCTGTACTGTTGTTACTTGGCCTGGCACCAAGATGATAAGGCGCTCACAAATAAGTTCTGCCATCATCTGGTATGTTTGTCAAAATAATGACTCTAGCCGAAGTTATACTTCAGCGCACGCAATGCGGTATGAGAAAAAAAAAAGACAGATTTACCTTATAAGCAAAATGGTGAGTTTTCGTTGCTCTCTGAATATTGGTTTGTTTTCTCTTTGAGCGGCACTGTGAGAAAAGTGATGTCGTTTTCAATAGATGGCGAGCTTGGATGAGAGACGCCTTTTGTCCGGTTTGGAGCTTGAATTGTAGAAAAATCGTAGAAAACTTTTGTGTTCGCTCCTGGTGTGGAATGTTGGAAAATATCGTAGTCGTCGTGCCATGTGAATCGAAGTGCTTGTCTGTAATCTCGCACTAGATCAGTCCTAGATGTTGCAATCCTTGAAAACGTTGATCGTTGAGCTTACACTGTCATGATATCTGTTCAAAATTTCTCAGCAAATGGGCCTAAAATCAGAACAAGCTGTGCCAAGCATAAGCTGAAGAAGTTGACCGTGATGGTCTCAAGAGGTGGACCAAAGTTTCCATACCCGTGAAGCAATGGATCTAGCTCTGGTACGTCTTGTGCGGTATGCCAGCCATTAAGATGATATCATGAGCTTCTGCTCCGCTTTTTCTTTCTGATTGCCAGCCATTAGAGGACAGCACAGCTGGACGCAATCACACGGCCACCTTGAAGTCGTTGGAGCAACGTTGCAATATGAGGAGAATTCGATCCATGCATCTGGACGAAGCTTTTACAGTAGGACGAGCATCCTTACCATTTGGAGGAACACGGTGGAAGTGTTCGCAAAATTGTATTAACAAAAGGGAACATCAGTGCCCATCATTCCAATCTTTGTATCATTTTCAGCAGAACAAATACTGCTTGCTTTTGATCAGTCGTGTATCAAGAAAACTTTTTTGTTTGTATTTTACGTGCTTCTCTTCTCTTTCACATAGATGGTCGTAGATCCATACACCTACCGTAGCAACCTCTGGTATGGACGAGATGGTGAGGCTGTGCGGCACCAATTTCACGTGCGCGAAGGGGGGCAAAAACGAGCACGGAAAGGAGGAGACTGAATAGAATCGACGGGGCCTGGACTTGGCCGGCCAGGCCAGGAAGGGTGAATGGACCTGCTCACGCACAGCGATTTGTCGTCCTTTGTCCTGGATTCGCCTAAAGATGGTTCTGTGAAATGTACCGTAGCCTACCACTAAAAGCTGTGGTTCTTAGTTGTCACACCCACTGGTTGTAGTTAAAAAGGTATAGACGCGTAACGCACGACACGAAACAGCAGAATTAACGAGATGCAACACTGGGACACAAGTAGTACACTGCTGCACACAATTGGTGCACTTCTTAGAGAAAGATTATAGTAGGGTTCGCTCTTTTTGGTTTAAGATTCTATTTATTTTTTACTGTTTCTAAATTTTATCTTTTTTTAAATTTTTTTGTTTTTAGCTCTTTTGTTGGTTTTTTCTTCTCATATTCGTTTTGTATTGTTCGTGATAGGCTAACCTGTTTTTTCTATTTTTTAATTTTTTACATTTAATTACGCTAAATAAGTTACCATCAACTATATTATAATTTCAGCCAACTACAGTGCAATTTTAGTCATAAGACACTTTTTTCAGCCGAAATGAATATATATATAATTCCTAAATAATATTATGCTAAATAGTAATATGTCCGGTAATTTTTAGCATCAATATTTCAATATAACCAGTAGCAATGTATGATGATAAAGAAGTAATGATCGAAATGCTTACCAAAATGAAGAAGCCCGATAATAATATTGGTTGGTTGTAGCAAACTAAAAGAACTAAGGGTGAAACCATATACAAAAGTTGGTTAGCATTTATAAAATACATCATACGACATCAATAACCTGTTAAAAGATAACACAATTATTTAAAGTTTTCAAGTAAAAAACAGCAAAATGATCAAATATAAATTTATGTATTACCTTTTAGTATTTACGTTCTTTCAAGTTCAAAAGCGACGAAATAACATTATTAGTAATTTTCATCAATTCTTTTTTCTCTACATAGTAAATAAGCATATCATTAATGAAAACATCACCAATTAATTGAAAAAGTTAATTAGATATTTGTATATTCAACAGTTCAAGTACGATATGATAGAAAAAATACGTCCAATGGCTTATTTACGTTGTAGTCAAACACTACAATTTTGTCTCTGATTTGCAACAAGCTAGGCCGGTATTCCAAAAATCAAAATGAAAATTCTAAGTCATAACCCTACAATTTAATAAAAAGCAATCAACAATCATCGCATATTCGCATTGAAACCCCAACTTATAAAATTAGCCCCTGTCCTTGAAACAAATTAGAAGAATTGAGAAAAATTTATGACAAAGTATATACTGATCGGATGGACCTAAGCTTACTTCGGCCCGCAAGGGCATGAAGCAAACACAGAGACTAAGCGCCGCCGCGACAAGATGGCAGGTGAGGGCGCCGATGGTGCTGATTTCTTCCGTTCTTTGGCAACTGGCCACTGCCTAGCTGGATGCGGCTATCTAGCGAACGTAGTGCATATCTCCTGATCGACCATGTGAGACGAACAGACGTCAAGAGTTGCTGCGAGATGACACGGTTCGAGATCAATTAAATAGACGTCATGGTTTGTTACGGTCCTCCCTCTCAGGCTATCTCAAGAGCTAATTCGGCACGCTACAGTTGGCTTTAAGGAAAGAACTATGTGCACTAAATTTAGGCTAAGAGTTTATATATAATCTAAAAATACTAATTTCTGCTGAAAATTGTTTGTGCTTGGTGCCCTACGACATCGGCCCAATAAGGTGGATCTTTTTTCCAATCTGAAAACAGCGGGCACTGGGAACAGGCAAACCGCTGTCGCTCTCTCCTGCCTGCGCCTCACCCCAATTACGAGCACATTACCCTGAATATCGAATTCAATCAATTCGAATGGACAATGCTGCTGAATTTTCATCCCATGCCTTCAATGACGATTGTATGGCTCTTGGGATGCAAGTTCAACATTCTGTTCCATTTGTCCATACACAAAATGGTTTAGCCGAATCTCTTATCAAGAGGATCAAGCTCATTGCAAGACCATTACTACAGAATTGCAACTTACCAACATCATGTTGGGGTCATGCAGTTTTACACGTTGCTGACTTAATCCAATTGCGTCCAACTGCATATCATAGCACTTCCCCGCTATAATTAATACGTGGAAATCCATCAGATATTTCCCATCTGCGAAAGTTCGGTTGCGCTACATACGTACCGATCTCACCACCGCAGCGTACCTCAATGGGACCGCACAGGAAACTTGGGATCTATGTTGGGTATAATCTCCGTCAATCATAAAATACCTCGAACCCCTAACAGGGGACCTGTTTACGGCCCGGTACGCTGATTGCATATTCAATGAGGAACATATCCCGGCATTAGGGGGAGACAACAAGTACCAAACTGAATGCCAGGAAATTAATTGGAATGTACAAGGCATTCCTGCCTCAGACCCACGTACCAGAGAGACTGAACTTCAAGTTCAGAAACTCATTCATTTGCAAAATATTGCAAATAACTCGCGATGCATTTACGATTATAAGGGTGTCACAAAATCCTATAATCCCGCGAAATGTACTGAAAGAGTGGAGGTACCGCAAAATACCACTCAACTCGAGTTCAAAATAAGAGGGGAGAAATGCGGTACAAATGGCGGATCTGACTTCTAACAAGCGACAAAGGAAAAGAATGTAAATGCAGATCAACCTCATGTTGATAGACACCAAAGGATCCTTGAACCCGGATCAACGGTGCACTCAATTTCGATCACGGGACATCGGAATACCCGACTCAAATGTTTTGGGAAATAACATTGAGTCATCGAAGTCCAAGAAATTTCCACTAACTATACGATTACGGAGAATCATACGATCGTAAGACTACAATTGTCGACATTTATTTCTCCACAACAATTGCAAACAACCTTCAAAATGATCCAGATCCCAAGACCATGGCGAGTGCAAATCGCTCGGATGGAATCAATGAAAGGATGCAATTCAAGCGGAGTTAGCCTCGCTCAAGAAAAGAGATGTATTCACCAATGTGATACATACACCTCCCAAAGTATTCCTGTCGGTTTCAAATGGGTTTCGTCATAAGCGGAATGAAAACAATGAGGTGGTGAGATACAAAGCAAGGCTTGTAGCACAAGGGTTCACGCAGAGACCGGCATTGATTTCAATGAAACTTATTCTCCAAGAATGAGTGGAATAACATTCCGATACTTAATCTCATTGGCAGTTAAAAATCATCTATCTTTTCAGTTGATGGATGTAGTGACTGCATATCTTTATGGGTCACTTGATTCGAAATATACATGAAAGTTCCGATGGAATTTCAATTCGAATCGAACATAAATCGCAATATGTATTGTGTAAAATTAAACAAGTCTTTATACGGCTTGAAACAGTCGGGAAGAATTTGGTACAACCGACTAAGTGAGTTCCTAACTAAAAAGGGATACTCCAACAATGATGATTGTCCATACGTATTCATCAAAAGATCCTCAACACACAGGATATAGATGAAGCACGTAATCATCTTATGACGGAATATTGAAATGAAGGATTTGGGTAAAACCAAATTTTGCTTAGGTATACAACTTGAGCACCTTCATACATGCATCATAGTGCATCAATCAGCCTATGTACAGAAAATATTGGAGAAATTCAATATGGACAAAGCATATCCATCGAAAACCCCCATGGTTGTTCGAACTCTCGACAGGGACAAAAATCCATTTAGACCCCGAGATGACAATGAAGAGCTATTGGGACCCGAGGTTCCATATCTCAGTGCCATAGGAGCGCTAATGTACCTTGCAAATTGCACCCGGCCGGATATCGCATTTGCAGTAAATCTACTTGCTAGATATAGCGCTGCTCCAACCAAAAGACATTAGTTAGGAGTGAAGAATATCCTTAAATATCTTCAAGGCACTAAAGATCTCGGTCTATTCTTCCAGAAGAATAAAAATGTGGATTTATTAGGATATACAGATGCTGGCTATTTATCAGATCCCCATAATGCCAGATCACAAACAGGCTTTGTATTTTTACACGGTGGAACAGCCATCTCTTGGAAGTCTTCGAAACAGACTCTAGTGGCTACATCCACTAATCATTCTGAAATAATTGCATTATATGAAGCATCACGTGAGTGTGTATGGCTTCACAGAATGATTAACCACGTACAACAATCATGTGGTATAGGTGCTATCGCATCACCTACCATTATCTACGAAGATAATGCTGCTTGCGTTGTCCAAATGCAAACGGGTTACATAAAGAGCAATATCACAAAATATATTGCACCTAAATTATTTTACCCACATGAATTGCAAGAGAGTGGGGGGAAATAAATATTCTGCAAACTAAGTCTTGTGATAATCTCACAGACTTATTCACCAAGTCATTACCAACTTCCACATTCCAGAAATGTGTTTATGGAATTGGTATGCAAAGGCTACGTGATTTGCAGATATCAGGGGGAGAAATCTCCTAAGATTTAACCCGTTCAATATAAATATTGTACTCTTTTCCCTTTATGAGTTTTTCCTCTAAGGTTTCTCATTAAGGTTTTTAATGAGGCAATATGACAACGTAATCATAAATATATTATATCTCTATTTTCCCCACAGGGGTTTTTAAGGAGATATAATCAAATATATGCCATATCAAATTTTCTCCTTAAATTTTCCCACTGGGTTTTAAAGGAGTTTTTCATGGCATATCTACTCTATCGGTTCTCCTCATATTTTTCCTACAGGGTTTTGGAGGAGTTTTTCCAAGATGATGAATCAAGGTGATCATATGATGTTACATTGGTCAAGGGGGAGTGTTACAAACCAGTTATGCCCAATGTAAAGGTGTCTTCATCCATAGATGCCTATTCATACAGACACCTTATTTGCCACCCCATGATCATCTATATATATGTATCAACATGTACAGATTGATGACTAATGATGAATGAATGAAAGCAATAGTTTCTCTCTACACTTATCTCAATACATCATGCAACAGCCGCGTGCACGCGCGCGCACAGAACCTCCGGTCGGTTCTATACACGTACGCATGTGACGCCGCACCGCGCCGTTAGGCCACGTAGAGAGAGGCTGCTTTCGCTGTCGCTCGGCTAGCTCCTCCTTAGGCATACGGGGCTATTTCCTTTTAGGCATATGGCAGCACGCAGCGCCTCGTGTCATACCGTCACCCGCCCGCCGCCTCCATCTAGGGTTCTTCTCCGCGGTTGGATGCATGCATGTGCGCATAGATGTGCTGGTGCATCGCCTCCCCTGTCCCCCGTCCACTCGTGCGCGCGTACGTTGCTGCCGCTGTGAGGCACATGCGGAACGCGGGCTTCCCTGCCAGTGGATGGGTGAAATGCCGTCGTTTGATTGGGAGATCGATTGGTTGTTGGACGGTCGAGGAGGTGCATGCATCTCGGCGTTCCTTCGCTTGGGTAAGCACAGCAACCTGCCGTGACGTAAATTGTTTGCGTCCTCTCCGGAGGGAAAATTTTATTATGAAACCGGGGTTTACGTGAGGTTGTGTAACAAGTCAATAAGACGGTAACATGTGGTATAAATACTGTAGCAGTCATTAAAAAATAATATTTTTATACAGCTACAGTGGCAATAAATATTGTAGCAGCTATTAAAAAATAATATTTTTGTACAGTACAATACCACTATAGT
The DNA here is from genome assembly GCA_036346575.1 of Dendrocalamus sinicus. NCBI lineage: Eukaryota > Viridiplantae > Streptophyta > Magnoliopsida > Poales > Poaceae > Dendrocalamus > Dendrocalamus sinicus. Next base: position 20,666,724 of record CM070643.1, on the reverse strand, counting down.
GTTAGTGTTTTCTACCCACTGTCCGCTCGAATTGGTTTGTGACACAAAGTCGGCTGTGCAATCGTAACATAGTAAAATCTCTCCTCTCCGAAGGGGTGGATGGATAATGGCTACGGCTAATACTTTTTATTTTATGGTAAGTATTTATATCATTAAATCGAATGCCAATAAATTATTTTAAAAATATTATTTTTATAAACCGTTTTAAAAGACGATAAAAAACTCTCCTATTTGTTTATTCGATAAAAGTTATAAGCCGTAAGTCATAGACTGAAAAAAATAGGACAATCTATGTGTGAATTATGTTAGAAGGATACTGGTTAAAATGCGGAAGACAAACTGCCCAGGCAGCGCGCATAATTTGTTTACCTTCGTTTTCGCACTTTTGTGTAGTCGATCTGGTGAGTAATCGAGAGTCTAATACTCTAATAATCGACAGACTGATCCTATCGAGCATCGACTAAGTGCCCACTGTATTGAACTATTCAGAGACCAAACTTACTGATATAGATCGATCGAGCACATATCATTGTGTCAAATATATAGAGTGCGTACTTATATTACTAGTATCTCAGATTGTGTTGCTCAAAATTAACCTGCAACGGAGTCGACGTACTGTGCCGGCTTAACAGTCCGCCACCGCTAATGAGCATGTGTACGATGTACCACAGGAGGCCTTAATTGAATCAATTAATCAATTCAAGCAGATCTCGAGTAATTGATGGAAGATAATCCTGCTCAATCGGCTTTTGGCTATTGGGTTCTAACTTGTTTTTATATTATAGTGACTAAAATTATACTATAACTACTGTTAGTTTTTTTTTGAGTAATTAAATTTTAAAAATAAAAATGTTATGCGATCACAAATAATATAACGAAATAAGTGAAAATAAAAACTAAAAAATCTAAAAAGTAAAGAAAATAAAATGAAGAGCGGTGGCAAAAGCATGTCGCGTGCATATGTACCTTTACTTTTGATTAACAGGAAACTCACGTTGTTTTCCCCGTGGATTGCCGCCAAGTTAACGTCCACTTCTGGTCCCTCCAGCCGGCCGGCCTGCTTGCAAAGCATTGCATGTGTCACCAAAATTTCTCAGCAAGTTGGTCTCATCAGCAAGTTGATTAGCCCGTGTGGCACCAATTACGTCAAACAGAGCGTACGTTCTACTGTTCAGCATGCGTATGATTGATTGATTTGTCCTGCTGCTTGGGCTACCTAGTAGCTAGCTAGGGAGTAGCTACATGATTTCTTGAAGCCATGCGAAGTTGAACAGGACGCCACAATCTGGATCGGGTCGCAAGCACTGTCGGAGCTTCAGCAAAAACTCCGCCTGTGATCGCAAGTTCGCAACGTTAGAGGTGGCCAATGGGCTGGTACCGTATAGGCCTGACGGTGGTATGATCTATTTAGGCACATCTATTAAGGACCGTCAAATAAATAGGTCATGTCATATCAGCCCGCGTGCCGCAGTCCAAGCCCAGGCACAACTTAAGACCATACCGTGCCGGTACAGGCACGGTTACGGCTTAACGGGCTATGCCGATCAGGTCGGCTCGTTAAGCCGAGAAAAAGAGAAAAATCAGAAAATTATATAAAATTAAGAAAAATTTGTAAAAAATATAGAAATAAAAAATCAGAAAAATTGTAGACATTATTAATCATCAAGATAATTATTTTTAATCACATAATGAACTTTATTAACTTGTTAAATTACATGGGATGGCTATCTCATTAAAAACTTTATCAAGTAAAAACTCAATTTCAGAAAACCTTGGTAAATAAAAAATAGTACAATCTATAAAGCTCATTAGTGACTACATGTGAAGAAAAATATTGAAAATCCTATTCATTACTATCTAGATATAAATTCTCAAAAGATTATTCTAAATCTCTATTCACTACAATATGTTGGAGTCTTGATTCAGCTTGTTCCCAGTCTTTGACGGTAAAAAGGATTTCGACCATCTCATTTGAGAGTCTTGTTCGTTGCTCCTTGATTATTCTTCTAGATAGACTAAAGACTTACTCCGAGGAGACTGTAGAGATAGGAACAGTCAACACATCCCGTGCTAATATAGATAGCACTGGATATGTTAATTTCTGGGTTTGCCACCATGAGAGGATGTTCAACTCTTGCTCGAAACTGACGCTATCACTGTTGAGATAGCTTGATAGGTCTCTAGTGCTTTGCCGCCTTCCTCCTCCTAACTAATGTGTACCGCACCTGCACGACAATCTCTAGCGGAAGGACCAAAAATCTTGCCCCATTGGATAGTCCCCCTAGAGGTGCTAGGGCTATCGGGGGGTCTTTCCAAACACACGGACTCAAACTTATTTTCATATTTCTCATATACCTCATATAATTTATCCTTAACTACTCTATAGTATGTACAATAATCTAAATTGGTAGTATCACTTAAAAGTTGTAATACATTTATAAATCCTTGGATTTTGGCCATATGATCCAAAATAAAGGCGAATGGATATAAAATAGGATTTTACCTCCAATATTTTAAAAACTTAGTTTTCATGGCAACTACAGCATCCCACAGTACAGAATCATTTTCAAAAGCCTTTAGGTGAGTGGCAATTTCAACAATGTTATGAAAAATTAGAGAAGAAGTTGGATATTATACTCTAGAAAGACAAAATGTAGCTTTATGAAAAAGTTTTTAAAAAGAAAATAATTTTTTTACAAACAACCCAATCGTCTTCAGTAAGTTTAGGGTCTCTAACTTGGATTCTACTGGAGGAGTTACGAGATTGATGACCTTGAGTGTGAAGGAAAACAGATAAAATGCTCTTATATGACAATATATGTTTAAGTATAAGGTAAGTAGAATTCCATCTAACAGTCATGTCTAACCCAAATTTTCTAGTACGAACGTTCATTGCTACGCAAAAGCTCTTATATGCGGTGATTCGTTGGTTAGAACAATTAATATATGAAATTGCATCCCCTAAAAGAATCAATACAAGCATTTAATCTTTTTAAACCAGATTTAACAATAAGATTAATAATATGATAAGCACAACGTTGATGCAGTAAGAAAAATTGTGCATAAGTATTAAATAAAAGACTAAGAATTTTCATAGCTTTAGTGTTTGCAGCTGCATTATCTAAAGTTATAGAAAAAATCTTATCCGTGAGGTCAAAATTTTCTACAACTTTAATAATACACTCTGCAATATTTTCAGCAATATGCGAAACATTAATTAATTTAAATACTATAATTATTTTTTCTATTACCTAGTCATCATTAACATAATGAGCAACAACACTAATATAATCCTCTCTAACCCTACCACTGCATATGTCTGATGTCAAAGCAATAGAGAATGTACAGATATGAAATATTTCTTTCAATTTTTCACGACAATTGTTATAATATTTAATTAAATCTCTAGTTGTGGTTTGCCTAGATACAACACTAAATTGAGGGTTATGAGCAGTCCTAATATATTTTTTGGAAAGCATCACTCACCAAAAATTTAAAGATAAATCTTGAGAAGCAATTAATCTACAAAGAGATTCATGGGCTACCTCTGATTGTACTCTCAAGTACATACCAAGTCGTCGGCGTTATATTGCAGATGTGTTTGGCGTATTTGTATTCCTTGCCTTCTTTTGCAGCTTGCAGCATGCCGTTGCAAGTGATCTGTCCCACCTGAAGATTTTGCAGACAATTTATTACCACAAATTTTACAAATAACATACCTCACCGAATTTCCATCATTGTCAGTCTTGAACTTCTTGTTGAAATCGTTCCATACTCCTGACGTACTAGCGCTTGTTCTTTTTGCACCCGTGCTATGGTTTGTGGATGCATTTGTTGAGCCAGCAGAAGATGGATCGATTGAACCCTGCGCCATCGGGGCCGTCGCTTCTTCTGACTCTCCAGTTTGTTGTGGATGTAGACCTTCCGCGGATGGATATTCTTCTTGAAAGGATTGCATATCTTCTGCCGAGAGGCCGAATTCAGAGAGTTGAAAATCGTAGTTCTCCATTGAATCAACTGCAAATTGAAATAGTAAAGAACAATTAACTTACTATTGAATCACAAATAATTGCAAAAAATTAAAATAAGACAACACTATTACCTATTTTGCAGCTCTCACAAAATTCTTTGAAGATTTTTGAATTTTCTAAATTTTGAACGAATTTCTCACTAATTTTGCCAAATTTGCGCAAACACTACTAGATTTTTTTACAGCTAAACAGAGATATGAGAGTGAGGTTTGAGGTGTAATTTCATATTTTTTTGAAATTTTTTGCTACTTTTTCTGAATTTTTTACCCCCTAACAGTGAAAAAATGACTGTTTTAGCCGGGCTAGGCCGTGCAGTGTCATGTCGGCACGGCCCATTTACGACCATTGGCGGGCCGTGTCGTGCCGCGCCGTCAGCTCAGGCACGATTTGGTTCACCAGGTCATGCCATGCTCGGGTCGGGCTAAATTACCGTACCATGGACCAGCACAGTTAAGTCTGGCCTAGTGGACAGGTCTACGTAACGCTGCTGTGGGAACCGAAATATATATGATCTAACCTCACACATTTTGTGGTTAGGTCATATAGGGACTAGACGGGGCACGTGGAGTATATTAGTCACATTTTTTTTCTATAGTTTAAACTTCGATAAATTAATTGCTGTATGAAACTTGATAAGTACCCTCATAAATTGATGTCATTCGTGCATCAACTGCACGTACTCTATGCTTATGGCCTTCTTAGAACTGATAAATTAGCATCGGAGGCTAAGCTACGGTGGGGCGCAGATGAGTGATATTCGAACCTTTCGTCGTTCCTATAGTGGCATACATTGATCTAACCAAAACCGACAATAAATCTAGTATAGTGGCATACATTGATCCTCTGCCGATTGGACGGCTCAAACTGCAATTGTCCATTTGTCTATGATTGTAGCTGATTCAGTTAATTGTTCTCAATGTGTATATAACCAGATCGATTCGCATAGGACACATATATTAGACCACCACAGGGCCTTGGTATGTGACCCTTATGAACTTGTCATACCAGGTAACCAGTAGCAGATGCGCACCTAGATACAGTTCTTATCATGGTTAGTGGAATACTACATGTGACGTGTAGTACCACTAAAAAGGGTGCATGCATTGCAGCCACGAAGACATTGCATCTGAGCTCAGAGGAGGGACCCGCCACAAGACGAATAAGGAGTTAAAGCTAGATTTAGTACTATTGTGTATTGTATTTATAAAAGTAACTGTATACGTACTGTATTAGCAAAAATGACACTTCTATCGTCTGGTGACGAGCGGCAGCGCCGGCTAAGCGACATGCGGTGAGGTTGCCGGCGGCAAGCGTCTACCGCCCCCTCACCTGACGACAAGTAGCTTGCCGCCTAGTAGGGGGGACGGTAGGCTTGCCTACCGTTTGGTGAGGGGGCGGCAAATGATTAAGCCGGCTAATTAGATGGCTTAATTATTTACCCTAATTTTTTGCATTTAGTATTTATTTAAAATTTTAAATATATCAAATAAGCTCAAAAAATTACAAAAATGTATGTACAACCTTCTAACATAACGTATCTCGCAGTGTAATTTTTGGTTAATTTTATCCATTGTGAATGTTGCTAAAAAAATTCATAAAATTTCAATAATTTTATAAGTTTTCACATATAGCAAACGAGCTCCAAAAATTACAAAATTTTATGTGAAGATTCCTGATATAGTTATAATTATTATATAATTTTTTAGGAATTTTATGTGGTCTGAATGTACCATGTTTATTCGGATTAATTTAATTATGAATTTAATGATCCTCAGGCATATTTAGAAGTGGCATGTGTCGGCCAATTGTGCTGTCCCCTAACCCGAAGTGCTGCTTGTGATAATGGATCCTTAATGTACGGGGTGAGCGTATCGGGTTCACCTTTCACTTGGCCATAAATACGAATCTCTCGTAGTTCATCGTGGCTCATCTCAGTCGTTCATCACAGAAGGTCATTATCGTGGTCGTCGCTCAAATTTAGGAGTGTGTAGCTTATTACTTCGAGAAGCCACTGCGTAGCTCAAAATTGACAGTGCTGATTTCTTCTCCCAAAAGATAGGTAATTTTTTATTGTATGCTTTCGACGTTATTCCTGTAATTCTAGTCGATTATTGTTATTTAGTTAGTCATGATTAAAGTAATTTGTATTATGAAGTAAGTATGTCATAGTATTTTAGACATAGTTTTTACTATTTTTGTGTACGTATGGTACCCATAATTTGTTATTGAATATAAATATGTAATTAAGTAGTCATAATTATTGTAGTGGAAATTAGTTAGGGGCAAGTAATAAGTTAGTGGTAAGTAATTGAGTGGTAAAGACGATGGTAATGAATGGCTCGTCATTTTTTCGGATGAGTAATCAAGTTATCAATAAGTAGTGAAGTATTCGTATGTAGTTACACATATGTAATCACTGAATTGTAATATGTTACTGCCATTATCAATCTTTGCACTAATATTTTGTTTGTCTCGTTTGTTATAAGGTACTCTCAAAATTAATGGTGCATAGCTAATTATTTGGAGAAAGTAGTGCATAAGTCATTAAGAACGCGGCAATGCTTATTACTTTTCCTAAAAGATAGATAATTTTTATAGCATGCTTTCTACGTTATTCCCGTAGTCCTAGTCATAATTACTATTATTTAGTTGGTCATAATTAATATAGTTTGTATTATAAAGTAAGTGTTACTGTCATTATTAATCTTCGCACTAATATTTGATCTGTCCTATGTATTGGTATGTATGGTTGTACCGGAGCTTCTGGAACACTCATACGATGAGAAACACTGTTGCCACTCATGGATGACGGGTGACACGGCTAGCCCTTCACCATTCAAGCTGTCGGGGGGATCCGTCGGTGCTGCACGAGCGCTAGTCCCAACCATATGGGCCACGGGCATATTGCCCTTTGCGAGGCTGGACTCCACCGGGCATGAGTTCACCATCGACAACAACGTACTTGCAGCACTGGTGGACAGGTGGAGATCCGAACGCACACATTCCACTTTCAATGGGGTGAGATGACGGTCACTCTAAAGGACGTCGTGAACTTGACTGGAGAGGATGGCGGACTGATTCGGACGGCCTATCTTGAAGAGTGCACGTGGCGTCCCCCGCACTTGGCTGAACAATTTCAGTGTGTGCCCGCAGTTGCACCGTTAGAGGTCGTCAAGACGCACCTCGTCGCGTTCCTTATCCAGCTCTTTGGTTGGAGCATGTTTCTAGCCACACACGGCAATATTTGCAATGCTGAATTCATCGACCTCGCCAAGTCTTTGGTGGACGCAGAGTTTGGGGCGATGCCTCGGTACAGCTAGGGATTAGCGGTTCTATGCATCACGTATCGGGGGTTATGTGACACTTTTCAGCGCACCACGGCTAGTACCCCAAATCTGGCTATCTGCTACGTGCTCCTGCAGCTGTAGAGCTAGGAGCACTTCCCTATCGGGCGTCCGACCATCGTGACGGCAGTGCACCTATTCGGCGAGTTCGTCGACCGGGCAGATAAGCCTACTATGGGCATTCAGTGGACCGCTGCCCGTCTGTAGTGGGCGAAGGGCAAATCGTCGATGTGCTACTTGCTGTGGCACAATGAGTTTGAGTCGTTGCACGACAGCGACGTCATATGGGGGCCGTGGACTGTAGATTTTATGCATCGTGTATCGTCGTACGGGCTGTCCCTGCAATGTCTAGAGGACATGGAGCTATAGGCAATGACACGCCACTTGGTGTTCTCGTACATGGTGGAGTCTTACGCGCCACAGCGTATGATGCGATAGTTCAGTTTGCACCAGATTGTGCCCCCTCTGAACAGCAAGTTCCTACAGTAAGCCATACACCGGTGAGTCAAACTCTATCCGACTAATGTGTACACTTTGTATGTCTTACTATGTAACATCGATGATTCTGGAAATGCAGGTAATCAAGGGCTGGTTGGTATGGTACGGATTGGCGGCCATTGCAGCAGTAGTGGACGATGGCACAGACGGATAGGGCGCACCTTGATATCGTTATGGAGCAACGTCCATTCGACGTCCAGACTTATGACGAATACTTCCAGTGGTACATACCCCGGTCACGCAGCAGACTCACTATTCCTCCACCAGATCAATTCGAGCTGATCACGCACGAGGAACGTCTACAACACTCAATCGATCCCTACAGTTCTTCATGGCGACATGGCAGTGTAAGAAAGTTCAAATATATTATCGTTTCATTCAAGAAATTCATACTAATCGTTACTAATTCTATTTCGTATGTCACTTTTGTTAGAGCGGGCGCAGCGCATCCCAAGTACGTTGGAGGCTGCCATTAGCTGCCCAAAGACACCATTGGCCCTGCAGAAGACAATGAAGTTTATTCTAAAGCAACCTAGCGAGTCCGGTTAGCCATCGCAACCTACTGAGTCTGCATGGCGTCATAGTACTAGCCACCGATCATTCGTGCGCCACACCGACGAGGATGTAACTTATGTACAAACCTACATTTTGTATTCCTATTACACCTTGCGTTCCACTAACATCATGGCGTTCTTCTGCCGCAGGTTCACCGTCGAGATGCATCACTTTTGCTGTCCACACCACCTGCACAGACTACCGTTCCTTGTTTTTCATCTTCACTGCACATTCGGGAGATATGAGAATCACATTGTACATTCGGAATATTTATTGTGACTAATATCGTTTCATCTTGCAGGCTCCAATTCAACATGGGGGTGACGACGAGTCCACCGATGATGACACGGGTCTCCTAGATGCTTCTAGAGAGCAGTACATGGCGACAGGGTTTGCAGCGTACGTAGGGCAAAACTCAGCGTTCACGGACATACCGGGGTTTGGACACCGGTGGCGAGCTTCTCGGCTTCTTTGCCATGTAAACGATTAAGGCGAGAGCTCTTTCACACCACGAGGGGGATTTCTAGAGTCCTTCATATATGATATTATTATGGGCGGCTCATAGTTCGGCATGTCTCAGCTGAAGGACTTTGACTTTTACCGGACCCAGCCTACTGTACCTCAGCCCATTGGACCATCGCCGACCACTGAGCAGACAGAATGATTTCCATACCTCCTCCGACTTGAGACGCAACCTTCAGACCAACTGACATGCCCAACAGGACATACTCGTGCGCAACGGAAGACAAGGCCACGTACGGAGAGGCAGACGCAGCGAGAAGATAGCAACAGCTCAGATGGGTGTGCAATATCACATCCATTATGATGCATTTTTTGTACTACTATAATTACTTTTAATTGTACAAGTATTCCTAATGTATAAAATTGTAAAAAATCGTGAAATATTCGTAAATTCATGATTAAGTTAACCCAAATAAACATGAAAAATTTAGACTATATAAAATTCCCAAAAAAATTACACTATAACTATGATTGTGTCGGGAGCCTTCACATAAAATTTTGTAATTTTTTAGCTCGTTTGTTATATATAAAAACTCGTAAAAATTTCAAAATTGTATGAATTTTTGAGCAACATTCATAATGGATAAAATTACCCAAAAATTACACTTCGAGGTACGTTATGTTGGGAGGTTTTACATGAATTTTGTAATTTTTTGAGCTCATTTGATATATTTAAGAATTTTAATAAGTACTAAACACAAAAAAGGATAGGTAATCACCTGTAGCCCTCTCACCAGACGACAGGTAAGCCTGCCATCCCTTACAGTGTGGCGCACGCGCCATCACAGTGAGGGCGGCAGTGCTCTATTGTCGGAGGCCTAGTCGGCGCTGCCGCCCGTTCATCAGACAGTAGAAGTGCTATTTTTGCTAAAACGATACACATATAACTGCTTTTAAAAATATAGTATGTAACAGTATCAAATCTAGGTTTAACTGAGGCCCCGTTTGGCACAGCTCCACCACCGGCTCCTGGAGCTGTTTGGAGCCGTTTTGTGCCAAACGGGGTAAAACAAAATAGCTCCACCCAAGGAGTCCCTTAAAACATCTTTGAGACAAAAATATGTACGAGATGGAGCTGAAAAAAGTAGCTCCACCCGGCTCCATCCGCAGGCCCGCATGCCACTACCTTTGTACTTTCGTGAATTTACGCGATCTGCCACCGGCTCTTCTATTCTCCCATTCCCGTTCCTCTGTTCGGTCTTCTCATCTTCGACCGTGAAGGGAGCACCACCGCCATTAAATATTGGTTGCTAATACTTTGTGTTATTTTAAATTTTAATTTTTTTTGAATTCAAATTTATTCGGATGAAAAATCATGTAGAAACATACAACTCTTGATGTTACTACAAGCCAAATAGACAGGGGTATATTGGACAATTGACATCTCTCAACCATGTATGATAAAACAGGTGGAGCTGTTTTGCCAAACAGTCTACCAAAACAGCTCCAACTCCACCGGTGGAACTGTTCGTGCAGCTGAAGCAAAAAAAACAGTTTTACTTGTGAAGTAGAGTCGTGCTAAACGGGGCCTAAATGAATAGGCATGCACATCCGATCCAGTGACCCGCGAACTCAACCAGTCGCAAAGGTTGAACTCAAGTTAGCGCAAAGCTTCTGCTTACCTTTGCAAGGCTGAGCACACATGGGCTGGATCATTAACATCGTCAAAAGGGCAGACGCGGAGGACATACGTCACCGTGCGGGCTTTGAATTCCGTGCCCGAAACGGCAGCAGCGATGATGCCTGCCATGGTGGCGCACCCGTCCCTCTCTTTATTCTTCTCTGGCCCTCTAGCGCGCAGACCAAACAACGTAGAGTCGGTTGCATCAGGCACACATCTCAACCTAGCGTCGTGTCACGAAACTCTTATTCGGTTTGTTTTTTTTAACTGGAGTTCTATTTCTACTAACGTCTTTTTTAAATATGAGAAATATATCTCTGGAGATCATAGAAAAGGCATCTTCCCGTATAATAAATTCTGTCTTCATACATCCGTAATTTTTCTACAAGAGTTTTCTACAATAAATTCTCATTTATTATTCTTTTGATCGTCTATTTTTTACCATATATTTTGTAACAAGTGGTATCTGAGTACTAGGTTCGAAACCCTAGTCGCTACCTCGATAGGATCAATTTTACCTATAGGGGCGGCACCTGCACGATATCTGTATCTCCAAAGTGACATCCAGGAGGCATCAAAAGACGGCACCTAAATGACATTGCATGCCAATAAGAGCAAGTTTAATAGAAGAGGTGGCTGCTACCTCTAGGACTAGCCAAATAAGCAAAAAGAGTACATGTGGCTCATGGTGGAGGTAACTAATACAATAAGTTGAGTAGAGATTACCTCTACTAAAGCACTCAAACATTTAATACTTGCATAAATATATCAGGGGCCACCTCTTGCATGAGGGACAGTTTGCCTCTCTCTCCTCGTATGATGTGCTAGAGGTTACCTCTTATATAAGGGGCAGCTTGCCTCTCTCTCCTCTTTTCTCTCTCTTCCACATAGGATTATGTTGACGTGGATTTCGCTAGAAGCGACCTAGTCAGCATTATTGTACTTGCTCTAAGAGCAAGTTTAATAGTATAGATAGCTGCTACCTCTAATACATTCCATGTCATCAAAAGATAATGATGCAGCCAACTCATACAATAAGCTGGCTATAAGTTGTCTCCACAAGAGCTCTCAATCATTTAATACATGCATAGGTATAGCAGTTTAGTGTGATCATTTAGGCCTGTTTGTACACTTCACCATGACTTCATGAGTGTTGTGAGTTTTTTATAAACACCTTTTCAAAATGACTTCATGGGTGAAGCTCCTTTTTCTGCTCTCACAAAGGAATGGGAGATATGAAGCTGAAAAAGTAGCTTTCACACTCTCTCCCTCAGCCCACAGTCCTAGGAACCCTTGCCCCTCTGGTTCACCAAAATTACACGGATTTGCCACTAGTCCATCCGTTCACCTCTCACATTCACGAAACATAAACAAGGCACTAATATTGCTTCCTAATGATTTTAATTTTTATTATTTTTATTTTAATGTTTTAATTCATACTCATTCAAATATATTATTTTTTAATTCATATGACCATATACAAACATACAACTCCAAATGTTAGAACAAGTCAGGTAGACAGGGGCATCTTGGACAATTGCCCTCTCTCGACCATGCATGAAGTGTTGGTGAAGTTGTTTTGCCAAACAGTTTTCCAAAACAGATTTAGCTTCATCGGTGAAGCTGCTCGTGAAGCTGAAACAAAAAAAACAGCTTCACTAGTGAAGCTGAGCTGTGCCAAACGGGGCATTAATACATGCATAGGTATAGCAGTTAGTCCTATAGGTACATGCATGGATAACGTCTCTTTTCCTGTGCTATAGCCCGACTCTTGCATGGGAGCCGGCTTGGCTCTCTCTCTCCTTTTCTCTCCCCTCTACGTAGGACTATGCTGACATGGATTCCCTTGTAACTAGCACAGTCAGCCTTATTAAACTTGCTCTAAGGAGCCATCAACTTACAACAAAATAAAAAAATATCCAATTTGTCACAGTTCTCGGTGTCATAGACTTAGCCTCTGCTATTGTGATACGTTTGTCGTCAAAACCGAAGTGATTTAGGACTCGAAGTGGTAGAGCGCCCGCGTTCGTAAAAGATATATGGCCTGTTCTTTTCGGCTGCGGCTTATGGTTTTTGGCTGAAATTTTTGAATTTTATCTGTTTACGGTACAGATTACGAAGAGACAGATACTCACTTGCGATTTTGGCTGGTACAGATGTTGGGCTTTTAACGTGTACATCGTTTAACTTGTAGACTCCGTCTTGAGAAAATACTCCGTTTGAAAGTTAGGTACTGTAACAAAAGCCAAAAGCTGCCGGATTGTGAGATAAAGAACAGGCCCATAAAATCGACTCGTCGTCGGATCGTAAGCAGCATTCGTTCAACCGAATTAAGGCATTGAGTCCGCGCTTTGGGTCATAGCAAATATTGAAATACATGTCTCGGGTTTTTTTCAAAGTCAAAGCCGGTTTGCTGCTGTTATCTTTACTATTTAATAAATTTGAGTTGGTGGTTGGTGCATTCTCCTTCCTCCCTTCTCAATCGTCCGATCTGAATATTGAAATCTTGACCATCTATCTAACATCCCTCTCTTCCTCTCTCATATCTAACTATCTCTCCTCGTCACTTCCACCAACAGTTGCCATCTCTCACTTCCTCTTCTACCCGGCCTCTTTTACGGATTTTAAAATTTTATCATACTACATGTTTTAAAGCTAACGGGTGGTAGAATTTGTTGGAACGTGCATACAAATATGTTCTAATTTTTTTAAATTCGTAGCAATGCATGGATATTCAGCTAGTAGAAGTTGACAAGACAATGAACCCAAGAAGCACACATCAAACACAAGGAAAAATAGCGAACCGGTCCTTCATGACTTCATCGGCACAAAAGTGCAATTGGGCCTACGTTGCTAGTTGCACACATTGTGTACTAGAAACTTTGGGAAAGTTTGGCACATGCACACGAAGATGTACTAGGAAAATTCTTGATCTCAATTTCTTCACACACTCAAAGTTGTACCAAGATTCTCGGTGCTACCAAGTGCGTCAATCCTAGTGATTGCCCTACCACTAGTTCTATCGTCGACTCTGACTCACGACTTTAAGCAACCTCGACTCGGTGATTCGGCTAGCCTCAACTTTGTTTCACGACTCAACTCTATCCTAAGCGTCGACCTGTGCTCTAATTCAGTGACTGTTCTAGTGCTAGTTCCGCCAACACCATTGCCTATGCCTCTCGCGCCATTTTTGTCGACAATCTTCTGCCTCAGTCGGTCGTCATCTTTCATTAAGAAGTCATGTCGTTAGTTTTGCATTTTTTTATTAGATGTGGAGTTCATTGTAATTCATAACATTGTGCCTATTATTGGTGGCATCTATGCGAGATTTATCATTGATGATTTCTTCAATAATCCGTCATCTACTAGGGTTATTGTGGCAAGATCCGCACATATAGAGTCTAAGGTCAAGCTACATATTTTCTGCACAATGAGTTAATTTGGGATATGATTGATCGATGAGACTTTGAAAAAAATCAATGTTAGCTGGGGGATAATTTATTTACTATTCGATGACACCCTGGTAGCAGCTGCATAATACTCTCAGAAGTTTCTTTTTCATTAGTGAAGGTTGTGCTCCAAATATGAGTTCGAGATGAAGGATTTAAAGTGCAATGATGAGTTAATTATCTGCAAAGATACTACAATATTTGGTATTGTAGGTCAATACGTTCTAATTGTCACAGCTCAATACGAAGGATCTATTATAGAGATTATTTCTGCTCTGTTAACGGTATAAAGGTTCCTTGTATCCTGATGTTCTTCTATAAGAGTAGTTCCAACCACACCATAGAATTTTAGTTACTTTTTAGTTGGTAGTTTGGTGTGCGTGATGCCACACGTGCCAGGTGCTCTCCAATGAGCTCTTTTTTTGTGGTGTATTCCAAGTAGAGCATATTAGATTCTATGATATGAATTCTTTGCTATATATCCAGTGCCACAAGTGATATTTTGGCTTATGTTATTCGACGATTGTGCATTTGTTAAAGGAGGATAGTTGCACAGACTTAGATTTTGCTTGTGTTATGATTTGTTGAAGACCTAGATTTCGTTGTCTGTTTTGTTAATACTTATGTGTTTGGACCTACTGATGATTTACTGAATTTGGCTTCATAAGAAGCGTTTGTATAAGATTGTTTCAGTTTTTCTTTTTTAGATTAGCCCGATAGACTTTCAAGGCATATGGTTTGTTGATGAAGACTTATTTGGAGGGGATTTGGTATTTGGCTATGGGAGCGAATTCGTCTCAAGGTAGAAATTATTAAAGTGTGATCCAAATTCTATTTAATTTGTTTTCATTTTCAATACAGAGTTCTACTCTTATCTGAAGTTTCTTTGTAAATGCTATAAATATACCCTACAAATCATAGAGAATTTATGAGATTCATTGTAAATATCTTCTCATGTAATAAATACCTCCTTCATGGGTCCATAATTTTTTCTATAAGGGTTTTCTAATTAAATCCTTATTTTTTATTCTTTTAATTGTTTATTTTTGTCGTGCTTTTTATAACTATATCAAAGTAGGGGTTCGTGTCTCCCCTTGCGCTGCATCCATGCTAGCTCAATTTCTCTCTCTATCTTCTCTCCTGGAGATGGAATGAATGTGATCGATGTTGTGCCGGTGTGGTGTATTTGTTAGTAGCATTATGCAGTAAGCCTTTATTAGCTTTCTCAGCTGAACCATGCACGCTGGCGAGTGGGCGTACGTGGGCATCACCCGTGCTCCGAAACATATTGATGCTAGCATGGTCCATCGAGGCTCTATCAAGCGAGCTAGCAATATCACTGTTTGGCTATTTTTGCTAACCATATTCAATTCCTCGAGTATCTAATTATTTGGAACGATAATTTGGAATCGAGAGCTATCTGCCAAGAAACCGTTTAGGTGCTTTTGTGGTTGCCATGCCATTTTCAGTGCATCGAGTTTTCATTTGCATAAGTGCGATGCCTTTTGGATGGGAGGTCGCCAATGCGACCATTCACAGACATGGAAGAAACTTCTCAGGCTACTCATCCGATGTAATCATATAAATTTGAGAAAATTTATTCCGTACCATTGTAAACAATCATGTATTGAAAAATGCCATCATGAAGCACACGTGTGGACAAATGTCATCACGAAGGGCAAAATTATTGGAAATACCATGACCAAGCTGCCGCGACCGTTTTGCCCTCACAAAATTTCTGTTTTCTTCTTCCCTTGATCACCTTGCCGTCAACGGAGATGGCGTTTTTGCCCTTAGGCTTGACATCAAGTGGCAAGTTGTTGCCGCGCCCATGCCATCATCGTAGGAAGTTGCACATGATGTGGCCAAACCCGTTGATCTCCACCTTCAGCTTCGCCTCTGTTGACGCCCCCCTCGCATTGCCGCTCATGCCGACCCTGCGCACGTAGCATAGATAACACCACTGTGTCATCATAAATACTCCCCATGCACCATGCATAAGTCCTGAAGGAAACCGCGGACATGAAGTCTTCAGAGGTGGCATCCTGCCTCAGCAGTTGCAACTCTAAGCTTCTTAGCCTGGAGAACTTTGACAAGCTGCCCCTTGAATTCCAACAAGCCACACCCTTTTCCTTCAAATTTTCACGTCATATCGTGTTCCAAGACACCATTAACTTTTTATTTCAACCAATTTTGCATTTCTCGCAGCTCTTCACTAGGATTTTACCGTCTTCCCCGACTCCGTTCAAACCGCCACCGTTTCTTCGTTCTCCGTGAGCCTCTCCGCAATTCCTTGCACCTACATCGTATCCACCATTCCCTCAATCTAACCCCCACTCTAGTTTGGTCGATTCTTCACCATGGAGCACCATCGCCATCGGCTTCTTGTCCAGCGTCATCGCTATCACCCTACCACCATCGACTCCCTTCAGACATGCCAACCCAATCAGAGGACTCCCCTTGATGTCTCCTTGCTCTTGCGCACACTCATTCTTCTTCTCCAGTATCGTCACCTTCGCCCCACCATCGCTAGCTGCCCTACTCACCACCCACGCCTCATTGTGCAATTGGCCACAACGCCACCTCCTGATGCCTCTCTAACCCATTTTGAGCATCTCCTATGCTCGTCGCGCTGCGAATCGCCAGAGCCATCATCGCCACATTGCCCTCCCCTGTTTCTCCCTCCCTCTCTCGACCCTTTCTCTCTGTCTTACTGCCTGTGGGACCAAGAAAGACATGGTATTGTTCTTTCTTGATCTCTCTCTCCGTGTCTCACTGCCTGTGGGGCCCAAGAAAGGCAGGGGTAATATTGGTATTTATTAAAAATGTTCTCTCAAGAAAGACTCTAACGACTATTTTGGATGGAAAAATGTCGTGGTGATGGTACTCCCTCTGTTTTTACTTGATTTTCTAGAATTCGTGCTGTCAAACCATTTAAAGTTTGACCGCTAATAGACTCAAAATTATATAGATTGGCTATACAAAAGTTATATCATTAGATTTATCGTTACAAATATTTTCATAATATTATAATTTTACTAGTATATCTTAGTGTAAAGTTGTAAAAATAGAAGTCAAAGTCACATCTTGGAAACTGTAAAAAGTCAAAAACGTCAAGTAAAAAAGAACGGAGGGGGTATCTTTCATAGTTTTCGTGTTCGCGATGATATTTTACAGCCTATCTCTTTTACAACGGTATTTTCTAAATTATGGATCTTTATAAGGGCAGTCCCAGTGCATAGTTTCTATGAATGGTTTCTAGAGGAGAGAGAGAGAGGGCAATAACTATACATATAGACACTACCTCTCCAATGCTTAGTTTCTACAATAGTTTCTATCGAGAAAAAAACATTAATGACTATTTGCAAGTAGTAATGATCATAGAATGTTCAGCCGTGACCACCTCATGTGTGGCCAAATTGTGGCCACTTGCTACTGCCGTATAATAATTTGCTCCACACATGCTCAATACAAACAAAACTGATATCATCTCATTCAAATGTGGTTTTGCCATACATTCCAAAGGCTCCGAATGCATATATATAGCATAAAGTAAAGTCATACCATTCATAGTGATTACTAGACAGCCACAGTGATAACAAAGTAATTTAGGTTCCGAAGCATTACAATAACCATAATAATAAAGGTAGGCACGACACTAATATTAGGTAATATTTAGGTAATCATGAACTTCTTGTTTATCCAGCTCCACTCCAACTCCGCATCAACTCCCAATATAAGAGATGGAATCTGATAAGCAATAAGCTGCAAAAAAAAACAATAGACATAGTCAAAATTAATAATCCAAATTTATATATCGCTTAAAAAATGTAATGCTTTAGATCCATTCAATGGGTACTTAACCAAAAAAAATCATATATGTACCATTAATTTGTAATCCCAAACTTATGCCAAATATGTTCAATCAAATCTGATTGAAGTTGCTTATGAGCAGTACGGTCACGAATAGTGGCATTCCTTTGGAGTACTTCTTCCATCTCTGGATTTTCTCCATGAATTATGCTAGGTGCTTCAACTGTCGAGGTACTTCCTTCTTCGTTCAAATTGAGAGAAATCTGCTCTATATCCTTCTCATCCTCGATTATCATGTTGTGAAGGATTATACAAGCTAGCATGATATTCTCAAGATCCCCTTGCTCATATAGACGTGCTGGTCGACGCAAAATACAAAAGCGAGATTGCAAAATTTCAAATGCACATTCAACATCCTTCCTTGCCCCTTCTTAATGTTCTGCAACCAATTTATGCTTAGCTGATTGTGGTCGGCGTATCGACTTAACAAAAGCAGCCCACTCTGGGTATATGCCATCTGCTAAGTAGTAACCAACGTTATATTCCCTTCCATTGACAAGGTACTGCACCTTAGGAGCTTCTCCTCTCAGCTGGTCGATGAACAAATCAGATTGATTAAGCACATTGATACCATTGTTGGATCCAGCAACACCAAAGAACACATGCCATATCCAACGATCATGCGAGGCAACTGCCTCTAGAATGACTGTAGGAACACCGTGATCACCATGGGTATACATTCCCTTCCATGCGTAGGGGCATCTTTCCCAATGCCAGTGCATACAGTCAATACTCCCTAGCATGCCAGGGAACCCATGACGCTCCCCGATATGCATTAAGCGTTCAACATCTTGAACTGTGGGGCGTCGCAAATACTCTGCTCTAAATATTTCAATCACACCCTCGACAAACATCTTCAAGCACTCAATTGCAGTACTTTCTCCAATCTTGATATACTCATCAAGTTGATCTGCAGGGCTACCATTTGCCAATTGTCTAATCGCTGCTGTGCACTTTTGAATTGGTGTGAGCCCTGGGCGTTTAATAGCATCTAGTCTCAAGGTGAAAAATGGAGACCACTCACCTAGGGCCTCAACTATGCGCATAAAGAGGGGCCTTCTCATTCTAAATCTTCTACGGAAGATTGTATCATTATGGATAGGAGTCGACGAGAAATAGTCCTCCATTAACCATTGATTGGCTTCTTCACGAGGTCTAGACACATATCTCTTTGGACCATGGCTACGTCTCCTCCCTTCATCTTGCAGCACTTCAATGTCAGCCTTCAACTCAGCAACCATATGATCTTGTAGCTCTTCCAATATTTCTTGTTGTACTCTTCTCCTTTTCCTTGTTCAACCTTTTCACATATGCAGACCACTTCCTTTCATTTCGTAATATCTTCCATAAATGAACAAGTGTGAAATCATTTCCATTATGTTCAGAGGCATACAACAGCATTGCTTCATCCATCAGTTGATCATCACTCCTCCCACTTTGATAGACTTTAGTGGTTCTTACCCAGCATCCTTGGAACTCACTTACTGGCTTCTTAATGCGATCCCAACGAATTTTCATTTGGTTTATGTTTCTAGTACAGTTGCTTTCAGTTGTGCTATTGTATGTAGCAGTAACATCTGCCCAATATTTATCGGACTTCTTATCATTTCCATCTACTGGGTCAAGTGAATTTTGCAGCCAAGCGATAACCTGCATTGAGGAAAAGAACAAAAAAATTGTTAGGAATGCTAACAGACTAATGCATACGTACTAAAGATTAATTGCTTACTGAAGTGTAACATGCCAAACTGATATACAATATAGTACAACTTTTAGAAACTTGGATAGCTAACTTACCAATCTACTGTCTTCTTCCTTTGACCAATATAATCGCTTGCCAGTCCTAGCAGGATGCAGGGTGTCATCATCATCATCAATGTCAATTGTGTCTTTCTCTTGTGATCCCATTTGTTCATCTGCAACTTCTTTCTCAAAGACACTTTCAGTTGGTGATGCTGTCATTGTACTCTGCCCTATTGTAGCTCCAACAAAATGAGAATTTTCTAGAAGCTGACTTCCACTAGGATAGTTAACAAATGGATTTGGCCTCTGTAAACAATTCATGAATCCACCTGGTGGATACAACCTGGAAAAGAGAAAAAAGATAAATAATTATATAGTAGAAGTTTAGATCAGACAAAAATATCAGGCCTTTCTATAGTATAAATATGCACTCTGCTTTTGATTGTTGCATACTCGGAAAGATGCTCCTCAAATATAGTTGCATCTGATAAAGATCTCTTGGACATTTTAAATTTAGGATAATACTACTGTACAATTTAAAATAACTAATGATGATTAGTTCTCTATCGAAACAAATCATTTCGAAATGCTGCTGGATAGAATAGCAGTACTAATATCAATTGATTCCAACATGAGCAGTAATCTAATATAATATCAAAGTGTCGGCTATAAATATTAGGGCCCAAAAACAGACACAACTGTACTTGTAGATTTCTTCTCTTAAGCTCACAACATAAATGATTTCTTTCTTTCTCTTTGACAAAAGATGAATCAAAGTACTAATCACAAAGAGTAGAAGATAGTTTATGCTTGGCAGCACCTGTTCCATTGTTCTTGCCATGCTCATATAATCTTTCTAACATATGTCAAATCAATGGACAAGATGTTCAGTAATTACCATTCAGAGGTTGTAGGCCATGCAACAGCGTTAGGATCACCCATTGCAGTAGCAGCGCCAGGAGCTCTGGCGGTAGAAGAACCCATGCCTGGAGAAGGACCAGCACATGGAGAATCAACACAACCTTTCTTGAAACTCAAATTGGCGTTCCTTGATCCCTTCTCTTGCTGTAGACATCTCTTTCTCGATAGATTCATCTTTGCAAATTGGTTGGGGATGTGGTTGGTCACGGATCTGGTTGCAAATTGGTTGGGGATGTGGTATGGTACTTTGATTGGGAGTAAAGAAGATTGGAGAGAGGAGAGGGAGTGTAGTCGAAGAGCGCGGGATTGGGAGCAGCGGCGTGGGAAGAAGTGGCATTCGAAGATTAGGGCGCGGGAATAGCGAGAAGAAGCCGCGCTGGGGAGGATTGGGGCACCGGCGCGGGGGAAGAAGTAGCGCGCGGGGAAAGGATTGGGGCGTCGAGCGGCGGCGCGGGAAGAAGCAGCGAAGGAGAGGATGGGCGCGGGAAGAAGCAGCGCGCGCGGAAGGATTGGGGCACCGGCGCGCGGGGAAAGGATTGGGGCGTCGAGCAGCGGCGCGGGAAGAAGCAGCGAAGGAGAGGATGGGCGCGGGAAGAAGCAGCGCGCGCGGAAGGATTGGGGCGCCGAGAGGAAGCTTGCGCGGAGCGAGCTCGCGCGGGAGCGAGCACGGGGCGGTTGGGCGCGGGGTGGGATTTCGGCGGTGGAGGCGCAGCTGCGCAGCCGATCCGGGAGGGAGAAGATAGAAACGATGGAAGTAGTACAACGCTAAAACACATCGTTTCGTCGGTATCGAACGACGAGCCGACACCGTTTCTCCACAAGGAAACGATTTCCTTCTCTTTCTTCTTTAATTAGCATACCAGCTCATCAATTTGCTGATGTGGCAGATTCATTAACTGCTAAGAAACCATCTTAATGTCTGCACTGGGACTGCTCTAATGACATTGAACAAGTTTGCTCTACAAATTTTGACAAGGGAAAGCAATCCATTCGAGGTAATCAAAACCATGGACGCCATGCATAGCAGGTGCCCGGTATCTAGATTTTCTGGTGGCATGCACCACCAGCCAACTACTAATTTACTCCCAATTCCGATGTCATCATGCGCATCCTCATCGTGACTCTTCTCATTCACTCACCACCCTCTGGTTAAGGCCCCGTTCAATCCAGTTTGGCTTTGGGAATACACAAGTTTTTTAATTTTAATTTTTTTGCTTTATCTTTATTTTTCTTTGTATTGTTCATGAAGATATACTGATATTGTTTCTTATTTTTTGATTGACACATAATTTCTGCTAAAAAAACATAAATCTAAAGACAGAAACCAGCGGTCGAAGCCGGAACGAACGGCGCTTAAGAGCAACACAAACACAGTATTCCAACTAAAAATAAGGGGGGCCGAATCGAACCGTCCAAAAGGCCAACATGATTCACATGCCGCAACGCCTAGCTCCAAAACTGCCCACTCACCCCGTCCCCGTGCACCGAACCCACCCCTGGGCCCCTGTACCTCGCCGTACGCTCGCGCCCCGTTTTTTAACGGGCTCGCATCCACAGCACACCACGTATCAGTAGCCGAGCACTTGCCAGTGGCCGGTGGCGACCACAACCTCCACTCCGCACGCTACTTCGCCAGTCGCTCGCAACCGAGCCAATCAACTTCTCTCCGGTCCCGTGATCTGCCGTCTCGTAATCGGCGACTCAATATAAAAGCGCAAGTTGAGTAGCGAGGAAGGCCTAGCTAGCCAAGGCACGCGCTTCTTGTCTTGGGGAAGTGGAGTCGGGTTGATTATTTGACCAACGCGCACGGCGAGGCGGCATGTCGTGGTCCGAGACGGACGCCGCGCTGTTCGCGGCGGTGCTGGGGCAGGACGCCGCGCACCACCTGGCCACCACGCCGCCGCACCTCGATGGGCCGGCGGCGTCGTCGTCGGCCGAGCTACAGGCGAGCCTGCACGACCTCGTCGAGCGGGGCGGGGCATGGACGTACGGCATCTTCTGGCAGGAGTCCCGCGCCGGCGCCGGCGGCCGCGCCGTGCTCGGTTGGGGCGACGGGCACTGCCGCGACGGGACCCCGCACGACCCAGCCGCCGCACCCTGGGAAGCCGGCGCCGCGGAGAGGAGCATGGCGCGGAAGCGCGTGCTGCTGCGGCTGCACGAGCTGTACGGCGGCGGGGAAGAGGAGGGCGCCGACTACGCGCTCCGGCTCGACCGGGTCACTGGCGCCGAGATGTACTTCCTGGCGTCCATGTACTTCTCGTTCCCCGAGGGCGCGGGCGGGCCGGGCCGCGCGCTCGCCTCCGGCCGCCACGCCTGGGCCGCCGTGGATCCCCACCCGCCCGGCTCCGCGGCCGCGCCCGGGTGGTACGTCCGCGCGTCCCTCGCCCAGTCCGCGGGCCTGCGCACCGTCGTCTTCCTCCCGTGCAAATGCGGCGTCCTTGAGCTCGGTTCCGTTGTGGCCATCCGCGAGACTCCCGAGGTCCTGCGCGCCATCCAATCTGCCTTCCGCGTCGAGCCCGCCCCACCGGAAGATTACATGAGGATCTTCGGCAAGGATCTCTCCCGCTGCGCCCAAATGCCCCCGGCGCAGACCACGGGATGCGACGCCACTTGGGCGCCGCAGCTAGGCTGCCAAGCCATGCCGGCGCGTCCGGCCAAGAAGGAGGTGGTCAAAGCGAAACCAGCGGAGCGTCCCAAGAGCATAGACTTCAGCAAGCCGGACGCGCAGGAGCAGGTGGCCGGCGAGGAGCGGAGGCCGCGGAAGCGGGGACGCAAGCCGGCCAACGGGCGGGAGGAGCCGCTGAACCACGTGGAGGCAGAGCGGCAGCGGCGCGAGAAGCTGAACCAGCGGTTCTACGCGCTGCGCGCGGTGGTGCCCAAGATCTCCAAGATGGACAAGGCGTCGCTGCTCAGCGACGCCATCGCATACATCCAGGAACTGGAGGCCCGGCTCAGGCCCGGCGAGGCGGGGCCGGCGCAGGCGGAGGGCCCGGCGGTCGAGGTGAAGGCAATGCAGGACGAGGTGCTGCTGCGCGTGACCACGCCCCTGGACGCGCACCCCATCTCTGGGGTCTTGCATGCCATCAGGGACTCCCAGCTCAGCGTCGTGGCGTCGGACGTGGCGGTGGCGGACGACGCCGTCACGCACACGCTCATGGTGCGGTCAGCCGGGCCCGAGCGGCTGACGGTGGAGACGGTGCTCGCCGCGATGTCGCGAGGAATGAACAGCACCACCCCCTCCCCGTGACTGTGCAGTTGTGAGTTGTAACAGTACTCGCCTCGTGCCGTCGTGCATAGACCGTAGTACAACTGTCAACTGTTAGTGTTGGCTTAGCCTGCTCCTTGTGACTGCATGCCACGTAGTACACCAGTGCAATGGCCAATGGGATGGCAAAGGTGAAACTTATAATTCTTTTCCTAATTTATATGCTAGTACTAGCATGTACACAAATTAAGCTTGAACATCGCATTAGAGTTTTGCTATGTGTGTAGTTTGACAGTGAGGTGTTCCTGGTAACTCGTCAGGGAAATCAAATGTGATTTGTTGAGCATGAGTGTCGGTACTGTGTGCGGGCTGCAGCAGGATGTATAAAATTCCCTTGTGGTAGCAACCGTGGAGCTTTCAGGCGAATTCGCGCGTGAAATTTACTTTTGACCAACTGACCGACTGCGCGCGGTCTCTCCGTTTCACACACCGGTCTGAAAGTTTTCCTCGTCGGTTCGTCGTCGACGTCTCTTGTGAAAATCGCCGTTCCGCTTCCGCACGCGCGTGAAGGTCAGAGTCAGTACGTGCCACCCACGCGGTACGCACCGTGTCTTCACGTCATCACGTGAATGCGCCCTCGCGGCCAGGGATGAAAAAAATAGTCTGAGGCTCGCGGCTCGACTCAGGTTTGATAAATTTTGAGCCGAGCCTCCGTTATAACTCATAAAAAAAGTGAGCTAAGCTTGAGCCGCTCGTGAGCTGGCTCACGAGTTATTTTGACTCGTGTCTACAATCGGCCCAGTACGCAGCGGCCCAGCCCATTAAGTCTCCCGAGTCCACCTCTCCATCTCTCCATCGCGTCGGTGTTGCGCTTGCGCAATCTCTCTATCTCTCTCACCCCGTCCACGGCGCCACTCCCACCCCATCCACTGCGCCGCTCCCGTCGCCCACCGCGCCGCCGTGTGCTTCCTCTTCCCCCTCCCAATGTGTGCTGCTCACCTCCTCCCCCCTCCGTGTGCTTCTCGCCGCCGCCCCCCCCCCCCCCCCCGGCGCCGTGTGCTCCCCCCGCGGCAGATCTCCCAGCCCACCGCCAGTAGATCTCCCCGCCCGCCCACCGATTGGCCGCCTCACCCCACATCTCCCTGCTCGACAGTCACCAGTAGATCTTCCTTCCCTTCTCTCTTGTCACTTCGGGGAGTCGAACCGCTCCGAGGGAGAGGCCGGCATCGCCATTGGCATTGCTGCTCAGGTATCGGGATCCCGTATGCTCCGCTCTCTATGATTGACTGATGGAAAAGATCGAATCCTTCTTGAAGCGGAAAAGATTGGATCTAGGATGAGATTTTTGTATTTATGCCATGAGTGGATTGGTTTTTCCTTCCTTTTTTCCCTTTCAAGATGTCTATTTTGATGACGAATGAATCAGCTAAGGTGGTAATATTTTCTCTGCGTTTGGGAGATGACCAGGATGGGTAATTTGCGATGCCGCTGGCCTCCAATCGCCCGTCGCGTGTCCCACCTCCCACCGTGCCTCCTACCGCCCGCCGCGCTACTCGCCCCTCCCAAGTGGTGGCGGCTTGCTCTTCCGACGTAGCAGCAACGACTTCTCCCTGGCTACAAGGACTTCTCTCCGGCTGCAAGGTGACTCCGTATTCCATATTCTTCTTTTCACTGATGTCCTAAGCTCCAGTTTTCAAATTTTTGCAGTTATGAGAGGAATCCAAATCAATAACTGAGCTGAAGCTTCTAATGCACTGTTGTGTATGAGCATCCATGTAGCATTAGAAGAAGGTGTAGTTGATTATCTGCTTACGAATTGTATGTGTGTGCTATAAATGTTTTATATCATTGTTTATTCAGAAATATTCTTTCTGTTGCGAGTTAATAGCCATATGATATTATCTCTATGGAGATCTTGGTGTTTGCAAATAAATTTTGTTGTCAACTTGTGATGGGAATCTAGCTTCAATTGATAGTATCTTGCTACAAAATGTGATATGGATTTGTTAAGCTCAAGGCTCAAGACTAAAAGCCATATTATGGCTCACGAGACGTTCAAGCTAGCTCGAGCCAAAAAAATGAGCAAGTCGAGTTGGACTTCTAGTTCGTTTCCTAAACAAACCGAGCTGCAGATTTAGACGAGCTCGACCGAGCTTGACTCGAGCCGACTCAGCTCGGCTCGGCTCATTTCCAGCCCTACTCGCGGTCGGGCGTTGTTGCTTGCCGAAACTTCTCTCGCCGCGAGCCCGCGCGCGACCGCAGCGCACGCCGTGCCATCGGCGCGTAGCCACGACAGCCCCCACTCCCCCGTGGTGGCGTGCTGCTGCATCGCATCGTACGTGCGCAATCCAAGCAGACAGTCCTCGCGCACAGCGAAATCACGCTCCGATCCGATGGACGCTCCGGTCCTCGCATTGGCCGGCCTTTTCGCAACCGTGGAGACGCGACGCGCGCACGCGAACGGGCGCGGGACAGGGGCGGCACGCATCGCTCGGGCCCGCCTCGCACGAGGGTGGCACGCCGTGAGACGGGCACGGGCGATTTAACCGGGGGGGCGGACGCTGTCAGTGTGTCGGCCGCGAGGCACCGGCTGATGGATGGACGTTACGCGCCAACGACCTTAAACAGCAACCCTTTCGGGGGCCTCTGGCCTCCGCTCGACGACATTGATGTGTCGAGCAGTAGTACAACCGCAAATGCGCAATCTTACGAGCTCCCCGGGAATCTCATTTTTAACCCTACGGGTAGGGGTGCAAACGGGTCGGGTTAATTCCGACCAATCCGGCACCGAATTCGATTGGTACCGAATCCGGAGAAAAAAATATGGGTTAGGATATGGTAACAGCAATATCCGTCCGAATTCGATACGTCTTCAAGTTTGATTTCAGGTTAGTGCTACTATTTGACGTTTCATTTTCTTTTGCAATGGTAAAATAAAATCTTCACATCAGCTATTAAGTAGTAACATCAAGTTCTTGACAATACGTCCTACTACTCCATTTGTTGTACTGCATGCATTCCTTACAAACGGGTTAATCCCGACCGATCCGACACCGAATCTGATTGGTACCGAATCCGATTGGTACCGAATCCGGAGAAAAAATATGAGTTAGGATATGGTAACAACAATATCCGTCCGAATCCGACCCGTTTGCACCCCTACCTACGGGCATGTGCACCCCTCACGTTAGAGACGAATCCAAAAAAAATACATCTAGAGCAGATTTAAAAGCGTGAAGCAAATTGTATTATCTAAAAGCAAAACAATTTATAACCAAACTAAGCTGTAATCGCACTAATAAAAAAATGACACCGCAACATCTATAATTCGCATACAAACATGCATAGATAACGCTAGGATATTGAAAAATACCTCTATAATAAAGCTTAATCTATAGTTATAGTCTTATAGATAAACCATAGAAGAAGCAACCTGTTAATTGTAATAGATAGATAGATCAATAGTGTCACAATTTGATAATAAAATATAAAATATGTAATAAAAAGAGAAGATAAAAGGCATACCACTAAATAACTAAATACGTTTAGAAGAACGAGACATTTTAATTCTCCGAAATTTCATGAGTGGGACTTCTGAGTTCTGACAGGACACTAGAGCACCAATCACATATTCACATTCATATGGCATCTATCCATTTTATCAAATTACTTGAGTGGGACTTCTAAAAGAGCAGTATGCAGTCATGCACCAATCACTTATCACAATTTCACATAATCACATATTCTGATTGACTGATTCAGTGATTCTCAACAATCAACTATTCAAGCACCTGCACCAGTTTGGCAGTTTCTCAACGACATTGTCAACACATCTAGGTCTTCCCTGATCTGGTCATCTACTCATCAAATCTGGGATTTGGCTATGAGGCTAGCCATTCCCAATTCCCAAATTGCATTGAAGATTTGAAGTTGCAGAAGATAGAAAACTAGTACCTTGAGCTTGAGAGAATAGGTAAAAGCCCCTGACCGATGGCACGCTCGCCGCCTCTAGCTCTACTACTCTAGGGTTAGAAACTCTATCTCTAGGCTCTTGCTCTCTGCTGTGATGATGTCTGCTCATCGCCTCGCTCTTGCTTGGGGTCAGGGGCGGCTGGGTTGGCTTAGGCCTTAGGCTACAACTGCACGTCGCACGGTTACTCTTTGTCTCGGAGTCTCGGGCAAGCTGTTGGGCTCGGGCAGGCACTCGCGCCGCTCAGCCATTGGGCTGCTTCCTGTTGATGGGCCGGACATGACGATGAGTCATGAGTGGTGGAGTAGTTCAGATCGAAGCGTCTTGTATACTTGCATAGTTGCATTGCATGGCTGGCTCTGGCTGTGTTGCAAGTTGCGATGTTGCGTTGGACTAGAGGAGGAGGGGCTGCCGAGCAGGGGGTCTGACAGCAGAGCTCGGGTAACCGCTCAGGCTCGCCTGAAGGGCTGGTCTGCCCGTTCCTCACATATATCCTCTGACCCACTTTGAGCTTCGTGCGTGTCCATATACGCATGTATTTCTTATGTATTTAAGCCTGCGCATTTACACGGCTAGATTTGTTTAAAAGGATTTAATATCAAATGATATAACTTAGATGTTCAAAAATATGTTTACGTAATTTTTAGGTTATTTAGGGTTTTATGACATCATAAATATGGAAAATGACAATAGAATCTTGAAGGAAAATATAACTTGAGGATTATAATTAAAGTAAGAAAATCATTGAGCATATTAACTTATTAAGGTTATTAAAAAGTAATCACCCTCCATTATACATGGATTATGTAGCTGAATGCCCCTATTATTCTTCTATTAGTTACTCTTTTTCAAAAATATATGAATGCACATATTTCTCTATTTAATCTCAAAGCAATATGTTGATTATATGTGCGGCAAATTATCTTATTAGTTTACATGGTATAAGAGTATTTACGTGTACACTAATGCACTATAGATGATCTATCTTGAACTTATAATCCCTTACACGTTGGCTACCCTACCAAGCCATGGCATCTTCTATCACTTCGTGCCACTACAATTTTTCTACTTCAACTTCCAACAACATGTCCAATTCTTCAACGATTCTTCTTAGCTTTACCTATTCTAATACAATCTCTTCACTGCTACTTATTTCAACACAATACTCCACCACATAGTTATCCTCTGTTTTCTCCAATTATTGCCTAATACTGACCATTGCAATATCAAATATGTATACATGTGCAACCATCGCTGATCCTTACCAGGGACACCTATCACACACTCTCGAGTAGCCCTAATTTTATTCCCTACAGCTACACCATCTCTGCTTATGTACGCTTGTGTAAGTTCAAACTCTATTAAGTTGATTTTGGTAATAATGACAAATCTAATTGTGAGACTAACTTATTTATTGATTATGATATTACTTAGTCTTATTTAGATGAAAAGGTGAAAAATCATAAGAGGTATGTATTCAACATCATATTCTTATATCTTATTGCATTCCTCGGGTCCAAAATATAGATTGAACTTTACCAAGTAGCTAGTCTAACTTGAATATGTGCATATGCTTTCACAGTACATTCTTGTATGCACACATTTATGGGGAGTTCACTCTATGTTTTGAGGTTTCATTAGTATTGATCCACGTTCATCTTTACACATATTAAGAATCTTTACTTTGAAACATATCCTTTGAGTATATATAGTTTGTGTAGTTCATATACACTCAAATCGGGCTGTCAGCTAGTTTCTTTATTATGTGTTAATAGTTGAATGATTCATGACAACTGGATGAATAAGATCTGCTTAAGCTTATCCTAGAATATATAATTGTTGTGTACATGTTGTATGCTCACAAATTAATCTTTCTCATTATTTGTTAAGATTGTCATGAATTACCAAAATACAAAGATTGTAGAATCTAGTCCCTCCATTATGTATTAGTAGTGAAGTTGGTAATTGATGATAACTGATTTGTAGACTAACATTTTCTATACGTTAGATGAATAGGTTATGTTTCACAAATGGGGATGACTTGAGTCGATCATCAAGTCAGAAAAAAGATACATCATGGGTTGATGCATAACAAGACAAGGACCCAAACTTGAAATGAAGATGTGTGAAGTCTATGTTTCCTACTCTTTGTTGTATGAGGCTTATACTTGCAAATAGTTGAAGCTCATATTTAATAATTGTGTCATGATTATAAAAGTGTGTAAATATATTTTGCAACTTGTTGAGAATCATGTTTAATCCTTATGTGGATGATACTATAGTTTGCAAATGTGTTTTGCAAAATCTATTGAAGTATCTGCTGTTGTTAGGACAATCAAAACTATCATAGTGTATTCTGTGGTACTACTGCTTTCTGGAACAACTGGTGTTATAATCACGAAACTACCATGTTCGTTGGTGGTCGGAAGATCAGTATAGTAGAACCAAGGTGGTCGAAGACCTGCATGTTCGAACCGACATGGTTGATGATCTATGTGATCAAAGATCAACATAGTCGAATCCAATATGATCAAAATCTACGTGGTCGAGATCTGTGTGATCAAAACTAACATAGTTGAACCAACGTGATCAGAACCTACGTAGTCGAGATCTGTGTTATTGAAACCAGCATGGCCAAACTGACGTGGTCAGAACTGATGTGGTCGAGATTTATATGATCAAAACTAATGTGGTCAAATCGACGTGGTCGGAACCGACGTAGTCGAGACCTGTGTGGTCGAAACCGACATGGTCAGATCGACGTGATTGAAACAACGTGGTCAAAGATAGACGTAGCGGTCGGAAATCTGTGTGATCGAATATTAATGTGGTCAAAGATCGACATTGTCGATGTGGTCGAGACTTGAGTGGTCGAAACCAACGTGATCGAAGATCAGCGTAGTCGGAGACATGTGTGGTCGAACCCGATAGCATGGTCGGAGACCGGCGTGATCGTAGACTAGTGTAGCTGATGAGCGGTACTTCTAGCTCTATGTGAGCAATCGACCAGTGAACGGAACTACCGGCTCTAAGAACGGTACTTCCGATTTGCGAAATGACTAGCTTGTGTAGCGGTATGTTTTTTCTAGAGAGACACTTTTGTAGAGTCTTCTCATCCCCGACGACAATGGTAGTTCTGCATGAGTGGAGCGGTACTTCCGATGATCGGACGTACTGGGCTTTAGCCGTCGGAACTACCGAAATCGCTGATAATGGCTAGTTTTCTGATCGTTGCGAAGGGAAGTGAAAGTATCGGACCTTTGCCTACAGTATTTCCGAAAATCCTGTTTTCTCATATGTTTTGTTTTCAACGGCTAGTTTTTATAGTGTGGGTATATATACCCCCTTTTGGCTGGTTGGAATAAGAACTTTGGCACTCCATTTCACTCCTTTGAGCTAGTGTGAGGTCCTTCTCTTAATTGTGCATGTGTTGCACCTTGTAAGCAAGGAGGATGGGTCAAGATTGCATGTGTTGCATCTAGAGGTGGATTGAGTATCCACTCAAACTTGTGCATTCGTTGCATGTGGTGAGAGTTAAGTGAGAGCTTAACTTATTATTCTTAGAGGTTGCTGACTCCTAGACAACGTTGGAGGCGTCGTGCGCGGTGATCTTCTCAAAGAAGGTTGTGTGAAGACTCGGCAAAGTGTGATGGTTGGAGCTCACCTACCCAGAGCAGGAAAGAGCTACTACTGGTGGATTTGAGGTGATTGACTTAATTCATGAAGTTGGTCTAATTTGTTTAGGCTTACCTAAATGTGGACTAGGGGAGACCGGCAAGCCTTCGAACACCACGGTAAAAGACAACTGCATCATTTGTGATTGTTTTCTTGTGTTCAAGTTACATTCAAGCAATTTATATTCATAGAATTAAATTGATTGCTTGTCTTCCTAGGATTACAAACCTTGCCATTATTTTAATTTGCTGGTGCACTTTGGTGAACATAATTATTTTATGCATTGTTTGTGCTAAACCAATTTAAGTTAAGCTTCCACATAATATACTTGGTTTAGATGAATAGTATTTGATAATAATTAGAAGATACTTTTTAGACCGCCTATTCATCCCCTCTAGTTGGCCTCTTTGATCTTACATCCCATGCTTCTATTTGTACATATGTATGCATGTATATACACATGCATGATGTTATACGTACTCAATGTCCCTCTTCTCCCGTGTCGATCGCTCCTCTTCCTTGACATTGGCCACATCAACGTAATGGCTTCCTCACTAACCACGGTGACTTTACATGTTTATTGACGCCAGCATGTCTGCTTTAGTCATTGTCTAATGATATGAAGAATCTTCTCACAATTGTCGGTGACGTCGTTACCCTTACCAGTGATGATACGCTCCTAGCTACTTGATTGTCCTATATCGTTATAGCTCAGCTTCAACGCAAAGTTTTATCTTCTTTCTGCCAAAGCTTCATTATCGAGCTTATTTGGATACAGACTTCTTCAATAATGCTGAACTAATCACTCGTCGCTGTGCCTCTTGGTTTCTTTGACTTTGGCCTTTTTTTTAGCGACTTCAGCAAGTAGCACGATATTATCCTTGTCAAATAGTTAAGGAGGGTAGTATGACATTATCCTCATCTCCCTCGCCATCACCTTGGTCCTTCGCTTCGTGATGTGTCAATATCTTCTTATTAGACAAATCGACACCATTGCACTCTCTCGTGGTCTTCTTCAACACTATTCCATGCTATCATTACTATAACTCTTATTTTTGTTATGAATTTTACTTGTTTTAATTGGAGGTCATATACAAATCAAATTGCTATTTGTATTTAATTTATTTTGAACTTTATTTATTTAGGGATTTTACTTTGCAACTGCGCGAAAATCAAATTGAAATTTTTTTTACTCCGAATTTCAATTATTTTCTGTTGGAATTTATATACAAATCTAATTGCTAATTTTGTATTTTTAATTCAAAATTATAGTTATGTAGGGATTTTACTTTGGAATTCATATTAAAATAAAATTACTAATTTTATTATATTTTTGAATTTTATTTATTTTTTGAATATTTGTTTAATTTTTGTTTTTAATTATATTTATTTAGGGATTTTACTTAGTAATTCGTATGTAAACAAAATTGCTAATTTTATTTAATTTATTCTCAATTTTAGTTATTTAAGGATTTTAGTTTGAAATTATATGGATATTAAATTGCAAATTTTCTTTTTTTTATATTTCAAATTTCAGTTTTTTGGTTGCAATTTATATGCAAATCATATTGCTAATTTTTTTTAGTTTTTATTCCAATTTATAGTTATTTAGATAGTTTACTTTGGAATTCATATTAAAAATCAAATTACTATGTTTATTTTATTTTTTGTTCCAAAATTTAGTTTTTTTGTTGGAATTCATATTCTAATCCAATTGCTTTTTTGCTTAATTTTTAATGTGGATTATTTTATTTAGGGATTTTACTTAAGAATTTATGTGAAATTCAAATTGCTAATTTTATTTCTTTTTATTCTGAATTTTAATTATTATTTGGATTGTACTTGATATGGACTCTTTCTTTTAATATATGCAATTATAATTTGGACCCACAATGATCAAATTTCTACTCCTTAAGAGTGAATGTGGTGGCTCTTTTTGCTTTTGCTTTAGTAGTATAATGGATCTCTTCATTTCTCTCCTCTTTCTCTATCTCCTCTATCTCTCTCAGCCTCTCTCTAGGGAGGACGAGCGGTGTCGGAACTAGCAAAGGCACGACACGGCACCCCTGGATCTAGCGGCTACATGGTTCAAGGTGGTTGGATCCTGTGACATGCGGCAACGAGCTGTGGTCGGATCCGGCGATGGCGTGATGCACCACTCGCAAATTTGCCAATGGTGGCTTGGTGTGGAGTGGCCGGATCTGATGGTTGTGAGTATCCAGCGGCCTTGCGGAGCTCGAACGGCAACAACTTTGTCGGAAACCTTGAGGTTTCGTTGGCGGTTGGGTTTTCGACGACAACCACTTGGGACGGGTTTCAGCGAGGTCTTTGATGGCCTAGCGAGGTTTCTGGTGAGGCGGTGGGGTTGTGTACAAAATACGGTTAGGTTTTTATTTATATTGCATTAAAGCGTCGTAGATGGTTGATTCTATAGGGGCATATACCCCTACGGGCAGAAAATCCATTTACCGAACTCCCCATCCTTTCCCCTTTCATGGACTCCCCAACGGTCGACACGTGTCACGTTAAATTGAACTGAACAGTGAACACTGGCAATCTCAAATTCTCAACAAAATGGATTCGCTTCCGTTCCCATGCATTGAGAAGTAGTTGCACGGTGCTATAGTGCCACACAATTATCTTATAGCCGTTAGATTGAGAAGCAAATCCAATAGTTTCAGCATATACTTCAGCAAGTACTATGACAAATTTGATATTCTTTTTTCGATTACAAAGTAGATGTACATGTACACACATCCCACACACATACTAATACGTTCCATTAGCACAGCACATGTCTAGAAATACGGTAGATGCTAGATAAATTCGTGACCTTACAAAATTCCTAGTAAAACGCCCTCGTATGGATGTGTATATTAGCATTTGAACTTTAATAGGTAGAGTTGTATACCCATAACTCCACTATCAACCAAGAGCAGGGGCGGATTTGGGGGTGCAGGCGCACCTCCAAATTTTTGAAAGAAAAACAAATGTATAAGAGGTATTATATACACACACTTATGAGGTTCTATTTGCACTTCTTTTCTGATTTCAGTTTAAAAGCGTCTTTCTCGTGAATTTTGTATTTTGATTGTACTTAACAAAACAGTAATGTGTTATATTTGAACTCATATTGTATACTTTGAATTTCTAAATTTATAGTTTTGTACCCTTATTATTTAAATCTTAGATCCGTGCCACAGGCCAAGAGATGGTTGCCACGCCGTCTTTGATATTAGTGCACTCGCGTTAAAAGCTTTGAAATCTCGATTGAACGCTCCAAGAGGACGTACGGAGTCGCACAATACTTGTGCTTGTCTGGGGTCCGGCGCCAACAACAAAAATGGTGCCCTATGAGCTAGACAGAACGTACGTGCACGTACATCTCATTAGTTGGCCATTCGGCAGAGTAACAAAAGGCCTGTTTAGTTCACGAAGGAGTAGAGCCTGGCTCGTATCTGAGAGTCAGGCTATTGTAGGACATGTTGAGCACATGCAACGCTATCGTATTTGGTTCACGTACGAGTAGAGTCTGGCTAAGAAGAGATATTGTTTGGTTGCCTGTACGAAGATATGTTGCATGAGATAAAAATAATATAAGATTATGATTATATAGATATGTTATATGAGATGTTCGTATCTTATTATATCTTAAACTTCTTCAAAACACGTTAATAATACTTGATATTTACTAATATACACTAATAACATCATCAACTGACTAATCACCTGCATTCCGCGAGCCTGGCTCCCAGAAACGTCCGATTCCCACATTTCTCCAGAGCCTGGCTGCGGGAGGAATCTTGCATGAGCAGAGCCAGGCTGAACCGAGCGACCAGGCAACCAAACAAAGAGACCCTGCATCCGGCCAGCCTGATTCAACCGGAATACCGGATGCAGACAATCAAACAGGCCCAAAGCGAACGCGATCGGAGAAGAACAAGGTGCAGTTCTGTGCAGATCACACGAAATTACGAACTACCGTTGCTCCTAGCTACTGAAATGCGACGCGGTTAATTTCTTGGTCCCCGCAGGCGGCGTCGATGGACACAAGGAATCTCATGACAACGTTGGCCGGCCGCGTGCAGCGACCGCTCCTTCCTGCGCGCAAACAGCTCGTGGCTAGCTTCATCTGCATGCGTCTCTCCTCGGTTTGAGTTTCGCGTATGAAGTTACCTCCGTCCAACATCCGCACGTCACATTTGCACGTGTGATACAATGTTTGTGGCACGTACGACGATGGCACGAGGACAGTAGAAACAGGAGAGTTAGGCAGGTGGTCACTAGTGACCACTCGTGCCGAACAGACTCGTGCACGTTACTCTACCAAACAGGCCAGCATACATGCACACGCGTTCTGTGGCGACAGAACGCTGGCTACCTTAGCTTAGCTAGAGGCCAGACGACCTACTAGTGGACCTCCGCTGCCTGTCCAGAATTGTCATGCATGCCGAACTGACATAGTGATGTCGGCGATTGGAGGATAAGCTGACCTGTATTGTTTGGTGTTTAGTTTGCTTTTCCTCTTCTATCGCTCATGCATCCGCCATGTCACGGGGGACTCGATCGTATCCTCTGCCGTGAGGGAGGTAATGGCAAGGAAGAACATTGAAAGGTGTTTGGTTTCAAAAGAACATTGAAAGGTGTATATACAGAATGGAGAACTGTAGCATAACAATATTGTGGCAGTTCTAAAAAAGAAACAAAAATATTGGAGCGAAAACACTGTATGGGTCGCACTGTAACATCGATCCGCGCCGTTCTTCTCGAATCTAATGGTTTGGATTGATGCAATGTCACACCATTGTGCTCCTCTGCCGTTGCTACAAAGCCTGTCATGAGATACTAGTATTATGGCTGATAACGTTAGGTGGCAAATTAAAGGGCGTCGCTGCACAATTGCAAATTCATTATTCACGAATAGGGATGCATGCATCCGTATGAATATGCCATGGACTTGCATGCATATGCATGAACCTTTAGGGATCGATCGATGGAGTCATAGATGAGGTTACGAAATTCAATTTGCATGTGCAATGCATGCGACCTTCTTGCAGAATCTCTATCCATGTAGATGAGGGTTACGAAATTCAATTTGCATGTGCAACGCATGCGACCTTCTTGCAGAATCTTTATCCATGCAGACGTATGGAAGGCTAAAGCTTGCTGACGTCATAGCTGACCACTAGAAGAGGTCAAATAACTTCTAGAAAGAGTTGAAACTTTCCCTCCCCGTTCTACAAGTCATACTGCTAACAGCAGCCCTATTGCAACCGTGCAGGCTGCAGGCACACCTTGCAAGCCGTACAAGAGCCAAGCATAGTAATTACGACCGACACTGCTAATTAAAGCCATGCTCGACAGAATGACAGCCACCATGTAAGAGCAAGTACAACAATGGTCTTATAGCCAAGCTAGTCAGTATTTTTGCTGATGTGGAGGAGAGAAGAGAGGAGAGAGAGGAGAGCTTGGCTCTCATGCAAGCAACAAGCTGCACACGGGAGCCTATGCAGTGGTGGGTTCAGATAATAAATGTATGTGAGGATGAGTAGGAAAGAGAATGTGAGACATGGTACCACATAATAATAATAAAAAATCTTTTATAGACAAATAGAAGACAGATTATTGTATAACTTGGCTCTTATAACTTGACTTATAGCCAAACACTTGGCTCTATTATTGAACTTGCTCTAAGTCCATAATTAACTACTGAAAAACCTCGACTGATCTGCTGCTGCCGGCCGGGCGGGTGGGGTTTGTTGCATGGTTTGTTTGCTTGTGTGTTAATGTGTTTGTTTGGACTGACAGCTACATATGTTATGACTTATGAGGCACATACATATCATGTGTCTAAAGTTGGATCATTCCGGTATTGATTCCTTGACAAGACGCATGGTGGTTTTTTTTAAAGCTCGGCATCGTGCGCCTCGCGGGCTTGGGCACGGGGTCAGTGTGTGTGTTGGTGAGACATGGAAAGATGTCGTTGCTTCAGGTTGGTTCTTCTGTACAGAATAGGAGAGATACAGGGCAATTCTTTTTGTCTCTGTTTTCAACTTATTTATACTATGGTACTATGGTGCCTTATTTTAGTGTGTGTGTGTTTACGTGCGTGTGAAACTTTTTTCGTACTCCCAAGAATATATGCTCTTACTTCCAATTTCCTACATAAACGAATATTTTATATTCCTTTATCACTTTTGATATACTTAAATACAAATTGTAATATACTTCAATGCGACTTGGTTAAAAAAATTTATCAGAATCTTTTATTTTTGTTATATGCCCTTTTTCCATACATAAAAGGAGTATGTACACAAATCATGCTATAAAAAGTGTATTTTAATAAATTTTTTCGTGGAACTCAATTTGGAGTATCTTATAATTATTATTATTATAGTATACTCAAATAAATAAAAAGGTATAACAACACTATTAAAGCGGTATATGAAAATTGGGAGTACGTACTCACAAGAGTATGGAATCATTTTCCTATACACACACACAAAGCTTCTTTTCTACTCTCAGGAGTAGTTACTCTCTATGTTGTATCTCATAATTTAGGGAGTATCTCACATAATGGAAGGTATGTATGTGTAGTATACAATTATATAAAATCTAGGAAGTCTCTTTTCTATTCCTAGGAGTAGTTACTCCCTATGTCATATAACACAACGTAGAGAGTATCTCTTGTAACAGAGGGTATGTACATGTAGTATATGATTATATAAGATCATCTAGGTGGTATGTACATTTTTCAAAGATGGTATGCATATTTTAGACATCTTCCTTTTTATATGCATATATGAAGGTATTTGAAAAATACGCTAAAAATTATAGACTCTCTTGCAATTTTTTCATGTGGTTCACATTAAAGCATCTTATAATTAGTATATAAGTATACCTAAAGTTATAAAGGAGTACGTCGAG
The DNA here is from genome assembly GCA_036346575.1 of Dendrocalamus sinicus. NCBI lineage: Eukaryota > Viridiplantae > Streptophyta > Magnoliopsida > Poales > Poaceae > Dendrocalamus > Dendrocalamus sinicus. The sequence goes on along the minus strand of CM070643.1, from coordinate 20,628,390 downwards.
TTCGTTTAGGTGGTATATCAGCGGTTAGAGTAACTACATCTATGTAATTTTCTATATATATATATATATATATATATATATATATATATATATATATATATATATATATATATATATATATATATATAATGACACTGAAATAGGTGCCATGGTGTCTGGGCACCAAACTTCTCTGTTTTTGGATTGCTTTTAAATGTGTGCTAGTACAATAGTATGGAAAGGAAGTATGGTTAGTTTGACTGAGAATATACTGAATTCCTAATTGTTGAGTCTTACGACGCTTCCAGCAATTAAGTGCAAATAATCAGGCACATGACCGATGGCACTGATCTTAAGTGTGTGGTACATAGTACTAATTTCTTAATTATCAATGGAGTACTACACAGCCCATCGTAAGGAATTGGCTAGGGGCCAAGTCCACTAGTTCAGTTCTTTGCGCTATTCCAAAACTTCACATCACAATTCCCTGTAATTCGTACTAAACTAATTGATGGCTGTTTGTTTGTTTCCTTTGAGCATCTCTTGTGGTCAAGGAGGCAGTTCAAATCAAGCAACAAATGTCTAATTTCACTGCGGCCTAGAAATTAAAGTTTTCTACATCCTTTGTCCTGGCTTCAGAATGGGAGGAGACGTGAAACCCGTGAGCTTTGATCACCTCCTCCTCTAGTCCTCAAATATATGGTGATTCCTATTCCTTCTGATATAATATTTAGCTTTCAGACCCAAAGGTGCAATTTTTAAGTAGTCAGGACAGCACCATCCATTAGGAGTGAGCTTGTCGTCTTCCCTACAAGATGATTAGTTGATCAGAGAGTAGGTCGCACATCTAATCATTTTGCTAATCATCCTTTTAAAAAGAACGTCTTTGCTTCGAGTTAAATAAATAGTACAATTGCCTCAGCAAACTAGCTGGAGAGATTGCCATTGCTGACCCTGCATGACCATCAAGTAATGACAAGTTGACAACAGACACTACAGATAATACATTGATAGCCTCTTCTTTTTAGCTTCTAAAATATGCTTTTCAGTTTTTCTCCAGTAACTAGCTTTCAACAGACTGATTAATGTAATCCACAGGAGATGATGTGGGCTCTGCCTCAATGTGATAGAGACCTACTGCACATGCAACATTGGAAGGCAGGATAGGCAGATACTTCACGCCCTAGTTACTGTGAATTTTGCCAGGTTCAGGCCAGAACACATGTTGATTCTCTCACGTCCTTCCTGCCGGTATTCATGTTTTGTTTTACGTACACCAGCAGCAGCATTATTGGAGTAGAGACATTTGTTTGCGGGTGCAGCCAAAGCTTTCAAGCTGTGACAGATTTAGATGTGTGAACAGGAAAGTCCACGATTTTACTTCAGAGGAAAACAGGAGCTTTCAGCAGTCGCCCTGGCACCTTCAGTTCTTTCATTGTCTCTTACTCTCCTATCATACAATTCAGACATTCAGTGATATTGTTCTTAGGCTAGCGCTTCAACACATCTATAATAAGTAGATTTGCAATAGAAGACAGATTGGTTTTCCATAGAGCAGAAGACTTTTGCCGTCAGATTGTTCAGTGACGCACATAAGCATTTTGATATCACCTTCGCTTACCTAAGCATGACTACTATAATCCATACGCTGATGAGGAAGAAAAATGAAAACAAGTTTTAATAACAACTCCAGCTTTTCCACGTTGCTTTCGGTTAGGAAGATCGCCTTGGCTACAGCTGTGTCTATGCACTCCATACACCACCTCCAATTTTCCTCGTGGAGTCATTTTATAATACCTCGGTGCATAATGGAGGAAATTGGTCAGCTACGAATGGGCATTTTTGGGTTAACATCATCATACAGTGAAAAACAAACCTTAGTTCTAAAAGTTTGGTTCAACCTAGTCATTGTCAGCAGCGCATGTATATAGTACTGCATGCCAACTGGAGCATGCAAACTCCCAACCCTCTACCCAACACATAGCATGGCAGCATGAGAAACTTCAGGATTCATGATATCCGTGCGATATTACAAAGGACAACTAGACAGCACGAGATATCACATCGGAGCACAAGGGAACTTGAGTCCACCATAGCGGTGGCTAACTTGTTAGCAAATATTCTCAACTGTCTACCCAACGCACAACAGTAGGCAGGTTAACTAAGGAAGATGTTTTACAGGTTCATAGAAACTCTAGTAGCCTTTAGATTTGATACAGACAAAAAAGCTTCTAAAGCATGCCTTCAGTCTGATTCTTCAAGCTTTTTAATGGCATCTGTTGTGTTTCGACTACTCAGGAGTCGTTACAAGCACGCAAAGTCAATTTACAACCACTTCAAAGTTGGCTACGACCACTTTGATGGATGAAGGCCACGACCACCTGATAAGACTTCACGATGAAGAATATGATCACGCAGTAGACTCGATCACAGTAGTCGTAACTCAGTTATGACCACGTCTTCCAGCTCCACGAACACCTCCACTCGTAAACTTCGAACGCTTCGCAGGTATTCGATACTTTCCGGGAACCAAAGCACTCCACTTTTCTTTATTTCTCTCCCTCTCGTTACATCTGATCACAACCGATCACCCTTACGATCACAACCGATCACCCTTACGATCACAACCGATCGTCCCCAACTTCTCGCTCTTACACCTAAAGACTCCCTAGCCTTTGCTATCGATCACACCGATTGTTTCATACTCTCTCTCGTTACATTGCTCGACTCCGAGACGGACTCGAAAAACTGACTCGTACGCGGAAACAAACTCGTACAAGTATTATACGGCAAAACCGACTTGAATACGACTAAACAAGATTACTAACTTAACAGCATCCTCTATTGCAGATACAGAATCGCAAAATGCTTCCCACTGCTCAACTGTCAAACTTATCCCTGCATTTAAGCAGTATGTGAGCAAGAGACGAAGAATGTGAAATCAAACATGACACACGGAAGTATGGGATGAACAAAAAATATATAACATAAAATAAATCAGCAGTAAAAAAATTCATAATATTACACACCTAGCAAACTTGTGGAAACAGAATGGGAATTATATATAGTTCAACAGAAAATATAAAAAACTGAAGCCAACAAGCTGTTCTCACCATGAATAATAAAAAATATTCAGCAAAGCATAGTATAGTGGCTAATCTTGACATATCGACATGTCTGGAACATGCGGTCCCATGAGAAACAGTCACCAGGATCTGACCCCTCAATAACTATACACTAAGGGATGGTAATTGACTGATGATTGCTTACTCTTTAATACCACATGATTAAGACTGAATGCTAAATAGAATTCACCAACCATTTCCGACTATGGACAATATAGGAAGGAACTCAAGGAGTAAAATGATAAAGGAAAACATCATCCACTGGTTTGTGAACCTAAGATCAGAGCACAGCTTCATAAGGTGTGGATATACTTTTTGAAGACCAGTTAGTGTGCAGGGCTGAATTTAAATATTCATTCCACCAAGCTAAATTTTAATAACTATATAAATAGAGTTGATTCAGTGCAGATAAACAAAACCTACTGTTGCACAAGATTTAATCACATTGCACCTATTCAAATATTCCACAAATTAGTTAGAACCTGAGAGCAGCAATTTCTTGCTCAGCAACTATGTTCAGCTGGACTGTATGAAAAAACTACTGCAACAACTTCCAAACTAGACTAAGGACTTTGGCAATGCATGAAATCCAACTTAAGATAGATATCATAGTACTACTGATATGAATCGTCTCATAGAGAATAACCAGAGGCAGTGGCTAACGAGTAATCCCATATCAGTGGACTATAACTCAGAAGTCATAACAAGGACCATAAATGAAATCTGTATATTGCAGCAGCAGAAGAAGAAAAGACACCATCGTCATAATCAAGCAGCGACAAATAAACAATTGCACGGTGCTATTAACATAGTTTCATTAACACAAGATCAAAGTCTATGGGATAACATAGCTTCGTTAACACAAGATCAAAGTCTATGGGATAACTAATAGCACAGGTAAATGGCAATAGGGAAGTCGGCTTCAAGACTTCAATCAAGAATGATATTAGCAAGTAGTACCATAAAAATTACATGGGGAATTTGTCCACAGTTAATGGTCACGTAAATCGGAATAACACTCTTCCCGTTATTGCAATGTATAGCCAAATAAACATTCTCCCTATTATCATCTCTTTGGTTTTAAGCAACCCCTAGTCCTACTACAGTATGGACTATAATAAGTGAGAGCTTATAGATGTGCAAAACTAAACCAAAGTATGCTCTCCACCTCTTGCAAGCACGATAAAAAAAGAACGGATGAACCCGGCAAAATGACATCAGAGAATTTTCAGTTCTGACACAATCCAATGTTGCGGATTTCAGGCAACTGATACACCCTTTCCTGTAAGGGCTGGACAAAATCTAACCGAACTGGCATTGCAGCAAGATTGCCATAACTAGTAAGTTCGTCAGAAACGTGAATACACTAAGGTTCATCTGAGCTGAGCGCATCAAATATTCAAATCTAGCATCCAAGCAGTAATCCAAGGTTTCAGCTCAAGAAAGAACGAAAGATAAGCATCACCTTTGGCGGTGGGCAGCTCCTTGCCGTCCTTGTAGTAGTACTCGCGGATCGACACCAGCGTCTTGCCCCGGGACTCCTGCAGCGTCACCCTCCTCTTGGTCGACAGCTGCAACCGCAAACACATCACACAGCAAAACCTAGCACCCCGCCCGATCAAACAATCGAATCCGAGCGTTTTTAGGCACGGAAGGAAGGAAGAACTCACGCGGCAGAGGATGAGGTCGCCCACGTCGTCGTACTCCCTCTTCCCCCCTCCTCCTCCTCCTCTTCCTCCTCCTGTTTGTCCTTGTCGTCCTCGCCGGCGCCGCCCTGCTGCTACTGCTCGTCTTCCTGGGAGAGGGAGGGGAGGTAATCATCGAAGACGAGGTGGACGAAGAGCTTGCGGTCTTTGAGGGAGAGGTCGATGCCGAGGCGGTCGGCGGCGGCGTTGCGGACCTTGTACAAGACTGACTCCAAGTCGGAGCCCCCGAGGATCTACAGCACCGTCGCCTCCACCTTCTTCTGCGTCTCCTCGTCCATGTCGAAGCCCGGCCGCCGCCACTCACTAACAGCGATGCTTCGGCTTCCTTCGCCGTCCGCCGCCGCCTCTGTACAACTCTGCAGGCTACACACTACGCTCATACGCTGCGTCGATGGGGGAAGAGGAGACTCCTGGGCTAAGCGCCCAGATATTGGTCCGTGAAGGTGTCAGTACTAGGCCTATGGGTTTGGGCCTTCACGTCTCGTCGAGTCATAATTTTTTGTTTGTTCGGTTTTAGTCGTAGTTTTTGTTTGTTTGTTTTTTTTAGATGCGTCGAACAATAGCTGGACGCGTTGGAGACTAGTCGTTTGCAGCTGCAGCTGCGCACGCGGTGTGTTGCTGTCTTCATAAATCATGTGGTGCCAGTGTTATCAGGGTGGATGGGTGGATCAGCAAGTTGGGAACCTTAATTAAGTCGTGTGGATGTTGTTAGGTGTCCATTTCGTGAATATTGTAACGACCTGAACATGACCGTCGTATTTCTTATAACAGGTCAGAAGTTCAGTTGTAGACATAAAAAATATCATATGTACTTACAAATATTTAAAAAGGATTAGTTTGATTAAAATATGATCTAACGGTCAAACTACAACCGCTTTATAGACGTCCAAGTCTAAAACTTAACTTATATAAAAAACCGATGAAATTCCATACGAATGCTTGGGTGCAGTCGTAATCCTAACACGTTAGTTGATACATCCTTCAATCATTTAGGTATTTGTTTTGATAAAAATAGGCAAGTTTGAGCACACTAGATACTCAGTAAGTTATATGAAAAGATTATTTAAATATCATACAATGTATTCAAGTGGATAGGGTCACGGGTTGTAATATGATAAGAATATATGTAAGTTTGCTGATAAAAAAACTTTTCCCTTAAAACAGTAAAATATTATTTAATTAACAATGGGTTCTTGTCATCCGCAATTTTCACATTAAAATCATCCAAATTCTACTTATGTCTTGTTATTGAAATCACCCAAAAACACAGATTCATTGATCGAAAGCACGGTGTATTCAAGTACCATTCATTATACTTTACAAAGATGCCAACTGTTGTGGCTACTGACCAAACAGTAAAGTGAGAGTGTAGTGGTGGAGATGATGGATGAACAATGCTTGCCCCCTTCCCTATGTCAAGGGCGGGCATATATATATATTTCCATGAGAAGTATTTTACAATTATGCTCTTACATCCGTGTGCCCCCCGTAAGGGTATCTATGTCATTACACACATCCTATTTTGGGTTTTACAACCCTTTAGCAGGCCAGATGGGCTTAGATGGGGGGCCACCCCTACAACACCAACTTTACCCACAAGATATATCAGTCTTGTAATGTTAAGCTGTAGACACGCAACATGATAGCGTACGACTCAACTGAGAATAACAATGTTGTTTCACTACTCTTTTGTTCTAGCATCTACCCAGTAGACTTGGAACCATTCAATCTTTATCAGAAATCCACTAGCCAGTGCAGAAATCGCAACTCAACAATGAGTGGACCTATCGCTGTGAAAAATGACAACTGACGTAACTAGCCCAACTTCCATCTCACCCCTTTCTCGTGGGCTATCTTGAAACTCTGATATAGTGGTCTCTTCTGTAAATATTCAATCAGATCGAGCAACGTATTAGATCAGGTTGAGAAGTCAAACTTGTGGTTGAGTGAGTTTTATGTTATTTACTTGGTACAAGAGTCTAGTCCTTATTTGTCAAAGATGAGGCTATCATTCACAAATCACGTGCACACTGGACGCCACCATATCTAAACTAGAGTCTCAATCTTTGGGTGAGGTCATGGACTCTAAACATCTAGTTGTTGTCCATCAAGAATCCTCATTATTTAGTTTTATTTCAAAGTCTGTCAGCACTAGGCTAGATAATCCATAACAGTATTTTGTAAAACATTTACATTTTTCTAACCTACCTACTAATTACCAATGGGGTGATTTCATATTATAATAACACGTATGGTTATCAAGGTGAATATGGCTTACAAGAGTATGACTGGGCTTGTCAGTGGTTAGATCTAACTATTCATCATGTCATTCTAAATTATTACTTTATATGAATAATGGTGTTCAAATAACATAAATGAAAGTAATAATAGTTAAATAATATGGGATCAATATGATTTAAAATGTGTAGCTTGCCTTTTTATTAGAGTCTTCGATTTCTTATTCGTAGGTTTTAAGTTCAACACCATCTACTTTAGTTGCTCTAGTAGCTTCTTTGTTAGCCAACTAGTTGAATTCGGATGCTAGCATAATAGAACAAATACAGATAAGTTCTCGCTCTGCAAGATGCAAGCTGGGACAAAATAAAATACAAAACCAAAAAAAGATTTAAAAGATGAGTTTGGGTGGATATAGTTTAAACTAAGTTTGGTTAGGTTAAATGGGGTTGTTATACTATGTGGTGGCCGTACAATAAGTGATGATGAATAATTGACATTTGAGTTTCATTGGAGTTTACATTTGTGAAAATTCTGGTCGATACGCTATTTGTTGCTGGAGTTTTCAAGGCTGGTCGACAGAGGTCAACCACGGCATTTCGATCATGGCAGATCGACCACAACTGAACAACCGCATCGGAATGACCTCAGTCTGGAATTTTTAGAAGAGTCAAAGACCGCATAGTTGGAAAGCAGTCGGAGAGGTTGAAGACCCCAGAGTAGGAGACTCCAAAGGAACTGGCCGTAGCTACAATAAACCGGTCGATGGTCATAAGCGAAGAAGAATCGATCGTATGCTTCAATATAACCGGTCGTAACTATTGTGAATCGGTCGTATACTACAGGGAATCGGTCATACTAAATAGTGAACAAGTTACAATGGACTACAGTAGTAGTTAGTAGGCTTTGACTAGGATGGTTGAATCATGAGCTTCAGTAGACCGGTCGAAAGTGGCAATAACAAGTCGGTGGCCGTTGCTACAATACCAAGGAGGTACTCAATGGTCGTTGCTATAGTACTAGGTCGGTACTCGATGGTGGGAAGTTGATAGTTTGCATTTAGTACCTGGTCGGTACTCGGTGATCGGTACTTGGTACTTAGTGGTCGATGGAACAGTGATTGGTTGATGGTCGATAGTCGTAGACTGAGAGTGCTATGATGCTTATGTTTTGTGAGTGTTCTGAGTAGAGCGATAGTAATTCCTGAGTACTAGTGTTTTTCTAGTACTCGATGAGCTAGTGACTGGCCTGTGCATGATGGTCGTAGAGGTCGTAATGAGTGGTTGGATGTTGATTTCTAGAGCGAGGGTAATGTGGTTGTGGATGACCTGGTTTGTGTGTATGGTTGGATAAAGGTGTGGTTTGAGTGTGTGGACTAATATCGGTCAAGTTGTGAAGAACTTGTGCTAGGAAAAATGTTCTTTGATCTTTACATGTGCAGGTGGGCATGAAGACAGTCATAGTCAGTGACGAGGAGGACCGGGACTAGGATGAGAAAATCTAAGGTCCAAACGATCGAGGATGTTACAAGGTGGTCGGGCTCACACTGAAGCACGTGGAGATCAAAGGTGGTGTTGTGTGGAGAAGCTACAGGAGGTGCAGTTTGGAGGCTTCATCACGTGAGGTGATGAGGGTGATAAAGGTATAGGAGGTGCGGTCCTGGAGGCTTCGTCACGTGGTGAGTTAGGGGTTGTGGATGGAGTCCATAACTGAGAAGATTTAGAGTTTGGTTCAAACCCATGTTCGGAAAGGTTTCGAGTCCCTTGGTTTTTGAAAGAGATAAAGTTTGAGTCCATGTTTGAGGTAAACACAGTTTGGGATGTTAGCCTACAAAATTAAGGAGTGGCTAAGGGCTAATGTGACGAGTTTTGAGGGCTTTCATCGGGATGGCTTTTAGGGGTGTTTGTAAGGGTACTTTGTAAATCCACGGAAAACCAGCAATAAATATCATCTTGAACCAGACTAGTTTGTGTTTTGCTTGAAGAGTGCTGGTAGATTGAAGTTTGCGACCACGTGCAAACTAGTTGTAGATCCTATAGGTTGAAGCGGTAAAGCGATCAAGCGCTAAGTGGTCGAACCCACTCAAAATGTACGATGACCAAGCAATTGAGTGTTGAGCGGTCGAAAACTCTACTGACCTCCAGGAGACTTTAGAAAACTGCGACAATCATTCACCCCCTTTAGATTGCAGTATTTGACCCTACAGGGGTTGAAAATGGGTTAGATGTGCTCAAAACGGGTGAAATGAGTATAGGTTACCAGGTTTTGGATGAATAGTAATGGGTCAGGTGAACAATCTGGGTTGGCACTGTTCTTAGCGGATCGTGTTTGGTGAACAGTATGGGTTTTGGCTAGGATTAACAGGCTAAACAGTGTTAGGCTGTTGATTAAAAGTGTTGAGCTAGGTTGTGAATAGAGTTGGTTGCATAGTACTGGCTGGCACAATTGGCCAACTAGGCCATAAGACGACTCGGGCTAGCTTTGCCAGCCTACCATGGTGGCCCAAGTAGCCCATGGCCTAGCTCACTTCAGAACGAGCTAGAGCTCACTTTCATGGCAGCTAAGACAGCGAAAACAACAACGGTGTCTAATTTGGCGTCGCCGATGGTGGGCGGCGGCAAGCGGTTGTGCAACAAGCACTAAGAGAATGTGAGCAACTCATTTGGGGCACAAGCGCAGGCGGTGGTGGCTTGGAGATGGCTGGTGATAGCGGTGTCTAACCAGAATACGGGCATGGAACGATGGAACTGCAGTGGCACTTCGGCCAAATTGGAGGTAGCTTAAGCATTTGGGAGGTGAGGGGAGCTCAGTGTTAACAATGGCTTGGCTCGGAGTGGCCTGTGGAGGTCTAACTACAGTGGCCATGGGTGGCGGAGCAATGATGCATGGCAACGGCGAGCTAGGGACAATGAGGCAAGGTAGTAAGCCAGGGCTAGCTTCATGGTGGTGATAAGATGCTAAGGACGCAGGCAATTGGATTAGAAAGGAGGCGAAGGGTGAGGAATTGGAATTGGGTTCACAGGCAAAGATTTAGGCATTGGTGATTTTGGCATGGTGTGGCTAGAGCAAATGAAGGAAGGGCCGCGGTGGTGGTAGGGGGTTGCAGAAAGTGGATAACGAGTCACTGAGCTTGGCTTTATAGCGACCAAGGCGGTGCCACCAGGAGTGGTGCGATAGTGCGCTCGGTGCATGGACGGCGGTGTGGACTGACGAACAACTTTTGCACTGCAATGGTGGAACTAGTAAGTGTGCTAGCAACAGGAGAAGTGTTGCCTCTCACTAGCAAAAGCGCTCAAGTTAGCACGGTGAACAACAGTTTTCTGTGCGGGTCGAGCAGCTAGCGATGGGATGTTCCATTAGCATGAATTGATGGTAGAGTGCTGAGGTGCTTGGTCAGTGATGGCATTAAGGTGGGGACAGGCTGTCGATGAGGTGGCATAGATGTTGTGTAGCTTTTGATGTGGCCGTTAGCGACAAGCGAGTGAGGCGACAAGCATTTGAAAGGAAGGGGTCGTGGCACACGGCATGGAAGGCAGATTTCGAAAAAGGGAATGGGTACAGTTGCAACTATAGGTAAGCGAGTTGGAGCAGGAGCGAGAATGGGAGAGGTTGCGTCCTCAGCTGGAGTCTCTGATATCGACGATGATCGATGAATTGGGGGTCGTATGCTCTTGTGCATGGTAGTCTTTAGAGTTATCTGGATGACGCTATCACAAACCACAATTTCTTGTGCTACATCCGCATAAACTACTCTTACTATCTGCCCACATATGTAAAGCAAGTTTTAGAATTTTGAGAAGTATAAAACTAAGTTACCTCACCATACCAGAGCATAAAACAAAGTTATCTCACCATACCAATCATTTTCCTCCAATGGTTGCCGAAAACTTAGTGTCATAATTGAAAGATGATGATAGGGCAATTTAATGCATGGTATTTAAGTAAGACTAAGTATGGCGTTTAAATACAACTTATAGCTAATATGGTTATCATTAAGTTTCTGGAATGATAAGGATTATATGATTGAAGTGCCCAAGGGTGGTGCATAATAATACAACATTGAATAGGCATGTATATATAACCTTAAGATGAACATACATTTGTATAACAAATAAAAGCATGCAATTTTATAATTTAAACAAATATAATTTTTATAGACATATAGATTCGATACGATCAAAGAATTTACTCACTTGCTCACAAGTATATTGGTCTTGAAAGTATTGACTCGGCTCGAACTGTGGCTCCTCCGTGTACTCGTACTCTACTCGGCGATCACAACGGAAGTAAATAAATACGTGAACAAATAAATAAAATTAAATAAAAATTTAAATAAACTCCAAATCAAATACTTTTATTACCATTAGATAGATCTTGAATTTAGATGAATTTAGAAATAATTTTCATTAAATTTAGAGTTAAAATGAGTGAGAACAGTCTCTCCAAAGTTTAAATTAGGATTCAATCCAAAAAAATAAATAGAGGACAGAGAATACTCTCTTACTGAAAAGTGGGGTCCACACAATTTAATTTCAATTTTGATTTATTTCTTAATTGAGAAAGGTCACAGATGCTGACTGGTGGAACCACGATTTTTATTTGTTTTTGAATTAATTTACTAAAGAAAAAGGCTTTAGGGGCTGACAGATGGGGCCAATCACTATAGAGCACAGTGAAATAGGGCTCACTTGTTAGTGGCTCTCCTTCAATTAACCAATTTTAAAAGAATTTTTAAATAGATAGGGCCCACATGTCATAGAGTTAATAGTTAACTTAATGAAGGGGGCCGCACATTAGTGGGGGATTAACAAAACTAACTGTGGACATTAATCCTAATTAATTACATAGTTTAAACTAATCATGGGTGAAAAGTGTTGTCTTCCTCTTGTTGAGCACCACGCGACTCATCGTGGGGAACCACGGCGGCCGAAGGGAAGGGCAAAAATGGATTGCCCGCACTGTACCGCACCTAGAGGCAAGGCAACATGGCCTAATTTTGCACACGAGTCGAGTAGCACTGAGCTAAGCGAAGGCAGCGCATGGGGTGCATGGTGCCACGGCAAGCTATGGCACCAAAATTCAATTACACGCTAGGGGAGCATCTTGGGACTAAGGGGAACTCACCAGAGGTGATGGCATAGCTTGGGGAAGCGCGAAGTGGGTTGGCGGCGTGGTTCATGGCGGCGGAGAGGATGGCAGTGAGGGCAGCTCGCTGAAGGGGGTGGGGGAGGTCGGCATTGTCCGGGATGGCGTTGGGGCTTCCATGCGATGCTCCTAGTGGCTGGAATCGGGCGGAGGCACGAAGAACCGAGGATGGCACTAACGGCGGGGAATTGGCCAAAGTCAAGGAAGAAAAGGGGCAGTAAGTGTTCTATGATGATTGTTGCGGTGGGTAAGTAGTTGAGGGCAAGGGGCGATGACTTGAAGGCTTTATAGCCGAGAAGAGGGAAGGTGGCTATTGGGAGGCGTTAATGCGGGCAGAAGCCAAGGGCGACGGCACCATCATTTGGCACGACATAGTGCAATGAGCGTGAAGCTGGTGCAAGGTGCAGGCATGCGCGAAGGGAGTCAATGCGACGGGACAACGTAGAGACAATGGTCGAGCCACAGGACACGGGCACGCGGTGCGGACGCGGTGAATAGCGCGGGAAGGGGTGCAACGTAACAGGGAAAAGGAGAGGGAGAGGAAGGCTAGGTGAAGTCGGCGCACACTGGCGAGTACTACTGGCGCATAGGGATGGGTGGCCTTCAACACAGGAATGCGTGTGGGCGTGTACGACGTAGGGGGAGGGGCGGCATGGGTTGGTGTGGGCCAGACCAAGGCCAAGGGAGGGGAGAGAATGGGTTGGTATTGAATTTTTGAGTTTGAGCTTTAATATGAATTCAACTTTCAAAATTTTATTTTAAACACTTTGAATTCTCAAAAATAGGATGTTACAGGAATATAACTCCCAAACAAGGCCTAAATTTAACCTACACAAGGCCTAAATTTAACCTACATGACTTTTTTTATGCTAGAACACACATTTGTCTGCTTGTAAATTGAGATTTGAATTGAAACTTAATTTTACTTGAAATTATGAGCTTTCTTTTTTTAAAGAGAGAATGTTTGACTTCTTGGTTCCATCTTCCATGTAGAAAGATGTGGCTACATTTCTCTTCTTATTTGTAAACCCAGGGGATTAGCCCTGAAATTAGCCAAAACAACCCGGTGGGGGTAAAGTCGTGGTTTTATCTCCATTCCTATCTTTACCGTGCACGACCAACGAACTAACATCGATCACAGATTCATGCTCAGTTTATAGTTGTGCTTTGCTTATGTTCAAAAGGAGGTTTCGAAAAGTTCATTACTTTGTTTGGTAAATTAAATTAAAATTTGATATATTTTGTTCTCTAATGGTTGTCCTCTTACATCTTATCTCATATGTTATGAAACCCAATAATATATCTGTTTTGCAACTTAATTATGAGAAAACAGCTAACCAAATACCAAATATCTAAAAGCGAATCAATCAAATGAATAAGTTGTTATCAAACGATTAAGTTGTTTAGCTACTAGTTAAGTTGTGAAACATTTCCACCTTAATAATTAAGTCGTTGGGCTACTAAACCTCTAAGTGATTATTAGCTCTTGCTCTGCCGAGAAATTGGTACTTTTCTATTGAAGCAATTAAGTAAATCTTCTTAATGAGGCCTTATGTCAAAAACTTATAATAAGGCAATTCGACACTATAAGGGTTTTAAAATTTTTATCAACACTCGGTTGTGAATACCCTGTGTTGGAACTATAGATTTGTAAAGGCCTTATAGAAGAGTTGGTACTATTTTATATGCTTTTTTCTATACCAAGTTCGGTCCGGCTCACCCCTCACCAGTCTACCTCCTTTGCCGCTCCCTCCCTCGGTCCCGCTCTCTCTCCTCCGTCGGCGCACCTCCTCCCACCCACCTCCTTCGACACTTGACCCACCCCACCTCCTCCAACTGCTTTATCTGTACCTACTTCGACCCCTCCCTCCATCAGTCCCTCGCTCCCTTCTCTGTCGGTGTGTTGCCTCTTGCCCACCCCAATCCCTTTGTTGCACACCTCCTCGGCTCTTCCGTGTGTCACCACCTAGCAGATTCGCTGTTGCCTTGGCTGTTGGCTCCCATTTCGCTGGGCCTAGTGAGCCGTGTCGGGCTCACTTATACCTAGACCGTGCCTAACACAGCATGGTATTGTACATGCCGAGCCGGCTCGCTAGGCTGAGGCTGCTATCTAAGCACGGAATGCCGTGTTGGGCTGGGATGGCAAGATTAGCCTGGCCCATTGCCACCTCTAGCACTCATCTAGGCAACCGATCCTAGGAGGGCAAAGGGGAAAAAGGATCCGTTTTTTTAGACTTCTAGCTGATTTCTATTCAGTCAATACTATATATTAAACCTATTAACTATAATTAAAAGATATCAAATATAACTCAAAAGATCAGATCCAAAAGCACCCAGCCCCAACAGAATGGCCGGTGTCATCAAGATCCCCGAGCCAAAACTACCCAGCCCCAACAGAATGGTTGGTGTCATCAAGATCCCCGCCAAACCCACTGGACACATCCAGTACGCGGACGCGGCCGGCGCCTCGAATCGGCAGGTCAAGGTCAATCCGCCCCCCGCGGTGCACCCCAGTCGACAAACGGAAGCGGTGAAGAAGCCGGGACGGAAGGGTCGCTGCCCCGCCCGCTCACGCTGTGCTTCCTCGTCACGCAACCCTCCCCCCTTCCGTCCCCTTCCCACAAAAACGCCTCCTTTTCCTACCAAAAGTCTCCTCCCCTTGCCTTCTTCCCCTTGGCGGCAGCGCGCCGCACACGCATCCGCATCCGCGTCCGCGTGAGTTTCCTTTCCAATCCACCGCACCAGCGGAGGGACCTATAGCTACCCTGCCGCCTCCCACGAGCCGATTCGCTTCGAATCTAGCCGGAACAGGGTGGTGCCGCGCACGGGGAGCGGCGGGAGGAGGAGGCGTCGGAGATGCACAAGAGCAAGGGGAAGCTGTCCGGCGTCCTGCACAAGGGCTTCAAGCCGGACAAGTGGTCGGTCGCTCGGTCGCCGCCGGTTTCGAGATCGTTTTGGCTGCGGTTTTTTTTCACCCCGGTGGAGGTGAAGAAGGGAAAAAAATAATGTTTGTTTTCGTGATGCTGCAGCAAGACGGCGCTGCGGATGGCGGTGGCGCGGATCAAGCTGCTGCGGAACCGGAAGGAGGCGCAGGTGCGCCAGATGCGCCGCGAGATCGCGCAGCTGCTCGACGCCAACCAGGACCAGACCGCGCGCATCAGGGTACGCCCGACCCCTCTCGCGGCGCCTCCATCGCCTGACTGTCTCCCTCCCTCCCACGGGCTCATCTAGTTTCATCCCACGGTTGCTTGACTCCATGCGCTGGAATCAGCGCGTGATAGTACAGCCCACCCGATTGATGGTAGGATTGGATTGACCGTAGAATTGGGTACTCCGGTTGCTTGGATGCGAAAGCAGAAACATTCCGGTTTTAAACGGAATACTCAGTAGTTGTTCGGTTGAAGTGTACTGTAGGCTTTTATATGCGAAATGGGTAAATTGGCTATGATTTGAAAGGTAATAGAAATCATCTTGCCACTTTAGATAAGTGATGATTATTGGTTACCAATTGTTGGATATGCTGACGCCGTATTACATTCCAAACTGGAACAACTATAAAAGGCATGCTACATGTTGAATACACTATATGCTCTCCTTGGGTCTATTGGACTATATGCTTGTAATAACCACAATTGCAGCCTGGTTTTGGCACCGATACCATTCATTCAGTGCGGTCACTGTCTGAGGATGCATGCTTGTGCTTGTGAACTCACGAGTATTGTCTTGCTCTACTGAACTCTGATGTTCCATGGGAGCATTGTATTCTTATCTGATGGAGGTGTGTAACTTTGTCCCTCGGTCGGTACAGGGCCAATATAGTTGGTTAATTGTGGTAGTTCCATCTTCACTTTTACACACCTGTCATTTCAAATGTCTATGCTCAAGTATGTCTGGTTGTACACAAGCGTCTTGACATACTACTGTCCTGGTAGGCAACTCTGTTGGGTTATAACTTATAAACCATAGAACATGACCAGTTCCTTGCGAGTTTGATGAAAAATACACTCACAAATTGTGTCGTAATGGTACTTTGTCACCAAAAGGCTCATTTCTTTTGTTTCTGCTCCTTTGTTTTTTTTCCTTCCACAGGTTGAACATGTCATAAGGGAAGAGAAGTTCATGCAAGCATATGACTTAATTGAAGTATATTGTGAACTTATAGTGGCACGCTTATCCATTATTGACTCACAGAAGTAAGCCAAGTTTTTCTTTCTTGTATTTAAGCATTTACTTGATGATGCATGCCTTTAGCTGACTGCTTCATTGTCACAGAGATAGCAGAAACACATTCTGTTAGTTGAAGGACTATGACATCTCATATTGGAATTACTTCTTTAATTAATACAATAGGATTATTTTCCCCCCATTATCAGCAAAGCATGGGACGGTTTCTTAGATATAGGAGTTACTTTTTCCATAGAGCAAATCATGATAGCCTGGCTTTTGCGAAAGGGTCTCTAGCCCAATGGTTAGAGGCCTGAGTAGCACCCCCCAGGTCCTGGGTTCGACTCCCAGTGGGAGCGAATTCAGGCTGGGGGAAAAAAATCCCCTCGCCTGCTACCATAAACCAAAGCACAGGTCTAAAGGCTGTTGCCAGGTCGTTGGGTCGTTCTCACGGGCAATGATGCCGCTGTGTTAGGGTGGAGCAGGGGTTCGGGGGTTTTCTCGATCTGCGTGAGAAGATCTTCTTCTTAATATCACGCCTGGGGGTCGTCTTACCCCCCGCGGGTCGAGTTTTTATGATAGCCTGGCTTTTCCAAGCTTCTGAAAATTGCTCCTTATCCAGATAGGGTCTTTTTTGGGCAATTTGGAAACTAAATCCACTATGACATTTTGGGAGCAACCAATCCCCCTCCTCCTGTGTGGGGTTTAGCTCATAGTACTTTTTATGAACTCAATTCTATTGTATCTAAACATGGATTTGGATTCAAATTCTTATATTTCCATTTTTTAAAAGGAACTGACCATATCCATCCAATTCAGACAGTCTAGTACATGTTTAACTAATCAAAATATGCATACCTTTGTTTCTCAAGCGAAGTGCTACCATTGACATAAAATCAGTTCCTTGGGGAATAGTTGCGTAGAGCTGTTAACATGTTCATTATTGGCAATATGTGAACATAGCAGAGTGCTTCTGTGCTTTCATAAACCAAGACTACACAGATCAATTGGCTACAGTTACTAATCGTCCTGTTGGTAGGGGAAAATTGTTTCGTAGTTGTTTAGAACTCCTGCAGTTTTCAGTTGGGGAAACTGGGAAAGAACTGAAGACCATCCGTAAGAAGATGAAACATGAAGCCTGTTAGGTAGAAAACAAATTGGGAATTAATGTTGGTTCATTAGAAGGACATTTATTTTGGCCTTCCTGAGATATTTTTATTGGTCTTATGGCTTGTTCTGTTCTCATGAAAAAATATATTTTCTTCGTTCTGAAAATATTTCCGTACTTAAGTGTTTTCTTACCTGAAATTTAGGAGTTGCCCTATTGATCTGAAGGAGGCAATAGCCAGTGTTATATTTGCATCAATGAGATGTTCAGATGTCACTGAACTAGCGGATGTTCGGAAACATTTCACAAACAAGTATGGGAAAGAGTTTGCTGCAGCAGCTCTTGAAGTGCGACCTGACAGTGGTGTAAACCGTCTGGTAAATTTTTCTGCTTTTGGAAGTTTTAAATTTGACAAAGGATTTTTTTTTTCTTTTGGCTGCTAAATAAATGAATGTTGCTGCTTGTAGTCTTATACTTTCCAATACAATTATTTTGGATACAGGTAATCGAGAAGCTGTCAGCAGGAGCACCTGATGTACAAACCAAAACCAAAACTTTGAGCTCAATTGCGGAGGAGCACAACATCAAATGGGAACCCAAAGCATTTGAAGAGAAATTGCAGAAACAAAATGAAGATCTGCTGGTAAACTACCTGACTTCAAACATTCTTTTTGTCCTGATTGAGTATTATGGCTCTTAACCTGATTGATTATTTCATGGTTTAGTATGGATCTGCAACATATTCTGGAGGAAACATTCCAACGACGGGATCATCTGCTTCTAGCATGTCAACTCCACAACCTCCTGTACCTTCGTATACATCTGTGGAATCGGCCACATCTCGTATGCCTACAGCACCTTCTTATTCATCTGCTGAGGTTTCAGCAAGTGGAACTCCATATGGCTTTGCCAGTTCTAATGCTTTCTCACAAGAAAACAGAGGGAGTTCTGATGCTTCAGTGCCTCCTAGCTCCCAACATGGCGCAACTACTTATTCTTCAGCACATATTCCTGGTTCTAACAATTTCTCTCATGCAAATACTGGGGATTCAAGTGTTTCTAGACCTTACTCCCAATATGGCGCAACAATTCCAGGTACAGATGAAGGTTATATTATTTTAATACCAGCACTTTTTAATGCTTTCTTATTCATTTTCTGATTTACTACCTTAATTTTTCTTTACAGACACAATGTCCAGGAGTGAAGAGATCAATCAGCCTAGGGAAGGAAAATCTTCAGTTAGTGGTTCCAATTGGAATGTGGAATTCAAGGATGCAACATCTGCAGCACAGGCAGCAGCAGACTCTGCAGAGATGGCAAGCATTGCTGCTAGAGCTGCTGCCCAACTTGCTAGTCGTGGAAACTTTTCTGCAGAGCAAAATACTGGAGCTTATGAATCAGCTGCACACAGTCATGAAACTACACCTAGGAAGCAACAAGCTGAACATTTAATGAAGGATGATAATAGGAGTTTTAATGAGCAGAGTTCAGGTGTTAATGATCCAAGGGTGATCTCAAGTGACGCAAGAAAAGTTGTGGAAAGAG
The DNA here is from genome assembly GCA_036346575.1 of Dendrocalamus sinicus. NCBI lineage: Eukaryota > Viridiplantae > Streptophyta > Magnoliopsida > Poales > Poaceae > Dendrocalamus > Dendrocalamus sinicus. The sequence continues at coordinate 20,609,382 of CM070643.1, read as the reverse complement.
CAGAAACAAACCGTGTGGATAGTCAGAATATGTCATCTCCTTACTCAGCTCAATTCCACTCTTATGGTCCTGAAAGTCGTTCAGATGTGTATGGCATGACAACTGAACCACCTCGTGCTCATTCACCTGAGCCTCCATATTTCGATGATTCATTGGAGAAAAGTTACTTTGGAAGACCTGAAGATCATCCGTTTGATTTGCCTGGTGAAGGGTTGCCAGATGCTGGACTTGGTGGGCGCAACATCAAGGACATGAAAAGTAGGCAAGCTAGCTTTGATCAAGAGAACACAAATACCTACTATAGCAACTTTAGTTCTTTCCACAGTGGCAGCAGTACTATTAGGGACAGACAGAACAATAAAACTGGAGGTGATTCTTCAGCTGTTGTTTTTGATCAATATGAATCTGATGTTGAAGAAGAGAACTTATTGGATCCTTTCTCTTCAAAGCATACTGATGAACCACCCACTGTCCAAGATCACAAAGGATTCTCAAGTGCAGATTGGAGTCAACAGCATAGAAGTGAATCTCCAGTTAATCATAGCACTTCAACACTATTTTCAAGAACAGAAACACAGCCACCGTATAATTTAGAAGCAAACAGAAAAGATATTACCTCGCCTCATTCTTATGATAATGCACCACCTACTTTTGATTCAGATGGTGTTAGTTCGGATGAGGAAATAACCACAGCCATGCATGCAGAGTCTTCAAGGTCTCATTCAAGAGGATCTGGTTTCTCTGAGAACAAAGAAGCTAAAAGAATTTCTGGAAAGCTTGCCCCTGATGTTAATGAAAGCATTGATGATGATGAATCTAGGTCCAGGAAGAAATACCAGAATTTACCTGGTTTTAATTCATTCGATATTGAGCAACACGGTGATGGTTCACCTAGATCTGATTATTCAGGGGCACTGGGGAACTTGGGTCGTGTACAAAGCAGAGATTATGATCTTTCAGAAGAAGAAACAGAGCTACATAAATTGAAAGGTGCATCCTCAGAGATATCAGGAACAAATGAGAATCAGCCGTTGTCTTTTGGCAAACAAACTTCGGCAACATCTGACGGCAATAATGAAGGTGATCTTGGCCTGAACTTTGGAAGGTTAACTCCTGGACTGAGAAATAAACTCAGGCAACCTCCACCATACACTAAGAATTCCGGGGATAACATGATGCCAAAACAGTCCTTACATAAGGCTGCTGCCAGCAATGAAGAATCAGTGCATTCCAAAGAGAATGATACTTCATTTGAACAGATTGCAGATACTCCTAAAAGCTCACGCACAACCAAGAGTTCTTTTGGTGCCAATTACAATAGTGAACTTTATGACAGGAATCGAAGTGTTGGAGCACGTGCGGAAGCAAGATTAACGATGACAAGGAATTATTTTGAGCCAGGTGACACAGGGAAGCTATCTGAACGATCTGGCAATGCTCCAAGTTCTTTGACAAATAAGATTTCTGTAGGTGCAAATTCCAGTCAAGAGCTGAATAACGAGAACACAGGTATTGGAGCCCGCAGGGAAACTAGACCAAGAAATGCCAGAAGTTATTTTGATTCAGATGACAGTGAGGAGGAATTGGAGCAACGACAGACTGCTCAGACAAAGTTGTCTAGAGAGCAGATACAATCGCGCAGGACACGGGAGGTAATTTCAGATACAAGGAGATATGGCCGCAACCGAACTGGAGCACAGTATGCTGATGAAACTGAAACCATGACAGAGGAGACAAAAGCTCCTTCTGAAGCATTCTCTAACACAAGTACTGAACAAAGGAGAGAGGCACCTGCATACTCCAGGGTTCCAGTGCAACGACCTTCACCAAAACCTGTGCGCATTGAACCTCCCACGGCTAGAGGGAAGTCACACGAAGCTGAAGTGAATAGAAGTTCTGTTCCAGAAAATGAAGATAGCGCAGAAACATCAGCGGGAACTCCGAAAGAAAGCACCTCAAAAACTGCTCCCGCACATGTTCACCCCAAGCTTCCGACAGACTATGATTCGTTCGCTGCACATTTTATGTCACTTCGAACCAATCGCCGCTAGGTTTACACATACATACCACTTGGAGTTTTATATGAGTTTCATATTTACTGTAGACCATGATATTTTGTAGAACTTGAGTTATGTACAGTTAGCTACACAAAATATGCGGTGGGTCCCGTCGTGCGATAGTATTTTTTGTGATCTTATTAAAATATGCGGTGAGTCCCGTCGTGCGATAGTATTTTTTGTGATCTTATTATTCTTTTGTTCACTTTTGGCCTTAGATAGCCAACGTCTTTGATTGGTGATGTTTTCATATTAATGTTGTAATAAGCACATTATGCGCTCAGAAGTACAGAACTTCCGGGGGGTTCTTTTGACATGTTAATTTGTTCCATTGTAACTACAAATCAGTACATATTTGGTACGTTCTAGCTATGCATGAATTTAGAGAGATTTTCCTGCGTTATCCGGCCTGCTCTGTTGTCGATTCATGTAGATGGATGTAATCATGTAATCCCCGCGCCCCCTTTTTTTTTTTTTTTTGCATGAATGGCCCCACGGGCATTTTTTTGCGTAACTGGCCTCCTCCCAACCGTGGAACCGCCCGTGGACGACGTGTCGCGGTTTCCACGGTGGGGGTGGGGCCTGGGGGGAGGGGAGGGCGTGGATCAGCAGTCGGATGGCATGGCTTTTTGGGCTTCCCGGCAAGGGAGTACATAAATATCAAATATGTATGGTATTTAATGCTTAGTGCATGTGTAAGTAAAGTAAACTAAAAGTTGCATCATATCCGAAAAGCAGTTGAACCGTACGATTAAATATTATGATATTTTAGTAAACAGTCGATAATTATGTTTCGTACGCGCCGGTTTCAGGTGCGCCATGTCAAACATTCAAGATATGTTTGTGTTCTATGGGAATCGTCTCGAACGTGACAGACCGTACAGGGCAGACCTATTCGGTTGTGATCGGACCATGATTCGGGCGTCGGGTCAGAAGGACATGGGTCTATCGGAGCTACGAAGGTGCATGCGTTGTGCGTTTGAGCACGCTATTGCAAGGAAGAAGCTACGCATTGAGGTGGTGTATGCCTCGACGCTGGGTGCTGCAGGGGCACCTTTTGGCAACTTATGAAGGTGTTAAGTGATGCCTCCTAGGCCAATTACATGGAGGTTGTGTGCAACCTAACCGCTGCAATATACGCCAGGCCCATGGTGTATGCTCAGTTTGTGAAGAGGATGGAATCATCTAGCACGTGCGGTTTTGATGGAGCTCCTGTTGATGAAGTGTCTGGATTGGGTTTCGACGCTGATGTAGATGTTGGGGTTGGAGTAGAAGCCGACGAGCAAGCCAACGATGGAGACCTGCGGAGGTGTGCCACGGGTTTCGAGCCAAACGAAGGTGCAAGGAGATGGTGGCAGAATGTATTGACTGCCATGAGTACATTGCCGACCAGGTGGAAAAAGAGGAAAGCGAGGAAATAATTATATAAACAAGTAAGCTGTGTTACAAGGCTTCACGGAGAAATTACAAAATTTTCAACCTCATTTCGTATATTTAAATTTTAAAGATAATTCGAATATATTTTTCAAAAAAGTGTACCGACCGGTCGACGAGCGTGAATCCGAGCCCCGCACCGTGGATTCGACCTGGCATTTTTCGTGGCCCCAACCGTAGTTCTTAGGTGGGCCCAGCCGATCATGCGCGCGAGCAGGGGAGACGGAGAAGCCTCGGCCCGCGACCGCTAGACCGTGTCTCCCAGTCCCCACCACGGAAATGCCACACGCAGCCCTCCAGTGGCTCCGCAATCATGAAGGGCTACAAACGTAAAATACATCGACGGGGCTAATTATACAAAAAAAAAAAGTTGCTACGGGGGTCCAGAGGTAAAAAAAATCAGTTTTCCTTGAGAGGCCTTTTAATTCAATTTTACCTTGGACATTTGCTTACAGAAGAGCTTCGAGATCGCCAATCAATAAACAGTAAGCCGGGGAAAGCTAGTCGACGCCTGTCCCCATAACAAACTGTGGCTTTGGGCCTGTTTGGAGCTGTACATCGCCACAATTTTTGTGTCAAGAGTGTGGTATCTCACGTTCTGTGGTTGTCTCAAATATGGCAATTTTTTGCTAGAAAATATGTGTATAATAAGTGGGCCATGTTTTTTATTAAAAAAAATGTGGAATTGAACTTGTTCAAAATGCAACTTACAAAGACCGGTATCGAGGCCGAAAGACCCCAATCGGTTTAGTCTAGTTTTTCGGTCAAAAAGTTTCCACAATCCTGATCGGAATGTGTGTGCAAGATGAGAGTGAGAGATGTGTGCATGAAATAGAAGCGAGAGAAGTGGTGTGTGCAATGCATACTCTCTGCCTTAAATCCGAAACGAAACGAGAGCTAGAGAAATAAATGAACTATATTTTAAAAAAAATCAGATATTATATTACTTTCTAACTTCTTCAAGCATATTGGCACTCGGTTGTGCTGAAGTTTTCTAGTCTTTTTCACTCAGGAGAAAAAAAAGAAAAAGAAAAGAAAAGTGCAATCAGGCCACAGATCAAGCTGGACGGACGGCCACGAGACCGAATCAAGTCACCCACAAGACAGCCGGCCGAGCCTAGGGTTTATGAGCGCCGCAACGCTATAAAAGGGGGCCTCCAAAACTCGCCGTGCTACCGCAGCCACCACCCGTCCACGCCCGGAACGAAGCAGACCGGCGGCGCGTCACTGCAATCTCTAGTGAGAAAGGAACCTTCCCTACTCCGTACGATCTCCATGCTACATGATTTGATCTTTATTAGCCTAGGCTGTCCTCCCTATGAATTGGTCTGTTTATTCTCGGAAGTGTTGGTTTGCTCCGCTCCCTCTCCAATCGTGATTTGAGGCGCTAGTGATTTAGTTTAGTGGGACTAATCTCTAATGTTCGTGGCTATGTTTGCATCACCCGTGCGATAGGTGTAGAATCGTTAGTTGCGTGTCGTACTGTCGTTATATGCATTGCTTGTGTTGGAATTTAGGGCACTGATTTGTTTGTTCCGTTCAATATATGTTCGTTTGCTCTGCTAAATCTAATGCGCTGGTACGTCAGGATCTAGCCAACTTGCAAAAAAATATGGTCTGTGTTGCAATAGTTGTTATACTAGAGCTCTCGGCTGTAGTGAGATGCTAGGAAGTTTGTGATTTGTTCTTCTTTAGCTGTATTGCGCCTATTTTGCTGCTGGGTTTCATATTGGGTGGTTGATTTGGTGCTTTAGGTTAGGACAAATGGCGACGGTTCCGGATTCTCTGGTCTGGGAGATTGTCAAGAAGAACAACTCCTTCCTGGTCAAGCAGTTCGGCAACGGCAATGCCAAGGTTCAGTTCAGCAAGGAGCCCAACAACCTCTACAATGTCCACTCCTACAAGCACTCTGGTCAGTAGCTTCCCAGCCTGTTAGGTTGAGTTGATGCATGTTTCTTGTGGCACCGACCAACTGAGGTTGTGGGGTGGTGGTCATTTTTTTCAGGCCTGGCAAACAAGAAGACCGTGACAGTGCAGCCGGCCAGTGGTAAGGAGATGGCGGTGGTCCTCTCAACAACCAAGACAAAGAAGCAGAACAAGCCTGCCAGCCTCTACCACAAGTCTGTCATGCGCAAGGAGTTCTGCAAGATGGCCAAGGCTGTTAAGAACCAGGTATTAGCACTAGAAGAACCTTATGGTTCTTCAATTATTGTCTGCTTAGTTCTTGTTTGATGTTGATGTCTGGTACTAGATGGTCCGATTTGGCACTTTAAATGCCCAGTAGATGATCTGATTTGAAACTTTAAATGCCCTGAATGATAGAGAATTCTGTAAATATCAATGGTTGAACTGTTATGAAATTGCTGTGATGAGCCCTAACATGCAAGAAGATCCATGCATCTGTTTGGGTCATCAATGAAATACACCTGTTACGCTTGGCTTCTGAGCTCAAACAAACAGCTTGTTTTTGCATTATCATCAGGGTGGGTCCTCTCTTCCTATCTTGTCGAGTCTGCAACGTGGTTCTTTATCTTTGAACCTTTTTAGTTCTTGGAGCTTATATATTATTTTTTGTACATGCCAACACCATTGTTTAGCGAAAATTGAATTACCTGCCAATTTTTTAAACTGTATGGTAGTGGAATATCTGCTGTTTGTTGTTTCGGTTCTCTGATATAATTGCTGTGATGAGCCTTAACATGTAAGAAGATTCATTCGGTAAAGGTTGGATCTTCGATGCAATATACTTATTACGCTTGGCTTCTGAGCTACCCTTCCATATTATTTTGTATTATATTTCTTAAGTCACTTTCTGTAATGAGCAGGAACTTGCCTGTTTCTTGCTTTTACCGGTTACTGCTTGTCTTGAATGGGTGAAATGTTTTTTGTTACCTTAGTTTTTTGCAGACCAAGTTGGTGCCATTGATCTAATGGTTTTGCTTGTTCCTTCAACAGGTCGGTGACAACTACTACAGGCCTGATCTGACCAAGCCAGCTCTTGCAAGGCTGAGCGCAGTCTACCGCAGCCTCCAGGTTGCCAAGTCTGGTGTCAAGAAGAAGAACAGGCAGGCGAACTAAAACACATGGTCAATCTGCTTGTTTTGTGGATGGGTGTTGGTGTTTATGTTTCCAGCTTTTTAGATTTGTTCTTAAAGAGTATGGGACTCGAAGTATGATGAATGATGTGCTCACCAGACTGCTACAAATTTTCGTAGTAGGTTCCATGTTTGTACCCATGACATATTGCTAGGCCTCTTAAAATCATTTCCATAATTATTGGCTGTTATATTTGCGCTTCTAGAAAACTCTTGTCGCCCATGGTGTGGTGGTTTTGACATGTTGGACGAAATGCCAATCGTTCTGGGCAACTGGATGAACAAATTGTGCTGGTAATGCTGAATCCTGTGTGTGGAAAGTACTTGTCGGCAACTTGAATTTGTCTTTTGATTGTGCGATGGATATTCCTTTTTTCTGTGGATCATGCTACACGGTTTCGACTTTCGACCATAGGATTTGTTCGAGGAATTTCCTTGGTACCTCACTTTAGACTTCGATTTTTTTTAATATGTATATTTCGTTCTGTTGCCTGTTGGAGTCTGAATTCTGCAAGCAAAGCTACACTTATACTCAGGAAATTAACATTTCAGAACACATTTTATAATCAGAAATCACCAAAGTCAAATTTAGACCATTCTACTATTTCGCCCGCGTGCCAGCCTTTGCGTGCACCGGAAATTGCGAAATTGACCTGCGCTGCCGAAAAATCGATGGCTTGGACGCGAAACCTCGGAGCATCTTGGAAGGAACCATGGAGCCAGGCTCACCAGCCGTGCGGGTTCTCAACCCCCAGCCGGTATAAAGCCGAACTCCACCCCATGATTCACCGAAAATACCGATACTCTTGGCACATGTCGGTCGGCAAGAAGGCGGCCGAGGCATCGGCCACGGACGCCGGCGCCGGCCTGCCGAAGCAGCCATCCCGCAGCGCGCGGTTCGACCGCCTCCTGTCCGGGCTGGGCGCCGGCACGCTGGTGCACATCGAGCCCGACAAGGTCAAGGGCGAGATCCGGCGATGGGCCAAGGCGGTCGCCGCGTTGGTGCGGCAGCTGAGCTTCGGCGCCTGGCCGGAGAAGCGCGACGGCTCGTCGGAGCACCAGAACGCACGCGATGACGGATCACCTAGCTGAACAGCTGAGGGTAACTTTCACATTCATCAACAAAAAACAACACTGATATGATTGGCAACGGTCTCCGAGGCCCCGAGCAACAGCCAACAATATGCAGCAGACGATACACACAATTCATTGATTACATTCATTCAAGCGATAAGCGACGCAGGCTGTCGTATGTGCTCTGGATCTCTCCTTCTGCCAAACATAATAAAATTGAGCTGCAAAGATCACTGCTGTAATAAGCAGCAGCACGCATGTTTCTTTTTTCCCTGTAAACTGATGGTTGTATTACAGAGACTTTGCTCACACGTTTATCTATTCATCCTTGTGCCGAGTTAGATTTACTGTGTTAGTGAACCATGATGCTGTTGTACAACTCGAAATAACACACACCACATACATATTGTACTGGCAAGAAAAACATCTTGCATCCTTGCAATACTGGGCAACATGCCTTATCATACTCCTATAAATTATGTAGAAAAATTGGAACCATTAGCAACGGCAAGATGTCACACAACTGCAATTTCTACACTTGCTGCACGAGACAGATCTCCGCTCTATCCTAATCTACAAAACTAGCTTTGCCTTCTAAAACTGTACCTGATGTTCCTCACTCCCATTTTGTCTCCAATTTTGAAATGCTCCTCAAGAGTTGTTTGGAGCAGACATTCTGTGCCTGAGCTACATATCGCACACGATTTGCTTTCACCCATGCTGGCTCCTAATTGAACCAAAAAGCCAAGAAACAACATCTAGGTGCTTCAGAAAACAATAAATATGCACAGAACAAACAGAGCAGGATAGAGAATCACCTCAGGCACAAAGTGTGAGAAACCAAACTTGATTAAGAGGAGAGCATGCTCCATTATGAGGATCGCCGCAAGTCCTGGCTCAATCCTCCATTTTCCTTCCTCATCATACAGGCACACAAGAAGCAAGCAGTTGGTACAGATTGCCATCACAACCAAGAACTGAAAAAAAAATCAGAATGAACATACATGCATGCATAGCAACGAGTAGAATATAACAATCAACCGTTAATAAACCTGGAATATGTTCAACCATGCCCCAATGGTAGCTGCAGCACGGGGTACAGGTCTTTTCAACATGACTAACAACTTCAATGCATCTGCTCTTATTTCAGTCACATTGTTCTGTCACGAAAATAGTAAAAAGAAACAAACTTAACACATACATAATAGCAAAAGCAGGCAGGCGTGCACTGCACGCACACGAAGCACTGTTGTGATAGAGACCACATACCAGAGCAGCAAAGCAGAATATCAATGGAAACGCACAAGCAAACATCATGATCATCCCAAATTGAAGAGTTAGCTCGAGAAAATCTGAAATGGATTCAACACTGTAAGCACAAAGGCCATCAAAAAATTGTTCAGAAAAGGTGGTATAGACGAACCACATGACTACCAGAAAAACTGAACAGGGTGCCTATTAATTGTTATTACCATCAAATAAACCATCTTCAAGTTCTTCTCCAATGCTCGCTGTGTAAGAGGGTTTTAAATATTCTTTCTCCACCCTCGTTGATAATCGAACCGACTTCCCTGCTGGTGATTCTTTCTCATGTTTTTTCTTGCTACAAGATGGGAGAGATTTCTTATATCCCTCTACTGATTTGGAAAAAAAAAAGAGAGAATATTAGCACAATGGGTTTTGCTGCAAAACTTACTGAACAGCTCCGTACTTTTTGTAGCTGTACTTGAGGTAAGGAATGGAATTCTCAATCAGATTTTCCAATACCTGGAAATTGACATATATCATCATAGGGTGACTGTAATATTACCATATCCAGTAATGAAACAGTTACATTGCTGACATACCTGAGACACAATCAGACGCTGAATAAGGACTTGCCGGAGTGTCAAAATGTCGCGATACAGAGAAGCATGATAAAACAGCCCAATATATGATTGCATAAAGTAAAGACCAAAGACCTGCAATTGCAAAAAGAGTAAGACAGCTATCTAAAGCATGAACCATCCTCCCTGTATCATAGTGTTTACCTTGTAAACTAAACTATCAGCGCTAGACTCTTCTCCTTGGTTGTTTTCATACTTTATTAGAATGACAGACACCTTGCCACCTATCCTTGTGTAATACTGAATTGCAACAAGATATACTGCAGTTAATACATACCTGCATGATATAACCATCAATAAGAATCATATACTTCATATTTTTACTCACAGCCAGAAACGACAAAAGTAAAGCAAAGGAAATTGGTATAAAATACTCAGGAATAACAGCTAGCTAGCAAGTCAGTTCCACGTTGCTATGAAACTGAACCACAACCGATGCATACTTACCTTAGCGCCTCAGTTTCTGTAATCTCATATAAATGAGCATAGGCCAACTCAAATGGCAGCTGAAGACAGATGATGGCCAACACAATGATAGCGTTGTTTCTAATTCTAAGGAGGACACCAAACCACTCATTTCTTTGTAATCTTCTTTTCTCAGCGGGCACATCGTTAAATTTTTTTTCCTCAACGTCCTCAACAGCCAGAGAATGGCTTAAGGAGTCCAGTTCATTGCCCAATGTTTTGTATTCAGAAAATGAATAATTAATACCCCATCTGTTGAAGGCATCATAGAAGGAAGAAAACGGTAGTGAGCGAGAACTTAATTAACTTGAAAGTATGTAGATTGAACAAAAATTGCATGCTGTACCTAGCAATAAGTGCTGAATTCTTCCGTTTCCAAAATTGCAAAAAGAAGACAGCCCAAGAAATTACAAAGATAAAGAAAGTAGGAAGAACCAACCACTGCAATGGCCTGAATTTAAAGAGCAGAAAGGAACATTTAGAGCACTTAGCTGACAATATTAGTTATATTTCAACTATATTTTCTAAAAGAGCCAAAGTAAAATGCATACCCAAAATCTATAAGCTGAGTTGCCAGGCCAAATACAGCTGGAAAGAACAGCCAACGCGTATACATTCCTAGGAAAGCAAAATATGTTGCAATCTGCAGTCCCAAAATGGAGATTTTATGAACTAAAGAAAAACCTCATTAATTGACTTGCTTCAGATAGACTAGCCCATAAATTAAATATAATAGGTGTAACGTGTTGTTACATTGTTCTACCTTCGTTCCAAAGTATGAGTAAATTTCATCAATAGGCTGCCATGTGAAGTCAAGCCAGTTCAGTGCCCAATTTCTCAGGAGCTGCTTCCTTCTAACTTCATCTGCAACCATAATGTTAGTTTGTCTAACACTAAGAATTTCACAAATACGAGTATATTTACTATTTAGATTACTTTACCGTGCAAAGGGAAGACTTGCTTCACAACTCCCTCATCTTCCAGCCTGCTTAATAGTGACTCATTCTGATTCCAGTGGAACTCTTTAGCATCAAATTTGAGAGTTATTTCAGAGTTGGTCTTGTTCACCTGCATGGCCCAATACCAACTTACTATGGATAGTATGAATGATGTTAACTAGCATAGCAATGAATTTGATGGATAAAATAGTAACGAGCCTACCGAACCTAACGAACCGAGCTTGAGCTTCCCGCCGAGCCGAGCTACCTTTTCAGCTCGTTAGGCTAACAAGCCGAGCCGGCTCGATATCCACCCCTAGTCACGACACTCGCTTGGCACACTGAGGTGTTGAATGTGAGAGCTTGCACTACAGAAGGTGTCAAGGCCATGTTGATTGGCGGCCTCCATAGGCCCTCAACAGAGTACAACAAAGGTCGGACACAAGCAACGAGCCGATAGGTAGCACAACAAGTCCGTAACGTGTGCATATATTGTGGTATGGATGGCAGCTAAGTTGAGAATCTTAATTGTGCATTCGAAGTACTAGTCTCAATTGCCAAGCTACACACGTCATATAGGAGTTGATGCATACAAAGGACTACACAAATGAAGGATGAGATGTGCATCATAAGAAAACCAGGCCATCCAAAACAAAGCCGTGCAGGAAACAAGTGATTTGATTTTTTCTTCTCCATTGAGTCCAGTTGAATAAAGAAGGTAGAGATAAAATCCATATCGCCTCTAGTGAGTAGCGTGGTCGATTGGCGCATACAAATCCTCTGTCATGAACACACCAATCTCCTACAGTGAGTAGCGCTGGTCAGCCGTAACGTCCTTCCAACCATAAGAGACTTTAAAGAGACAAGCCTAGACCACCAACGAGATGTACAAGCAAATGGTTTGATTTCTTTCACCATGTTCATGTGGAACAAAGGTGATAGAAGACATGTTGTGCCTATGCCAAGAACAACAATTGAAGCCAAGTTCCGTCTCAAGTTGATGATCGGGATCAACGTCAGGCAAGTAGCAGATGCATTGTCCATGAAAGATAGGGTAGTAGAAGAGAATATTATGATATGCATTAGACTGCGAAGTGACGTGGATAGATGAAACTAATTGTGTAAAATTTATCGGCTTATTGCACTAGGCTCACGCACGGACATCAGGATCGTATATGAGCATATAGTTCTCTGATGACAGTAAAGATGTCTGGTGTTGATTGTGTTGGCCTCGGCTAATTAAGAGAAGTCGCTGATAGGCAGGATCAGTCATGGCAAGGATTGCTCGTGCCTTGGGATGGATTCACTTCCTGGAGTACTACTCTATGTGACAATCATTATTGATCCAATGAACAATATAATTGTCTACTGACCATCCACAACATGATTATGTGCGTCCATGCCTGAGATTTATCTGCTTTTCTCGGGTCAGAGCAAGATTTGTCAGTGTAGAGTTTTACGGCAAGGTCCTACGAAGCTAGCGTTCATGTAAGCAATATATACGTGCACCGTTCTTTTCTAATTATATTTTTTTGTAGTTTACAGTTTGTCCCCCAGAAATTTTATTCTAAGTTCCGCTCTATTGGGATATAAAAAAGTCCCAATAAAACATATAGAAAAAATAATTCTTCTCTACGAAAGTGTGCATTTGGTTAACATATTGATACGTAGGGTTACTTAATTAGCAACCAAGAAGTAACATGATGAAATCCCAGAAAACATACAAGCACCCACCTAGCGTGTAGTTCTCAGGATTGTTTGGAATGCTAAGTTTTCTAAACTTACTGCTTGATTCGAAATATATTCCTAGATTCAGCAAATTATACTAAATCCAGCCGTGCAAATGCACGCGCCACCCTGCTAGTTGACAATTAATATAGCTGCAATGTATTGCAATTGGGAACAGCAGCAGCTATACTGGAAGACAATGGTGCACTTACAATGCCGTATATCAAGTGGCGGAAGCAGGTAAACCGCTCTCGCCAGCTAAACAGGGACCCATCGGGCTGCCTCACGAACGCTGCGACCTGGTCCCATTCAAACTGAAGCTCCATTCCTGAAACGCAGAACAACAGCACATGAACACATCAGCGAATCACCCAGCCCAACAGACGCCACATTTCAAATAATCCTAGGTAGAGTAGTTCAGTTACCGATATAGGTTAGCTTCTTCATCTGCATCTCAGCGGCGGCTCTCCCCAGAGTCCCCATGGGCGCAGACAGCTAAATTCGAACAGCAAATCGACAAGCATTAGAAATAATTTGAAGAGTAAGAAGCACGCGTCACAGATATCAGAGCACAGCAAATCATAGGGCTTTCTCTCCGAATCGCCTCCACGGTTCAAACTAAGGTACCAATGCAAAACCGAATTCAAAAACACAGCAGCACCGGCGCAGCCGCACGGCACGGACCTTGATGAACTCGGCAGGGACGCCGCGGACGCGCTCGACGAGCAGCCCGGCGCCCTCGAGCTCGCGCACCAGCCGCGCCACGCAGTCCTCTCCCTCGCCGCCTCCGGCCGCCGCGGCGTGGGAGAGCTTGGGCACGACGATTCCCACCTCGAACGCCGTGGCCTCCTCCACGCCCCCTTCTCCTCCTCCCATCTCCACGGATCAGACGCCGGCGAGGCGGGGAATGGCGGTGGATACAAGGAGGCGGATCCGCATAGGGGGAAAGGAAGATTCGGGGAGCGAAAAAGAATAAAACATAAAAGGAAAGGGGAACAAATAAATTTGGTCTTTGGGAATGGCGGAGGCGAGGAACTCAGGACGACACGGGGGGTAAAGGATCAGGAGGACCGGTTTTTTGTGTCTAATTCGATTTAAGATTTGATTAGTTGGATGATTAACCGACGTCGCAGTGCTTGTGGGCGTAATTAAGTGGCGATTTGAACACAGGAAAACATGGGAAGGCGTGCGATTAGAGAAAAGGAGGAGACGAGGCGAGGAATCGGAGGACGTGATTTTGAAAGCCGTGGCTGTGCGTGGGCCCAGGAAGCCGTGACTTTGTGCACGATTGGTGTATGACAAGTGAGCCCCACGTACAACGGTCCTCGTGACATGCGAGGAACGGAGGGTCGGCAGCGTGTGCAGTGCAGGACAGGAGAGGACGTCTGAGAGGGGTTGAGGTGAAAACTGTTACTCCTTTCTTTTCGCTGTGCGGTGTATGGTTTATGTTTTTTTAAAATAAATAAATATGATGGTTTTGTATTAATTTATAAATATAGCTTTTTAAAAGTGGTTTATCTGTTTTTAGTTTGTTCGTACAAACATTCGAATCAGGGTCAAAAGCCATAAACCGTAACTGAAAAGAACACACCCACAGTTTGCAATCGATTCAGACAATTCTCGAATATGGTTATGTCGGTTCAGATATTTGTTGGATAGTATCGGATTGAAAATGAATATTAATTTTTTTTCTATCGAATATGAATACGAATTTGATAAATCACTATTCGTCGAATATAAATATGAATCCAAATTATCTGTATATTCAGGGGCTGGATATCTACAACATATATCCTCTATTTCAATCCAGTCTATTTACACGATACTTTAGTGGCCCATTATACATTAGCATATACATCAATGCATAGAGCTAGGGAAGAAATCTTAACTTGTTGTTGACGAATATATGGATTAAGTAAACTATTTTATGTTTTGTGAGCACAGTTTAAAGGGTTTTCATATTCTAAAAAATACTTGTACCCATATTAGATTTAATTTATATTTGCTCTATATTTATATTCGATATTATTCAAATTTATATCTGTATCAAGGTATTCGCACACAAGAAAAAACATAAAATTAAATGTGACAGCCACTGTCCATCTGTATTGGGTCCGTTTTCAACCCAGTGGCAGCCGAGTCAGCCAGCTAGGGCGGAGGTTTCGACAGAAGGGGGATTAATGGGGGTGACGTGCGGCTAACAGTGGGCCTTGGGGGCGACCACGGGTTGTGTCCCTTGATCGATCATGACGTGCTTCTTCTTCTTCTTCCGGCTTTGTCCCGTCTCCGCGAGCCGCGACGTTCCAATCCGGCGGTGACAACTTTCGGTTTTGTATGTCCATCGCCGTCGTGCTGCCCCGGGGCAGATTGCCGTCCGTGTTATCCGGTATGAATGCCTTCGACATGAGAGAGACGTTTTCCTCCGTTGCTGTGCTCGTCTTTTCGTGAAGCAGTCGCTGCCGTATAGCGCTGGGCAGCAGCAGCATCTTGCATCGTCGTCGATCCATCTTCGCCGGATTACATCCTCGGTAAAGTGGTTTGCTCCTATCCGATGGACCACTTGTGTGTGGTTCGATTCAAACCGATTCACTATCATCTCTTAATTACGATCGATCGATGAGGTTTATTCAATATACACGTATCCTTACCTCCTGAAAATACATGGTACTCTTTGCCAAGTATGGAAGAACATGGTTTTTACATGAGATAATTGATTTTATACTACTAAATAGTATACCATTGAAAAATACTCACGCTACTATATACCATTGAATTATACCAAAATTTAATTCTATACCACTGTCATTAGTGCACCGTTGTGGAGGTCATTATCTTCTGAAAAAGATGAAAATGCCCTTAACAAAAGACAGAAGACCCGATTTAGTTAAAATAGCAAACAATCTCTAAAAATTATGAAGATTCACAGGAGTGTTGTTCATTATGTCAGTGAGTTAGAAAAAATATTTCAAGGTACTATTCAAAGAAATTTTTTGTATTTCTAATTTAAATGCTAATAAAGGCTACTATTTATATAGGAATCATCTTTTTCTTTTTAATTTATATTAGCATTCATATATTGTTATCACTATTTATTTATGAGTAAAATTTACCAAACTACACTATATTTGATAAAACTATCACAAAATCACTTTTTTTAAGCATCTATTTCATAGAATCATACTTATTTTTGCATTAATATTTTATAAAACTACACTTTTAAGCAATATCATCATATATCACTTATCAGACTAACATCCCATTTCATACCACTTTTGCGCACCGCGTCCCATTTATGCCACTTTTACGCCCCTAGCCTTCCGTCTCTCTCCTTGCGCGTGCCACTCAAACTTGGTCGATGACTTAGAGAAGCCCATGCCTTTTGGTCTATCTTTACATTAGCAAACATAAAACGAAATGGCCTTGTTAGTAGAAGAGTGGATTCGGGATATCAAGCCATTGCATCGATGATATTGTATAAAAGTGCGATTTTATGGAACATTATAAAAAAGTAAACGTGACTTTATAAAACCGATGCTTTAAAGAGTAGTTTTAAGATAGTTTTTTTTATCAAATATAGTGCGGTTTATGAAATTTACTATTTATTTATTTACAGCACCACTCGAATGCCTTCTTGTTCTGAGCATTCGGCTGCTGCGCTCCTGACCCGGTCCTGTAGACGAAGGATCGTTACGCTATGGCCCCCAGCTCCTGGACCGCGTCGCAGAACGTCTCTGGCCGCAGCGCCGCGACGTGCAGCGGGCGGGCGGCACCATGCAGGACCCTTGGGTGAGCTCCGTGTGTTTTCGGAAATTTTTACGTCACTTTCGTTGTAGCGCATTGCAACTGTCTTTTTTATAGCTGCGCTCGCGTGTTCCATTTTGTTACCCTCGCTTTTGCTCTCGGTTTCTCTTATTTGCCCGCGTCGCACCTGCCACTCTTTTTCCTCTTCACTCACGCGCCGTACGCCTCTTCTTCTCCTTTTTGTTCTGGGTATTATCTTTATTGAGTTTTCCATAAATTAGGTGTTGTCTTTCCTGTTCTAAATGTTGTCTTTATTGAATTTTTCAGAAATTAGGTGTTTTTTTATCATTTTTTTCAAAATTTATTTTTTGTTCTCTCATGGACCTGAGGTTAACCCTGGGCACGAAAAACCGAAAACCGAGTACCGAACCGAATTTACCGAGAACCGAACCGAAAGTACCGAAACCGAAAATTTCGGTTCCAGTTCTCGAGAACCAATTTACCGAGCAAATTCGGTTGGTACCTTGTTTCTCAAATACCGAACTACAAGGAATAACATGTTGTATTTGAGTAGTGAGTACTAAGTAATATGTAATATTATTGATGGGTCTATTGTGGATGACTATATTATGTATTTGTGGCTTTTCTCTGTATGATTTGGCACTTATTTTATATGAAATCATGTTACATTTCTGTCAAAATTGGCTATTGAACTTGATGTTACATCTTTGATGTACCTGTTCGTAATTTCGGTAAATACCGGAACCGAACCGAAAGAACCGATACCGAATTTCTTGATGCATCGAGTCTTTCAGAACCGAACGGTACCAAGATTCTCAGAACCGAATTTGTATGGGTGCGAGGAACCGAACCGATCGGTTGGTAGTACCAACACCAGTGGTTACGAGTCTTTGCCTCACTTGCTATTCTCTACCTGCCCCTTAGTTCCTTGCTCTTGCTCTCGGTTCCTCTTCTTCACCCGCGTCGCGCCCGCCGCTCTTTTCCCTCTTCGCTCGCGCCACCTTCCTCCTCTTTGGCCACACTCTCCACTTCGACCACGGCCTTTTCAACCACGACTTCCACTTTGACCATAGCCTCGACTGTAACCCGGTCCTTTGACCACGACCCTTCAACTATGACATCGAATTCGACCACGGCATCGATGTCGACCACGGCCTTTCAACCTAAACCATGGCTTCGACTTCACCCACGTTGACATCGGCCACGGCGTCGATCTCGACCATAGTCCCCTTCGACCACGATCTCGACTTCAACCACGGACCACAGCCTCGATATTGACCATCGACCACGGCCCCCTTGACCACAGCCTCGACTTCGACCATAGCTTTGACTTTGACAACGACGCCCTTCGACCACTGCCTCAACCACAGCCCCCTTTGATCGCGATGTCAACCTCAACATAGCCCCCTTTGACCATGCCCTCGACCTCAACCACAACCCTCTTCAACCGTGTCCTCGACCTCGACCACAACCCCCTTCGACCACGTCCTTGACCTCGACCACGACCCTTTCAACCACGACTCCGAATTGGCATGGCTTCAACTTCGACTTGGTCCTTTGACCACGGCTCTTTGACCACGACATCAATTTCAACCACGGCATCGACTTTGATCACAGCCCTTCGACCACGACCATGACTTCGACCTTGACCACGGCTTCAACTTCGCCGATGTCAACCTCGACCACGGCCTCGACTTCGACCATGGATTACGGCCTCGACATCGACCATTGACCACGATCTCCTTCGACCACATCCTTGACTTTGATCATGACACCTTTTGACCATGGCTTCGACGAAAAAGTGTTGTGTTAGTTGATACCCCTTACCATGATTGATAGCTTGTCACCTGAATTTTAGAGTAGTGCTCAGTGGTACTATCTAGATGAGAACACTAGGGGTTAATTCTTCAGAAGTAAGTGTGCAAATACAAGTTAGTACTTAGTAGCCTAGTAGGGGAGTACTGATATAGCACTGAACTAACTTGTAAGATGGGGTAAACGGATACCAGAATTAGGTACTCTTGAGTAGGGTCTATTCTTTTTGGGTTTTGGCTTATAGTTTTTAGTTGTAGTTTATGACCTTTGGATTGTTCATGAGAAAAAGTATAGAGTAACGAAAACTCGGTTGTGATTTTGGCCGATATAAATGAAGTCGCTATAATGTGTACTATAATCAACATGTAGATCTCATTTTAAAAAGACACTCCGTTTAAAAACTAGTTACTGTAAAAAAAATCAAAAAATAGGTTTTATAAGCTAAAAAGAAGAGACACATAAGCTAGAGCATAACGTACTTTAATTTGTTCGTCTCCTGGGACGACCGGAAACTTAAACATCTGCTGTTTGTCAGCTGGACCGGAGATGAGGATCACTGCGCTGCATGATGAGCAAGTATGGATCAGGCGAATACGATGCTGAAATAGTTGGGTTTTGGCATATTAGGTGGGGGAGAACCACATGATTGACGTATATTACCTGGAATTTTCTTGGTTTTAAACCTTTACATGTGAATGATCGGTTAGTTCACTCCTTCCTGTCTCTGTTCTGAATTAACTCATCCGAGTTTTCAGGCATAAGTTCTTTTGCGATGTGTCCAATAAGCAGTGCCAAAAACAAAATATGATGAGCTGATGAGGAATCAGAAACACTCTCATCCCATTTGTACCCAACACTAGCTAACCAACATTCTTGGAGAATCTTAGCTACACTGGTAACATGCAGAATAACACACACTTGCAGGAGAGGACCACAGGAAGACTCCAATTATCAGCACAACGGAAGCCGAATAATAATGTTATCCACACCACACGGCTCACCAAACAAATATACTAGGTAAGATTTTAGTTGTGGTAGTTTAAATAGCAACCAAGTATCACAGCAAGAACCAAATTGTTGCCATCTTCCTGTCCTTGGGCATGGATTGGCTAACTCGCGATAGCAAACTAGCTAGCTAGCAGTTATGATGCATTTGTTGCTTCACCACAAGTAATTATAGCAACCGTAGCCTCAAGTAAACCTCTGCAGCGACAGCTACTTGTGACCTGAGATCTCTTCTTATTGTTCTCTGATACACCAAGCTCTGCTTGTTCTAGGATCGACGAACGATCCAAGTGCCTCCATGAGATCATGACTACACCATCGGAAGTGTCACTGGCACTAATAAGTGGGAGTAATGGGGTATTTGAACCACTTGAAGAATCTTACAGCACGGCACATGGCCCCAGCTAACAGTGCATATGTGGTGGAATGTCCCTGCAAAGTGGAAAATTTAGCCTCTCTGACAGCGCAAATCGGATGTGTATCGGGTTTGTAGACAGCTGCTTAACTTTGTTCCTAAGTAAGCAGCGCAGTAGCCTGAATTTTAAAACCCAGTTTAAATCACAGTGACGCAAGTGAAATAGTATTTGAACAAGATGTGTAACATCGATGAGCCGTTGAAAGCGATGAATCAACAGCAAGTGAAGGACTCGTGATTACTATGTTTGACTGAATGGATTAAGTGGCACCTATTTTTCCTAGCCTGTTGCTTCAGGTTTCGTCATACACAGGGATGACACCAACGCCTCACCTGTTGGGAACTAATTTAGGATCTAGGAGGTGACTGCTCACCCCTTACACATTACCAAATCCACTGTCTTGATTGCTTCACCTGTGATCTTCAGTTGAGCACAGACCTCGGAATCAACCAGGTATCGTCGAGACTGTAACGCCCTCATTTATAGGGGCACTGTATTTCTCTCGCAACTGGATCAGAATTGTTCAGCTGCGAGATAATGTAGTCGAGTATATATCATTACCATCATAAGTTCAAATACAAAAGTCAACTTTATTATAGGATAACGGCTTATCAGCCAGTTCTTACAGCGGGCATGCGGCCCTTGGATACAATATATTATAAAAGAACACCACAGGTATGCCTGAACGAAGAAAAATCCCAATTCCAAACCTTCGTAGTATTCTTCTACGTTGTCCTCGTAGACTTCCTCATTTTCTTGCTACATACTTTTCGTAAATATTTTTAGCAAGTATGAGTACAAATCACCGTACTTAACAAGTCACATGGGAAATTGATATTTTATTACATGCAGAGATTTCTAATAGATGGGAGTATAATGGTTTTATTATTTTACGTGAATGCAAGTTTAGTTGCAAACATTTCAAACATAAAATCACAACCCTTTTAAGGAAATTGGAGTTTTAACAACTTAATTACCTCCTTAACCAATTCCCAACCTACTTATACTTTGTTGTTGGATTGACCCATTAAATATAGCTTCATTTACCGAAAGCACGGTGTATTCGAATACTATTAATCATGACTCTGCAAAACTGCCTAGCTTTACCCATAAGATCTCTTAACTCTCATGACCTAGTTAAGAAAATAAGGCATTTCACTGTCAATTCTTTATGTAGCCTCTACAAAGTAAGTGCTATTGCCCAACAAACTTGGGCGGCCCGCGGCCTCGCCCGATTCGAAGCGGATCTACTGTTGTTAAGTATGGTTTCTCCCTCCCATACCATAAAATCTCCCTCAGTCTCCCTCCACCCTTTGTAGATATTCAATCAAATTTGAGCAACTACTAAACCAGGTTTAATAAATCAACGCTTGTGGTTGAGCGATCACCATGTTCTTTACTTGGCATAATATTTTAGTCCTTATATTTTCACTGAGACAACTTCCATCGCAAACCCCTGTTTCAGTGCCCATCCTCACTCTACCCTAGGATAAAGTCATGGGACCCTTCCATCCAGTGGCCTCCCATGATGTCTACTTACCCTAGAACCACTTTTGAAATTCTACCAGCAAAGTGCCAAATCTCTTAGTAGTATAAAATAGTTGAGTTCCTAATTTACCATGATTATTTAAGTAGTATTAATAATATTACTAAGTCTTGTCAAGATAAATATAGCCATTAAATTGAACTGGACTTTTTCAAGTGGTAGGACATAACTAATATCATGTCACTCTAAATATTTATTATACATGAAATAACAATGTGTAAATAATATAACAAAAATACTGATACATAAATAATTAAAGGAATGTAGGTTCAATATGATCAAAAGCATATGACTTACCTTGCGGATCAATATATTCTACAAGTTCGTATTCTTTCGATTCTTGTGCTTGCACTTGAGCTTCTCCTTCCTAGATTGGTTGGTCTATGATGTTGTGTGCTAGCGTAAAGCAAAAGAAACAATTCAATTACATGCTCGAAGGATTGAGCTAGGAATAAAGAAAGAAAATAAATAAGAAAAATCTAGAAAAATCAAATAAAATAGGCTTAGGGATTATAGAAGTCTGGTATGAAAAAATGGAGCTGAGAAATGGATAGACGGGCTTGAAACGATATATATATATATATATATATATATATATATATATATATATATATATATATATATATATATATATATATATATATATATATATATATATATATATATATATATATAGGAAAATTACGTAAGGCACCATGGTGCCTAGGCACCCACATCCGATACACGTGTATGATTGATAATTTTTTTGAGTTTGGGTATGAAAATGTTTTATACCCTTAATATATTTATGGTAAGTAAGTTTTGAACTCAGTTCAAACTAGTTTGAACTACTTTTGAATTCAATGCGACTATAGTGAGTATATACCATAAAAATAGTTCAAACTAATTAAACTGAAGTTGAATTTAATTTTTTTCAGAGTTTGACATCTCAAATATACTTTTTTATGGGTATATGAAGATAGCCACATCAAACGTTGCGAATCTCAAAACAAATCAACGGGTATTGATATGGGTGCCTAGGCACCATGGTGCATGAAACACTCGTCCTATATATATATATATATATATATATATATATATATATAGAGAGAGAGAGAGAGAGAGGAAAAATACATTTTACTCCCGAGTGTAATTACACCTACCTCTAATATACCACCTAAATAAATTTGAAATATTCCTTTATCACTTTAGGTATATTCATATACTAATTATAAGATATTGTAATGTGAACCACACGAAAAAAATTGCAAGGGAGTCCATAGTTTTTAGCGTATTTTATAAATACCTTTATATACGTACATAAAAAGGAGTATGTTGAAAAAAATGTACATATCACCTCTGAAAAAGTGTTCATACCACCTATATAGTCTTAAATACTCGTATACTACATGTACATACTCCTCGTTACGCGAGATACTCCCTACGTTGTGAGATACGACATAGGGTGTAATTATACCTGGGAGTAGAAAAGAGGCTTTTATATATATATATATATATATATATATATATATATATATATATATATATATATATATATATATATATATATATATATATATATGTGTGTGTGTGTGTGTGTGTGTGTGTGTGTGTGTGTGTGTGTGTGTGTATGCAATTTAGGGTTACGTGAGCGATGAATGAGTTAGCATCGCTCATCGTGGGTTTTACTATTCATAGTGGGTTTAGTCTTTATCGGGTTGTCGCTGCATACTCAGAGAATATAGGAGTTTCAAGTACGACTACAAAGTCGGGTAGATGGTCGAGATTCGACTTTGAGTGTGAAGTTAATGGAGATCGGACGATGTACGAGTAGCTTAAAAGCATCGGACGACGTTTAAGCGTCTTAAGAGCATCGTACGGCGTTCGAGCGGCTTAAGAGCATCGGACAACATTCGAGCGGTGTTGCTCAGAACTCGAAATGGTATGGCCGAAGTTTGTTTCGATTACAAGGCGGTCGAAGATTTCAAGCAGTGGAACGATCGGAGATTTTAAGCGGTGGAGCGGTCGGAGATTTCAAGTGGTGGAGCGGTCGGAGACTTCGTGGTCGAAATAACAATTGGTGACCATGGATAGATTCCTGGGACCACGAGGATACCATTTTTGCGCTCGGGAGTGGCTAGAAGTTAGGCGAGCGTTGACTGTGAGGTCTTCTCTTCTCGAGACTTTTAAATCGCACAAGGGTTAACGGTGGGTTAAGAGGACAATAACATCTGTGATAGAGCATCTCTAGGAGTAGGGGGAGCTTAGGGGTGCGGTGGTTTGAGTCGGGGATGACTGAGCCGAGCTGTCCACGGTAACCTCCTATGGCCGAGCGGTGGCACTAGCCGCCAGCGCAGAAGGGAAATCGGGAAGCTGGGGGCTTGCTTCAGAAGTGTTACTAAGGGCATGAAGAAGCTGCAAGCAAAAGCAATTGAAATGAAAAGGACTGAATAGTAAGAACTGAAGATTTGCTTACTTTGGGGGTCTTCCGATGATCGTCGGCGATGCTCCGATCGAGGGCTCAATTGGGGGTGTGTGGTTCACCTTGGGCACCGATGCTTTTAAATGGAGGGACTTAGGGGTTTAAATAGGGCGATGAAGGCGGTTCGGCACAGGAGTAGGGCTAGGTCGGGAAGGTGCGGGAGGGCGCGGCACAACTGGTAGAGGGGAGGTACAGGCTGCCTTGGGTGTGGCATTGCAGTGGTCAAAAGTGCTCAGGTTGGCTATGAGAGATATGTACAGTGAGAGTGCAGAGAGGGCGGCAAGGCGGTGGGGAGTGAGGCGGCGACGGTGCTTTGTCCATGTAAGTGTTGCAGCATTTATGAGGAGTGTATCGTGGCTTCTCCTGGCGGTAGTGAGCTCAAGAGTGCAAGATTTTTGCACGTGTACGGTTGTCGGCTGTGAGAGAGCAGAGGAGGCGGGAAAAAGCAGAGGCAACAACGATCTTTGCTGTTTGCTCTGACGCGCAGCCAGGGTAATTAAGAGGGGGTCAGGGTAGGAAGGGCGAGGCATTATGGTCTCTGACCGATTTGCTGTGGTGTGGCAGTGGCGGGAAGGGACAGGAAGGTGCGTCGGTGAAAAGATCTAGACGGCGGCGATATTTTCGGATAGTAACAGTGCGTGCGCGCAGAAGAACGGAGAGCATGGCTTGGTAGAAGATTCACGACGTAAATGGCTAAGATGGGTGATGGATTAGGCTAGGGTTCACAAGAAATCAAAGTTAAACAAAAAAAATCAAATCCTTTTTACATTTTGATTTTGTTTCAGAGACGCAGACTGTTTCCCGGGATCCGGCTGCTCTGACTTGCAAGAGGTAAGTCAGAGAACCACAGCAGCAAACAGCGACGCATCGCGAGAGAAGAGCCGTGCATCACTGTAGCAAAAACACTGTTCCACACGTGATGTTTCTGCTGTAGCGGCCGATCCTCACCGGTCTTTTTCGATCCAACGGCTGAGAATCGTCCCTAAGTCACAGCACTGTGCTACTCTAAACTTTGCCTCTCGCAAGTCAAGAGGATCCTGAGCCTGATCTGGCAAACCGACGGGGACAAGCTAGCAATTAGCCAAGAAACAAGTACAGCAACGACAGCCACATTTCACGAGATGGGATGCTGCCTGTGCTTCTCCCCCGGCCGTTGCACACCGAACCAAACCGCGCGCGACGCCACCTAGCGCTTCCCCCTGATCTGTCGTCTTCAAGCTCGGACGGACGACGACCGAAAGGAATCAAACGCAACGGCGCCATGTGCATGAGAGCGAGCCCCACCGGGCGTTCATCATTGGGGAACACTTTGGCAAGGGAGCACGTGGCGTGCGGTCCACTCCCCTCGCTTTGCGTTGGCTCCCCGGGTATTCAAATCAAAGTTCAAATTTGTTGAAACCAATCTCGCTGGAAAGGTTGTGGGAACAAGCAAACCAGCTAGATCTTTGGCATCGAATTCTTGGCACACAGGTTCGTATATATACATGAAACACTCGTGCGTCTCAACTCATCGATCAGGCAGCAGTGCTGTGTAAAATTCAGTCAAACAAGTACTCTGAAGAATAGGAACCTCTCGCACGAGAACAGGCAGCTAATAACAATGCCAATGTATGCTCGCAAAACGCGAATGCCATTGCTTGCAGCAGGCTGGAAGCAGTCGCCACCTGTTTTTGAAGGATAAATGGACAGGAGGAGCGATGCATGCAGATGCAGCAGGCCCTACCAGCCGTTGATCGTGAGCTGTCCCGGGGGAGGCAGGCTGTACATGTAGGGCCCCAACTCCTTTGTTCTTCGGCTATAAGGCGCGCGCTTCGACTCTGCTTCACTCCGGCCTCACCTCACACGCTCCTCGCACACGCCACCTCTCCAGCTCTCGCTTTCCACCAGCTACGATACTGCGTTTGCAACATTTCTCGTAGGATCATGGCCTCCAAGATCTTCCGCGCCGTCGTCATCGCGGCCGTCGCCGTGTCTTCCCTCGTCGGGGTTGCGCTGGCTGCCGACGGGCCCGCGCCGAGCCCGACGTCCGGAGCAACCGCTGTCTCGTCCTCGCTCGTCGCCGCCGTCCTCTGCCCCGCCGTGGCGCTTCTCTTCGGCAGCCTGCGCCACTGAGTTGGTTGAGGTCGCACCGCGCGCGTGTCCCGGAGGCTCGCTCCATGACGGATTTTTATGGCCAAGATCGTGCTGTCCTTGCATGATCACTTGCTTAATGTGCCTTCTTTACCTCCTCTTTCGTACGTGTACTCAGCGCCTTTCTTCTTCTTCTGTTAGTATGGTTGTGTTCTTCTCCTTTCTTGTGCTACCCATGTATTTGTATTGATTCGGATAATTTAATATCAGCATTCGCTCCATTAATTATTTGATCTGTTTTTGTCCCACCGTGAAATTGATCTTTGCAGTTTCACTTGTTTGATTTTTATTTACGCTTCATGCATCATTCAATTACTTGGTATGAATCATGGATTATATGAACACCCTGCGAATTCTAGCCAACCCCACCCCCCCCCCCCCCCCAACACACCCACCCACCTCTTCACCTTGTGTATATCTTGCTTCAGTTGCTTGGGACCGCGGGATAGAGATCACTTTGTTAACGTTTGTGCCTCACCACAGCACAGAATGGCGGGGCGCTCAATTTGGCGATAACTTAAAGTTTTTTATTGTATCTAACTTATTTTTTTATTATAATTGATAGTAGTTTATTTGATATAATTAAATTAAGAAATAAAAATAAAAAATAGATTAGCACATCATCAACAATACAAAGGAATACAGGAAAAAAATCCAAAAAACTAGAAAATACGAAATTAAGAAATAGTGAATTAAAAGACAGAAACTGAAGCTGTGCATATCACGTATAATAAAACAAAAGAAAGGTAGTATTAATCTCGGTAGTTTTGCGCTTCTGTTGTTAGTGTATGAAAAATTGTTTTCTCATTTTGTTATTTTTTTTATCATTTATGTCTAATGTCACTGTCTTTTGAAAACAATAATTAAGAAAAGAACGGATTTTATTTTTTATTTGAAAATTTTAGTGGTTGCTAGTAATACAATACGAGTCTCTGTTTGGCCGAATGTCAGGGTTAACTGTTTAAGTAACACCAGCACGTTTTTAGGGCTGTCCTTTCCAGACTTGCAATCAAGAAAAAGATTATTGATTGATTTCTTAAAAAAAACGATTGTTGAGCGGTATGAATATTCTGGTCCATCGGAAATCCTCCCATTTTTCCAACGGGAATTGCTGTGCTCCAGACGTCGGAAGCAAAAAAAAGTAGTATCGGACGCTTTCCAACTACACAGTCCCCTTCATCCGTTCCTCCCATTATCTGTTGATAATTTCTGACCAACGACCACCAACCTCTTCCTCATTTATTTTTTTTTCTCATTTCCACCGACTACAGTAAATAAATCTCTCTCCTCTATTGCTCCGACGAGCTCCACGGCTCCTTCCCCACCCTCTCTTGCCTTATCCTCCACCTGCTATCCAGCCATCTCTCTCCATCACACTCACATATCATCGACCTCCTATGAATTCCGACCACGGCTTACCTCCTGTGAGTTGCCTGGCGAGCGCCGCCTTATTATGCTATACGTCCAACACCGTGGTTGTCTGTTGCAACGCGCGAAACCCCAACGTGAACACCAGCGAAAAGCGCTGTTGCGGCTGGGACGCGCTTGGTAGTGGAGCGAGTATGTCAGCAACTATTGGCCCCTAACGTCCGTTGGTATACTTGTTGCAAGTATCTTCTGTATTTGTTGCAACACCTTTATCAAATTGTTGTATAAGGTGTTTGTTTTATTGCAGAGTGTTTTCGCAAATATTGTGTCCATAGAAATTTTATTGTAGTTGGGTTGTGAATTTATTGCACAAAAATTTTTCTCTTGCAGTGAGTTTGCTAAGAGGTATTTATTGCAACTGTATTTTCATTTGTTGCATGAAGGTAAATTGTTGTTATAGTAGGATGTTTATTTGTTGCACCGAGGAATCCTTGTTTGTTGCATCAATGTTTTGTGGCTTATTTGATTGCACAGTTTCTATAAAAAATATTACAAACACCATTGTTTATTGTTACATCTATATTTTTAGAATGTTGCAATCTTGTAACTTCTTTTTCAAATTAGATTTAATCATTTTGGGATTTCTACACCACTTTTCAAATATATCATAGTCTTACACTATGTGAGATGCCCTTTATTACTCAAGGTTTTGTTGAATCTGCCGATGAAATAAGAATTTTTAAATGCTTTTCGATGTTACCACTTATACTTTGTAATGTTGCATATGTAAGTAAAAAGAGAAGTGTTTTTATATTTTTCTTTTTAACAAGAGTAACATTAACCTCAAAGTATATAAAGAGATAAATAATACCTATATGCCATTCATCGTTATTTAAAAAATACGCAAATTATTATTGAGAAAAATATAAAAACACCTTTCGTGAAAAAATTATTATAGATACTATATAGAATTGTTACACCAATCTTCTGGATCGTATCATGAGAATGCTTCCACCGTAAGTCCGGACCTTAGCAAAACCTTTCTCCAACTCATTCCTGCAATACACTGCACATGAGCGAATGATTGCCTCCCCTTTTTCTTCGCACAACATTTTCTGCGTTCAATTTGATCAGGTCTACACCACGCGCATTGGACAGCATAATCAGTCGCTACATTCCTAGTACGAATTTCCTACGTTTTTATCTGGATCCCAAACAGAATCCCGACAAGAGTACTCGAAGACGACAAGCGCCGACGGTAACATGCCATGTTGAGCTCGTCGAGCCGCCGTGCGCGCGCGCGCGCGCACGACGCCCTGCTGAGCAGAGGTCGCGACGCGACTCTCATGCTGCAACAGAACCTACAGCTCCTCGTGCGAGTCCCCGCGGTGGCTCTGCAGGTACGTCATGGCGAGGCCGGCGTGCATCGCCGCGCCGTACGGGAGCGCGCCGTCGTCGACGAGGAAGTGCGGCGAGTGCGCATCGTGAACCGACCCGGTCGCCTCGTTCCGTATCCCGACGAAGTAGAAGTGGGAGGCCGGCACGGCCTCGGAGAATGCGGCGAAGTCCTCGCTCCCCATGCACGGCTCCATCGCGCCACGGACGCCGCCGGGGCCGAGCGTCTCCCCGGCGACGGCCTCGAAGTGCGCGTGCAGCGCAGCGCTGTTGATGGTCGGAGGCAGGAGCGGGTTCCCGCCGGCGTGCAAGTCCACCGCTGCGCCGCACTGGTGCACCGCCGACTGCGTCACGATCACCTCCTCAATCCGCCGCTTCAGCCGCATGAACCCCTCGCTGGAGAAGCACCTGAACGTGCCGCCGATCGTGACGGAGTCCGGGATCACGTTGAACGCGCTGCCACCTTGGAACCTCGTCACCGTCACCACCTGCAACCATTAAAAAAATGTACGTCCCAGTGATGCCATTGCCATGAGGAGGAAAGCAAGAAAAGAAAGATTACATTGTCGCGTCCGTACGTACCTGGGCGTCTAGCGGGTCGGCCTCCCGGGAGACGAGGCTCTGGAGGCTGAGGACGACGCTGGACGCGGCGACGACGGGGTCGACGCTGCTGTGGGGGATGGCGGCGTGGCCGCCCTTCCCGGTGATCACCGCCTCGAAGAAGCCGCAGCCGGCCAGCAGCGGGCCGGCCCTCGACCCCACCACGCCGGTGGGGAGCATCACGGTGACGTGGAACCCGAAGATCGCCTCGACGTTTTCCACGGCGCCGGCCTCCACCATCTTCTTGGCCCCGCTGCCGACCTCCTCGCCCGGCTGGAAAAGAAGGATAACCGTCCCCTGCAACCAAAAAAAACAGAGCTTTGCTTACCATATTTACCATATGAACAGACCACAGCGGACAAGAACCCTTCACACACACATTGCTGTGTTTTGCACTGAAAAGCGGAATTGTTTCATGAGAGAATATGTTCATCTGCTTTTGAAGTTGAACCAAAATGGTATTGTGTCTGTGTGTAGGACACTACATTGCGTCATGCTAGATATAGCATGACAGGTATTAGGGCCATACATAGGTTATATCAAACACGGTATCAATTTGTAACAACCGACTCTGGTTAGGTTATCTCTATATGGACTCGTTTTTCTCGTCCTATATATATACTCTAGTGGCCCATAGAAAAAGCAAAATCTCTATTATAATCTTCTCTTATTATAGTGATTTATTTTTTGTGTGTCGATATAATCTCATTCTTTGTAATTATTGAAAAGCGAGATGATCAATTTTTATCCTGGCTCATTCATATATATACACAAAACCTAGGGATATGAAGGAGAATGTAGACTCACTATTTTCTTCACTAGTTCTCTCACATAAGTGGTGTTCTCCACCCTCTTTTTTTTTGTCTCTGCGGAGAAATAGTAGTAACTACTAATTACTGCTTTGACTTAGGGCATCTGTAGTGTATGAAAATAGAGGGTCTTAAGCCATCTTAAGGTCAACCTTATACATTACAGGGGTGACCTTAAGCAGGCTATAAGCAAAAAAGGCTTAAGGCTGGTCCTCAAGCTAAAGACCTGACCACAAGCATTAAAATATAATTTTTCTTTATCTGCCAAGTGGGATCGTCTTAAGACCCTTTGGGTTATATACACTATAGAGTCAACCTTAAGGTTTAGATAGGACCCACCTTAAGACCCTTTGGATTATATACACTACTGCTTTGACTTATACCACAACAAAAATGACATGCAAATCTTTTAAAAGAATAATTAGTACCACTTACTAAGGTACTTAACACTGTTCCATCAGAAGAGAGAAACCCTTCAAATCGAAAGTCAAATTAAGCTTGCAGGCAAACGTCCATCGCTGAAGAAAAAACAAGAACACTGTCCTAGATCCCAATTGCCCGAGATAACACACCTCCAAGAGAGTTCTGGTTTGCTGCGGCTTCATCCATCCAGAGGCACGACTTCATCGGCAAACATTGGACTCCGTGGGACACTGGAAAGGTCGACAGAGACGCCTGTCGTGTCCCATCGAAAATCTTATCATTTGATGCGCTCGTCGTACTAGTATACAGGGATCTGCGTCAAACTATGCGACACGTGTGTGCTCCGTCAAAGAGCTGCCCATTTTAATTCATTTTTTTTCCTTTTACTTCGCCATAGGAAATAAAAAAAGGTCGTGTCTCCCCAATTAACACTGCCCGAGAAGACAAGCAAACCTTAACGCTAGATCACCTTTTTGATTGAAAAAAATAAAATAAAAGAACGAGGGGTCTTAAGAGGAATCTCGCTTCAACTGGAACACTTAAGATTTGAAGAATCTGCCGGGGAAGAAGACACCGCAACAAACGAATGCTGATGCTAACTGTTCCCAAACACGAAACCGTGCATAAATAATTGCGCGAATCAGGTGCAACCAAACCACACACCACTTAAGAATCTCAAACCAGGCAGCTAAGAAATCAGGCTAAAAATGTTCAGAGTTGACGTGCACACAGCACAGTGGACACGCTGTGTGATTCTGTGAAGGATGCGCGGGGGGACAGTGCAACAGTGAGGAGCAGCAGCAGTAGTAACCTGGAGTTTGTGGCGGCGCTCATGGAGGATCCTGGCCGCGCCGAGCAGCATTGCGGTGTGCGCGTCGTGGCCGCAGGCGTGCATCTTCCTGGGCACCTTGCTCCTGTGCTCCCACTCCACTTCCTCCTGACAAAATTTTGTGACCACGCGATCATCAAATAAACGGGGCGGTTTTAATCAGAGAATGCAGCTTCAGAGCAATATGCGGAGTACTTCAGAGTTTCAAAATCTTGTTTTGGTGTATTAAGGCTTTACCACCAGTACGTTTGTTGTTCAAAATGAGTCTCGAATTGTCTTATGTTACCCTGCATAACAACACGGTTTACAATAGAAAAAGGCGCTCCCAGCTCAATACAAGCCCACTGAGAAATTCGAAAACTGTGCACGAATTGCGCAAAAGCATGAAACCAACTTAGATATTAACAATTGGTTATAGATATATATGGTGGTGATTAACTCGACTTCGGCTTCTGGCTTATTTTGCACTATTCATAAATTTCGTCTTTTTCTGAACTTTTGACTTTTTGTTGAACTTTTTTGCCGGTTCTTTTTTTCCCGTATTTATTTGTATTATACGTAATGGGCTAACATATTTTTTATATTTTAAAATTTTTTTAAATTTAATTATGCTAAATAAGCCTCTGTCAGCTACAATGCGTTTTTCAGCCAGCTACAATGTTTTCAGCCATGAGCTTTTCAGCCGAACCGATCACCACCATATTTGCGTTTATACTTAAAAAAAGCAGGCTATGCATAGTTCAATTTCTAATTTTCAATAGCAGTACTGTAGCATACTAAGCCTAGTGCTGTTCATCTTTTCCTTTTCTTTTCTTTTCTTTTCTTTTCTTTTCTTTCTTTGAGAAAAAACCAGTGCCATTCTAGCATTCTGAAACTTTGGCTCGTTGGCTTTCAGCAGTTCAAATGGAAACGCACTCCGCTAGGCATCTGAATTTACCATCCAATTTACTGTGATTATTTGGATTTCGACGGAAAATCATGTCACAGAAACTCTGCTGTTACCCCAACTCCAAAACACTTAACAAAAAAAAACAAGAAAACCAACATGCGCGTATCAAAATCCAGTAGTAGCCTTGGCAGCTTGCACGCGCGCGTTACCTGCAGCGGGAGCGCGTCCATGTCGGCGCGCAGCGCGACGAACGGCGGGCGCCCGGTGCCGACAGCCGCGACGACGCCGGTGCCGGCGACCGGGTACTCGTACCCCACGCCCATGCCGTCGAGCTCCCTCCTCACCAGCCTGCTCGTCTCGTGCTCCTCGAACGCCAGCTCGGGCCGCTCGTGGATAGCCCTCCTGACTCCGGCCATCCACGCCGCGAACTCCGGCCCCTTCGCCCGCCGGAGCACGTCGGCGCCCCCCTCCGCCGTGGCGTCACGGCACCACATCGCGATGACGACGAGCAGGGCGCGGGCGAGGAGGCCTGCGCTCCTCGGCGGCGGCGGCGGCTCGGGCGCGGCCATGGTGGTTGCACGCACGCATGCGCGCGCGCTTGCGCGCGCTGTTTCGATCGATCGAGGACGGACAAAGAACCGTAGGAAACGGGCTTGTGGTGGAGGCGGTGGCCGCGCGTACGCGACGTCTCGTCCTTTATGTATGGCCCTGTTTCTTCCTCCTCCCCCTCCACAGCCGTGGCCCGTGGGGCGGACGTTGCCGCGGGGGCGCACGTGGCCAACGTGCCTGAGGGCGACGTGCTGCGCGCGCCGGGGAATTAGCACACGTGCGAGGAAAAGGCAGGCGCGAGCCGTGGAGCGGACGGGCTACGAACCATGGAAAAAATCCAACGGCGCGGGCGCCTTTGGATCAGCCTCTAGATCGGTTGAACGATGCAGATTCCGTGTAGTAGGTGACTGGGCTCTTGTCGTCATCTTCTTCTCGCCATTCGGAGCCAAGGCGAGTGGATCAGATCGAAGAGCGTCACGCACGCTAGGCGACGCAGAATGAAATCCTAATAAACCTACAGAGATAAGTCAGGATAACATGTAAAACCGATACATGTGGTGTGGTTGGAGTCGTCATCGAGGAGGAAAGCACGATGTCTTACCAGTTGGACTAGCGGCGATTGCCCGTCGTCGAAACATATGTCGTGGGCTCACTGGTAGTCTAGTTCAAATCGGACCCGGCGCCACGCGTGGAATTACCAGGATCTGCCCGTTCAAATCTGCATGTGATCTAATGACACCGTGATGCGGCCCTAAGTATTAGTGTTGTTGTAGAAAATACGGTATAAGTGTGTGTATATATATATATTTGTATTTAATTCTAGCATAATTAAGTATTATTAAAATACATTTTCAGCAGAATATAAATAACATAAATTGCATATCTTTACTATTATAAAAGTGTGAGTTGGTGGTTGGTCCATTCTCCCTCCTCTCCTCTCAGCCATCTGATTTGATCTGGACCATTCGTCTCTCTCCTCCTTTCTCTCAGGATACAACAGCCCACCCCCTCCACTTTCCCTATCTCCTCGTGCATTCTGACCACCCTTCTATCTCTGTTGTTTGCTCTCCAATGTTTGATGTGTGAAGTTGGCCAAGTAGTAAGTTTCGTTTCACCATTTTTATGACTTCGTTGCAACGCACTGGTCTTTAATTAGTAAACATGTAATTCTATCATGTCATTTATATAAGAACATATACTCATCATATGAACCAAAATTACTGCTGAACTAATCATGTAAAGCATTTTCATGAATAGGGAATAAATTAAAACTAGTATAAAGCACAGTTTTTAATTATTGATTAGTGCTCTCAGATGTAGGGTTACACAAAATTCAATCTTGGCCGTCCCGCTACTTTGTTGTTACTCTTCTTTAATGATCAGACAACTAGTAACTAGGATTTGAGCTCTATTCTGTGCTCATACTGTCAGACAAAATAAATAGCAATCTCAATTTTCAGAATAACAAGTGTTCACCAACAATGTATGATCAATCAATGTTCAAACCGACACTGATATACACTATCAACTGAAGAATATCGGAGAGAAATAATTTCCACTGAATCGAACTGAACAAGAATAAAACTACTATATAACAATTAATCACAATGCTGGTAAACATATCTGACCAACCGAAATAAGCAATTTAAAGAGTGACGACCAGATAGCAGTAGACACCAATGTCAAGCAACGTGGGGGGCCACAACCGCCTGGAGTCAAGCAAGCCTTGCGTGTAAAGAAAGAAATGAGGGCGTCTAGCTATTCAATTCAGATCCAAGTGCTTTCCGTGTGAAGAATCCGAGTGGGATTCCATCTAGTTGCCATGATAAACAAGAATAAGAACTACGAGTCGGAAGCAAGGAACAAGCCAAGAGCGCGTGATGTCGAGTTGGGAAGGAAAGGAAAGGAAAGCCAGGAAGTTGAGTTTGAACCGGGCATGAGCTTCTATGTTGGAAGACTCCAAGTTCCTTTGGATTAGGATCCAAACCGAGTGGTATGCATATTGCCATAAGTTGAGATTAGTTTCCGTAAGTTCGGTTTGTTTTCTTTCTATTGAGCCCGAGTTGTAAACTTCATGTGACTACACGTGATTTGTTCAAGTGAAATTAGGAGTTCGAGTTGTATCCATCGTTTTCATTATGAGTTGCTCCGAATTCACGAAGGAAACAATGTTTGCGTTGTATAGGAGTCGGCTTAGCCATGGTGAGAGTGCATAAATAATAGGGCCGAGCCCTTTGTAACAGAGGGGGTCAGGTTATCTTTTTTACATTTGAGTAATAAGCAGAAAATCACCATAATGATTGCTGGCGGCCAACATGCATGAGCTATCGAGATTTTCCCGTTTAGGGTTTGCAATTGTGATGCAGATTGGGAACTAAAGTTTCTGAGTTGTTTTATACAATCTACAAGATTCAACCTGCTCATTCGTGACATATCTTTGCTCACGGTTTGGGTGGGCCAGATTGATTGCTTCTACGGTGTTCTCGCTGATTGAGGGTGCAATTCAGCCAGGAAGGAAGCGTATAGTTACTGGTCGTTCAGGGTTTTGTACTTCAATCGAACCTCTATTTTCTCAATTGGTGGCTGCGCACTAGTAAAAGATGAAAAGACCGACGCTACTGAACCATACTATGAAAACCGGGCCAACCTTGGGCATCAAGAGGAGGTTGATCCATATCACACGTTTTTCTTTCTTATCGTTGTCCTGTTTTGCAGTCTCTCTAGACTTTGTCAAATCAACTTGAAACGGTGAACCTTCATAGGCAGCTATCATGCAACTAGTTCCGGGTAAACTCGTCCGCATAACGAAGCTGACACGCTCTGATTAATGCCAATCCGGACTTAAAAGGCTCCATCAGAAACCCGCATCTATCTCCCCTCAAAAAATGCAGATATCTTTTCCTAAAAAATCACAGCACACCAATTACAGATAAGACCGTATCAGTATATATCACAACACTGTTTCATCTGCTCCGAGTACATCAGGAAACATCAATCACAGTACAACAATTACAGATTAGACAATACATTTACTCGTCAGCTGCACTATGCAGGCAGGCAGCAGGCCGCAGCGTGGATCGCTGTACGCAGGCGTCCTCTTCGCCTCGTTCTCACGCATGAAAACTTAGGATTTGTAAGCTATAAACATGTTCTTTTTTACTATAACTTATAATTTATAGTTGTGGTTTATAATTTTTAGACTATTTGTGAGAAAAAATACGAAATAACAAAAACTTACATGCTGTTTTGGCCGATATAAGTGAAGTCACTACAGTGTGTACTATAATCAACTTATAGATCTCATTGTAAAAAGTCACTTCATTTAAAACCTAACTATTATAAAAGAAATATTAAAAAGCAGTTTTTAAAAACTAAAAAGAACATATGCGTAGCATCCTGGCTTTGGCGTCGGCCTCAATAATTCACGAGCGTTTTCGCGCACTGCCAGTTCTCGCTGCGCAGGGGCGTACCCCGGCCTGCGCGCGGCTACAGGCGCATCAAATCCTCCGCGTCGCATTGCGGCGACACGCGCATCAGGCGTTCAGGCATATTAATTCAGCTGCATTGGTGTGGACATGGCACTGCAGCCTCTCCGTTCGTTGCCGACATTTCATCAGACAATTGAAGCAAGCGACGGGACAAGGCGAGCAGCCCGGTGGCCCTGGTCTTTTACGTACCACCAGCCTCGGACGAGTGAGCGTACTCCCAGTCTGTGTTTGGTGTCCTTCGCTGCTGGGTATGCATAGCGCCTTCCTTTGTAACGTTCAACCACGCTAATCCAGTCGTTTTCAGTTATTCCGAGCCACTGTCCATGTTTTGCATAGCTTTCAATCCCCTTGGGCGCTGCGATATCGTAAAAAGAATGGCAATTGTCGAGCGAATAAGGCAGTCCACGAACATACTCAAGGGTTTGTAGGATGAAATAAATATGAAATGTGAGCTAGTCCACTTACCTTTTTCGAAACCTTTTCCTCTCTGACTTCATACCTTTCAAGAGTCAAGTCACACAGCCATGTCCCCGGGCATACAAGCTGCCAAGCATGGACACATTTTAGCTTAGAAAATGGAGGCTGATGCTAGTGTGGATATGCAAATTTGACAAAGAAGCATTGATCATTGGATTTCGATAATTATGAGATAAACAGAATTCCTGTTTTTATTTTCTTTTGAATCAACCAATTTCCAAATTTTGAGGATGAAAGAATTTCATAACATAACGATAGATTACTTCTTTAGAAGATATGAACATAAATTAAGTTCGCCATAATTGGCATTATAGATACGCAACAACAAGATGAAGAAGCAAGTACAAGACAAAGTGTAATTTCTCCATAAAAGAGCAACTAGGCTGTCCAATGGATAAAGTAAACACTAGGCAACGGATATTTATAGAATTGCAGTAAAGAGTCAGAACTCAAACTACTCAAGTTGGGCTCGCAGTGCAGAAGCCAGACATCACGGGCAGGCTATGAAACTCTCGCCTCTCATTGCACAACTAATGCAGAAGCTCCGTGTAACTGCCAACTGTTGTGATGGCAAATACCATTATGTGCTAGTCATAATGAGCTCAATCTTGCACTAGCGCACTATAATCCAGCCATTGCTCATCTGTCATCAGTTCACAGTGACATGCTTTACCAATGTAATATGACTGAACCTACATTATTGACCTTTACCAATTGTCATCTCTGGACTGGCAAGTGGCAAATATAAGGAATGCTAATGAACAGTGTGGCATATATTTGATACAGGCAGAAGAATGCTATGGTCCGAAGGACTTATCTTGACAAGCAACTTCAGTAAATAAAGGGCGCACCCAATGAATCTTGCCAGTTCATTTGCACGTATCCTTTTGTCAAGAAGCAAGACAGGAGTCTACACAGAAATAAAGGTGGCCCTGGGACCATGTAACCTCATGTCTTGTATCTATTCAAGAAGAATACACTAATCAAATTAATTTAGCCTGCCAATGAGATTAATGATATTCCAGATTTGTTAACCAAGCCATAGTTTTGAATCCATGATTACTGCTTGCTGTGTGTCAAATGCACAGATTTGATAACTGTATCAAGGAAGAAATAAACTTACTCTACACCAAATACTTTTTGTGGTAACTGGTGCCGCCAATTACTACAAAAAGTAGGGCATTAGGTGCAATAATGATTAATGTGAAAAGTGTCTACATACTACAATTTACTTGAACAATTAACGGAACTGAAAGAAGGTTAAGGAGGGTGAGGACAATGAGGGGGGAAGGTGGGAAGCATACGTTGATGGTCTTCTGGATGACCTTGGCTCTCTTCTTAGGCCTATGAGGCAGTCTTGAACCTTTGAACACCAAGAAGTCCTCCTCCTTCTCCTTGTTTGTCAGTGCAACTGCAAACTTCGGCCACACAGACCCCTCACTCCCTGAAGATGAGCCCTTCTTGTTGTCCGGAGAGGCTGGTAAATTTCCATCGTTGCTTTTGTTACCACCCCTCACTGGACGCTCCCTGTCTGGCGATGCCATCATGTGGATCACATTGTTCTGCTGCTGTGCTGATGATCTCATGGCTCCTGTCTCCTCTGAATTCCTGCTAATTTTGTACCACACAAAGGTCAAAACAAAAGGAACAGAAATGATATCTTTGCTACCAATAGAAGACAATAAAAAGTGATCATCTCAACATGGAAAATTGGTTTCGTATGCTAATGTTATACAGTTGCGAGTTTGGTTAGATGGTGGTTAAGCAGACAGACTAGATTCAGTTTACAGGATGAAAAGAATCTATTATGAAGTATCACTCACACAGTGACACATTGTCCTCGTAGAAAAATGTCAGACTGATTCAATTTTCCCAACAAACACCACTAAATCACACTATAACAAAGGCCGAACAACATGGAGAACAAAAAAGAAGGGGCGCGTGCGCGTCCATACCAAATTGTGCCTTTTGCCCTTCGTTATCTCAAAGAAAAAGTTGAGTGGAACTAACAACTACTGTGAGTGGCTCTTTGGTTTTCTGTAAGCAGCTTCGCATTGTCAGTGAAAAAACATGGTTTGCAATATATGCTATTCTTATTTATGCACCGATTCATTTACCATGGATATAAAGGAAAAGAACATTGAGTTGTAATGAGTAGTGACTGATTTCACCAATAGATTGGAGTGCGAGTTACTAGCTATTCTTTATCTGGAAACATTACAAACATCATAATAAAACAAAATTTCAGAAGCAGCATCTTTCTTCATTGCACCGTACTTCTTGTTTAGGGGATAAAAAGGATAAGGAATGAGGAAGCAACAAATTCAGTCATTTACCTATATCACCCTTCAATCACAACAGGAATGGATATAGAGAGGGGAGGGACAATCAATGAATGGCAACTGGCAAGTATCACCACCCACAATATAAATGGTGGTACAAAATTGAAGATAAGTGGATAAGTGTTTCCTGTTATGATTTAATATTCAGGAAAGTAATGTAGCAGTGTACTGTAGCATATGTTACTGTAGCACACGGAACTGTTTACCGTGGCGCACTGTAGCGTGCGCACTGTTCACACGAGAGTACTGTAGCACCATGTGTATTAGGTATAGTTTATTATTTAGAAATATATCTATTAAGTATTTGATATTATCTATTAGTTAGAAAAGTTATTATTAGATTGGATTGTTAGAAATAAATTTTTTATAGATTATTTATTAGAAGTCAAGTTGAGTCGTCTCTATGAAAAGGATAGCATGTATCTATTATAAAGAAAGCAAAGATGAATAAATAAATAAGTCTTTAGTCCCTAAAGTCCAACTATGGTCATTCTCTTGATCAGCTATTCTAGATCAATTCCTCACTCAATCGGTGCCCGCTTCACCTAGCG
This sequence comes from Dendrocalamus sinicus, assembly GCA_036346575.1. NCBI lineage: Eukaryota > Viridiplantae > Streptophyta > Magnoliopsida > Poales > Poaceae > Dendrocalamus > Dendrocalamus sinicus. The sequence goes on along the minus strand of CM070643.1, from coordinate 20,569,850 downwards.
TCGTTCTACTTCAAGTCGTTGTCGTTCGACCTCTCTCCAACAGATGATTACCCCTTTGTTGTGTTAGTTCACAACAATTGGTATCAGAACCACTCACCATGGCTTCCAGTGCCTCAACATCTCTCTTGGAGAAATTGAAGGTTAACTGTGAGGAGCAGAAGGTCTTCAACCGTGGCCACCACCGCAGCTCGAGGACGAGCTGCCTTATCTCGAGGGGTGTAATTTTATGGTCTAATATTCAGAAAAGGCTGTAGCAGTGTAATGTAGTGCAGGGTTATTGTAGCACACGGTACTGTCCACCATGGTGCACTGTAGCGCGTGTACTGTTCACGCAAGCACTGTAGCACTGCGTGTATTATGCATGGTTTGTTATTTAGGAGTCTATCTAATAGGTGTTTGGTATTATCTATTAGTTAGTCAAGTTATTATTGGATTAGATTATTAGAGATAAATTTCCTTATAGATTATTTCTTATAAGTCAAGTTGGGTCGTTTCTATAAAAGAGATAGCATGTATCCATTACCATTATGAAGAAAGTAAAGATGAATAAATAAATTCTTAGTCCCTAAACTCCAGCTGTGATTGTTCCCTTGACCAGTTATTATAGATCTATCCCTCCTTCAATCGGTGCGCTTTTCACCTAGCACATTTGTACTTTAAGTCGTCGCCGTCCGACCTCTCTCCGATGGATAATTACCCCTTTGTTGTGCTAGTTCACAACATTTTCCTCTCAAGCCAAAATTGTTGAATAAAGAGAAACAAACATGGCATGACTCTAGAACATAGCATGATGATAGAACATAGCATGATGAGACACTAATTACTGGACCAACCTAGCACATTAGTTGTTATTCTCAGTTGCCAGCATCAGCCATGCAATTCACAAATAATTCGAAGCACATCATGGATGTAGACAACTTAAAATTAGATACGACAGCAATGGCACAGAATGGATAATGGGCTTTTTTCCCTCACTAACGAGGATTGTTTTTCTTATCTAGAAGAAATCTCTTCATGATTGACACATCGACTTAAATTACAGTTGTGTTGCTCACTGATGTAGCTTCAGCCTGGATTGATAAACAAGATACTGGGAAAAAAGACGACGCCTAGAGCAAAATTACTTGTAGGCCTAGTTCAAATCAGGTTCTGGACTATTTCTTCTAAGAAAAGTTGAGTTGGACAAGGGACACTATCTGTAGTCAAGCTTGATGTACAAAAGCTAATTCTTTGCTCCTTGAAAGGTGAGGGGCTAACTTGTCCCCTACTTCTAGATTTTACAGATAAATTTAAAATTATTTCTAATAAATATGTGTTCAAAATATCCCTAAAAAAGAGGATAAGATCAAAACAAGAGTTGAAACTCTAGTCTCCACGCCTCCAGCCCAACCTAGTATCATTGGACCACTATTAGCCTTCTTTTGGTATAAGCTAAAGAAAGCAGAAGGATAGATGGTTAGCTATCCCAAACAAAACACTATTGTTCTGTTTTTTTAGGCTACGGCTGATGGCTACACTTTTCGAGACAGCAGAGACAAAGATATAGATTGCACATATGATTTTGGGCTCAGAAAGCTACTTAGATAAGTCACTCTGTTTGTTTTAGCTTCCGAAGAAGTCAAAACCAAAAGCCACAAAAAAGACAAAAAGAACAGATATGACAAATGCAGCCACGGCCCAAATAAGTGAATAACAATGGTCACTTGGCTAACATCTTGTTAGGCCTAGATAGGGCTTCTTCAATTTATTGAGTAATCCCTGAAATAAGCCACACCCATTTGGTCCGAACTTGAATCATAATCACATAAGCTGAAGCAGAATCCAGACCAAGCTACATCTGTTTGTTTCTAAAACATTTGACCACTCAAGGAAGAAAAGAACACGCTGCACCAAGAACATGCCCAGGTAGCCGATTTGATTTACAATGACATAGGAGAGCTTGGATTGTCCACATTCCAAACTTGTGTAACAATCTACTCTTTGTTGCAAAATAAAGTGCAAAACCAATCGCTTGCTAAGAAGGCTACAAGCTTGCTAAAACAAAGCAAGAACAGAGAGAGAGAGAGAGAGAGAGAGAAACGCAGCAGTGGACAGTGGTAAAGACCTGAGGACGCGGTGCTGCACTGCAGCGCGTCGCTGGCTGGCTGCGATCCTCTCGGCGGCGGCCGTCGCAGCCGCCTCGACGTCGCGGCGGTGCACCTTGACGCAGCGCAGCCGCTTCCGATTGCCCCATTGAAGCAGCGGGTCCCTCCCCGCCGCAGTGCCGCCGTTGCCGCGCGTGTGGTAGTGGTTGCTCGCCTCCCTCTCCATAGCCTGATGAGCGCCGCAGGTGAGTTGGCCCTGCCGTGTCACGCATAACCAAAGCCATTACTTGGTGAAGGCAGGACAAGGAGGAAGACCTCAAAATTTCCAGATAAAAAGGAATAGACCATGTCAAAAACATTGGGATATTTCAGGAAGAAAGTAAGCTCGAATTTTATGGAATTAATTAGGATAGAGAAGACGTAGATGCGAAGTAAGCTTTAGTGAATTGCCCCAAAATTCCGCTCGATGCGGCCCGTCAAAATCTCAAAGATCAGATGAGAATTCCATTAGCCAAACAAGAACTGCAGGGGGGAATGATAGGAACTACAGAATTTTTCTACTTCGATGGGGGCAATCAGAGAGGTCAAATTTGCAAATTGTAGGGTTTTTAAGGCAGAAAGGATCTGGGCTGTTTGTTTTCGTTGTTAAATTGATGTGAATTCCGGGAAAAGTTAGCGAATCAAACCCGATTAAAAATGGAAACCCTCGTCACAATTCAGCTCAAATTAACTCATCCAAATACCAGTTGAAGAAAGAAAGGTAAAGAAATATGAGAAATTTGCAACGGGAGAAGATCAGCCAAACATCCTAATTAGCCTTAGAACTGAAGGGGAAAACCAAACAAATCAAATGGAATTTATGACTCGTCCAAAAAAAATCAGAAGAAGGGAGAGGAAAGCAGGAGACTTTGAGACGAGGAAAAAAAAAGAATCGCGAGTAAGGAGCAGAAGGAGAATTTAGTATACAATTTTGGTAACTGAGATTGAGCAGAAAGCGAGATCGAATCGAGCAATTGGAAAGCGCACAATTCAAGAAACCTGATGAAACAGGGTAAGCGTGGACAAGAAGTGATGAGGAAGAAACGAACGTACGAGGCCGTCGACGTGGTCGAGATCAACAGGACGAGCAATCTCTGGACAAATTACACGTTCCAGCCACTCCAATTCACTCTTCTTCTGAAGAACAGCGTGTGACTAACAGATGAGCAGGTGGAGCCTTCTTCGTATTGCTATGACTGTGAGCAGCAAGAACTTGGGATTTGTTTTACGTCTGTTGCTCTAGTTCTTCAATTCCTCTTCCCCCCTCCCTCTCCCGAAATGGAAGTGCAGGTAGGTCGTTCTATGCATGAAGCCACAGTTTGGGTGACACACGATTTACTACGAATGTGTTCGGTTGCCTGCACCAAGCCTGGCTCGTCTCTGTGGATGCAATGAACAGGTGTTTAGTTGCCTAGATGTCCGTGTGGCCTGGCGCGAGCCATACAATGAATAGATTTTTTTGGGTTATGATTTATGTTTTCTAAATTTTTTTATTTGTGAGAGAGAACGAAGAAAGAGAAAATTGCATATAATTTTAATTAATATATTTGAAATCAGTATAGTTATAATTAATTTATAGACTTCATCTTAAAATATACTATTTAAAAATTAGTTACTATAATAAAAAAATCAAAAACTAAAAACATGAAATCTAAAAATCCAAGCTAATATTCCCTCCCGAGGCAGGGCAGCCTAATCCACCTTCGCTCCCCAGTCTGGCCCGAGTGATGCAGACGCGTGGCACTACAAAGATCACGTACTGCCCACTCTCATCAGTACATTGAACGTTTATTTTTTTTTTCCAATTTATACAGTGCCGCTGAGTAAAATTTCCAAACTATTTTTTGACAATCAAATTGAAAACAAAATACAATTATAGTTTGCTAGTTTCAAACTGTCTTTATTATTATGACGTGCAAAATGCTACTACACAACAATAGAAACTACTTCTCTTAAGATCTCTTTTGCATCGTCGTAGCTTGTGCGCAATGCAAATCGTTTCTCACGCTAGTGACAAGAGGTAATAGGTCCTAAAGAAAAGGAATATCTAGGGATGAAAATCGTCCTTTGATGATCTTAGATGAGACATTCAGACTACATTATTTGCACGACATCTCAAGCTAAAAAATTATTTTTGTGGTTCAGTGCAGCGATGATGAAGTTAGAAAATCTTTAATAAATGTACACATATCGGTGGCGCCCATCGGCACCACCACCCATAGCCCATGCCGGTCTCCTAGCACCATCCCCTGCCCCCTCGCCGTGCCGCCGTCCATGACACATGCTGGTCACCGGGCACAGCCCTCGCCCCCTTGATTTTCTTGCTCCTCCTCACCTCTTGGTAGCAGTGGCGACACGCCGCCACTCACTCACTCTGCTTCGTTCCGCCTGAGCTCGTGCTCTGGCTTTGCTGCTCGCCACGCCTTGCTCATAGTGGGTTTTCCAAATTTTTGAGTATATCAGTGTATACACGGTATCATACCTAGCCTCACCCTACCCCTGTTTTAGTGTGTTGAGATCAAGAGTTTAGCACCGCCACCACCGACTCACCAAGATGCTAGTGTTCGTCACCGTTTCTCCGGACGGAAACCGCAGCCATAGGCAACCCACCACTTTGCTTAAGGATGCAACGACTACAAACTGAACGGCCCACCACAGAGTCTCCCAATCAACACACAGTAAGAGCAACTCCAAGAGGTTAGCTAAATACATTTATAAAACCCATTGTAGCTATTTTACCCAAAAAAAACAGTCCAACAGTATGTCTATCTCGTTTCCTATTATTCCCCGCGAGCTATCCCGTTCTTCTCGCTTGCTATGTTTCCCGAGCGACATCGGCGTGCTATCCGCGGCGTCCATGGTCTCCCGCGCGCGGGCTTTTCCCCTTTTCCCCTCTCGCGCAGCCGTCGCCGCTCGGCCCGCCTCCGCCGCTCGGTCCGCCTCCCGTGCCGCTGCCGTCGCCCGGAGGGTCTCCTCCCGCACCGCCGGTTCCGTGCTCAGAGATCCTCGACCGCCGCCGCTCCAGATCCACCTCCGGCCGGGCCACCTCCGCCGCGTCGTCGCCGCATCCACCGCTGGTCGCCTCGCCCGAGCGCTGCTGCGATCGCCGCTCCACGGCCGCTCCGCCGCTTCCGCCGCCGGATCCGATCCGCACCGGCCGCCGCTCGGCCGCCGCTCCGCCTCCACAGCCGGATCCGGTCCGCACGGCCGCCGCTCTTCGCTGCCGCCGGCCGCCGTGGGTCGCCAGAACCGCCGGCCGTCATTGCTCGTCGCCACCGCCAAGCTGCTCCTCCGCCCGGAGCCGCCGCCGCCGCCGGTCCTCCAGCCGCTCCTCACTAGGATGGTGAAGCCTATGCTCACCTTATCCTGGAATTTTGTTGCTCAGTTGTATCATGCAAGGAGGATTGCAGAGAAGCTACAGCCTGCTGCTAAGCTGGTTGAGCTCCATGGAGGCCACCTAGTGAGCCATGAAAGACCAGCTGAGGTAAATACAACATTTTTTCAGACTTCATTATTTGTCGATTTCTCATTTATAATAACCATTTAGAATATCCATGAACATATATTCAGTATGTAGAATATCCAAAGAAGTCCGATGGTATGTACTATGTACTAGTAAACTGCATCTGGAATTATGCATATAAGTACTTGCATGCTAGAAATACTTCAATTGTGGAATCGCTTTTCCTCAACTTGTAAACTGAAGTAATTTCCGATCTTTCGTCGAAAAGCAGGTCTACTTCTTGCTGGATCAGCTAGTTCTGAAACTGCATTGGACTGCAAAAGATACTTGAGCAAGCAGAGATTCTGTGAACAAGCAGAGAAGTTGGACTGCAAAAGATACTTGAGCCCAAAGGAAATTACTGATTCTGTGATTCTGTGATGTCATTCCATGTTCACCAATAGATCTCCTCAATAGAGGCAGGCAGTATTTATCTGTAACAGATTTGATGAATGATGTAAATGCCTGTGCAGGTGGGTTCATCTGGAAGTACTTGTCAATGTCTCTCCAGGATTTGTCAACTGGAAGCCAGCAACAAAACCTCCAATCGAAATGCCATTTAGAAAGCTGGAGAACTGCAATCAAGTTGTAAAGATTGGGAAGCAGCTGAAGTTTTCCTTAGTGAATTTAGCTGGAAATGATATTGTTCAGGGAAATAGGAAGTTGATAGTTGGCGAGTTAATTAACAAAATATTGAGAGATGTGTATCAAGGTCTCTTGAAACACTCCTAAGATACATCTACATCTTGGCCTTTGTCCGATTGCACTGTTTGTTTGAGCATAGAGTTCATAATGGTCAAGCATTGATCATGCTTTGTTAGCTGCGTATGAAAAATGATCTTTCTTTGCATTAATTCCAGGACATGTACGAGAATGTGGTTCAAAAAAATGGTAAACTGAACGATGATCCTTCAGTAGTTTTCTCCGTGTACAATTATATGCCGAAAACAGGAAATGTAGCACTCTGTTCCCGTTTTGATGATGTGACCGATTTAAATATAGACAACAAAAAATTTTAGCTAGGCTGTTGTAGCACTCTTCTTTTTTGAGGAGTTTTCTATTTTACATGATGGCTAAATCAAGGGATTTAGCATTTATTTTTAGCTAGGCTCTTGGAGTTGCTCTAACAACGCGGTGACCATATCCAACGCAGGGCTTAATTGGGCACTTGGGCAAAATAACTGTTTCGCTTTGCCACGATGGATATCTGTGCTAGCGGCTGCTCTGGAGTCGCAGCTTGAAGAGGAGGTCGACGCTAGGAAGCAGGTCACGTGTGGAAAAATCCTAAAAAATAGTTATCTAAGCATAGTTCATACTAGAGCTTGCATTAGGTAAGCAGGTGCTTAAACAGGCTCTTAATCTAATCTTCTCAGATCATCTAAGCATTTGTAAAATAAATATTCCTGTTGGAGGTTAGCTCTTATATAGATGCTTCGTGAGGTGACATTTTTCCTTTCCTAAACTCATCTATCTAAACGTCTATGCATTGAACATGGCCTAATGCCCGCCATCCCCATCTACGTATTTTGCTGCCACTAAACAATATGCCACAAAGTTCCCAAAAATTGATTATTTGCCCCATATTTTACTGACCACCATTTGCCCTTTTAGATAAATTTGTACTTATCTTCCTCCCCTCTTCCCCTTTCTTTCCTTCTTTCTTCCTACCCCGGCTATGGCTGACCTAGCGAACCCTTCTCGCTCGATCGCTCTTGTTTCTCTCCTCCCCCACTCACCTTCTTCCCCAAGCCGCGTCACCACTGCAGGAGCCCACGCTGTCGCTAGCTTGTGGGCCGCGCCGCCGCACGCATGAAGCAGTGCGCCCTAAGGGCGCGAAGCCTATCTGTCCGTCGCTGCCAGTCTGTCTACAGTGACCCCTACCCTACACCTTCATGGGGATCTTAGCCCCCTAGACGCCACTGAGCCAGATCCACCACCCAAAGCTGAAATCCAATGGCACCAACCCTGATTTGTCTCCCCTGAGTCAGATCCGACGGTCTTATCACTGGGGTTAAATGGCGGACAGCGGTGGAGGAGACGGCTCACCTGAGGCACTCGCAGATGATGGCGATGGAGCGGCTGCTAGAGTCTCGCTGAGAGATGAGAGGACAAGGGAGAGAGAACAAAGGAGGAGGGAGAGATAGAGAAGAAGGGCCAAATGAGCATCTTTTCTTCAAAAGAGCAAATGGTTAAGGGGTCAGTGAAAGATTGGATAAATTAGAGGTGACCAATGGGCCGGGGGCATGGCATGCCGCCCCGCGGCTCGTCACTGTTGGCCAGACCAGGCATGGCACGGCTCGGTACCGTGTCGTGCTTAGGCTAAGGGGGCGGCACAGCGAGTCGGCAAGGCTCGGCCGTGCCAAGCTCCAACAAGCGTAAATGGGCTGTGCTGACATGGCACGACACATCCTGTGAAAATAGCCGTTTTTTGACCATTGGAGGTAAAAAAGCAAAAAAAATTCAAAAATGTCAATTTATTTCCTATAAATAAGGGGCCATCCGGCCTCCATTCTCCACACCTCAAATCTCACTCTCTTCCCTCTGTTTAGTTGTGAAAAATCTAGTTGTATTTGCACAAATTTGGCAATATTAGTGAGAAATTCATGCAAAATTCAGATAATTTGAAGAACCTTCAGAGAGCTGCAGAAGAGGTAATAGACTAATAGTAGTACTGCCTTATTTCAAAATTTTTGCTATTATTTATTGATTCAATAGTAAGTTAATTGTATTTTACTATATAGATTTACAATTGATTCAATAGAGAACTACGATTTCTAACTCTCCGAATTCGGTCTCACGACGAAAGATATATAATCTTTTTCAAGAGGCACATCCATCCGTGAAAGGTGGACATCCATAATAAACTGTACAGCTAGAAGAAGTGCCACTGGATCCATCTTCTGCTGGCTCAATAATTGCATCCACAACCCAGAGCACGGGTGTAAAAAGAACAAGTGCTACTACATCGAGAGTATAATATGATTTCGACAAAAAGTTCGAGACCAACGATGATAGAAATTCGGTAAGGTATGCTATTTGTAAAATTTGTGGCAGCGAATTGTCTGCAAAATCTTTAGGTGGGACGAGTCATCTGCAATAGCATGTCGCAAGTTGCAAAAGAAGGCAAAGAATACAAATGTGCTAGACGCAGCTGCAGTATAACCCTGATAGCTCGGTACGTACTTGGGAGTACAACCCAAAGGTAGCCTAGGAATTCCTTTGTAGACTAATTGCTTCTCAAGATTTACCTTAAAAAGTTAGTGAGTCTGATGCTTTTTAAAAATATATTAGGACTGCTCATAACCCTAGATTTGGTGTTGTATCTAGGCAAATTACAACTAGAGATTAAATAAAATATTATAGTAACTGTCATGAAAAATTGAAAGAAATGTTTTATACTGGTAGTCTGGTACATTCTCTGTTGCTTTGACATTAGACATATGGAATGGTAGGGTTAGGGAGGATTATATTAGTGTTGTTGCTCATTATGTTAATGATGACTGAGTAATGGAAAAAAGAATTATAGGATTTAAATTAATTAATGTTGCACATACTGCTGAAAATATTGCAGAATGCATTATTAAAGTTGTAGAAGATTTTGGCCTCACGGATAAGATTTTTTCTATAACTTTAGATAATGCAGGTGCAAACACTAAGGCTATGGAAATTCTTATTCCTTTATTGAATACTTATGCACAATCTTTCTTACTGCATCAATGTTGTGCTTGCCATATTATTAATCTTATTGTTAAATCTGGTTTAAAAAGATTAAATGCTTGTCTTGATTATTTTAGAGATGCAATTTCATATATTAATCATTCTAACCAACGAATAGCTGCAATAAGAGCATTTGCATAGCAATGAATGTCCGTCCTAGAAAATTTGGTTTAGACATGCCTGTTAGATGGAACTCTACTTACCTTATGCTTAAACACATATTGCCATATAAGAGCATCTTATTTGTCTTCCTTCACACCTAAGTTCATCAATCTTGTAGCTTCCCCAGTAGAACTCAAGTTAAAGACCTCGAAATTACTGAGGTTGATTAGGTTGTTGGTGAAAAAATATTTTCTTTTTTAGAACTTTTCATAAAACTACACCTTGTCTTTCTTAAGTATACCGCCCTACCTTTCCTGTAACTGTTCATAATATTTTTGTAATTGTCACTCACCTAAAGGCTTTTGAAAATGATCCTATAATACGGGATGCTGTAGTTACCATGAAAACTAAGTTTTAATATATTAGAGAGAAATTCCTATTTTATATGCATTCGTCTTTATTTTAGACCCTAGGGCCAAGCTCCAAGGATTTACAAATGTATTACAACCTTTAAGTGATGCTACTGGTTTAGATTATCACACATACTATAGAGTAGTTAAGGATAAATTACATGAGGTATACGAGAAATACGAAAATAAGTTTAGGTCAGTGCATTTGAAAACCCCTCGGTAGCCCCTAGCACTTTTGTGGGGACTATGCAATCGGGCATGATTTTTGGTTCTTCCTCTAGAGATTCTCGTGCAGGTATACATCAGTCAAGAGGAGGAAAGCGGCAAATCACCGGAGACTATCAAGCTATCTCGACAGTCATAGCGTCAGTTTCGAGCAAGAGTTGAACATCATCTCATGGTGGCAAACCCAGAAAGTAACATATCTAGTGCTATCCATATTAGCACGGGATGTGTGACTGTTCATATCTCTACGGTCTCCTCGGAGTTAGCCTTCAGTCTATGTGGAAGAATAATCGAGGAGCGGTGAACAAGTCTCTCGAACAAGATGGCCGAAGTCATTATGACCATCAAAGACTGCGAACAAGCTAAATTAAGACTCCATTTAACACATTAATAAAGATCATTATGTTATTGAAAATAATTATCTTGATGGTTAACAATGTCTACAATTTTGTATAATTTTGTAATTTTTTTACAATTTTCCTTAATTTTCTATAATTTTTTGATTTTTTTCTTTTTCCCAGCTTAACGGGCCAACAGTGCCGGCAAAGTCCATTAAGGTCTAACCGTGCCCGTATCGGTACGGCACGGTTATGGATCGCTTAGACTTAGATCTTGACCTATTGGTTAGTATGATATGGCCTATTTATTTATAGTACCTAAATAGATTATACTGAACTAGGCCTGTAACATGTCGGCCGGCACGACACAGTGAATAGCACTATGACAAATAATCAATTTTTGAAAGTTTTATGGAAGTGGCAACAAAAGGTACGGTATATTGTCAATTCCCTCTAATTTATTCGGCTCTCCCACCCACCCCAAATCAAATCCCCAATCCTGACCCGATCAACATCGAAGCTTCCACCAAATTCCCCTCGCCAAGCCTCCCGGATCGAACTGTCGTCGAATTCGCCTCGATTACCGCTCGATTCGAGGTCGAGGAGTGATTTGGGTGCGGGATTCGGAGGGCGATTTGCGGCCGCGGGTAGAGGAAACCGAGGGGAGCAGCCATGGGCGAGGTATTCGAGAGCTACGAGCGGCAGTACTGCGAGGTCTCCGCCTCCCTCTCCCGCAAGTGCACCGCCGCCTCCGCCCTCGATGGAGGTACCCAGTCGACTCCCTTTGTCTAATCCGATATGCCTTCCCGATACCATGGGGAATCCCCCCCCCCCTTCCCCCCCCGGGTTTTTGCTGTTGGTTTCGTCTAACACGGTGAGATCTCCGCAGAGAAGAAAAAGCAGAGGCTCTCCGAGATCCAGTCCGGCGTGGAGGAAGCCGAATCGCTGGTAAATATCACATCGCATTTTATTTTCTTTTGGGGGTCCATTTACCGACACGGCTCTACGATTCTGATGCCTCACGTTCTGCTGTGGGGAAGCAATTAGAATTGGGCTGGTGATTTTGTGAGGTGGAGGGCTGGAGGCACCATTTCAATATATTTTTGGGTTTCTAACGTCGTAACCGTGATTTATGGGAAGTTGTGTAGATTGGCTCTGAGACTTCTCATGTGTGCTCGTTTCATTTGGGAGACCTGGAGGCAGTATTTGATCACTTTTTGGGCGTTTACAGATTCGGAAGATGGACCTGGAGGCGAGGAGCTTGCAGCCGAGCGTGAAGGCAGGTTTGCTTGCGAAGCTGAGGGAGTACAAATCTGACCTCAACAACCTCAAGAGCGAGCTCAAGAGGATCTCGGCGCCTAACGCCAAGCAGGCTACACGGGAGGAGCTCCTTGAGGCTGGCATGGCTGACACGCTCGCGGTGAGCTCTCTAATTCCTATCATTAGTAGTTCAATTGTCGCACAGATTCAGCGATGTGGGTTGACATTGCAGATTTATAGCCTCCACAGGTGTTTGGTTTTGTTAAGGAAAAAGTCCATATAACATTCCAAACTTTGCCCGGAAGTCTGTCTAGCACCTCAAACTATGAAACCAGACACACCTTTGCAATCCAGTTCAAATAACACCCTGGTCCTGTTTTGGATGGTGGTATTGCCCACGTGGCGTGATGAGTGGACAATTTTACCATGTATGATGACACGTTGGTCAAGTCAAGTTTAGGTGAATGGCAGGTGAAATTCACAGGGTCTTCTCTCCTAAATCGAAATAGAGAGGGAGGGAACTATAGGGGGCTATGACCATGGAAGCACGATTGGAAGCACAGTGGGGGAGAAGTCCTTGTGGGCCTCACATGTTACTGATCCAACTTGGCTAGTGTGTTATTTTACGTGGCAAAACCGCCAACTCATCGCTCCACATGGGCAATACTGCCATGCGGAACCGGATCAGGGTGTTATTTGAATCGGATTGCAAAGTTTGGGAGTTCAAATGTCTGGTTTCATAGCTCGAGGTGCTAGACGGGCTTTCAAATAAAATTTGGGATGTTATATGGGCTTATTCCTTTTGTTAATTACATTGATGTTGTAGTATGCAGCCTATATCACATCAGGGTGTTTGATGTATATTGCATGGGAAAATTAGGATGTTTGTGAGCTTATAATTGCTAATAACTAGCTGTATTTGTATTTTTAAATGTGGTTCTTGATATCAGATGATTTGGTTGGTGCTGAAATTATGATTGGGAATCACATGGTTGTGTGTATTTTTTTCCTTCAAAATGTGGCAGTATCGCTATATGTCACTGAAAGTATTATGGAACCTTAAGGTATGCTATTGATATCCATGATTAATATTTAATTGTGTTGTATGCAACTTCAATTAGGTTGTATAATATTATTTCAGTCTTTATTTGAGTGTCACTAGAGTTGCATTCAATTAGGTTGTATACTATTATTTCAGTCTTTATTTGAGTGTCACTAGAGTTGTACTTTGTAACGATGTGCACTACACTAATCGTGGTTAAATTGTGTGTAGTGACAAAGTCAATAATTTTGTGATCTACTATTGAACAGCGTGTCAATTATGAATATAAATCTTTTCTACTTTATAGTTTGATTTCCTTGTCAATTGGGCAATTCAATTTACAATTTTGTTAGGTTCCGTAGTTAAACAGATTTGGATGTTGATCAAGCTAGCCGAGTTGCTTTATATTTCGGATGTTATTTTCTTTACTACTGGAGCATTCGGGCTCATTTTTAGTGTTAAGGATCGGTATTTAAACAGCTTCATGGCATGACAACGAGTTTATGTATATTTTTGCCAGTCGTGCATGTCAGACTTCCTGTATGACTTATCTTATGTGTGCATGCTTGACTGGTTAGAAGACTTTTATTTTGTTCTATATGTAATGCTGTTCTAAATATTGGGATTTGGAAGCACATATCAGATTATTTCCAATGCTAGTTTGTTTTTAGATTTGGATTCTTAATGGCCATTGTCTTCTACTGCACGACTGATTTCTTATACAAGTTATTTCCATTCTGATTTCCAGAACATGGTTCTGTAGCCTGGCAAAAACACTGTAGAATCATATCTGCACGTTCTTAAGAATTGTACCTGTTTTTAAGAATTGGTACCAGCTGACGTTAGGGAACTCTTATTTCGATCTACTTCTTTTGGAAGGCTCCTTAATGTTTAGGGAAATGATTACATTATCCACCTTAATTATTCTTGTATGTTGCTGTATTCTTCTAGGAATGGTTCCTTTATATTCTTGAAAAGTTCTTGGTCTGTCATATTTTTCAACTGATGTATTGTATATGATAATACTACATTATCACATTGATTCCGATTTCTTAAGCATTATCTCAAGGTTTGTGCCATTTGTTGTTTTTAGTACTCATGGCCTAATTGGGGGATTATTGTGTGGTTCAGGTGTCTACTGATCAGAGGGGAAGGTTGTTGATGACAACAGAAAGACTGAATCAGTCCACTGACAGAATAAAAGAGAGCCGAAGAACTATGTTGGAGACAGAAGAACTTGGTGTGTCAATTCTTCAGGACCTTCATCAACAACGGCAGTCACTGCTGCATGCTCATACTACTGTATGTATTATGTCATAACTTTTTAACTTAATATTTAGGTTTTACTTTTCTGGTAATGTTGCATGAGTCATCATCGGATCTACTACATATTTCTTCTGTTCGTCATTCCAACCAACCTGGTTTGTTGTTTTCTGGCTTCGCAGGTCAGCTGCAATAGTTCTACCTAGCAAAACGTAGTGTTAAGAACGCTACTAGTTAGATTCTAGATTTGATTGTTGGCTTTGTTATGAGTGTGGGATTTTTATTCCAATGGGCCAAGAGACCAAATATATACATGAGACAATATGCAATGAGCCCCTATACAATGTTATAACCCTGCAACCTCTACATGTCTAACGCCCCCTCAAACTCATGGTAGATCAGAAACACTGAGTTTGGAGAGATAAAAACTGTGGTAAGCACTTGTTTGTCTTGGTGAAGAAATATGCTAGCTGAATCTCGGAAGGTACATATGAAGAGCAACTACCTGTGCCTGCACTTGTGATCTCATGTAAGAAGCATCAACACCAATATGCTTTGTGAGCTCATGCTTCATTGGATCACGAGCAATACTGATCGCACCCGTGCTATCTGATAAGAGAGGAGTCGGTACAGAAACAAAAACACCAAAGTCCGTGAGGAGCCACCGTAACCAAGTGATCTCAGCAGTCAGCAACGCCATAACTCTCAACTCAGCCTCAGCACTCGAACAAGAAATTGCAGTGTGCTTCTTAGTCTTCCACACAATAAGAGAGGAACCAAGAAAGACGTAGTAGGCAGAAAGAGACCGGCTATTAGAATGATCACCGGTCTAGGTCACATCAAAGTAGGCTTGAAGCTGTAAGGAGCTAGAACTAGGAAAGAAAAGAAGAGACATTGTCCCACGAAGATATTGCAGAACACGAAGAAGGTGGTTATAATGAATCTGAGTGAGAGCTGAAACAGGCTGACTCAAGATATGGACAGTGTGAAATATCCGGTCTAGTGATCCCAAGGTAGACTAGACTACCAACAAGGTGATGGTATCGAGTGGGGTCCTCGAGGCTAGCCATCAGTATGTCGAAGATGGACTCCAAGCTCCATAGGAGTATCCACCGTGCGCTGATCAGTGAGTCTAGCACGAGCAACAAGATCCTGAATGTACTTCTCCTGGGAGAGGTAGTAGCCCTTAGGCGTAGAAGAAAACTCAATCTCAAGGAAATAACGAAGGGTACCAAGATCAGACATTAAGAAGTGCTCACCAAGACGCTTCATAGATGCAATATGGTGTGGATCATACCCGATGATAATCATATCATCCACATAAAGAAGAAGCGTACGACCACAAGGAGGTGTGAACAAAATGAGCAAGGTCGTGATCGCTAGCGGTGAAACCGGCAGTAGTGATGACAGAAGAAAAACTCGCAAACCAAGCATGAGGGGCTTGCTTGAGCCCATAGAGAGAGCGACAAAGGCAACAAACCATACCATCAGGGACAGAATACCCAGGAGGCGGCTGCATATAGACCTCTTCACGCAGCTCACCATGGAGAAAAGCATTCTTGACGTCCAACTGAGAGATGAACCACTGACGAACAGAAGCCACAGCAATGAGTGCGAACAGTGGTTATATGAGCAACATGAGCAAAAGTCTCATTATAGTCACAACCATACTTCTGCTGAAAACCACGTGCCACAAGATGACCTTTGTAGCGCTCAAAGGAACCATCCGAGCAAGTCTTAATCTTGTACACGCACTTGCACGTGATAGGAGTGGTATGAGCAGGTAGGGGGAACAAGATCCCAAGTGTCAGTACGCTCCAGAGCAGCAATCTCCTTTGCCATCATGTGCTGCCACTCCGGGTGAGCAATAGCCTCACGGTAAGTCATAGGCTCAGCAAGAGCAGTGACTGCAAAACCGTAGCACTCAGGAGGCCTAATTGAACAATGATCATGAAGATCATACTGGGGAGTAGAGACTGGAGCAGGACCTAGCAAGGACGGAAGAGGGGAAGGGGCGGAAGAAGGCACAATTGAGGGTGTATTAGGGCGAGGACGGCGAGAGTAGTGCAGCGGGAAAGGAGGGACGACCTCAATAGAAGAGGTAGTGGGAGCATGAACAAGAGACTAAAGAGGAAGGAACAGATGGAGGTGAAAGAGATTGAACTGGTGGAGGAAGACCTTGGGTAGTAAGGACGAGACTTATCAAAAGTGACACCTCGAGATATTCTCATCATACGAGCAATAGGGTCATAACAATGATAACCTTTATGCTCAAAACTGTAGCCACGAAAAACACACTCAACTGACTGGGCAGTTAGTTTGGTTCGCTCGCGTGGAGGAAAAACAAAACAGACAACCAAAATAACGGAGATGAGTGTACTGAGGAGGCTTACTAGAAAGACGCTCAAGAGGAGTACAACCCTTAAAAGTAGATGAAGGCTGCAGATTGACAAGATAAGCAGCCGTAGAAACTGCCTTAGCCCAGAAATGAGGCGGAACATGAGATGCAAGCATCAAAGCACGAGTGGTCTTAAGTAAGTGGCTATGCTTACGTTCAGAAACACCATTCTAAGCATGAGCACTAGGATAAGAGTACTGAGGAAGAGTACCCTGGTCAACAAGGAAATGACGAAGGGCAGCAGATAGATACTCACCAGCAGAGTCAGCACGAAGAACACGAATGGCTGAATCAAACTGAGTACGAACCATAGTGGTGAAAGACTGATAAATAGAAAGAACCAGACTATGAGAAGTCATAAGATGGATCCAAGTATATCAAAAATAATCATCAATAAAAATGACATAGTAGCGATGACCCCCAATCGAAACGAAGCGGGCTGGACCCTATACATCAGAATGAATAAGACCAAAAGGCCGGAGACAAAATCACTAGAATGGTATGGGAGCTGTAGTTGTTTGCCAAGCTTGCAACCTAACCCTGTAGCACTGCTGAAACGTGGGACCCCTATGGCCCTGGTTCTTCCGCTTGTAGCACTGCTGAAACGTGGGACCTGTTAAGGAGATAAGGCATATATGGAATAGAATACAAACTCAAAAGGTGCAGTGAAGACTCATAGTAGAGGCCCGCCGCCGGTGCGGTGGAGGCACAGTGCAGCGGGAGGCAGTCTTGGAGTAGATGCTGGCGGCGAGCAGGCGGGTTGCAGTTGGCCCACGCTGCGAAGATGAGTCTCCTCAGCACGAACAGCGGTGAGAGCCTCTAGCATGGACGGACGCGACTGATGAGTCAGGAGGTGAGCACGGATAGGCTCAAACTCTAACCGAAGATGTATTAGGAACTCGTAGAGACAGTGAGTCTTTAGATGAGCACGTTGACGCACATAGTAGGGACATGTTCGACAGACGTCCGGTCCCAGAGAGTCAAGCTGATGCTACACCACGGATATCTGCTAGTAGAAGTTGTTCACCGTGGCATCAGGCTGCTGAAGAGAGTGTGCCTGATGTATAACTGAGAGATACATAGCATCACTCGTTGGCTCATAGTGGGCACGAAGGCGCTCCCATATCAGCTGAGATGTCGGTAGTTCCACCACATCCATGGATATAGCGACAGTCAGGCTATTCACTAGGATGGCAGAAGCACGAGCCTCGTCATCCTGCCATCTCTCATAGGAGTGAAGCTGAGCCTGTTACACCTCCATGGCCTCCTCAAAGGCCGTGATCGCAGCTTTCTGGGTTGCTTCATCAGCATATGCAAGGATGTGAGCGGCTGCCGGCAGCGAAGGGCAAGGCAGACACTGCCTCTCGCCTGTAAGATGGTCCCAAAGATGCTTACTCATGTGAATCCGCATGTGCATGGCCCACTCACGATAGTTCATCCCATCGAAGATGATCTTCGGAAGCAGAATAGCAGTGTGGGTGGCCATCACGTGTGGGAGACGACTTTTTTTAAAAGACCAACTGCTGCTCTCTACTCCCTTTCAGCCCGCCAAATCTCAAAAGCACTGGTGCAGGCAATGGCGTCGTCTGGCGCGGGCTGGCGTGAACGACGGTGCAGAGGCGCCCGGCAAGCGACGACGGCGGCGGCAGCAGCGCCGCGGCGCAGCAGCGGCGGCGGGAAGGACAGAGAAGGTCGGGAAGATCCCGCCGGCCGGATCCAGGGCTTGGCAGTGACTGGGAGGGGCGTGAGCGCGTCCGGGGCAGCACGCGTGCATGGTGGCCTGCGTCCGGGAGATGCAGGGGCGCAATGCGTGGCCGGGAGGCGGAGATGCGGTGGCGGCGGCAGCGGCTATGGTTGGGATCCCAACCCTAGCTCTCTTCTGGTCTGATACCATGTTATGAGTGTGGGCTTTTTATTCCAATGGGCCAAGAGGCTAAAATATATACATAAGACAACATACAATGAGCCCCCTATACAATGTGTTAACCCTGCAACATCTACATGCCTAACAGGCTTTACTTAGTAAGTTATATTTACCTTTTTTTCTTTATGCAGGATGTATTATCAAAATTAAAAGGTAGTGGTTCTAGTCAATTTAACATCCTATTAGGTTTAGCAGCTCTGAAAATGTCTCCAACTTGAATAATTCATTATTTCATTTTTATTATTGTCCAGGGTTGGAACTTGTTAGCCATGACTTGATATATTCTATTCCATGTATACACTTCATTTCTATTACATGAATAATTTGCACTTTGGTGAAAGTGCACTTTTTCTTAAGGCTTCAGCGCGCAAATATTGTGAATTATATTGTATTCCTTTAGGAATTTAGAGTTCTCTTTCAGGCCCGTTAGTCCATTCCGTGAGGGTGAACCTGTGTTTTGTTCTGCGTGATGTGTTCTTTTTCTATTTGTGTATATAAGGATGAGATTCTCCTACTCTAATTTGTGTCTCAGTGTCTGTAAAGTGTTGGTGATAGCATACAAAAGAGGAAAAGGTCCTTTGAATACTCATAGGGGCAAGGTATTGGGGGCATTTCACTGATTCTTTTAGATGTTAGAACAAAAGATTTCATTGCTTAACTCGTTGGGTATAAAGAGCAAATAATGACCTCACTTTTGTTGAAGTACACGTGAGGATTGTCCGCATTTCCTCACCAGCTTAAGCTTTCCTAAAGGAGCTAGTTCACCCAAAAACTTAAGCTTATGAGGGAAGACGGACAATCCACTTATACTTCAACACTCTTCTTTACGTGTAGCCTCCTTTAGGCCTAAGATATGGAATAGAAGTGGACTGTAATTATTTTTTTAATTGCATCAGCCGAGTCTTGAACTCAATACCTTTTGTCTCTTATACCATGTTGAGTTACATGCATAAGCCAGTTTACTCAAAGACTTAAATTTATGAGGAAAGATAGACAATTTATTTATACTTAAACAACTTTTAGTAGAACATGCACGCATCGCACCATCTTCGTTGATTCATTGTTGAATATCAGAATTTATGTTTCTGCAGAATTCATTAGTTCAGTAAAGCATCTAAAATTCCTGTAAAAAGGTGTGCTATCGAAAATACTCGCAGCGCAACCCATATCCTTAGTATGTGAATCTGCTAGATTTTGTGATAACACCTTTACTTGCATGCTAATGTCTGCAGTAATCATACTTTGCTATTGTTCATATCTGTTAATGACATTCTCATGCGCTCTCATAGTTGCATGGGGTTGATGATAACGTTGGCAAGAGTAAAAAGATCCTGGCGGCAATGTCAAAGAGGATGGACAGGAACAAGTGGATCATTGGGGGAATCATTGCAGCTCTTGTTCTGGCCATCCTTCTCATACTGTACTTTAAGCTCGCTCATTAAGCCTGCCTCCAGTTAGGTTCTCCAAACTATTTCCGCTCAGTAACTGTGTGATAAGAGTTGTCTGAACACTGTATATTGGGCAACACATGTTGTCTCTCCCAAGTTCATTTGTTTCCGCAAACACCAAATATTCAAGTGGCTCATGACCTCATGTCATGTAATGTATATGGATACTTCTATTATGTAAACTGTCCAAAAAAAGGGAAAAAAGATTACTTGAATTGAGTTATCTGTCTGAAGAGGTCTGAAGTACTTATTTCTGTTACACCTTGGAGGTTGTGCATCCTGTTTTGCTACACCATAGAGAACGTGTATCCCAGTATCAGAATTGTTGTCGTTATGATTGGCCAGCTCGCCTCTATGGCCAAGTTGTTATCGATGTCGAGTTAGGGTCGCGACAGATGCTTTCTGAATTATTGTGCAGTACGTGGGGCTCGTGTGCTGGTGTGCATTTGCTACACCATAGAGAACGTGTATCCCAGTATCTGAACTGTTGTCATTGTGATTGGCCAGCTCGCATCTAATGGCCAATTTGTTATCCATGTCGAGCTAGGGTTGCGACAGATGCCTTCTGAATTATTGTGCGATACGTGGGGCTTGTGTGCTGGCGTGCATGCAGAAGCTAGCGCAGAAGGTGCAGATCTCTCATGAACGCAGCTGCTGGGCTAGGTTGGCAAGTGGGTTGTATCTATATGCGATAAGGCCGTATCTTATGCTTGATTTGCTGCTCATTGGGGGAATGGACATTGCACGGGCAAAAGGGCAAGGCCAGCATCCCGGGTTGATGGCGATAGCCTGATGATATGTAGGCAATAATACAAAGGATGTCCAAGCCTTTTCTTTTTGAAGGCAAAGGGATGTCCAAGCTTGAAGACCAGGGAAGCTAGCTGATGTATTGGTATCATATCCTTGAAGGAAAGGAACACCGGAGAACTCTTCTGAAGGAAAGGAACCATTAGTGTCCTGAAGTAGCATTGCCGTGGGATATGAGTGCGGAACGAATCTAACAAGAACAATTATTAAAATAGGACAACACGAATCTAAATGGTTCATATCAAACACCAAAAACCGTCAATGCTTTCAAAAATCCCTCCCCACATCTAGTGATATGGACAATCCACCTTAATCTACACCGTTCAAAGTTTGGTCTAGCTTTGAGTTCTCATTATCCTATTTTAAGGCTAGTTCCTAGTTTCCTACCCTATATGCTCCATAACTAGATGAGTTTAGACAATTCCTAGTTTCCTACCCTATATGCTCCATTAACTAGATGAGTTTAGGGTGTGTTTGGTTCGTGGATGGAGGTTGTATCGTATATCCTGACTGAGTGGATGCAGGCTGAGTGGAATCGTATTTCAGAAAAAGAAGATGTTTGGTGAGGTTGCATGAGCGGATGCAAAAAGCGAGATCTTTGTTTGGTTGCTGTATGAGCGGATCTGATCTACCAAATCGAGAGGCGACACGTGGGACCGCATAAGATACATCGCATCAATCCATCCGGGATGGCGGTGAAGCTCATTTTGAGCGTATCCACCCATCCAGGATGATGACGTATTTTGCATCCGCTCATGCAGTGTATCCACTCATCTGAGCAACCAAACAGGCTCTTTCTCAGATTATACGGATCCACCCAGCCAGAACGAAGGAGATTCAGGCAACCAAACACACTCTTAGACTATCTTGAGTGTGCCGGGTGCGAAGCAATGCTATAGTGCCGTGACATTCTTCATTTCTTTGTTGGCCATTGGATTTTTTTTGAAACAAGAGCTGGCCATTGGATTAGAGAAGGACGCTCCAGATCAACGGGGCACCGTATTAGTGATCCAGCAGCAATTGGCTCGGAGCATCCGAACTTGATCCAACCGCCGAAATAAGTCTGTTCTTCATGGCTTTTAAAAGCGGTTTTTGGTTTTTGTTATAGTATTTAACTTTTAAACGGAATATTTTCTCAAAACAGGGTCTATAAGTTAATTATAATACATATTACAAGCCCAACATCTGTACCAGCTAAAATTGTAAGTGAGTACCTCTCTATAATCTCTGTTATGAACATGCTAAAATTAAAAAAATTTAGCTAAAAACTATAAGACACAACGATAAGTAAAAAAAATACTGTCCCTGGTGAGTCCATTGCTAAACACTGTACACCCCTGCCATTGCCAATAACTTTGTTCTTTTATACTAAAAATATATAGGGTGGTTTTTTGAATCTGATTCTTTATATATTTTTAGAAGTTTAAAATTATATATGTTATCTCTATAGTCTATCTTTATCTTAAAAATATAGATAAAAATTATTAACTATAACAAACAGCCATTAACCATACAGCGCAAAATAACCAGACCAGTTACTGACAAGGGCATCACTATCCAGGGCCACCTACACCGTCAGGATCGATCGGGTCATTCCTAGCGACTGCGCAAGCTTAATCCTGAACGGCTGGACGTGTGCTAGCTAGCTTATCAACTATCCCTAGCTAGGCGCGTTAATATATAGCCACCCTTTGCACATGTCGTGCATATAATATTAGGACCACCAAGATCATCAAGGAGATAAAGGCAGAGGTTTTTTTTTTACTTTTCCTTGATTTATGTTTGTTCTTTTTATAATAAATAGTTTTTAAATAATATAAATTTTTAAAGCAAAATCAATAAAAAAGATTATAATACTGAGTTCAACTGTATCGGCTAAAATTACATACGACTATTTTTCTATATATACCATCTCTTGTGAATAGTCAGAATTTAAATATTTAAGCTATATAAGTCATTAGCCAAAAAATCCATCTAAAATCTGTCCAACCACGTACTAGTCCTTGAAATTTTGTCGGCCGTTCAAATTGCAAGATCCCGGATCAAATATCCCGGAGAAAGGAGATAGCAAACGAGCTGATCGGAGTTTGAGTGAGCTAGCTACACTCGGGTGAGCTTAAGATGAGTCGAGTCAGAGAAAAAAAATCTACAAAGTGCGTGCATACATACTTGCACATGATGATCTCCATCGATCAGATATCAGTAATGAAATCTGTTGTCACTTTGTAACCAGGTTCGGAAAGATGGTCAAACTCGTTTCAAAATTTTTTTAGGTAGATCTTCAGTCGAGCTGGAAAACAAGCTGAACCCAAGCGTCGTCGGTTCAAATAAACAGAACTTCTGAAAAGTAAAAGTGTGTAACACCTTCATTTTTTGAGATGCTAGTAATTTTCCGTAACTGTGTAGGACTGTTCTGTTGCGAAGTACTGTATACGAGTGTGCATCACAATAACAAATATTTACAACAAAAGAGTCAAACTTTATTACAGAAATATGGTTTAACAATCTAGTTTTAACACAACGGGCATACAAGACCAAAGTTATTTTACAATACA
This sequence comes from Dendrocalamus sinicus, assembly GCA_036346575.1. NCBI lineage: Eukaryota > Viridiplantae > Streptophyta > Magnoliopsida > Poales > Poaceae > Dendrocalamus > Dendrocalamus sinicus. The sequence goes on along the minus strand of CM070643.1, from coordinate 20,546,736 downwards.
AAAAAAACTTCCAAGCAAACTTGAGCGTGGTTAAGATATCAAACCAGTCGTCTTCAGCATAGTAGGGTTCTTCCTGAGCTTCGTCAACAACTTGATCATTACAATTCTATTGATCTTCTGTTTATTGTTTAGCAAGTAATGCGTACAACTGTACCCAGCAAGTTATAAGGGTAAATCTTAACTTAACTGCTTGCAAAGATATTTAAAGGAAAGAAATATACTACTTCTATTAACTTGAGTAGATGCAATTTTATTTGCAAACTGGAAAACAAGAACATAACTCCTTAAGATTTAAGGGGTTTTCTTTCAACAGTTACTTGCTCAACTTACTCAGATTAAAACATAATGAAATTTATTTATGCCTCGCTGTTGGAATCATCCATTAAACACAGCTTTATTTACCGGAAGCACGTCGTATTCGAATACCATTTATTTCACTTTACAGAGTTGCTCAGCTTTACTCACAAGATTTGTTAAACTCAATGTTACGCGATAGACACGCTTCAGCTAGCGTGCGACTGAGTTAAGAAAACAAAATCTTTCACTGCTCAGCTCTCTTTGTAGGCTCTACCAACGCCCCATCATCCATATTCCTGCCTCATATAGAGATTAAATTGAATTGAGCAGCTACTAAACTAGGGTTAATAAGTCAACACCTGTGGTTGAGCGATTACTATGCCCTTTACTCAACATAAGGTTATTGTCGTTGCCTCGAAAAGGTAGGAGCAAGTACAATAATGGTCTTATATCCAAGCTAGTCAGCATTTTTGCTGATGTGGAGGAGAGAAGAGAGGAGAGAGATGAGAGCTTGGCTCTCATGCAAGCAACAAGCTGGGCACGGGAGCCTATGCAGTGGTGGGCCAAGATAATAAATATATGTGAGGAGGAATAGGAAAGAGAATGTGAGACATGATACCACATAATAATAAAAAACCTTTTGTAGACAAATAGAAGATAAATTATTATATAACTTGGCTCTTATAACTTGACTTATAGCCAAACACTTGGCTCTATTATTGGACTTGCTCTAAGGAGCTAGTGTAAACACATAAAATAACATAAGTTCGTGCTTGAGTCTAATCAAACTAGGAAAATAAATTAAAATAAAAAAGAATAAAATATAATAAAATTCAAATATAGGGGTTTGGACTTATTTGAAACTCAATTTGGTGGAATAGAGGTCAAAAATAGATTCGTGGCGTTGAAACGATCGAAACGAGGTATTTTTGTGTTTTAGAGTTTTTGGGTGAACAGTGATTTTGAACAGTAGCTGTAGTGCTGGGCTGGCCCGGGATGAACAATGCACGGCCCGCACAAAAACAAACTGGTCTAGCTGAATGGGCCAGCTGATTCGGCCCAAACTGTGCGGCTGAGAAGGCCTCGCGCGTGCAGTTGAGCGGCCCAGCGCGCTCACGAGCTCACATGCCCAATGGGCGACGCGCGAACGGTCACGATGTGGCGCGTGCGAATGGCTCGATCTAAATACCCACGGTGTGCGAATGGTTACGATGCAACCACATCGTGCCCGGGGTCGTCTTCAACCTCTGGCTTCCTCTCAGCAGTGGAAAACAAAGGAGTACTCCTCGCCACGATTCGGTGCTGGCAACGATCTCCGGCGAACTTCACTCGTACAGATAGCTTCGATTTGAGATGGTGGTTCCATTTTGGGGTTTTGGAAGGTGTGAGAATGGGTGGTGGTGGTTGGCGGCAGAAGAGAAGGTGGCAGCTCCTACGACGGCTCAAAGCTTTTCCAGTGGTCCTCTGGCAAAATGGAGAGTGGTTTGTCCATCTACCAGGCATAGGCTACTCGGTAGTTGTACTGTTTTGGATAGGGGATTGCTCATCTGAGCTGTCCATGAAAGAGGCTTTTCGGCCGGTAGTAGCTTCCACCATCTGAGCTCTCAAGAAACGTTCACGGCCAAGTGAGTCCACCAGCGTGATCAGGAGACAAAAGAAGGTTATGTCAATGAATGCAATTGAGTTTTAATTGAGTGATGAGGAAGATTAGGTCTAGGGCTCACTGGGCTCAAGGGAGGTTGTCGGTAGTGCTGCGGTGAGTGAGTGTTCAATTGGGTGGTTTTGGTGGCGTGTCTGAAGTGGCGCGGAGCTCTCTGCAACGCCAATTGAGCTTTAAATACAAGGTGAAGCGGTGGGAACAAGAAGGCTGTTCGACGTCGCCTGCACACGCCAGAAATGATCAAAGTGTTGACTATGAGTGGGAATGAAGGCACGCAGGGTGAGGTGGCATATGGTGTCTATAGAAGTTGACAAGCATGATGCAGCTGGTACAGCTCAAGCGTGCGCGTTGGCTGAGAAGCGACAGCGAGTTGCGACGGGAGAGAGCGCCGATCAACTCGGCGTACCAAGCGAGGAGAGGAAGCAGAGGGTGGGCGATTGGCTGGTGGGACCGCGACGCCAAAAGTTGGCAGAGCGGGTGCGAACGGGAGGAAGCGGCGCGGCCACAATCGGAGGCGGCGACGTGAGGGCGCATGGGGCGACGACATGGTGAGGCGGTGGGGGAGGCGGCTCTGCCGCAGGGCGCCAGTAGAAGAAGAAGGCGGGAAGGCAAAAGAGGAAAGCAGATTTTTAAGGGAGATTATCAAATTGGGTAAGAAATTAAAATTTAAGCAGAAATCTAAAAAGAATTCAAACCAATTTTGAGGTTGTTTCCAAGCGTTTAAATTTGTGCCCTTTAATTAATTGCCGGCCGTTTTCTGGATGCATCGTCAAACGGCCTAGCTCTAGCTAGTCAGTTATCCAATCTACAACACTGCTCGATCGCAAATATTATTCCCTTCCCACTCATAGTCAACACTTTGATCATTTCCGGTCAATTTGAATGACGTATACGAAACGACCGATCAATTTCGAGTTTGTTTCATGCAGACACGTACGGAGGCGACGAGAAAAGTCTTGGGCTCGCGTGCCACGCCTGAAACGGAACGTTTGACGGATATGCACGTGGTTCCTGAGACCACGAAGGAAATAACAATTCAATAGAGCCGCACGATTGGCACAAGCCTGACAAATCTATTATACACCGCCGTGTACTTTGCTTATCCTCTGTTAGGGCCTGTTTGTAAAGCATGAAATTCAAAGGAAAATACAAAAATTTTCCTTTACATCAATAGATTTATCATTAAAAAATTTTGGATTTGCCGTACGGAAATAACATTATTGGATTTATCATTAAAAACACTTCATATCATTGTATTTTAATATATTTTACTAATATATTATAAAAAAAGTAATAAACAAAGATTTGTATAAAAGACTGTATGATGTCCACACCGATGAGCAAAAAACAACGAAGACAGTATATACAGTACTCCTCGTTTTGTACGCAGTACGGGTTTTTCTCTCTCTGGCCATACGTCTGTTTATAGTTCTAGCGCAGGAAACACACGCGTGCATGTGAGGAGCAATGGCGCCTGAAGGAGCAGCAGGAATACACCTTTCGGATGGTGTTCTTCTCAAGGCGCACGCTTCATTTCGAGGAGGGAGAGGTGGCACTGCGACGCATGGGGGTCAGCCCCAAAAGGGATGTCCTTTGGCCGGCATCGATCTCGCCTCGTCGGGAGCCAAAGCGCGCCGTGCGTGTGGTACCGATACCATTCTCCTGCACCACTGCACTTGCGTCCCCCAGCCCCAAAAGCGTCCTGCAAAAGCGCATGCATGATGCAAACTGCAGTACTCTCCCTCTGCCCATGGCAGGCGCACACGCATCTCAAAGGTTAGAGGGAGAGGAGAGTGAGACTAGAGGGAGGAGGAGGAGGACTGGAGGAGACCAAGCTAGTGTTACATAGGAAGAGGACGTGCACAAATTCCCATGCCTCATGCACCACTGTACTATGGGATATTGGCAGTACTACCAGTAGTACTTTTGCTAATGATGAAGCCTATGAACGAATGGTGCAGTGCGTGTCGTCTAGGGTTTTCCCCTGCTAGCTTTGCATGCATTGATCGATGCATGCATGGCCAGCAAAAGGGCCTTTTCGTGTTAACTTAATCCCACGCCTTTTTTTTTATCATCAGCATGCGAAAAGCCTGGCCCAGCATACATGATAGATAAGATAAAAAGACTAGATATATTCATGGATAGAGAGATAGAGGTAGCATCGAGCTCATCTTTGATCGAAAAGTGTAAGCCTTTATCTCTCTCTAACACACGCTTTTGCACTTTGAACAATCGAGATTTCGTTGGCGTTGGATATCGTTGGATATATACAACAGGAGAAGAAAAGTGGTGGTTAATCATGGCCAAAATTAGAACCAGAAAGACGCACCACAGCTGCACAAGCATGAACCCAAGATTGCCAGCCTCATGATGCATCCAATGATCGATACACATTTGGAACAATCGATATCAAATGATCAGTTACAGTTCGTAGCTCAGCAACTGTGCTAGTGACGCCATGCATGCATGAATGCGCAACGACCAGCTGATGAAAAAAATCAATATGCATGTATTCTAGATCGATGAACTTAATTTCCAGTGATAAATTTGGCAATTAATTCATGTAAGAAGCTCTGACTACAATTTCACATGCATGTACTGATCTTGTTCTTGATCGAGTATAATTGATTCTCTCTCTCTCTCTATCCCTATGAGGGCAAGTTTAATAGAAGAGGTGGCTGCCACCTCTAGGACTAGCCAAATAAGCAAAAAGAGTACAAGTGGCTCATGGTGGAGGTAGCTAATACAATAAATTGAGTAGAGGTTACCTCTACTAAAGCGCTCAAACATTTAATATTTCGCTAGAGGTGTCTACAAAAGGTTTTTTTATTATTATGTGGTACCATGTCTCACATTCTCTTTCCTATTCCTCCTCACATATATTTATTATCTAGGCCCACCACTGCATAGGCTCCCGTGCCCAGCTTGTTGCTTGCATGAGAGCCAAGCTCTCATCTCTCTCCTCTCTTCTCTCCTCCACATCAGCAAAAATGCTGACTAGCTTGGCTATAAGACTATTATTGTACTTGCTCTAAGAACTAGCATCGCCTCTAAGTCCTCGTATGATGTGCTAGAGGTCACCTCTTGCATGAGGGGCATCTTGCCTCTCTCTCCTCTTGTCTCTCTCTTCCACTTAGGATTGTGCTGAGTGAATTTCGTTAGAGATGACCTAGTCAGTATTATTGTACTTGCTCTCAGATGGCCCAATCCCCTCGTGCATGCAGTCTCTCACCGCAGCTCAATTGCTTCAACAATTAATGCAGCGGATCCAAATTCTGCACACGTACGTACATGACTACTACTCTGTATGTACTACTAACAGATGATCACTAAACACGTACGTACGTACTCTAAACACCAAGACCTGAAACAGTACAAAAACAGCAACATGTATAGACGACCACTAATACTAGAAACAGTACCGCTACAACAGTTTCGTAGCATTTCCATTAGGATTTGCAAAGCCAGAAATGTTATTATTTCCTGCAAATCCAAGAAATCCAGAGCTGTTGCTGTAATAATGCTGCTGTAACCAGGACGTGCTGCTGGTGGTGGTGTTGGTGCTGCTGCTGCCGCCGCCGACTAGGGTTTCCAGCGCCTGGACCTGTGACTTGAGGAACATGAGGTAGCTGGCGGCCTCGTCCAGCATGGACGCCGTGTCCATCTTGCTGCCTCCGGGGACCAACTTCTGCAGCACGCGAAGGCGCTCGCTCACGCGCTCCCGCCGGAGCCGCGCCGCGACGGTCTGCGGGTTGCTCGAGATGCGCACGTTCTTGCGGCGGGACTTGTCCGCGGCGGCCTCCGTGCCGAGGTTCACCGGGCGCATGGCAGCCGCGCGGTAGATCATCTCCTTCACCTGCGCCATCGCCTCCATGTCCGGCTCGTACCCGCCGGCCGCTCCGGTGGTGGGGTCGTGGGCGCCCTGGCCGAAGGTGATGCTTGTTGCTGTGGTGGTCGCCTTCCGCTTTGCGCCGGGGCGTGGGAGCGGCGGCGCCGGTGGCGCGGTTGCTATGGTGGGGTAGTCGTCGGCTAGCTTCCTCTTGGGGTTGAGCGCCTGGGTCGACGTCGTCTGGGGAAGCGACGGCGTGGTGGGCGATATAGTGGACGTTGGCGACACCACCTCGGCGTCGTGGCCACCGCCGACGCTGTAGTTGTTGAACTCCCAGGAGGAGATGTTGCCGCCGGTGGTGCCGCTGTAGCTGGACAACATGGCGCCGTTCGAGACGGCCCCGCCGTCGAGCTCCCTGGAGAAGGCGAGCGCCGTGTCGAGCAGGCCGTCGTGCGCTCCCGCGCCGTCGACGACAGACGCAAACAGGTCGACCCCCGAGCTCGAGAAGCCCAGCGGGTCGCTCGTAATGCCCGCGGCGCCTCCAACGGCACCAAAATTCGAGCTCACATGGCACGCCCCGGCGTTGCCACCACCGACGCTGTCACAGTGGAGCTGGCCGAACCACGCGCCGAGGAAAGCGTCGTCCAGCTCGAACCGGCCGCAGCTCACCTGACCCACGGAACGCGGCAGGTATACGTCGTCGTGCTGACCGGCGCCGGCCCAGCCGAAGGTGTCCATCGCCGCGCCGCGCGCCGAGAGAAGTAAGGAAACGGAACGACTGGCGCAGGGATTCTAGGACGGCTAAAATGTTAGGAAATGTCGGCATGCGAATCATACCATCGATCGATGGGAGACTGATCATGAGGGAATCAAAATTGAGTTGTGGAACGCGCGGTTGGAAACATCAAGAAACAGTCACACGGGTACATCGATGGCCGGACAAGGACGGCAGGGGTGAGATGTCTCAAACCTCATAATTACACTGTCTGTATTCTAACGCCTTGCTAAGAGCCTAGCCTAGCTCAAGAATCACATATATCTATCGTATATTTGTGCCTTGCATTGCATGACGCGATGCAAAAACATACTGAAAATCTGGAGTGCTCTGACTTGTTAGCTAAATGAACAAACTCATGCGTATGGATGCATCTCTCTCTCTCTCTCTCGTTTTTTACAGAGCGGCCGGCGTAAATTATTTGGTTTCAACTACAATATATAGGAGTAATACGTAGCTTCGTCCAAAGTAAATGAATTACTAGTGCTAAGTAACTTAAGTTTGCATGCATGAAATCACATGTTCTAATTATGGTGTAATTAATATGCATACAGGGTCTGTTCAGCTCATACCTGTGAGATCAAGCCGGAGAGATGATTGATGGCAAGGCGTGAAACAACGGAGGCAGCTTGGCCGATGGAGCACAGTTGAAAGATTCAACTCGGCCGGGGAGCTCCTCAGGGAGCTAGCAGCCTAGCACACAGTCAACAACGGAGACCCAGCGACACGGTTCGACTGACGAGAGAATCAATCAGCTGTGGTGCTGGCGTCTTGCCGGGCGGCCTAGCTTCCGGGAAGCTCTCTTAGCTTTGAGTTAGCAGGCAAGCAAGGGGAGGGGAGGGGAGAGGAGACAGTACAAATCATATGTGTGGGATGTGGGATATGGTCCTCCTGTTGATGCAGCATATGGGCTTCTTTTATAGATGGCTAAGCTGCTAGCTAGCTATGTCAATGTGACAGCTCCTGCCTGTAGCTAGCTACTCTCTCTCTCTCTCTCTCTCTTCCTCTCTTCTTGAGAAAAAGAGAGTAGTAGGAGTATGTGGTTTCTCATTCTTTCCCTCTCGACTTTTCTCTGTTTCTGCGGAGTTGTTCAGTTGGGAAAGGATGATGAATTGATGATGAGTGGGAAGCACATGAGCATGCACAGCAGCTGACGGGCTCTCATAAACACTTGTCCAAATCTCTAATCGCCTTGTATCTAAATACTTCAATAGATTGGTGTTTTATATGTTTTCAGTGTTAGATTCTGTAATTAACAACGCTTCATTTTGTTTTGAGCAGGGGTCTCACATGTAGTGGCTAGGATTTTTTTTCCCTGAAGAAAAAAACATTGTATATACACTCAAAAGACTCTCTCAAAGTAGTATACTCCTAGATTGGGGAAAAGGTTTCCCCTTTGGTCTTTAATCCAAGGCTCCTGCTTGTTTCTGGGGCTCTGCAGCTATCTTGTTTGCCTTTGGCTGCAGACTGAAGAAGCAGAAGGGGGAAAGAGATTGATGATTGCCACACTCTCCTGTCCGTTTCACCAGTAACTTTTGGTTACTTGCTTTTTGCCATTTGTGAGATGAGATCATGAGAACAAGGATCAAGCCATCTTGTGTTTACTTGTTTGCATTTGGTTGGTGACAGGTACATCACATGAAAACCTGTAGCTTTTTTCTTGGACATGCATGATTTTCTTACCTATAATTGAACTAATGATTCACTGCAACCAGTATAAGATAACAGTAAGGCAACAAAAAATTTACTGAAATGCATGCATGTATCTTAGCCACTCCCAGTAATATGAATAGTTGGTAAACCTTTTGCAGAGCAAGATGACAGCAAAGCTACAGCAGGTTACTGAAGTGGATGTAAATTGGAGATAAACAGACAAAACTATGACAACAATCAAGAAGAGGAAAACAATATCCAAAAAGATAGAGAGAAAACTTTAATGTTCATATATTTTTATTTATTTTTCCTTAGATTTAAAACAATATAGGAGACATCATATCTAATCTGTATATGATAGGATGATGTGTAGAGGACCACATTGATGATGATAGGCACCCAATTTTGCAAGAGTAGAGTTTAGAGTTTGTTTACATGTATTTTGCCACCAAATGGAGACGTTTGCTAGTTTGGAGCATACCGGCCACTTAGCCGTGACAACATGTTGGTTAAACCCTGAGAGACCATGTGGTCTTAATCCCATGCTGGTGATGAGTAATTGACACGTGGTTTGGATAGACTGAGTTTGGTTTGAGTGGTTCGAGTCAAAACGTTGCGTGGTGCAATCGTTTCAGTCGGACTTGGTCGATCGCGATCGGACGTGTTTAGGTCGTTTATTTTTCGTTTCGATCGGGTTGGACTTTATCATGCTAAATTTGATTACATGTATCGAACGGTGCTATTTGATGTGTTTCTTGTCTGTGTGGCTGCAGGACATCGAGTGGAGTCGTGGCGAGACACGGAGGACTGGACTAGGCGCAGTGCGCGAGGTCGAACGGTCGGGATGTGTCGAAGACGCGTGACTCGAGGTGGAGTTGTGGCGAGGCACGATGGACCGGACTAGGCGCAGGTGGCGCTGAGGTCAGAACGGTCGAGGTGTGCCGAAGACGGCGAAGCTGCGTGGCTTGCGAGGCAAGGGATGAGGAAGCTTTCTGGAAGGTGCGCGAGGGGTGTTTCGGTAAAAACGCAAAGCGGCACAAAAGGAAGCGGGTTTGGATAAAGCGCCGAGTTGTTGAAGACCTAATGGGTAAAGCATGGTGCAAATCCATTAGTAGAGGCTATAAATAGAGAGGGAGACGTGCAGTTCGGCTAGCAACAATCAATAAAAGTGACCATTGTTTCTTTCAGCTGCATGTTCTCTTTTGATCTCTTTTTGCTGCAGCAAATTTCAGCAGAAAATCAGCAAGTTACCTACTACTCTGTCTCTTTTTATTTGCATGCAGTCTGCAGTTTTCATTTTTTGCAACATCCGAATGCTTCTTCCTAGTTAAGTGCAGTTTTTAGGATCTTCCAGCGAGCTAGTATTTTCTTCTTCGTAGCTTTCTAATAGCTATCGGAGAGCTGAGTTTTTGAGTACATGTGCGGGGATAATTTTTAGAAATCGACATTCACCCCCCTCTGTCGCCATTTCGGTCCTACAAACTCTCACCCAACAGCAAAGCATATATAGTGGGGCAAACTAGTCTATGAGTGCACATGGTAAGCTTTAATTTACTCTAAAATACAATTGTGTAATGAACAGTACACTTGTAGAAGCAAAAGAAGGGTAGAGGATCTTAATCTTGTTTTTTAGGGGTTGTTTCCAATGCTAAGTTGGGAGAACATGTAGAGATAATTCTAATGTCCTAATGAAAGTAACATTGTTTAAGGGCATGCAATTCAACTTGTTCCCAGAATATTTGTCATATACTATCTTATTTGATTGGGGGGCACGTGAGCTTGTCTTGACATGCTTAACACCATGCGGACCTAAATATAAATTTATTCAGCAACTTAAGAGGCTTGTTTCCCCTTCTGTTTTTAGAAGCAGCAAGAACTAATTGGTGTTAGAACATGTTCCTGATAGGCTTGACAAATGTAGTTTGTGAAATTATTATTACATAAACAAATAACCTACACAATATGAAATTTATAAGTAGGAATGAAGTCCTGGTATTCACATAACTACATATTTGTTTCCCAAATTAAACCGGTACGTAGTAGTCAAAATACACCATAAATGTGTAGTTATTACTATGTGTGGTAGTTACACTTGCTGAAGAAAATAACTTTCGATTACTTTTGCTAATTTTGAAGGCAAAATAGATGAGCACGCAGGTAGGCGTTCGCTCGTCTGCACACTACAGAGTTCTTCATAATTAACGTGTAATACATAAATATTTTCATTAGACATTTCATCGTATCTCTATGATGTTTATCTTGCTGTTTCCTTCGGTCGAAGTTTATACATTTAATTAACAAGCAATCAGCTTCTTGATATAAACAACTCCAAACAGTGTATACAACCTGCTGAGCAGTATATTTGTACTGGATAGCTTTATTTAGAATCACATTCCATGCTCGATCTATTCAAAAGTGATGGATCCAAAACTCGTGAGTATGAAAGTTAATCTATCTATTATATATTAACAGTCGATGACATGTCTTATATAATTGCTAGGAAAAAAATAGAAGTATGATAGAAATCCTTACAAAAAGAAAAACATCTGATCCTTAAATTGGTGGATCCTAATTTTAAAGGCTTAGTTTCGATAGTTGTTTTAAAGATATATTAATTTGCAAAGATCTAAAAAACATCTATCTCTTAATTTAGTAAGCCATAATTTTAAAGGAGATTCAATAGTTAATATATAGATATATTAAATTGAGGAAAAAAAATAAATAGGTAGTACTACATTTAATTCAAATGTTGAGAGTGTAAATTGTCTCAATGGACCCACTTCTCAATCCTCTCTTTCGCACGTAAGGAGAGACCTCTCAAACTAGTTTTTTTAATTATGAAATCAAATATTCTAAATTTAAGATTGCAAAATACATATTTTAAATTTTAGATTTGCGTAAAGTTATACTATACTATACCAAACCGCGCAGTTATGCGGGCCAATTGGCTAGTTTCTCAAATGTTCCATGTATTTGTAAAGTCTTTTTCCTACTATCGGGGGTAACTACTTACTCCTTATGTTGTATCTCATAGGTAGAAAGGTATGTATATATATCACGTAATATAGGGTATGCATATGAAGTATACGAGTATGTGAGATGGCACCTATGTAGGATATATACTTTTTAAAAGTGGTATGTGTAATTATTTAGGTGTACTTACTTTTATGCATGAATATCAAGTATACATGTATATACGGATAAATAGTACGAAACAGGGGCACCCTTGGAAATTTTCCGTAAAACTGGTTTTGGAGTATCTTAAAATTAATAATTAATAGGTGCATAAGCATACTCAACGTGACAAAGGAATATATCAAACTCATTTAGGCCCCATTAGAATGCTAGAATTTTTAACATTTCTATGAAAATTGAATTATTTTCTGTCAAATTCTTGTGAAATCTTATAAAAATTCAGTGTTCCAAACAAGCTCTTAGGTATGAGAGGTGCGGTTAGCAACAACCATGCCGGGAGTACTGGAGATGGAACTATCCTTTCAAATAAATAAAAAGTATATTTCATTTTAAATATTATGCATGTTTAGTTTCAAGTACAAACGTACTTGTTCAATTTTTGCTCAACGTAACTAGTATAATAACGCCAAACAAACAGAGTGCTGCTTTTATACCAACCGTGGTTAATTAGTCCAACTTGTTTGGCATGCATTCAGGTGTTTGCCCAATAGATAGCAAATTTTTGCCCAACTAGTTTAATTTAATTGTTGATTTTTCAAGTAATTTTGATTTTTGGAATTAAAAAGTATTTTTGATTTTTTTTGCACATCAGAGCATTAAGCCGTTGAAATGCGCGATCGATCTCGACAAATATCCCTTTCATGCATGCATATGCATCTTAGCAGTGAGCGGTGAGTTGGCCAAATATTCTTCCTGAATAAAGTCGACGTATAGGCATATCGTACTTGCCGTTTTCCGTAGAAAATTAATGGCAACTAAATAAATGTAGGTCCAACAACTTAATTTTTTGCCATCGACTTTTCCATATTGTTTTTGCAAGTTGCATGTATATCTCTACGTCGAAGTTGCATCATTGCATACTCTCTCAGCTGCTAAAGAACAATGCATCTGCTCTAATTGACGCATAAAATAGTGCCCTTGGAACGGCCAAGGCACGTAGGTAGCCACCCGGTTCTGAGCTTTCGTCATTTGCATCCGTTGCATAAATCCACAGTTTCGAGGAGTGCATACGTGAGAACGTTGAACCGCACGGCACTGATATGACGACCACGCGCAGCCGGTAAGATTAAGTAGCTAGACAGAGCCGGCCGGTGATGCCGCTCACCCTTCGCCTCTTCACCCCGACCGGAGTCAGAAAGTGAAAAAAAAATACATGGAAGCTAATTTACAAAAAGGTCAAAGGTTATATTATGGTGTTGCGCCAATTACAAAATTCAAAGAATTTTGACAAGACACGCACGCCACTTGCTTTAAGATTTGGTTTATTTCAGTACAATATACATGCGTCACTACTACAGCAAAGGTCATCACAGACGGTTCAAAAATGTCATCACAGATGGTTTTGTGAACCGTCTGAATTTATGGGTCAGTGATAATACGAGGTCATCACAGACGGTTTTTAGTTAAAAACCGTCCATGATATATAGTTATCACAGACGGTTTTTAACTAAAAACCGTCTGTGATTATAACTATCACAGACGGTTTTTAGTTAAAAACCGTCTGTGATATTCCCTTCTATTCCTAAATCTATTTCTGTTTATTGGCTAGCCTCAGGAAATGCTAGCCATGCCCTCTGAAACAAGCAGATCAACATGTACATGTATACATCCAATTCACATCTCAATTCATTTCACAAACATAAAACATCAATTTTTATTAAGATTAGAGTATACCATTACACAACAAAAACAACGAGCAGGTTACACAACAAAAACAACGAGCAGGTTACACAACAAGAACAACGAGCAGGTTACACAATAAGAACAACGAGCAAGTTATACAATAAGAACAACGAGAACAACGAGCAGGTTACACAACAAGTAAAGATCCTCTATGCCTGCTCGCCCCTGATGCAACGCATGAGCTGAATGTCTTTGACGACCACCATCGTCGGCGTTGATTGAGCGTCTGCCCGGTTGGCACGAGCTAGATGCTTCTGCGTCGTCTGCAAGGAGGAGGACAGCAAGGAGGAGGAGAACAACAAGGAAGAGGACAACAAGGAGGAAGACAGCAAGGAAGAGGAGACCAGCAAAGAGGCTAGATTTTGGTTATATTTATAGGGGAGGGAGAGGGAGGGAGAGGCGGGAATTCGAAATTTTTGGCGCGGGAACGGAAAGGCGGAGCTACGATTCGTGGGGTTGAGGATCGACGGGCCCAGCGGTCAGATTATCACAGACGGTTCTATATATAGAACCGTCTGTGAATTGGAGCACAAATTTTATATACCGATGCAATATAAACAACTAGTCTGAAAAGATAAAATAGCAAAGGTTTATATATACTCATTTGAAAGGTTTCGACGAGATCTACAACTTTGCAGTTGAAGCAAAATCCAAATTCCGAAAATAAAACCAAGAAAAGGGCAAAAACAGAAACCAAAAACTTGCGACATAGGTTTAGGTCCAAAGATGACCGATTTTCGGGGTCTTGGAGGGCGACAAGCGCAAGCTGGTCATTTTTTTTGGATCGGGCTCGTCGCTAGCTTTCCAACGAGTACAAGAACGTCGAAAACGGACACCGTATGCAAAAGTTATGCCCGTTTTACTGAAGGTGTCTCAAAACTGAACCATACTCGGACTTAAGCGGGAAAATATGAAATTTTGAGGGATTGCAAGGCGGGAAACGTATCACAGACGATTTTTATTATAAAACCGTCTGTGATATTCTAGTATCATAGACGGTTCAGCGGTAAGAACCGTCTGTGATACTCCTTTTTCCCGCCACAAATACCACAGACGGCCTCCAAATTAAAACCATCTGTAATAGTGTAAATCACAGACGGTTTCACAAAACCGTCTGTGATTTGGCGTCTACTATTAGGCTTTCTGTAGTAGTGCGTGTAACTTTAATGTCGTGACGATCGGAGAACTACACATGTGAACTCGAATTTTCGGAAAACTATAGATTTAAGAATGAAAATTCTCACAAAAATACGACTCCATTATATTGGAGCCCTGGGCCATTAACAGGTCAGTTTGAGCTCGCCACATAGCCAAACTACTTGCCATGTCCATAGGCTCACATGGCATAAATTTCATAGAACTACAAGTTTAATGGATAAACCGTCAAACATTTAAGTTCAAATTTCATAGAACCACGTATTTAAGAGCGAAAATTCTCAGAACTACAATCCATCACATTTCTCTCTTTTGACAAACGGATCCCACTCTTTAGTCACACAATCATTCGTATTTCTCCCATTACAACGGCTGAGCGCGAGCACACCATGCTATTGTTTGCATGCCACCATGGCTACGTTTTCGATCAACGCCATATCGAACCGCTCAATGCCGCATGCAATTGGTCCGTCAAATGTGGGACCAGTTTGTCAAGAAGGGAGCAATGTGACAAATTGTAATTTTAAGCGAATTTTTTCCTCTTAAGTATGCTTTACTAGTAGTAGCATATCTACTTTAGTCACTATATAATGGTATAGAGAATCTTCTCGCAATCGTTGAAGATATTGTGTCCCTCACTTGCGATAGCACACTCCTACCTATTGATGGCCTATATCATCCATAGCCTGTCTTCAATGCAAAGTTTTATCTCCTCTCTGTTAGGGATTCTCCATCATTGAGTTTCTTTGGCTGCTGACTTCTTCAACAACACCGACACTCACCATTTGCAAGGGGCGGTTTGACCGATTTGCAGGTGAGGTTTGACTGATTTGCAGGTGAGGTCTGACCGCTATATACAGCAGGTCAGATTTTCCAACATAGTGGTCAGACTAGCTGAAGTGCCTCTCAAGCATTTTTGTAAGCAACGGTTTGACTGGCTTGGGTCAAGCGGTTGGCTTTTGCCTTGTTCACACCAAACACTTATGTAGGAGTATCCTAAGGTGTCTCTGCACTAGGTATCACATCTTCTAGAGGTCTGAAGCACAACCAGATAGAAAAATATCGAATTTCCAAAGAGGGCCACACTGGTGCTCTGCCCTGGAAGTCAGGCTGGCTTGAGAGGAGCAGTTTGACTAGGCTGGCGGTTTGACCAGCCACCCAATGGTGGTCAGACCAGCCACAACCAGTTCTTGGGTGAGTCGTTCTCGTGATTTTGGGAAATTGGTCATAGGTTGAGTTTTTTTGGTCAAGTCATTGCATTTGTGATGCATGAAGTATGTTTGGACTAACGTGGGTGAAATTGTGAAGAATTGTGCCCGAAAATAGTTCTTCATCTTCGATGTGCATGTTCTTGGAGGCAGCTATGGTCGACGGTATGGACCAAGACTAGGCTCAGGGATGAGCTGAATTACAATCAAGGAAGCTGGGCGGGATGGTTGAGCTCAAGCTAGGCACAGAAGATGACAAGGGATATCGAAGGGAGGGTTCGATCAACGGTTCCTTGAATGGTGCAGTCGGTGCGAGTGAGATGTGGTTAAGGGAGGACCGACATAGGGGAACTTTCCTATATGTGAGCCATTGGTGACTCTACGCATTGTAAGTATGGAGATTACTTGAAAAGGAGGAGATAATAGTGAACTAGGCTTAGGAAAGAGGTGGGATCCTTGGTCAAAGTGAGAGTATTTTGGCAGGGAGCCAAAATACCATAAATGACAAAGGGGCCAAAACCACGGTGCTTGGAGGGTGTTGGAGAGCGGTTTAGGTCAAGGAGGTGGTGAGGAGGTCAAGTGGATGAAAACTTACTCCTTAGCGGGTTTGGCCTTATGCGCTTTGAAAAATATACATAAGTCTTGTGTGAGTCTAAAATCTGGTGTGTATGGAGTTAATGGTTAGATATGGACTGGTTACTCCATCTATTTGATTGGGCGAGGTTGGTGGCTAGGGTTTGGGGTTTGCAAAGGGGAAAGCAACCACCTATTTCTAAGGTTGGGTGTGTGCTCTTAGGTGAGAGAGCTCTGTTGTCCATGGTAGAGCGGCTGTGGCAACATGGAATTGGTTGGGGTAGGGGGGGGGGGGGGCGCATTTGGGGAAGGAAGATCTTCGCGGTGACCAATCTGGAGATCACCTCCGGAATTTGTTAGTCGCATTCGCATTTTCAAATATTCCTGGAGCCACTTGATTCCCTGCAGGTACGTAGCTTAGCTAGCTTCTGCGTCCATCCGAGGATGCAACATACATGGATGGAAAAAAGTAGGAGAATTATATACTGTTTCCAACTCTCCGTGAAGGTTTGGCCTAACAATGTACAAACATTGCGCCGGTTTCTCCAACCAAATGAAATTATCCGAGCAGAACAAAAGGAGGTGTTTTGTGGTGGTCCATTGTACCAAGCGTGCAAAAGCTCGTTGATCCTACGACCTGCATGTGGGGTTTGTTCGGTAATTCGCATAGGTTGATTGAGACATTGCTCGTTACCACCGCTCGGGAGGCTGTTCACTTCTCTCAACCTAATTATGGTCTGCTCATATTGACTTTGCTGATGATTTTTAACTGTGATTGATAAATAGTAGTGATTGATAGAAACAACTGATGGATAGTAGTGTTTTATATATAAAAAAAGGTACAACGAAAAACACTACAATATTTGAATCGTCATGCGACTTATAGAATTGTAATATAATAAAATAAAAATGTGTTACAATGTATGAAAATAAAAAGTAGTATCTGATAGAAACGCCTTACGAAAATTGAGCCGTTCGTATTAGCTTCTGTTTCTAGAAACAGAAATCAGAAGTAGAAATCAATATGAATAACCTTTTATATATACTTGACATGTAGGAACTTCATAGGAAATTATACAGTTCTTGCTTAGCTGACAAGCAAGAACATACGAGGCTGTTTATTACTCTCTTCAAATTTAGCTGTAATCTTACAGACACTTTGCAAAAAACTATACAATTCCCTAACCCCGTCTTCCATAATCATTTTTCTAAGGAAAGGACAGGGAGCACCGCCAATCAATTGAGGCAAAAGGAAGTCGGTTTACAAGGAGTCACTGGACGGCGGTCCGGTGCGCCAAAAGGGTCCCGATGAAGGGATTGCGGAGATGAAGAGATTGGATTGCTCGTTTTCGGTTCGAGTATGTCCTCTCTTTACTCGGTCGGCGACGCCTTTTGGACGTGACGTCACGTTCTAGAAGATCCGACGGCTTCTCTCTTTTCAAATGTAAAGAATGACCGTTCAGGAAGGGGAAGATACAGTATGCAATCATTCTTATAGTGTGTTAAAAAAATTCAAATTTTTTTAATATACTTTATGATTACTTTATCTATGTATATAAAATTTTAAATTTAAATTTATTCTATGTTAAGAGTATCAAAAAAGAGAAACTATCAGATTTTTCTCTCTCTTTTTAGATACTCTTAATATAGAATGAATTTAGAGGGTGATCGGTTCGGCTGAAAAGCTCATAGTTTATGGCTGAAAAAGCACTGTAACTGACAGAGACTTATTTAGCATAATTAAATTTAAAAAAATTTAAAAATATAAAAAATATGTTAGCCCATTACGTATAATACAAACAAATACGGGAAAAAAGAACCGGCAAAAAAACTCAACAAAAAGCCAAAAATTCAAAAAAAGACGAAACTTATGAATAGTGACAAATAAGCCCGCAGCACTGTAGCTGCAGCCATGTTGATCGCTGCCTTAGACTTCAATTTTATAAACAAACGGAGTAAACTATGAAGGACATCTTAAAAATTTCTATAATTTTTTTAGTGCACGGTGAATACAGTGCATATTATATCTTCCCTTCACAAAGGCACATTTATACCACTAGAGGGCCAGTACCACATGACTGACAGGAGTACCTATCTCCGCCAGTTAAACTTCGCCGATCCAACCATCGTTACACGCTAGTACTATAGGTCTTGCTTGCTTTGGTTTTCATAGAGGCATATACAGTAGTATAGGTAGCTACTATTTATAGTATTTTTTATATCATCTGTAGATAACACTAAAAACATCTTTTATAATAGGTTATCTATAAATTGTTTGTAATGAGTTGTCTGTAAAATATAGATAACATTGATACAATGACACAAAAAACAGTCGATAATAGACTATTTTCTCGTGTTTCGACCGTCTATAGAATTACAGTCGACCTCCTTCTTTCTCCTCCTTCTTTTTCATCCACCTCAACAAAAATTCTATATGGCACCTTTTATAGACAACTTATGCCACCTTATTGTACATGCGCTAAGTCGCTTTTCTACAATAAATAATTTTCTACAGTACTTAGCTTTGTTGGGATACGGGTAGGTTATACTAGTTCAACTTAAAAAAATTTATCGTGTAAACTAGAAACCCATGTGAATAAAAGATTATATGTCGTTGCTACTAGACGCGCAGTGTAATGGAAGTAGAGTTGATCGACCGGTTCAACAAAGCATGCGTCGGTTTAGTGAAAGTAGTTGATCATCCTCTGGCCAAGTGTCTTCTTCTTGCGATCGTCTCGATTAGCGCCGCAGTCACAACAGCACCTCTGCCGAGGTCCACACGTCTAGAGATGAAACTCCGTGTGTCGGTGTGCTAACACCAGCGGCACGGCAGGGGCTATGAGAGGTGGTGGCTAAGATTTTGATGGGTGTGTTTTGGGATTCCTCCCTCGGCTCTTACACCTCCCTTTATATAGCCTCCAATCAAATGCTTATCCGATACGATCAAATATCGCATCCAACTCGGAAAGCTCTGGGCTAGATCTTTATCCAATATAAGTAAAGATCGTATCCCACTTGGAAAACCTCCAACCGGATCCAATACAAATAGATATCGTATGCCACTCAGAATATATCATCAAGACTCTTATTGTTTCAATTTATTAAGTGTATGATCTTATAGGTTCATATATATTTAGATATGGGCAAAAAATTCATTTCCAATCTATAAATCGATAGCGATCACTAACAGAATATAATGACTCTTAAATATATTTAAAGGATGTGCCTGACAATAGCTAGTATTCAGACAAATAGTGTATCCGATAGCTAGTGGTACTGTACACGGTGTTGTGTAAGATGTTGACCTATTTTTTTGTACTAGGATGGATAAATGTTGCGTCTGGCAATTAAGATAATCGATCGCGATGGATGACAATTTAATTACGAGTTGTTTTCTTATTGCTATATATACGATTCGTTGACTGCTTCGTCCCTGTTACATAATGTTGCTGTTGCAAGGGGATATGAAATCACATATTGATGATTAATCTTGTTTAGTAATGCTCTTCTCTCATAACTATTTTGAATCATGTTAATAGCCATGTTCTTTTTAACTGCGGCTGATGGTTTTTGCCTCTTGAACGAATGCTTGTACGAACGAGTCGAATGTTGATAAGTCAATAAGCCATTTTAAAAAGGTTGTCCTGATAAGTCGCTTCAAAAAAGCTACAAAAAAATCATTCTATTTATTTATTTAAGAAAAATTATAAATTGAAAAGAATAGAGCTAATGTGTATTGCTCGTGTACCGTTTGTATGTAAAGTTATGCAAAATACCACGTGACATAAAAATGAAGTTAGAATGTTTGCATGATAAGAACATGGCCAAAATTAATGCTTAGCGGCTGATAGTTAGAAAAAAGAATAATTAAGATAAAATTAAACAAAAATAGGATTAAAACTGCAATTGTACCACTTAATTTATCATGCGCACGGAGAACACAAAGTTCACATCATAGTTGCCTTTTGCCAGTCACTGCAGATATAACTGCATGACCTCTGAAAACCACCTAAATATTAAAAACCTATGAAAACCAGGTGTGAAAGCATTAAAAAATCTAAAAAAAAATTACTAGATGTAGAGGTTGACATGTTCTATAGTCATGCAAAATTTCATGGTTAAACTCAACCACATCTGTGAGATATGAAAAGGAACAAATACTTAGTAAACAGTGCCACATCGTAAGTTGTCTAGTTGAAATAGAATAACACCAAATTCGATTTTAAAACTAAAATTATTTCGAAGGTAAATGACCTAGCTAATTCTTCTCTCCTCTAGAAAACAAAACCAATATTAGGTTAGCTAGAGGTAAAATTTAAGCTCGAAAATAAAGCACTTAGAAACCCACACATAACTCCTACATATGGCACAATGCAACTGCAACGTTTATTATCCACAATTAAATGCCATTTCCCGAACAACTCCTATCTCCTGTTTTTAATTCCCAGAGATTGCAACTGCAGCTAGCGTGCTTATGTAACTACATCTTTGCCTCGTAATATCATATCAAACTCAAGACGAGAAGCGTGTCATTCTATGATAGCTCGATTCTTCACTCGAACATATAGTGGATTACTCAGATGTGATTGACTCATCAATCACATTCGGTATGGCCATACACTTTTTCAATCCAACCATATCGAGTGACACAAAGATATCTCTCCCGTTATATAGGTGAGGCAAATTTCATCTTGATCGCTTACATTCATCCGCATGTTTCATGATAAACTCGAAAACTACCTTTATGACCACATAATTACGGAGTAGTGTTTGGCAACTCCTAACTAAACTATTACACCTATAGCAAACTGTGACGATATTAGATCTAAGGATCCTACATACACTATGTATGAGACAAACTGATGACACTTACGAATATAGCAATTCCCACAGTGCCTCATAGTAGGTCAATCCAGCATCATATTCTCTAATATGTATCCACATTATTGATTTGATGTCTCTATATCTATGATCTGTGAAACATGATCATTAATCAATACATATGATGATCTGTAAATTATAATTGTCCCATATAATGACATAAGATTGGGGGATAATTTAAAATAACATCAAAACATGAATAAAAAGGTCTACGAATAAGTCACATAATTGTTGATTAATATAAAAGATATTTATTCAAGGGACAAAATAACACATCATTCAAAAGATTATAAACATAGAAGTATAAGTCATATAATTATTGATCAATATAAAAGATATTTATTCAAGAGACAAAATAACATATTGTTCAAAAAATTATAAACATAGAAGTGATATAATCATCTCTATGATTGTCTCTAGAGCATATCACTAATAGCTTTCAAACGGAGTGTCTTTTCAAGACAGAGTCTACTAGTCAATTGAAGTACACATTATAACGACTTTATTTATATTGACCAAAATTACATGCGAGTGTTTCTCTCTATAAGCTGTTACTATTCATAAGCCAAAGCCATCAGCAAAATTCAATATGAACACTCCCTTACTCCCTCAGTCTTTTTTTCGTTTTTTATTTTTTACAGTCTTGGAACTACGATTTTAACTATTTTTTATAATTTTATATTATGATGTACTAATAAAATTATAAGTATTTTGATGATAGATCTGATGATATAATGTTTATATAACCAATATAGATAGTTTTAATTATGTTAATGATTAAACTTAAAAAAATTAAAGGCTTGGATTCTACTATGTAAGTAAAAAAACGGTGAGAGTATATGTGGATTAGTTTGGCAATTCACGTAGGCTTGGATTAGCTCGCTTGATGCTGAGAGCACGTACCGCGCAGTGCCTGTAGGGAATGTGGGATTCTCTCTCTGTGCCATAGTGGCCAGGATTTTGGAGGCAAAGTCAGAGTGACATTGGGTGAATCTGAGCCGTCTGATGAAAAAACAACGGTCTAGATCGATCACTGTAGCGCTACGAGAACTTTTGCGGTGAGCTACAGTAATTTTCTCGTAGCTCAGCGTACAAAGTTCTTGTAGCGCGCACGATGATCGATCTAGACCGTTGTTTTTTCATCAGACGGCTCAGATTCACCCAATGTCACTCTGACTTTCCCTTGGCAAAGTCAGAGGATTCCATTCCAGTGGCCAGCCATGCCACCGTCATGCACTCCACGCACTTTTGCCTTTCTTGCTTCCGTTCCTGTCCCGCTGATCTGATTATGATGGGAAACCGAAGAATGGACTGTGATATCTGGCCTTACTATTAGCTATCTGGCAAGCTGGTGCCACGTGCGTGCATGGAAAAGTGTTGGACTGGCTCGATACACGATGGCCCTTAGTATTGAAGCGACCCATGTCATTATTTTGAGACAATGATGACAATGACACCTGTCAACCATTATAACTTGATAAAAACAATGTTCTATTGACGGTGTGATCGGGAGCTGAAAGCTTATGGCTTAAAACACCGTAGCGGCTGAAAAAATACTGTAGCAGCAGATGAAGTTATTGTAGCGGCTGAAGGAAGTACTGTTGCACCTGAAATGCTGTAAGTAAAGCTCCAATAAGCTGAGACTTTAGGAGGCAACATTGTGCATGTAGTAATGACATTCCCCACGAAAATTACGACATTACTATGGCCGAAACGCCTTACGCAATAATTTGGTTTAGGCACGATAAACAAACGAACAACTGCATTGAACATACAAGGGACACATGGAGCTCTAAACCACCAAGGATGCTGCTATGAAGTCACGTGTGATGTTCATGTGGTCAGCGTTCGCGGATGCATGCATCCCAGACGGGTGGTATGCGGGCGGTGCAGAAGATCCTGCAGGCTGCGCTGCCATGTTGCCGGCAGGCCCCGCGCCCGACTCGGCGTCGATGATAAAGTTGTGCAACGTCATGCAAGCTGTGATGATGCCGCATTGACTGCGACCCTTGTAGTTCGGAATCTTGCGAAGAATGCGCCATTTGCCCTTGCACATGCCGAATGCACGCTCGATGGCGTTGCGCAACTGCGAGTGACGGTGGTTGAAAACCTTGTGCATCCCCTCCGGATCGCTCCCATTGTCGAACTCGGATAAATGGTACCGCGTGTTGTGGTATGGAGCTAGGTAACCCAACCCGTTGGGATAACCGGAGTCGGCAAGGTAGTATTTGTCTACAACCAAAAATATTGGTTAGTACATGAGTCACAAAGCATGGAGTACTTGGATGTAAAACTTGCATACAACCTTGGGGGGATGTGGGAAGCGGTCACCGTACTATGTCAGCCGCTAATAACACCACACTTGTAAGGACATCGTGAGACCTCTTGCTGATAGTTCCCGCAGAGTGCTCGAAGCGGTTCATTGCTTGGCATTGCGATTGGGGGGCTCCGCAAGTCCACAAAAATATGCCTAGTGCTTCCTTCGAGCACACCTCCCGACATGACCGCAGACTATAATTTGCAACAAGCCTATCATGCAACGCCTCGAAAACATTTGGCCGCATCCTGAACATGTTGCGGCATCGCTTGCTGTCCGCTAGTTGTGCGGATACCCACTGCAAATCAGTAATTCCAGGCATTCTTGGGACCTGACCGGCCACTACGTCAACATCCGTATCGTTGTCGGAGTACATGGCAGCCGCTACTTGCATCATGGGGAAACCCATGCCGTCGTTTGCCATCACTGCACACACAGCAAACCCATTCAATTTCGTTAGAAAAATGCAGTAGAGAGCATGCAGTACATACAATGAAGTTCGGCAGACAGAGACCAAATGCATTTCGGCATAAGCAGACAGAGAGGGCAGTTCGGCAGTTGGGCATCACATATAATGCAGTTCATACAATGTAGTTCGGCAGCAAATAGCAAATGCAGTTGGGCAGCAAATAGGAAATGCAGTTCGGCAGCAAATATAGCAGAAAGCATGCAGCACTTATTTTTGAGTTGGGGAGACAGATAGCAGCATCGGCGGACAGAAAGTAGCATTGGCGGACAGAGCAAATAGAGCAGACAGAGAGGGCAGTTCGGCACAGTATAGAGCAGACAGCATGCAGTTCGGCAAATAGCCAGAGAGCTCAGCGGTAGAGCAGCACATAGAGCACATAGAGTGCGGCAGCACTACAAAAACATTAGCAAATATCACAATTCAGTAAAACAGACAGAGAGCAATAAGCTAGCATAAAGTTCAATAAACCAGGGGATTGTCACATGCGCACTACCGCAGCTGGAAAACGCATAGGTACATGCACATAAATGTTCGGCAACGAACCGCATAACTCAACAATAGAACTAAACACTCAACCGACAACGCTCAACAATATGACTAAACACGCAACTGACAACGCTCAACAATATGACAAAGCTCAACACGATCGTCCGTACTCCTCACATCTCCCCTTGTCGTTTCCAAGTACGCCTGATCCAGTTGAGGCGACCCTCATTCGTGTGCAGGAAGGAGAAGCTGTTGCGGCACTCGGGCTTCATGAAAAGCTGTGATGCGTAGTAGTGCTCATCACTTCCTTCGTGCGCACCTGCTTCTTCCACCAGTGTCATCAATTGATGCACGTCTTCCCTTATGGGGTCTAGCACAGGGGATGTCACACTCGTGCCAGAGCCTCGGCTGCCGGACTGCATGCTCAGCTATGCTTCATAAAGGTCAACCAGGTGCATGAAATTCATGTCACCTTCCGTGCACTTAATTGCGCGACAGCTTCTCGGGTGCAAAGGTGCAGGGCATGGCCTCTTGCTTCCGAAAGTACGCCCCGACGCACCGCTGGCTGGGGTCTGCATAGGGGAAGGCATGTTGCTGCCCTCTCCTCATGGGCTTTCGTCGATGTCCACGTCGAGGTCATCCACACCCGGGACGAATGCGCACTCGCTCGTGGTGGTGGTGTTTCTGAACACGACTTCTAGGAGGTCCTTGTCATTGGCGACAATGGCCCTGAACTTCCTCATCTCGGACTTTCCCTGCAATGAACGATGTCATGTCACTGGTGTAATGTCAATAGCAGCGCACTTCAAAATCGAAACTTACTCCACCCGCAGCTGCCCACCAGTCATCACTCGCATCAATGCTGCCTGTCGATGGATCGACCCCAAGCCCCGTGGCACAAAGTTTCAAAGTTTTCCATTTGTTGTAATCACGAGACAATTGCTCCCATTTGTTCTTCATCTGTTTGCTTGTGTATTGCAACCCAGTTCGTTCCGCAAATTTCCGGAGAAGGTTTTGCTTGCCCTGCGTGTTCTATCGTGAGAACGGCCGGTTGTGTGCCTCCACCTCCTCGGCACATACTTGCAGGAACACGTGCGTAGTCTCATCGGTCCAGGTCGCCGAGGCCATCTGTAGGCATCATGGCCAAGGGCGGTAGTGACATGCCCGAAGTTGTGCACGGCGCGAAAGTGAACCTGGAAACCCTAAACAAACTGGCCGTAGGACATACATGCAATGGCTCCGAAGGGACATGGGCATACCTGGATGTGGGCGCGGCATTCACCCGGTGCATGGCGGCGCTCCTGGATGCTCGACCGCAGCTTCGACGAGGACGGACGGTCGGGCCATGCAGAGCTCGAATGGGGACGGGGACGGACGGCCGAGCTTCGTCGGACCTTGCACGGGCACGGACAGCGGGGCGGTGCCGACCTTCAACGGGGACGGAGGGGCGGCCCTTCGTCCGAGGTTGCACGGGGACAGCGACGGGGATGTGCACGGGGACGGTTGGCCGGGCTTGCGGATCCGGCGCGGGACTAGGTCCCCGCGGATCTGCGATTGCCGCCTCGGGAGGCCACAGCGGAGGGGCACAGTGATGGAGGTGGGACACCTGGGGGGAGGGCCAACCTGGCCACCGGCGATTCGGTAGCCATGGCGGGGGGCGGAGAGGTGGTACTCGCGGGTGGCGGCGACCGGGCAGGCGCATTCGAGCCGAGAGTAATTTGGGGTAGCGTCGGTTGGTGCCTTACCAGCGGCTGCTTCATACATTGGATGCTTCCGTCGGTGGCTTCCCATGGAGTGGGCGGCGCCGCAAGTGCGCGGCCGGCTCGAGAGCAGCGTAGCATTGCAGAAGCTGCGACCGCGACTAAGTTGAGCGCGGCCTGAATAATACATTCCTTATTGAATAATGCATTCACCAGAATATTGTAGCAGAATAATAATTAGGGATTTATCAATGATCGAATCGTCGATCTTATAAAATAATATGAGAAAGGTGGCTGAAATCCTTAGGAGAGAATGAGGATGATCTTTATTACTATGAACTGGTTACAAAATGCCTTTACAAAAGGCCTAAAAACTAGCCCTGGCCTCTATATTTTTCCCACTGGAAGAATACGACTTGCTTAATCTACTTTACTCCAAATGGTCGAATTGCACTGACTTGAATTTTCTTGAATTGCCTTGATT
The DNA here is from genome assembly GCA_036346575.1 of Dendrocalamus sinicus. NCBI lineage: Eukaryota > Viridiplantae > Streptophyta > Magnoliopsida > Poales > Poaceae > Dendrocalamus > Dendrocalamus sinicus. Next base: position 20,520,371 of record CM070643.1, on the reverse strand, counting down.
CGGATATTTTCTGTTGTCCTCGTCACCCCTTAAATAGTATTAATAGAGCGTCAATCTAAGGGCTAAAGGTATTTTTTGCATTAACCTATGAAAAATAGTACCAGTATTTTTTTAGACTAAACGATATTTATACATAACAAAAGTTTCGTATGGTGTGATAAAGGAAGTTTTCTCTTCGTCCTCTTTACTCATGCTAATCTGGTGCTACCCTGAATATAGATATAAAAATCTTAATGACTCACACCTAGAAATAGAGTAAACAAGCTCATCGATATGTAGTCATATAGAAAGGGAAAGTCATCTTTTTGGACAAGCTTTATTATAATATATGAAATCGATACACATTTGCCATTTCCTATTACACTTCCTAACCATTATAGGATTGGCAAGCCACTCTGGGTGATCGACTTCATAAATAAACTCAACCTTGAGATGCTTGTTGATTTCCAACTGGATTGTCGACCAAGAATCTCGTTGAATGCAGTCTCAAAGTCCACCACATCGAATGGCATTCTTTCTGTTCAGAAGTTATTTGGACTTTCGAACACAACCAGTAGAGAAACTTGCCATATCGGTTTGACAGTAGATCTGAAACTATATCATGAGGGGCATGCTTCACGGGCTTTACTTTCGACTTGGAAACTTGTATTTCTTCTAAAGCTCCCATAAACAAAATATTAAGAGAACTACCACTATCTACTAAAGGTCGATTAACTTTGCAATTATTTATGGTAGGTTCTACGATAATAGTGAACCTAGCTAATCGAGTTAAAAGAATAGGGCAGTCTTCCCGGCTGAAGGAGATAGTTGTTTCTGACCACCTGGATGGCTTGACGGCAATCGGTGCTTCGATGAGCTTTAATTCCCATTCCACAGTCTTCAGATGGCGCTTGGACTCATAGGAGGAAGACCCACCAAACATCGTATCGATGGAGCCCATCTGTTCATCGCATTCTTCTCCTTCTTGGAGCTCAGTTCCCCAACCTCCTAGATGGAAGAGAAAGGACCCTTACCCAAGGAATAATCATCCAACTTCCTCTGCCAGGCACAGCAGCTGCGTAGATCATGCCCCACCACCTGATGAAGTTGACACCACTTTTTGTTCTTCTTGGATTCATCGGTCAGAGCTTTTGCCTTATTCCGATCAGAATAATCCTTCTTGTCCTTGGTATACTTCTCTGGAATCCTAAGAACCTTTTTAGTGTTGGGTTTGTGATTCTTTTGAACTTTGGGGGACTTCTTGAGCTTTTTTTTCTTTCTTTTTTTAGCTGGGTTGAAGAATTTTCTCTATCTGGTTGATGGCCTTATTCAATTCAACCGCTTCACTAGTGGCTACATACTTGCCGGCCATGCCGAATAGTTCGACAATTGTCCTTGAAGGGTTCATCGAAATGTCCTCCGTAAATCGTCGGTTTCTTAACCCAGTTTTAAAAGCCTGGATGACAGAGAGATCTGCAATCTCTAGAATAGAATTACGAACCTGACTGAACTTCTTGATATACTGTTGGAGAGTCTCATTGGGTTCTTGCCGAATTCGGTGGAGATCGTCTTCTTTTTCGGGCGGTCGTACATCCCCTAGAAGTCTGCGATTAGTAGGTCACAGAGCTGCTTCCAAATGTAAATTGATCTGATCGGTTGGTTGAGCAACCAAGACCGGGTAGACCCCTCAAGAATTGCGGCCAAGTAATTTGCCATCACATTATCATTGCCTCCTACAGGTTTGATGGCGTGGTATAAATCTGCAAAAATTCTAATGAATTCTATTTTCCATCAAATTACTCATGATTTGCTGGTCAAAACCTATCCGACCAACGAACTGCTTGAAGGCCTAGCAAGAAAGCCCGATAGCATGTGATCAAATCATGACGGCCGTATTGTAGTCCATTGAAGACCTATTCCTCTGGTAGTCGGACTAGAAAATTGGTGCCTCGATCTGGTCGTGGACAATCACATGGTGTCTTCGACCAGACGTTTGGTTTAGGTGATGTCACAAATCACTTGGTCCATGTATTCGTTCCTCGTAATGAGGGAGAGGAGTGGCTTCATTGAAGAAGTGCCTTCTTCACTCATGGCTTCCTTAGTGAAACCTCTTAAGGGGTCATGCACCAGCTGTCAGTTTTTTACCATCTAGGCACGTTGACTTTGGCTGAGGGAGGAGTGCTCGGATGAAGTCAGAGTATGACTTTCTTTGCTCCCTGTATATCTTTGTGCATAGTATGGTCTGCTGGAGGATTCTGACACTTGACCTTCAATCTAAGTGTATCCCAGAGTTTTTGCTAGAGCAAGATCTGGGTTATTTAAGATATCATGGACTCGTTGTATGTTCTGAATAGTTACCGAGGGCCTTGGAGGATTCCTGCTGGCAAAACTATTATGATAACCTAAGTTTCCCTCCAAGCCTCTTACCTGTCCCGTTCGACCCATCAAGCGTGGTGGGGAAGAAGCAGGTGGATTAGCCAATTGATATCCACCAGCTCCATTATCTCCTTCCCTTCAGGGTGATGCAGAAGCATTTGCACCATCCTAACCAGTGGGTCTTGGGGATCCTATTGTGAAGAATCGTGCACGACATTTGAATCGATATCACCGATTGCGTTAACTTCATACCTCCAGCGGGAATGTTCTAACAAACTCCCATCAATACTAACAGAGAGCCTTCCACCACTTCAGCAAGTAGCTTCCACGATGGGGAACGGTTGAAGACCACCACCACTAGAGGGCTTCGTGGTAGACTTAACTTGATTCGACGGATTGCTGATCGAATGTTGAGAGTTATCATCTTCACCTAACATTCTGCCTGAGGTAATTTCATCAACACCATGACCAAGTGTCAGTCGGCTTTCAAAATATGTAGGAGCCATTGGCGAATAGACATCGCCCACGACTGCATTGAGTGTACCTTCATTCTCAGATCGTGGTGTCAAGCTCTTGTCACCGTGTTTGCTGGTTGGAAGCACTAGGCTTGGAGAGGCACTAGGGTATTCTGATCTGGTCAGAACAACCAATTCCTTTGGCAGTGGTAATGGTCGGGGCAGCGAGTCTTCTTCCATGCGGTCGATCTCATTGGTCTCAGCGAGCGACGAGCCTGGAATGGAAGAAAACGATGAGGAGGCATTATGTTCTATGGTGCAGATGCATGCATCTATGTCGAGGTCGGCATAGTCTACTAAGCCAATTTAGTTCTCCTCATCCTAGGTTCCTGTCATGATCAATAAGTGATTCCGATGAAAACAGGGGAGGATGGTGATTGCTGAATGAAGGAAACTTAATGGATTTAGTGCCTTCTTCCCTACGAACGATGTCAGCTAGCGACGAGCGAGTCACTGATCTTACAAAATAATATAAGAAAGATGACTGAAATCCTTGGGAGATAACGAGGATGCTCTTTATTTTTATGAACTGGTTACAAGATGCCTTTACATAGGCCTAAAAACTAGCCCTAGCCTCTATGTTATTCCCACTGGAAGAATACGACTTGCTTAATCTACTTGACTCTGAATGGTCGAATTGCACTGATTTGAATCTTCTTGAATTGCCTTGATTCGGATGTTTTCCATTGTCCTTCTGTCTTTTCTCGTCACCCCTTAAATAGCATTGAAGAGCCACCAATTATCCATTGAGGAAGACGCCTTTTGGAGCCAGTGTGTCCAATTGGGGAGGTAGATATTGTCCGAGAGAGAATGCCCGATCATCAGTTGTTATCAGTGGAAGACAAACGTAGGGAACAACTATATGGCAGTTGTTATTAGAGACTCAGGGCTGAAACATCATGATGTTTTGAGTGGATAAGGCACATGTTCTGTCCACCACACAGAAGAAATATACTGGAATCGAGTCCAGGTACCAACTCACAGAATCTCTGAGCGGTCACCTTGTACGCGTCATACTTAGGGTCAGCTCCATCCCTTTTGGCATAGCTTCCCTCTGGGTAGGCATCGTTGGTACCCGGAAGAACTCCAACTGACTAGCCTCTAAACAAATGAGAATAATAACAAGGGTGAGTACAAAACTCCTTGGCAACCATTAATAGTAAATATGCCACTTTATGAATATTAATCAATGTCTTAATGAATCCTATCCATATCATGTTATCTAAAAAAATAAGTGTTTTATATTGGATAAGATTTTGGATTTTAATTTAGAAATCTACTGATCACTCATGTAACAAGATAGAACCCCTATTTGGTTCCTGTAGCCTCCAGTTTAGAAGATAGGCATGAATTCATGGTATATAGCATTGTGCAGGCTTGTACCACTTTATCCGTAGTTACTCTGCTTTTTTTATTGCAAATGGTTCTTCATATTTTCTTAGATGTGTTGCCTAAATCAGAGTACAAAATGTTCCCTCTATTTCAATATATTATACATCCACCCGACTAGGGAATTTCCTAGCCGTTAGTCGGCATGGAGGCACCTTCACCTGACACTCCATTGTGCTAAATATAGGCGCATGGCTTATCCTTTATGTCCCTAAGTCGAATTGAGATATCGTGCATGAAATTCCTTAGATAATACTACATACCTATGTGGAGTGTAAAATAACTTTATATACAAGATTATAGCTGACACGAAAGACATGGCCCATTACATGAGTGAAAGTTTATAAGTCTTTATATCATATCCATATACAGAGGGTCACACCCATACACTCAAAACCTTCCCAAAGATACCCTCAGTCATCCAGATACTTGTACTACATGTCAACTGCTTCATCAGTTAAGCTCGCTAAATCACCATTCATCACATTCACCTCATTTGTCCAAAGTAAGTTACAAAAATTCATTTGATGAAATTGGTGATACTATTCTACTAGATAAATAATTTATTTTACATGAAGATACTCTGATCAAAATGATCAAAGGCATGCTTGCCTGAAATCTGGCAGTAGTTCCCAGTTTTAGATGCGTCTAGGTGGAGTCCTTATTTAGTACGAATGCTAGATTTAATTTACGGAAGCATAAAATCCGCTATGTAGATGCGACTCAGTGGTAATCCTTCTATCGATTTATAATCGATTGTTGTGTTTATATTTACTTTCTTGTTTTGTGTACTTATTGGTGGTTGCTATTTTTGCTGATGTGAAATTCCATTGTTCTATCAATTTAGCATAGTCGATAATTTAGTTGTCGCTAGTTAAATATTTCCATATGCATATATATTTATATGTATGTGTTCATATATCCTCATAAATGTGTGCATCCATTTATACATACATAATATATAGTGTCATTTCCGGCCGGCCCAAAACCCCGACCCACTATCATCCTGCCCTTCACTCTTATCTCTATCTCTCTCTATGCTCAGCTCTCTTTTCTTCGCTCATTAACCGACCTACTCCGCCGCCAGGCGCTGCCATCTCCATCACTGGTCCCCGGCCGATGGCTACCGGCCTCCCTACAGAGTGTCATCAGCCTTGCCCGTGCTCTCCCCCTTCCGTCTCTCACCTCTACGCACCGTCTCCTCAGCTCAACTGGCTGCTACCATCCGTGGCTCCGTCGGCCTAGCTTGGCCACTGCTGTTCTTGCTGTCAGTAGTAGTTCCAACTCCAATCGTCGGGATTCGACTATCCTTACTATATCTCTATCCCCCTCTGATTTTTGGATTTATTCCCTTGATTTGCTTTTGATTTATATGGTGTATTTGGGTACTCAAGATCGGCGTGCCATGACGGGGCCTAGGACCTACTATGCGTTGGGGACACACGTGGCCGATAGTAAACTCGTTCAAGTATGCTACTCCCTCTATCCTTCCTTTCTCTGCTTTAGATGCGGATACTACTTGGTCCTACTACGGTGAACGTGGATTTGGGGTTGCATGTTGGTGGTCCTACAATTGTAAGGAAGATGATATGGGATGGATGTGGGGATACCTTGGTCGAGTTATCAGGCTTGATTTAGCACGGTTTGTGTTCTTCCCCTTCCCCTGGTTCCTTTCCCTGAGTGGTTGTAGTTGCCTTCTCCTCCTCTGCTCCTCTTGGTCCCGGCTCCTTCTCTTCAGTGTTGGCTTCTCCTCCTAGCCTGGCCGCAGCAGCTGACTTCTTTTTCTTCTTGCTCTACTGCTTCGATGGATTGGATTTAGGGGAAATGTGGGCAAATCTAGATAATGGCAATGTATCCTTACCTTGGTGAGAAGTGGTCCTATTAGCTATTGCTCTCTCTCTCCCTCTCAGTCTCTTGCTGGTCCTTATCCTTTTAGCTTGTGCAAATCATGGGTTGGCGATGAAAACCTACAAATATCGATGGTGTGGTGTGTACTCCAGTAAGTCATTTTCTACTAGGATTGGCTGGTATGGAAAAGTGTTTTGTATTTTGCTTGGAATTGACTTAGATTTGTCTTACGTCGAATGATGAAACCTGCTACTGCGAGATGAGAGAGAGAGAGATTGATTTGGAAAACTTTGAACTCTATAATGGAAAACTTTCAACCACAAAATCTAACCTTTCAACTAAAAGTATGAAAAAAATCAACTTAGTTGTTTTAACTTTCAAACAAGGCAATTTTCAACATTGGAAATCAAATTTTGAAACTAATATAAAACCGGTTTGGCTTTAAAACTTTTCAACTACAAAGGCCCAATTCTTTTCATCTTATGGCTCATGGCTTCCCTTGAACAAATGAACGGGTTGGCTTCTTCATCATCTTTTCAAAGCGGTTTATCATGATAGCCTTTTCGAAGCGGTTTATCAGCTTATTCGCTTTCAGTTTATTCATACAAGCGCTCGCACTAGTGCCAAAAGTTATAGCTACAACCATAAGTCATCGGTCGTAGCTGAAAAGAACTCACCCAAAAATCTCCCTCTAACTAACCTAGCAGGGCGTCGCGCTACGATAGGCTACGACGGCATGGAGGGCCCGGAAGGGAGCATGGCCCACCACGACTGACACTCATCGCATAAGCAGATGCAGCCTGGGACGTTGTGGAGATCGCCGATGCATGCCACGAGGTCGCGCGAGAGGCTATCCTCGTCGCAGAACGTCTTCGCTTCCTTGATGTTCTCCATAGCCATGACCACCACCTCCAATCTTCCATCTATGTATCAAGTCCTTTTCTTTTTACTTTTCAGCGGCTTTTGGTTTTTATTTTATCTTAGTAATTATTAATCATTAAACTAATAAATGATAATTAAAAGTCATAAGTTGCAATTCAGAAAAATATGACCATAAAGTGCGGTAGCTTGAGCAGACGCGAGGCGGGATGTGCAACAGCGTTCTTCAGCGGTGACGGGTGTAGGGACGTGATGACAGTGGGGAGTGAGGGGATTTGACGGGAGGGAAGCAAGGAAGGAAGACGGAACCAACCAGCTGTCACCGAGGGAGACTTTATCAGGCGTGGACGGACGGCCCTGGTTGCTCCTACCCATCCAACGGTCGATGGGATCCAGGGGCGCCCACAAATTAGGAAAATCGTATTCTTTTTCTTAGCTATGGTATATACTTGAGATGGGAATTACGGTTTGCAAAGTTGGAAGAGACAACTACCGGACGATGTGAATCACATTCATACTCTGTTGCGTTGCGTTGCATGCCCTTGTGTACGTCGCAGGTAACAATCGTAGCCTCGTATAGATGAAGCATCCATGTGTTGGTCTTGCCTGTGTAAGCAACAGTGCAACACGCGTGCTGCCGACCTCTCCTATTAGTTCTTGTGGTGTGTTTTTCTTCTACCGAACAGGATCATTGCATTTTGAGGACGGGTGCAATAGAGACTTGCTGACGCCGGTCCCGGGTAGATTCAGCGATAGCTTCTGGATTTTAGTTTTTAATTCACTATTCTTTAATTTCGTTTTTCGTTTTTTCTTTTTTTTTCTCGTATTCCTTCGCATTGTCTGTAATGGATTAACCTGTTTTTTCTATTTTTAAAATTTTTAATTTTAATTACGCTAAATAAGTCACCATCAAGTATATAAAAAAATAAGTTAGCTACAGTAAAAGCCATAAGCAATCGTCAAATTGAGCACCCATACATGTTTAACAAATTTAAGGTGAATGTTAGACGCTAGCTAGGCGATCCACATCACAACGTGCCATACATTTACTTACAGCTTTGTACACAAAATCTAACTTGGAGAGATCACTTGAAACACCAAAAATATTTTAAACAGTTCACACAAATGGTACCGTTGCAACTTTTTTTTAAAAAAATTAACCTTTAAACATCTATTTTTGTAAATTTAGCCCCTCCTTGAACCTACCAACCGTGGTAGACACCTGCTAAGCCAGGTGGGCTTGGTAAGCACCTGCTGAGCTACTACCAAGCTATAGTATCCGCGGCATTTCCTCACTTAGTGCTAGCTAATTAAATTTCTAATGGCCGACTATGCACACATGCTGCTGATGGGTGGCTTGGCAGACACCTATCGAGCTATTGTAGCTTAGCAGGTACCTGTCGTGCTCGATAGGTCTATAGAGGGGGTTAGATTTACAAAACGGATGTTTGATGGTCAATTTTGAAAAAAAAATTGTAACAGTGCCATTTCAATGAATAGTTCAAATATTTATGCTACACTCAGTTCATGATTATTAGAGTGGGTTCTTTTCGGTTGCAACTTTTGTCTTTTGGCCCTAGCACAATCGTTTGTGTGAACAAATCGAATGTCGATAAACCGCTTCAAAAAATATTATCCCGATAAGCCGCTTCAAAACGGTGGCAAAGAAACTATCACGTTTGTTTGTTTGAGAGGAGCTATAAACCGAAAATATGGGACCTTCATCTAGTGGCAGTATCTAGAACCTTCATAAATGCCTTCTGACTCAGGTGAGTCACATAAATGTTTGCTTTTTAATTCGTGTTAACAGTGTTGTCTGTTGGATTTAAGCCCATTGTATTACTTGCATTTTACTCTGTCAATGCTAGTGGCCTGAGACGTGCTCACGTTCACATCGTGGCCGTGATTCTCATTTAGCCTATTAGTTAGTAGAGCTGTGTTTTCACTGGACGTGGGATGGTATGGCCAAAGGAGATTATGGCGTAAGAATAAGAAATATGTTTAGCCTTTGCTTTGTATTTGGATCCTATATATGAAAGAAGAAAGCTGGGAAAAGCTACGAAAGTTGAGCCGCACAAATCCCTGCATTCCCCTGAGTGTCACGTGCATTTCCCTGAGTGTTATATCTGAGCATGACTTCATTGTCGTAGTCGAGTATGAGTTTGAAGTGTTCATGGTCGGAAGTCGAAACCGACTATTGAGTACGTGGTCGTAGGTCGTAACAAACTATCGACTTGTTGCGGCTTCGAGTGGTCCTAAATGACTTCGTGGTTGAAGCGACTTTGAGTGGTCATAAAAGACTTCGTGGTTGTAAGCAGCTTCGAATGGTCGTAAACAACTTTGTGGTCGTAAGCGGCTTCGAGTGGTCGTAATGATTGCGTGCGTGTATGCTCCGACAAGTGGTATTAGTGCGGTGTAGAGAACTTGATGGCAATGTTAGGCCACGGATCTGAATCTCCTTTGAGGTCCCTCACTCCACCAAGGATCTGCGGGCGTAGCAGGACGAGAGTGCGTGACCGCGAGGTCGTGGTGCAGAAGGTGACAAGGGAGAGTGGGGGGACGATGTTTTACCCCATGCTAACACGCATGAACTACACCAACTGGACTCTCATCATGAGAGTCAACTAGCAGGCGCAGGGACTGTGGCGAGCAATTGAGCTAGGCGACGCCGACTTCTGCAACGACAAGATGGCGCTGTCCGCGATCCTCCGCGCGGTGCCGTCGGAGTTCGGACATGCTGTCAATGCTCATCGTGAAGGACACAACAAAGCAAGCGTGGGACACTGTAAAGGTGCAGCGGATGGGTGTTGACCGCATGCTCCACAAGGAGTTCGAGGACATCGTGTTCAAGGATGGCACGATTGTCAACGAGTTTTTGATGCGGATCATCAGCCTCATCAACAACCTTCCGCAAGATGATAGTGAGGTCCAGCAGCAAACAGTGCTCCTTAACCAGGAGAAGGTGATCCCAACAGATGCAGGCGATGGCGTCTGGTACCCCGACACGGGAGCAAGCAGCCACATGATCGGGTCTCGAGTGATGTTCATATTACTTGATGAATTGGTGAAAGGGACGGTTCAATTTGGTGATGGCTTGCTTGTGGGCATCCGCAGCAAGGCAACCATCATGTTCCAGTGTCGGAATGGGGAGCATCGGCTCCTCACTAAGGTATACTTTATCCCATATCTTCGTAGCAACATTATTTCTGTTAGGCAATTAAATGAGAATGGCTTGAAAGGTGGTGATCGAGGATGGAGAGCTGCTCATGTTCGACTGTGAACGCAAGTTGCTAGCACAAGTGAGGCGGACCAGGAATTGGCTTTACACACTGAAGCTGAACCTTGCTGATCCCGTGTGCCTGCTCACGCGTATGGATGACGAAGCTTGGTTGTGGCACGGACGCTATGGCCACCTTAACTTCCTAGCACTACGAAACCTGGTGTTGAAGGAAATGGCGGCTGGGGTTCCACTATTCAATCATGTCAAGCAGTTCTATGATGGGTGCGCCCTCGACAAGCAGCACCGAGCTGCGTTCCCGCAGGCCACAGATTACCGCACCGAACGCCCACTGGAGTTGGTCCATATCAACTTATGCAGACCGATCACACCAGCGACAGCAGGAGGTAATAAGTTTTTCCTATTGATCGTAGATGACCATAGTAGGTACATGTGGCTCGAGGTGCTCAGGTCTAAAGATGAGGCATTCAAATTTTTCAAGAAGATCAAGACACTAGCGAAAACTGAGCACGGTGGCAAACTTATGGCGTTCCGCTTGGACCGTGGTGGCAAGTTCAACTCCACCGAGTTCCATGAGTACTGCGACGAGCTCGGCATGAAGTATTGTACCACTGCACCATATTCTTCGTAGCAGAATGGAGTCATCGAACGCCAAAATCAGACGGTGGTAGAGATGGCGTGTTGTCTGTTGAAGACCGTAGGTATGCCGGTGACATTCTGGGGCGAGGCAGTGAAAACTGCAGTCTACATCCTCAACAGGGTGCTGACACGGAATCTCAACAGCAAAACATCGTACAAAGCATGGCACAAGCGGAAGCCGAAGGTACACCATCTCCGAGTCTTTGGGTGCATCGCGCACATCAGGAACGTCGGGCCGGGCGTAAACAAGCTGGTGGATCACTTAACATCGATTGTGTTCATCTGCTATGAGGAAGGAGCAAAGGCATACATGGTACGTAGTCGAGTACGAGTTTAAAGTCTTCGTGGTCAGAAGTCAAAACCAAGTATCGAGTACGTAGTCGTAGGTCGTAACAAACTATCAACTTGCTACGGCTTCGACTGGTCATAAACAACTTTGCGATCGTAAGCGGATTCGAGTGATCGTAAAAGACTTTGTGGTGATCGTAAGCAGCTTCGAGTGATTGTAAACGATTTTATGGTCATAAGTGGCTTCGAGTGGCGACCGTGTAGGTGTCTGCTCCGACACTGTCAACAATCCAATTAACGAGCTACAGTTAGCTAGGTGGTCCAAGAGATTACCTTACAAATTAGTGACGATCGCATCAGTGGCGGCTAAGCTGCTAGCTAGCTAATACCACACCAAGTACCTGTATAGCTAGCTAAGCTGGCAGTGAGATCGACCACCTACAGATGCACGTACGCGTTTAATGATCTCACTCACGCTCCCGACTGACGGACGGACGGAACGGTCGAATCGGGTCGTTCGGCAGGTGGCCTCGGCAAAGGCGCCGGCCGCTGTCACCGACGTATCATACCGGTATTAAACCAAGTCTCTGTATTTTTTTAAATTACGTAAATGTCTTTTTTCTCGCGGAAAGGTTCCTGTCAGTTTTTTAGCCCCTCCACTTTGCAGGATAGCCCACCGCGGTTTTCTAAATTACGTACGGGTCCTCGTTTACTTACATACAGCTCCTCGCTTTTTTACGAAAAAGACCTTTGACTTTTTCGAAAATACACATGTGCCTTCGGTTTTTTACGAAACAACCCTTTAACTTTTCCGAAAATACACCTGCGCCCTCGGTTTTTTTAGAAAACCCCTCACGAATTATCGTCTCTTTTACTTCGGTACACACAGTGGCTGGCACGGCGTGACGCCGCGCCTATGAGGCTAGTATAGCTAGATCCGAGGGCGCAGTCGCGCCGCGCGGCGCTTTCCGGGCGGACATTGGCTGCCGACCCAGCTCGCGCAACAGTAGCTAGCGTTGCGTTTGCGTCGCGCACGAGCGATCGACCGACCGCGCGCTCCCGGAATCTCCCCAATGGGGGCGTGGGCGCGCGCTGGGGTGGTCCTCACCGCGCCGGCAGCGACGCACCGCGCGGTCGATGGTTCAACGGGCCCACGCGCGTAGAGAAAGAAAAAAACTCATATTAAAAAACCAACATATTCAAAACAGCTTTCGGCTTCTGAAACCTACACGCCAAATGAAAACAAAAACGTTTTGAACATGCCGTGAATTGGTGCTCTTTGTCGCTACTCATGCATTCTTATTTTTTTCTTTTTTTTTTTTTTTGCTGTGTCGCTGGCGTAGTAATCTCATGGTTTCTGTAGCTTAGGGAACAGCGAGCCAAGCAGACGAGCTGTAGCAGTGCACCCCAGTGGCGCCTAGCTAGTGCCCCCTCTGCTCTTTGGGGTTTATGCGAGTAATGATGATATGTGCTTGGTAAATACAACACCAGCAAACTTACTTGCCACGGGTCATGGGCCTTCATTACTAGGGAAAGATAAAGGGCTTGGAAATGGGCCAGATAGTACAGTGACGCTTTGTCAGTGTTGAGCATGAATATTTGGGTTCCCAGCAATGGGCCTTTGGCGCATTACTGGTCTTACGTTTTGGGTAGAGCTGTTAATGGGCTGTAATCTAGTTCAGATGTAATCTAAAATCCAAATAAAATTAAGAAGGATCTGATCTAAGTTTAATCTAAATTATGTGTCTAAGCCTAATCCAGACCCAACAACAGATATAGGTCTTAGCTTAGACCAAATATCTCTACCTTCTTAGTTGTCTAATTAGAATTAGCTCATGTAGCCCAAGTCTGGCCTAATAAAAAAGGTCTAAATTTAGTCTAATCTATTTATAATTTTAGATCAGTCTGATTGAAAAGCCTAGATAGGCTCAAGCCCATCAACAGCCCTACTTTGGGGATATTTGCTTCGGCTCTGTATTCGGAAGGTGTTAAAAACGGTGGTTGATGACGCAGCTGGACAAGAGCAACCGGTCGTTTTGCCATCGTCGACGCCAAGTTCACATGCGGCTGTGATCGCACGTATGCACCCCCGTGCTCCTTTTAGCAGTTCAGCTCCAACATGCGGCACTACTACAAAAATAAAAGGAAAGCGAGTGTAAAAGAGATAAATCCAGTATTTATTGTTTGACCCAAAAATACCTCAATACGTTTTGCCTCATTACTAAATAAGCTATACTAGACGCCTCACCATAGATAATTCACGGGGAACTATCTGTGCTGTTATTATCACAAGCAATTTTATAGGAAGAGAAAATTATACAGGAAGGTATCGAGGGAGACAACGATATGCCGGTTGTGGACTATGCTTTCAATGAGAATAGGTCGTATGATGACAATCTAGATCAGATGATACGCGATGTAGTAGGAAACTATAGTGAGAGAGAGAGAGTTTGGTAAATTCGAGGGCATGATGAAAGACCTAGAGAAACCTTGTTCCCAGGCTGCAAGCCGTAATACACAAGGTTGTCGTCTGTTCTTGAATTGCTAAAATTGAAGGCAAGCAATGGTTGATCTGACAAGAATTCCACGGCATTGTTAGGTCTCCTAGCGAGCATCCTTCCAGAGGGAAATGTGTTACTGAGAACTACCTACCAAGACAAGAAGATTCTTTGTCCATTGGGAATGAATGTAGAAAGAATACATGAATGTTCGAATGATTGTATCCTCTATAGTAAAAAGTATGCAAAATTACACATTTGTCGAACGTGCAAAGCATCCTGATACAAGCGTAAGAATGATTCTGGTTACGGTGAAGGCATCGAGGTGAAGTAAGGATCTCCTGCTAAGATGTTATGGTATCTGCCTATAATTCCCCATTCGAAGCGTTTATTTGCGAACCGAATAATGCAAGATTGATGCATTGGCACTTGAAGGAGCGTGAGAAAGATAGAATGATAAGACATATTGCTGATTCTGCCCAGTGGAGGAACATCGATAGGATGTTCAAGGCCGTCTTGTTGGAGAAGCTCTCAAACAGAAAAATCACGACACTAGGGGATGTCGTCTACACATTCGTCTAGTCGCCCAAGAGGGATGTCACCCTGGACCCTTTCGTGCATCTACCTCTACACGACTATGCCTATCAAATAGAATGTTGTATGACTCTACCTCAAGCTCTTCTTCAGAAGGCCAGTGCATCGGCTCCCATGAAGGCGGTGCCAAAAATGTATCACACGCGAGACGCTAAGGCTAAATCAAAGAAGATTAATGTGCCTTCTAGGGAATGGATGCTCATGCTCGGAGAGTCGTTGGTCCCCGAGTCATAATTATCCAGGCTTGGATTTGTTTGCAATACTTTGCATACCTGATACTTGCAAAGGTCCAACATGAAGCCAAACCGACACAGTGGATTCACCGTGAGATACATGGAGGCATATTTCTGATGTCCGGAGGCCTTTGACTACCGGCTATTTCTGATGTTCGGAGGCCTCCGATAACTTGCTGCTCCGATGTCCAATGGTTTTCAACTACCAGCTGTTTTCAATGGCTAGTGACTTCCAACTTTTGATTACCAATCACTCCCTGATGCCGATGGCCTCCGGCTTCCTAGGAGTCGTTTCTAGCAGTCAATTTCGACCACATCAATACTTGACCTTAGCGTCCTGCTCTGCTATTTTACCACTCGGGCTATGTCTATGACATCGATTCTGCTACTATTATCGTCAAATTAGTAATGCTTGACATGAATCATGCATTCTTTTAATCACCTCATTCCCTTGTGGCGTTCGATATCGACAAGGTCGAATGACACGGGCGGGCACGACCAATGCAAAGGCTACGCTGTCAACGGCCCCATAGACCGACGAGGCTATGGATAATGCCAACGTCCACATTGACATTAATCATTCATCACATGCACGGAGAATATAAAGCGAAGACTGAAGACGACGACTAATGCGTAGCTTAATTGGAGGTATTCTGTCGGTTCGCCCCGCAGATGTAATTAACTGGGAGTCTTTCGTGGCCCCGGGAGCTAGGAGATCACATCGTTTACGTCAGATCTGCTATACAAAGCAGGCCATGGAGCGCATATATATGAAGGGAACTTGTAATTTTGTTATTCTTAAATGAATAAATAAAATACATGTTTTCCTTCCTTTTTTGTGTTTATTTATTTTTATGTGCTTTAGTACACCGGCACGCCCACACCTCATACATCGAGACAAAAAAATCTTAGAGAGATTTATCGTGTCAAACACATATATATCAATTTCCTTCCTCCAGCATTTTACCTTTAAACTCGCCATTTTCTTTTCCATCATCTTACTTTTACTAATGCTTCAGGTTCTACGGGGGAGGTACTCACAATATTGCAAGTGGCGCAAAGGGAGTATTGAAATCAAATCTATCAGCGACATCTGTTCTTTTGTGCATGGATAGGTTGGCTTGGCTTGCCATTTTCCCATATTGTCCCCGTTGTTGTGTAACTTAAAACAGTTTGTGGTGTACTTGGGGATGTTGCCTAAGATTTTAATTAACTAAAGTGCATTTCGTGTACCGTCCATCTTTAAATCACAATGTGTATCTCTTCTTGCCTTGGCCTGTGGACTACTGCAAGTGCGATCATACGGCAACCATGTTTCTGGCGTGATTAAAGAAAAGAGAAAAGGAGAAAGGAGAAGAGGGAATAAGTGAATTAAAACTGATGCATCAAGGTAAAGTATCTATGTTTATCATAAGCAGTTTCTCTCTTGTATGTTTCACTTGGACAAGGTTGTGGTGCTAGTCGACACTTGTTCCTCACGAATGTGAGAATTACTTTCGTTGGCTGTTATCTAATGCTGTCTTCTTTGCTTATCAGTGGTGAAGTCGGGATTTAGTTACGTCCTGGATTTAGTGGTGGAATGGTCTAGGTTATCTAAGGTGGACCATAAAAATATTATCCAATCTGAACTGAATTTATCCGAACTGTATACTAGATATTTTCTACACTTTAGACTAAGGCCATGTTTGGATCCCATGGTCTAAAGTTTAGTTGTCTAAAATTTTAGACTAAACTTTAGTTGGCTAAACTTTAGCCACTAAACTTTAGTCGAAGGTCCTGTTTGGATCATGTACTAATGGATAGGACTAAAGTTTCAAAAAGACCATACTACATCTCCTCGTTTCGTGCGTCAGCCATTAAATAGAAGGTGAGAGACCAACATGCATGGGTAAACACGTCTTTGTGCCTAAAAACCTAAAACTTTAAACCACTTTAGTTCACTTTGGTGGACTAAGGGCACTCCCAATGCAGAAACTATGAGATAGTTTCTATACTTGTCAATTAATGTAGACACTACCCATAGAAACTATACTCCCAATAGATAGTTTCTACAAATAAAATTTTCATCCAATCATCTATCTTCTCTCTCCTATCATCTACCTATCACAGCTCTTTCTATCTTGGTTCCTGTGTAGACATGATTTCTATATAAGAAACCATTTCCTTATCTCTCGTCCTTAACTCCAATGATACATCAGCATTTTGCTTACTTGACACATTATTTAATGTCATAGAAACCATCCATAGTTTCTGCATTAGGAGTGCTCTAATGGTCTAAAGTGTTTTTTAGGAGTTAGCTAAAGTTTAGATCTAACTTTAGACCATCTGTTTGGAGACTTTAGATCTAAACTTTAGTGACTAAACTTTAGATAGAGGGATCCAACCAGGGCCTAAAGTCTACCTTGTTTAAGATGTAGCTCCGCCCCATGCATATGGTCGATGATTGTCAAGAGAAAGCACCTAAAGCAGATTCTCCCCTCTGCGATGCACTTTGCCCTGATGGTTTCAGGTACTGATTTGGATCAAACTGTTGTGACTTGTGAGCGTACGACAAATTCAAAAGATCGTTTTGTGCAGAGCGTTTTTGTCTCGTAAAGCAATGATAAAACCAGATGCTTGTATCTAACGTAGCACTAAAAAAAATATGAAAAATTATAGCCTAATAACCTAAGCTGAACTATGCTGCACTAAACCTAAAAAAAGGGGTAAAGAAACGTATCTTCGCTACGCTTACGACGAGCCCACAAGCGATCCGCCCCTCGCGTTCCCCTCCCCCGCCTCGTCCTCTCCCCCTCCCCCAAATCCCTCAAGCCCTATCACGGATCCAGCCCAACCGCCGGCCCGATCGCCATGGCTGCCCCCAACAACAACGACGCCGTCGCCGCAGCCAACGCCAGCGCCACCACCAGCGAGGGCGCCCCGGCGGCGCCGGAGGAGACATCGATCGAGGCGCTGGCGCGGCGCGTGCAGGAGCACATGACGCTGGCCTCCAACCCCACGGCCCGCCGCCACAAGTTCTGGGAGACGCAGCCGGTGAGGCAGTTCCGCGAGGCCGCCGACTCGTCCCTCACCGACGGCGCCATCGAGCCGCCCACCCCGCTTTCCGAGGTCCGCGCCGACCCCTACAGGCTCCCCGCCGCCTTCGAGTGGCTCACCTGCGACCTCGACGACGACGCCCTCCTCGCCGACCTCTACTCCCTCCTCGCCCACAACTACGTGGAGGACGACGAGAACATGTTCCGCTTCAACTACTCCCCCGCCTTCCTCCGTTGGGCGCTCCGCCCCCCGTCCTTCTTCCGCGCCTGGCACATCGGCGTCCGCGCCAAGGAGTCCAAGAAGCTCGTCGCCTTCATCTCCGGCGTCCCGGCGCGCATCCGCGCGCGCGACGACGTCGTCCGCATGGCCGAGATCAACTTCCTCTGCGTCCACAAGAAGCTCCGGTCCAAGCGCCTCGCGCCCGTGCTCATCCGCGAGGTCACTCGCCGCGTCCATCAGGAGAACATCTGGCAGGCTTCATATACTGCTGGGGTCGTCCTCCCGACCCCCATCACCACCTGCCGCTACTGGCACCGATCCCTCAACCCCAAGAAGCTCATCGACGTTGGGTTCTCCCGTCTTGGCCCCCGCATGACCATGAGCCGCACGGTACGGCTCTACAAGCTGCCTGACGCTCCGCTCACTCCTGGGTTCCGCCAGATGGAGCTGTGGGATGTTGCGGCGGTCACACGGCTGCTGAGAGAGTACCTTGCGAGGTTCGTGGTGGCGCCGGATTTTGATGAGCTGGATGTGGAGCACTGGCTGCTGCCCCAGGAGGATGTGGTGGACAGCTACCTTGTGGAGAGCCCTGAGACTCATGAGGTCACTGATTTTTGCAGCTTTTACACGCTGCCCTCATCAGTACTAAACAATGCCAACTATGCAACGCTCAAGGCTGCATACTCATACTACAATGTTTCCACCAAGACCCCGCTGCAGCAGCTGATGAATGATGCGCTGATTGTGGCCAAGCAGAAGAATTATGATGTGTTCAACGCCCTCGATGTCATGGAGAATGAGTCGTTCCTCAAGGAGCTCAAGTTTGGACCTGGAGATGGGCAGCTCCACTATTATCTCTACAACTACCGCATTCGCAGTGGAATCAAGCCATCAGAGCTTGGCCTTGTGCTGCTATAGGGCAGTCAAGGCTCAGAACAGTGTTTGGGTTATGCTCCTCCTTAGCAGGTACTCCTTGTATGGCTGGTTTAGTGTATCTTTCCTGGTTGCTATAGATGATGATTTGATTCCCGTCATGCTGTAGGTTGCTCAGTGTGCAATCCCATGGTTCATTTTGTTTATTGCGGTAGCAAATCTCCTTTATATGATGCCATGCCATTTCATGGGAATCCAAGATGAGTTGCAAATGAGGAGACTGGAATTAGATATTTCTTTTATTAATTTATGACTGTTTTCAATTAGTGACATTTGGCGTGTATGGTTCAAAGCATTGTATGATGGCACTGGGTTTACCCAGAAATTTTGATAGAACTTGTGTTATGCCAAATCATTTAAGTGCCCTTGTGTTTGAGGTTGCAATTGTATGGATGTCTTGATGCTAGGACATTCAGCATTGTTCTTCAACCCTGCCCCAAATTTGTTTTTTATTGTATGCAAATCTTTGTATTTGTGTTTGATGTGCTGTAGCCCAATGTTGCTATCATATGAGGTGGGTTATGTTTAATGATGTAACGGTTTGATATGCCTACTTTGCCCAGGAATGGGTGGAGTTTGGTTTTGCGGGAGGTAACTACTTATTCATATTAGGTTATTCCAAGTTTCTGACAGTAATGTTTGGTGCATTATTGCATCACTAAGCCACTTTATCAAATTAGTTTGTGGCATCCTATTTTCTGCAATTTCCTCAAATCATTGCATCTTGTACTTACTGTTGATTTTCTAGTTTTCTCCGTTCCAAACATACATCATTATTGTAATGTGGACATCAATATCTTTGGTCGATTTCATATTAAATATTCCAAGGTTCCTTCTTACCGGATGACATTAGCTGATGTTTACGTTATTTACTTGTATTTTGCTCAACTAGAATGCGTGCCTAGACTAACCATACTTGTTAGCCTTGCATTATAAGGGAAAACAACGGGACAAAACTTTGCTTGCATTACGAAGTAACATTTTAGCAAAGGGTATTCATTTCATACTTTCAAAAGTAAATAGACAGAATTCCATTATGAACTCATCTTTTTGTTAGCATAACATGGAATTGTTCATCCCAATATGTGGTCATAGGCACCAACGATTTGACTTGTAACTAGATCAAATAATGATTTGCTGCATATCTGTGATTTGTGAATGCCCTTCATGCAACTGCATCTGATGAAGCATTGTGGTAGTGTGGTAATGCAGCAGGCCTGATCTTTAATTGAAATGAAATGAGTGATTGTGGTTTCCTCGGTTTCTGTTTTCTTATTAGGGTAGTGACTCCAAAATTTTGAGTTGATCCCCCTCTCTGTTTTTGTCCCCTAATGAAGAGCTGGTCCAATTTTGGTGCAAGAACATCATATGATACTGGATCAACCCTGCACCAAACGTTCAAAAGGCCAGTCGCTAGCTACAGGCCTAGCTGAACATGACGGTAGAAAGGCAGGCAGTGGTGCTTTGGTACTTCTTTGTCACTTTGAGAGTAGTATAGAATAATGAACTTGTAGCTCTCGTTCCCATTCTCCATTCTCTCAATACGATCCATTACCTCTACTTTGACTTCCAGGATTCAATCGAGACGTTTTCATTGACCGGCAACAGTGGTGATCACGATTTTGTTGTTCACCCCCAGTGCCGAAATCTACGAAAAGTCGTCGCATCCAAAAATTCCAAAGCCCAAACCGACCAAAATCGGAGAGACAACAGAATACTAGGGTGGGATTTTTTTCCTGTGGCTTTTTTTTAAAATTTTTTAAATTCTAGTTATTCATGAGAAAATATGGATATACGATTATAATCAATATAGATTAAGTTAGAATAATATCAATTATAATTAACTTAAAAAATTATACTTAAAAATACTCTATTTAAAAATTAGTTACCGTAGATAAGCTATAGGGTCTGTTCTTTTTGGCTAAGGCTTATGGTTTTTGCCTGCGGCTTGTGGCTTTTGGTCTGTACGTGCGAGAGATTACAGAGTAACAGAAATTCACGTGCGGTTTTTGTTAATATAAATGAAGTCGATATAGTATGCACTATAATTAACTAGTAGGCTTTATTTTAAATGACATTCTATTTAAAAACTAATTACTGTAGAAAAAATAAAAATAAAAGCTAAAAGCACGAAAAGAACAGAGTCATAAATATAGAAGAATCAACACTCGGGCTGTTCTTGTTCCCCCTCCAGCTGTCCCGCACACGCGACGCCACCACCCAGCGACGAGGGCAATACGCCAGCAGCGGCCGCGGCAGCTGCAAGACTAGAAAACGGGTGCAGTGCAGGGGCGGGGTGTCAGAACCAGCTCATGTCTGAAGAATTGGCGATAGAAGAGAAGTCTGAAGATACCGCTTCAATATGCCCAGGCAAGCTACAACTAACGGTCTAGATTTTATCTTGCTTCTTTGGTGGAATATCAACGCCTCGCGTTACTCCTGACAATGGCTGGTTTAGTAATTAGTTGATCCAGTGTGATTCCTGCTTAATGTTCAATTAATCTGGTTGTAATTACTGTTATCGCTTCTTAGCTTTAATGTTGGGATTATGTACTGATATATGTACTCTCTGCGGTGGAAGGAAAGAGCTATTCGCCGTCAAAACTTATCTCTACTGTAGCCCTAGCTTAGCTGTAGCTCTAGTTGCTCTTCCGATTTGCCTCTTTTCTCTACTTCCAGATCTTGATTCCACTCTTGATTCAGATTTCCATTCCCGGGATGTGACAAATTGGTATCAGAGCACTCTCGAGTCCTTTGGCGGAAAGAATCGGGCGATTGGGTTGGAGAGCTTCGGTTCTCTGTAAAATCCCTAATCTTCCTTCGGTTCTCTGTAAAAATGCGACAGATTTATCTTGGGAACAAGATGTAGAAATAGCAAAGAAGAGATAATTTGTGTACGCAGCTTTAAAAGATTGTGAGCTTTTGCTAAATACATGTTAAGCATCATATGGAGAGTTACCTAGCTTGGACTAGGAGGTGCCAAGATGACAAGTTTGCTCAGGAAGAAAGAAGAAGCATTCATTTACTTTCGGGCCTGTTCTTTTCGGCTGCGGCTTTTGGCTGAAATTTTTAAATTTTAGCTATTTACGGTATATATTATGGAGAGACAGATACTCACTTGTGATTTTGGCTGGTACAGATGTTGAGCTTTTAACGTGTAAATCGTTTAACATGTAGACCCCGTCTTGAGAAAATACTCTGTTTGAAAATTAAGGCCCTGTTCTTTTCAGCTTCTAAAAGCTGCTTTTTGGCTTTTCTACAGTAACTAGCTTTTAAACGGAGTATTTTTTCAAGATAGGGTCTACTAGTTAATTGTAGTATATACTTTACTGACTTTATTTATATCGGCACAAACCGTATGTGAGTTTTTGTTACTCTGTAATCTCTCGTACAAACAGCCCAAAAGTTACAAGCCACAGCCAAAAACCATAAGCTGCAGCCAAAAAGAACAGGCCAAGTACTATAGCAAAAGTCAAAAACCGCCAGCTTTTGAGGTAAAAAACAGGCCCTTCAACGTATTCCTGTTCTTGATACAACGTGTTCATTTTCTTCCAAAATATCCAACAAAGAATAAGCATGAGACGCTGTATATGCATGCTTACTAATATAGGGAAGCAAACATCATCCAAGAACAAAAGAGAGCAGGTTTTTTTACTCTGCGTAAAAGATGCGGCGGACAAGGGGACTGGAGTTGAGGAAGAAGGGCAAAACTGTGTTTTCACGTACTAATTCAGCCTAAAAATAATTAAAAAATACTACAATACGAAAGGAGTAGCAAATCTTGACTATTTCTATGAATTAGATGGTAAATCCTAAAGGGCAATCTTTAGAATAGTACTAGCCACGTAGGCGTGGCGCCAGTCACCGTATGAGTCGAAGTAAAAGAGGCGAAAATTCGTGAGAAGCTTTTTAAAAAAATCGAGGACACATGCATATTTTTGGAAGAGCCAAAGGTCTTTTTTGTAAAAAAAATCGAGGGTCTGTACGTAAATAAACGAGGACCCGTACGGAATTTAGAAAATTGCGGGGCGCTATCCTGCAAAGGATACAAAATTTCGGTGAAGTGGAAAAAAATCGAGGACACATGCGTATTTTCGGAAAAGCCAAAGGGTTTTTTCGTAAAAAATTGAGGGCATGTACGTAAATAAACGAGGACCCGTACGTAATTTAGAAAACTACGGAGCGCTATCCTGCAAAGGATACAAAATTTCGGTGAAGTGAAGGGGTGTTTTTAAAAAAACAAAACTGGTAGGGACCTTTTTGCGAGGGAAAAGGACCTTTATGTAATTTCCGGAAAACACAGGAAATCGGCTCCCGATCAGATCAATTTCGCGACCACGCTGCCGCGTATACGCTGCGCGGCGACGTGGCGCCTCCGCGCGAATCCTTCGGGGCGTATGTCTGGTAAGACTAGCTGCATAAGCGCGACGCACGCCACGCTAGCTACCGTATGGACCAAAGCAAAAGAGACGATAATTCGCAGGGAGTTTCATAAAAAAAATCGAGGACACATGCGTAATTTCGGAAAAACCAAAGATCTTTTTTGTAAAAAACCGAGGACTTGTAAGAACCTGTACGTAAGTAAATAAGGACCTATACGTAATTTCGGGAACCCGCGGGGCGCTATCCAAAATTTTTTTAAAAAAACAAAACTTGCAGGGACCTTTTCGCGAGAAAAAAAGACCTTTACGTAATTTTTGAAAAACATAGAGAATTTACCTCCTCCGGCCGTACCGAAAAACCCCCGCCACGCGCCGGCCGGAGCGCACGGGCAGGGTGACGTGGGCGAGCCTCCTGCGGGGAATCCCCCAGCTTTGTATAGCGGAGGATTTCATAGAGTGACAACATTTGGGATGGCAAATAATTAATTTTTCCTTTTTAAAAAGGGCTTAGGTTTACCGATCTTCCGTTCTTTTTTCCCTTGTGACATAAGCTAAAAGCATTATCCTGAAACTTCCCAAGCCTATCATGATTAAAAATAGCCTTTTCTTGTGTCTGGTTAGGTGCTACTGCTAGCATAGTTTTGTCCAGCCATTTGGTTAGACAAGTTAGGTCAACAAATCGTCACCGAAGTATTAGCGGTGGGATTCCGGCTCCCTCGCCGTGTCCACGTCGCTCCCACTCGCTCGGCCGGCCGGCGTGGTGGCGAATTTGCGACTGCCGCCGAGCCGCTTTCCTCAATTTTTGAAAATTACGTAAAGGTCCTTTTTCCTCGCGAATAGGTCCTCGCAAGTTTTTTCTTCAAAAATTTTTAGATGGCGCCGCTGGTTTCGAATTACGATAGGTCCTTATTTACTTACGCATGACCCTTACAAGTCCTCGCTTTTTGCGTACGTACGAGCCGCTTTCCTCAATTTTTGAAAATTACGAAAGGTCCTTTTTCCTCGCGAATAGGTCCTGCAAGTTTTTTCTTCAAAAAAATTTTTAGATGGCGCCCCGCGGGTTTCCAGAATTACGTATAGGTCCTTATTTACTTACGCATGCACCCTTACAAGTCCTCGCTTTTTGCCAAAAACCTTCGATTTTTCCGAAATTACGCATTTGTCCCTGGTTTTTTTATGAATCTCCCTGCGAATTATCGCCTCTTTTACTTTGATCCACACGGTAGCTAGCGCGGCGTGCGCCGCGCCCGTGGCCTAGTGTACCTATATTACACGGTAATGTAAAAAGTTAAAAGGGTCACTTCGCATCAATCGCCTTGAGCCATCAACTAGAAAAGTGTCATCCAGGGCTAAAAGGGTTAAAGATTTTGGGCCTGTTCTTTACCTCACAAACTGACGACTTTTGACTTTTGCTACAGTATCTAATTTTCAAACGGAGTATTTTCTCAAGACGGGGTTTATAAGTTAAACGATCTACACGTTAAAAGCCCAACATCTGTACCAGCTAAAATCGCAAGTGGGTATCTGTCTCTCCGTAATCTGTACCGTAAACAGCCAAAATTCGAAAATTTCAGCCAAAAGCCATAAGCCGCAGCCGAAAAGAACAGGCTCTTTGTAGATTTGGAGTTGCCTCCCACAACTTTCTTCTACATATTTAACTAGGGTAGGGTGCCACCCTACCCTACAGAGTTGCATGAAGACGTGCCAAAGAAATTCACTTTGCGAAGATATTTCATTAGCTATACAAAAACTATTAGGCATATATAGTGATGTTTGTAGCTAACACTTGTGCTTTATTTGCTATCTTGGTCTATTATATAAGCGTTTTCTTGTTTATGGATCATGTTATATGCCAATTGTAGGAAGATAGCTGCAACTTTGCTTGCAAAGATTACCTACTGCTATTTTTCTCCTTGCACAAGAATGAATACATTCCAGGTGGACAAAGCACTTAGTTTTTTACTAAATGATATCTCAAGTAGGCGACTTTGAGCTGAAGGTTTGCTGCATTTACAAATTCACATCACATGTCAATGCACTACTAAAAAAATCATGATGCTTTACTATGAATGTAACACAACCGTAAAGCCTTCTATTAAAAGAACATTGTGATTGTCTTTTGTCGGCAAATAGTACATAACAAAAAATGATACATCACAGCTCACAAAGCAACCTATTTCAATCCATGAACCCAAACAGAAACTGTGTACCAATGTCGATACCAATACCACCAATTTCAATGCCAATCTTAGCCTAAACTAGTCACAATCTATGTGTACATTAGGGATTAAGCCATAAGTGTGACAAGCAAAATTTTCTTTGGCCATGCTAGTGGTGGAGCTAGAAAATTTTCATTGGGTATACACGCTGCATGTGCCGCACCTTCTTGGATACGCCCCAACTGCCGTGCCACGCTTTCTTGGATACATGTTCTCACCGTGGTCATTGGGCACCTCTTGGCCAGGGGCGAAGCCCAATAGAGGCCCGTGGGTGCCCAGGCACCCCCTCACTTCCAGAATTTCTTAAGGATTGGAAAATTTTGGCCCTATAGGCACCCTGCATGGCCCAAGACGAGGCACCCCCCACCAGGCCGGCAGCCCAACAAGCCCACTGCGCCACCACATTTCAGAAGTTGTGCACCCCCCATCCATTTGCTCTAGCTTCGCCACTGCTCTTGGCACATGGCCTTGCAGTTGTCAACTCGCCAAGCTACCCACACAAATTTGTTAACTAACGTCCTATAATCTATACCATCAAACTTTCTAAAGTTTCACTGCTAATATATTTAAAACTATATATGTTTATTACTAAAAATAATTTTGTAATATTATAATTGTTGTGGTTACTGAACAAACAGAGAGAGATGGTAGTGGAGAGGTGGGAGTGTTCTGTCTCACCCTCCCCCTCATCCTGATATATATATTCACACGGAGTGTGCTTTTACAGTTATGCCCTTACATCCGTACATCCCCATTAGGGGCACTTATGCCATTACACATGTTACCCTGGCTCTTATAACCTCCTAACAGGCCTGCTGGGCTTAGGTGGGGGCCACCCCTACAACAGGAGCCTCTCATGGTGAAGGGTTTCACATGACCGAAGCCATGTCGCCGAGTCCTTTGGCCCCCTCCGTCCCCTGCGGCCTGTGAATTTCTCCAAGCTTGTGGTTGGGGAGCCCGAGGTCTAGGATGGAAGGTGCCTAGTTGAAGTAGACGCGCGCGCGCTCCGTCCCCTACCCTTCGAACGGGTGGCAGCGGAGGCTGGCGCCTAGTTCAAAGTAGACGCGCGCGCGCTCCGTCCCCTACCCTTCGAACGGGTGGCAGTGGAGGCTGGCGCCTAGTCGAAAATGAGACGCGCGCGCTCCGTCCCCTACCTTCGGCGGGTGGCGCGAGGGTGGCGCCTAGCTGAAGTAGACGCGCGCGCTCCGTTCCCTACCCCTCGAACGGGTGGCGCGGAGGCCGACGCTAAGTCGGCCTAGGCGCGCGTGCGCTCCGCCCCTACCTTCGAACGGGTGGCGCGAGGTGGCGCCTAGCTGAAGTAGACGCGCGCGCGCTCCGTCCCCTACCCCTCGAACGGGTGGCAGCGGAAGCTAGCGCCTAAGTCGAAGCCTAGGCGCGCGCGCTCTGTCCCCTACCCTTCGAGCGGGTGGCAGCGGAGGCTGGCGTCTAGCTGAAGTAGACGCACGCGCGCTCCGTCCCCTACCCCCGAGCGGGTGGCGCGAGGCCGGGCGCTAGCTGAAGTAGACGCGCGCGCGCTTCGTCCCCTACCCCTCGAGCGGGTGGCGCGGAAGCCGGCGCCTAAGTCGAAGCCTAGGCGTGCGCGCTCCGTCCCCTACCCTTCGAGCGGGTGGCGCGAGGCCGGGCGCCTAGTTGGAGTAGACGCGCGCGCGCTCCGCCCCCGCACTAAGATTGGAGCTTGGTGCGGATATTGTTGCGCTTTGGAGTGTTTGTGACCTTGCACCGTAGTGCGCTTTTAATGGCGGTGGAATCATGCCGGCGCCGCCCGGCAGAGGTCGCCGTCGTCGCGTCGCGACCGCCATCCTGCGAGTGGGACACGCGGCGACTCACGAATGGTGCGTCGTGGGATGTGAGCGGTTGCGTAACCGCGGCCGTTCGCCCCTTCCCCAGGGAAGTTGGACGCGTGTTGAAGGCGTGGGCGCAGCGCTGTTTGTTACCCACGCACGACCCTCTAAGCCCCGGCGGTTCTTCTTTCCAAATCGTGGGCAGCCGAATCGCTGCAAGTTTGATCTGTCTGCGCTTCGAGCCACCTGAGAGGCGGGTGGCCTTTATAAGGTGCCAGTGTTGAGGTAGAGGCACCATTTCTTGTTGCTTTTTCTTTTTTTGATCTGCCGCTTTACTTCCGCCCGTGCTAATTGTAACGCTAGTTGCTCCTTTCCCTGCTTCTTTCTCCCTGGTCGCGAAGAGCGATGGCTAGCCATGACGACGCCACCCACATCCCGCAGCGGTTCCTTGCCTAGCTGAGGCGAGGTGTCCCATCCTTCCGTGGAGTACGAGTGGTGCCATGGGGAACTCTCGCGCCAACAAGTGGTGGGACGCCATGGAGCACTCGGGAGGCTCTTTGTTCCGTGTGTTGGGAGGAGCCGCGATCAAGAAGGACGCTGCAGCGACTCGTGGAGGAGGGGAAGATCGCGGATCGCGATGGGGCTCGCCTACCCGTCGGGACGAGACGAGCCAAGCCCCGTGCAATGGAGGCGATTGTTTTGTCGCATTCTTCGACGCCGCCTTGAATGCCCTCCTCATTGTTCGTGGGCGAAGTCTGCGGGCCTACAAGTTGAGCTAGCCCAACCGACGCCCCACGCAATACTCCGCCTAGGTGTCTTCACGTGGGCGATGCGGACAGAGGGCGGCGTCAGCCGCGAGCTTATTCGCCACATCGCACGACGGACGCCGCCGCCCGAGAAAAGTTGACGGGCGGTGTCCAACCGGCGGTGTGGACTTCATGCTCGGGCGTCGTGCGCGATGTTGTTCCCAGCGCCCGGCCTCGCCGAGGCAATGGGAGTCCGGCTGGACTCGGCGGTGGTTCTACTACACCGTGACCGACAAGAGCGGAATGCAATGCCGAGGTGGGCCGATCTCGTTTAACGAAGACGCCGAGTCCGAAGGCGGAGATTGACGACACGCAAAGCTACAGAGCCTTGTCGGTGTCGCCGTCGAATGAGCTCGCGCGACCTAGCCGAGGAGTTCACAATGTATAGGTGGCGCCACTCTCTCCCGGAAGTATGTTGGACAGACGGTCCCGCAAGGACGGGTTCACCATCCGTATCTCGCCGCTCCGCCTTCCGCTCCTTGTAAGTCGCCCAAAGACGCTTTACGCGCGCCATTGTGTCTGTTTGGTCTCCGCCGGCCGCGTGATCTTCGCGCAGATGGTCCGCTAGAAGACGCGGAGCGCGCGGTTGCGCGCTCCTTGGCCCGTGACACAGCAAGGAGCACGGACTCGCGAGGCCGCATCAAGCGGCTAAGCAAGCGGGTAAACCGCACATGCGAGGCTCGGGCATTACGTGCCCGAGCGCGCGTGCCGGGAGCTTTCGCCGGGACTCGGGCGCCAGGACGGTGATAACCCTGCGGGGGTGTTATCTTCGCAACGCCGCCCGCCTCGATCGCCGATGCAACCCAAAGAGGCCCTCGGCGGCTAGCACAGCTGAGGCGGGGCGTGCGACCTGCGGTGGGTCCGGCCACACTGCTTCGGAGGAGCGCGCCGCCTCGAATCCCCCGGCACCCTCTGCCGACGCGAACGAACCCGTGCTCGCGGCCGGCGAGGACGTGCCCCCTACGGAGGAAACCGTGGGGGCGACGGGAGCCGCAGGTGGTGTTGTCGTGGAAGAATCGCTTGTGCCGCCGCAGGCGAAACGCCCTCGGACGCAGTCCCCGCCGCCAGCGAGGGGTCGATACGCCGTTGCGGGGCCTTGTCGCGGGATTACGGCGTCTGGCGCGGCCGAGAAGACCTCCTCGCCGACCACCGAGGAGCCCGCCTCCCACTTGGCAGTCGAACCGGCGCCACTTCCAACCGCGACGAGAGGCGCAGGAGGTAGGCGTGAGTCCCTCTCTTCACATGACTTTGCGAGACTCTCTCCGATCTGCTCGCTCATTCTGTCAACATCAAGCGAGACGAAGTCTCCCGGACGTGGCGAAGGATCGAGCAACGGAGTGTGCGCGAAGTCCAAAGCCTGTGCAGGTGCCCCGCAGTGTGCATTGTCGCTGACGCGCCGCGCCTTGGTAAATCTGGCGTGTTGGGGCGGGGCTCGCTCGCCGGACTTCCTCCTCGCTCGAGACACTTCGCGTCCTCACCGCAGCCGCAGAGCGTGGCCGACAACGGCCTTGACCGAGAGATGTTGTCGTCATGCGAGGGGAACTCTTAGTGCTCGCGCCGCAGCCTCCGAGATGAGGGTAAATATGTGTGCTTCACTTGTAAGGTATTCTTTGGCGCTCACGACGTGTTGTTTTGCGGACGCTTGCCTCACCGGTCCTTTGACGAGGCTGTGTTCGGAGCGGAGGGCTCTGAAGCCGACCGTGAAGCACACAATGCTCTTGCAGCGAAGGATGAAGAGCTTGTGCTGGAGGGCGCCATGGCGGCGCGACAACTCCGGCCACGGAAGCCAAATGCGCCGCGGCCGAGGAGCACGCCTTCCCCGCAGCAGATCGCCGTCCTAGAAGGGGAGAAAGCCCGGTGGCGGAGTTCGCTGCAAGGAATAGCGCGTCTTGGAAAATACGCCCATGTCGGCGTGGCGGGCCATGGAGTCTCGAACCAGGCCCTCCGAGATGCGTGCGTCGAGTGCGGACACTACGCACGGCCGAGGCCCGCCGAGACGCCGGGTTGATCGAGAGGGGCGGCGTTGCTCTTCGCGCGCCGTAACCTTGGCGAGCATCGCGCTATCTTGGTGCGTGCTTCGCCTCGCCCTTCTTCACACTCGTGGGTGTAGACATACCCATGAGTGGCGAATCCTCAATCGATCCTCCCGCCGACCGGAGGTTATGTCGGACGCCATTCGCTCCGTCGGGCCTAGCTCGCGTAACTTCCATCAACGGATGCGGGCCGCCGGGAAGATGCGGCGAGGTCGCGTGTGCGCAGACGCCATTGCATGGGGAGGGGACCTCCTCCGCTGGCTCGAAGGAGTCCTTCAACATCACGGCGACGACAGCACGGGTTCGTCCGCACCGCGCCAAGGCTGAGCGGTTGGTCGGGTAGGGCGGGGGAAAGATGTACTGGTTCTTATGCTTGTAGCCCTGTAACCCCTTTGCTTTTACAATGAAACCAAGTAGTACGTTATTCCTGGTGTTACCTGCCACCGAACGCGAAGGGAAGACCTCCGCATCTTGTTTATACTTCGGAGGGTGCGTGGGATTGACATCCACGTCTTAGTGCACGCGAGGGCGTCCCCCCACTGCGTCTTATTCAGAGTCCGTGGACTGGCGCGTGCGGAGGCGAACCTCGACGCTACGGCATTCTTTATAGTTCGGAGACTCGCGCGTGCGGAGGCGGACCTCGACGCTACGTCTTATTTAGAGTCAGTGGACTGGCGTGTGCGGAGGCGAACCTCGACGCTACGACTTCCTTTATAGTCCGGAGACTCGCGCGTGCGGAGGCGGACCTCGACGCTACGTATTATTTAGAGTCTGTGGACTGGCGCGTGCGGAGACGAACCTCGACGCTACGACTTCCTTTATA
This sequence comes from Dendrocalamus sinicus, assembly GCA_036346575.1. NCBI lineage: Eukaryota > Viridiplantae > Streptophyta > Magnoliopsida > Poales > Poaceae > Dendrocalamus > Dendrocalamus sinicus. The sequence continues at coordinate 20,489,642 of CM070643.1, read as the reverse complement.
GTATGGAGACTCGCGCGTGCGGAGGCGGACCTCGACGTTACGTCTTATTTAGAGTCCGTGGACTGGCGCGTGCGGAGGCGAACCTCGACGCTACGACTTCCTTTATAGTCCGGAGACTCGCGCGTGCGGAGGCGGACCTCGACGCTACGTCTTATTTAGAGTCCGCAGACTGGCGCGTGCGGAGGCGAACCTCGACGCTACGACTTGCTTTATAGTCCGTAGACTCGCGCGTGCGGAGGCGGACCTCGACGCCACGCCTTATTTAGAGTCGCAGATCTGGCGCGTGCGGAGGCGAACCTCGACGCTACGGCTTCCTTTATAGTCCGGAGACTCGCGCGTGCGGAGGCGGACCTCGACGCTACGTCTTATTTAGAGTCCGCAGACTGGCGCGTGCGGAGGCGAACCTCGACGCTACGACTTGCTTTATAGTCCGTAGACTTGCGCGTGCGGAGGCGGACCTCAACGCTACGTCTTATTTAGAGTTCGCAGACTGGCGCGTGCGGAGGCGAACCTCGACGCTACGACTTCCTTTATAGTCCGGAGACTCGCGCGTGCGAAGGCGGACCTCAACGCTACGTCTTATTTAGAGTCCGTGGACTGGCGCGTGCGGAGGCGAACCTCGACGCTACGACTTCCTTTATAGTCCGGAGACTTGCGCGTGCGGAGGCGGACCTCGATGCTACGTCTTATTTAGAGTCCGCTGACTGGCGCGTGCGGAGCCGGATCTCGACGCTACGACTTGCTTTATAGTCCGTAGACTCGCGCATGCGGAGGCGGACCTCGACGCTACGTCTTATTTAGAGTCCATGGACTTTGTTCTGCACAGCACGGACAGACAATGCTCTTGGGGACAGTAATCTTTATTGAACTCCCGTTTGCGCGGGCGAGCATTGTATAACAAAGGGCTGGTGGATCTACGCTTGTCATCCTACTTCTAGGCGTAGTATCGCCGCAACCTGTCCGCATTCCATGTGTGTCGGAGGGCTTGTCCTTCGAGCGTGGCGAGGCGGTACGCCCCCTTCGGCAATGCCTCCATCACGATGTACGGGCCTTCCCACTTGAACTCCAGCTTGCCAGCGGTCTCCGCCTGGAGCGCCACTCGGAGAACGAGATCCCCAGGCTTGAATCCCCGCGGGCATATAGAGCATCTGCCCGCAGCCCGTCGAGGAGGTCGAAGGACACCCGGCGCTCCTCGTCGGGTGCTTGGACGAGGACCCTCCGCGAGCCAGCCTTGATTTCCTCGGGTGTTACTGCTTCGTCGCCGAAAAGGAGTTTGAACGGCGTGAACCCCGTCGGACGCGTTACCGTTGTGCGAAGCGACCAAAGAACGCTGTGAAGCTCGCTTGGCCACTTGCCCTTCGGCAATCCGACCAGGCGCTTTTTGATGGCAGCGGAGATGGCGCCATTCGCCCGTTCGACCGCCCCGTTAGACTGGGGATACCCTACCGAGGCGAATCGGAGGGTGATGCCCATGCTGTCACAATATTCTTTGAAGAGGGTGGCATCGAACTGCAGGCCATTGTCAACCGTGAGCTCCCGGGGCACGCCAAAGCGACATATGATGTTTTGCGGAGGAAGCGCCAGATGGCGCAGAGGTTACTTTAGCTGTGGCGACCGCTTCCGCCATTTGGAGAAATACTCGGTAGCGACTACCACGAACCGGAGGTCCACGGAGCTCGGGCAAGTGGTCCTACTATGTCGACGCCTTGGCGTGCGGTGGCCACACCGAGGAATGGGGTTGAGGCTCGTCGGGGCTGCGGATGATGCACGCCATCCATCGGCACCCTTGGCACCGACGACGAGGTCTGGCGTCGGTGATGGCGATTGGCGATGAAGCCTTGCACGAACGCCTTGCCGACTAATGACCTCGGTGCGGTGGGACCCGCGACGCACCGCGTGGATCTCCGCAAGGAGCTCCTTTCCCTTCGTCGAGAGGCGCGCAGAGCGGTGCGCAAACCCCTCTCTTGTAGAGTATCCTTCAACACTGGAAGGACCTTGCGCGGCCGCAAACGCCGGCTCGGCGGGGTCCTCGGCTCGGCGACGCCTTGCAAGAAATTGAAGATGGGCTCGCCAATCACCGGCCGGTCAATGTGGTGGACAAGTGCCGCGCCCGGTTGTCTGCGCGATGGCGCTGCACTAATATCGTGAAACGCCCCATCGTGGGGCGATTCTTTGGTGGCCGCCTTAGCGGGGCGTCGGCCGCTCGTTCTCGCGTGGGGATGGCCTTGACGGTGACGCCCAAAAGTGCCTTTCCCTCGCCCTCACGGCCGCGAGGTACTTGGCCAACTTCGGGGTCCTTGGCTTGATATGACTTGTCTACATGACCACCAACAAGCGCGAAGTCGGTGCGGACTAGCACCGTCTTGCGCCGATCGCTTGAGCTTCGCCCGGGGCAAAGAGCGCCTCGTACTCGGCCGTGTTGTTGGTGGCGGGAAGGCAAAGCGCGCGAGTATAGCAAACGCCGTCCTTCGGGCGTGGCGATCACCGTGCCTACGCCGCGCCGCGACGCCGTAAGCTCCGTCAATGGTGAGCGCCCGACGGGTCATCGTGCATCCGACGGGTTGGGCGGCGAGGTCCATTCGGCGAGAAAATTCGCAGGACTTGAGATTTGATTGCCGTTCGTGAAGCGCACGTCAAGGAGAAGGAGCGAGCTCGGCGGCCCATTTGCCGATGCGCCTGTGGACTCATTGTTGTGCAACATCTCGCCGGGGAATGAGGAAGGCTTTGTGATCGGGTGGGCCGAAAATAATGCCGAAGTTTCGGAGGCCATGACCAGCGCGTGGCGAGCTTCTCAAGCCGTGTATCTTGTCTTGGCGCCTGGAGGGCTTCGAGACAAAGTACACGGCCGCCGCACGCCTTCCTCTAAGACGAGGGCGATCGACCGCGGTGGCCGACGCGCCGATAGAGCAGAGGGGAGCCTCGTGCCGGGCGACCAGAGTGGGAGGCTTGCCAGTGCTCCTTGAGCTCGTTGAAGGCCTTCGCGCAATCGCCGCCCCAATAAATCCATCGCACCCGCGAGTGTCTTGAAAATGGCAGCCCGCCCGCCGCCTGGATAGGAAGCGGCTTAGTGTCGCCATGCGCCCGCCGACCTCTGGACCTCCTCGTTGTCTTGGGCGCTCCATACCAGGATGGCGTCTACTTTGTCGTGGTTCGCATGGATGCCCGTCCGGACACGAGGAAACCTGTGAGTTTGCCCGCCGCACTCAAGACACATTTGTCGGGGTTGAGCTTGATGCGCCCTCGGAGGTTGTCGAAGGTCTCTCGAGGTCCCGCCATGCGAGCAAGCTGCCGGGTTTTGACCACCACGCCATCGACGTAAGCCTCGACGTTCCTCCCGAGCTGGGCGGCCAGGGCAATAGCGACGAGGCGGGTAAAGGTAGCGTCTGCGTTCTTCAAGCCAAAGGGCATTCTGACGAAGCAGAACGTCCCAAGTGGTGTGATGAAACTGGTCTTCTCCTCGTCGTCTTCGGCCATGTATACCTGGTGGTAGCCGGAATAGGCGTCCAGGAAACTCATTAGTTCGCACCCAGCGGTGGCGTCGACCAGCTGATCGATGCGCGACAAGGGGTAATTGTCCTTTGGACACGCCTTGTTGAGTGCCGTGAAGTCGATGCACATGCGCTAGGCCCCGCTGGCCTTTTTGACTAGTACCGGGTTAGCGAGCCACTCTGGATGGTGGACCTCGCGGATGACCCCGGTCCGAAGAAGCTTCGCCACTTCTGTTTTGGCCGCCTGTTGTCGATCCATCGACATACGCCGAAGCCTTTGCTTCACCGGCTTGGCATCGGGGCGGACCGCCAAGCGATGCTCGATTACTGCGCGGTCTACGCCCTTGATGTCCTCCGGGGACCATGCGAAAATGTCAACGTTGTTCTGAAGCACTCGGAGCGAGATCACGCTCGACCCGGTGGGAGCCCTCGCCGATGGACACAACCGCCCCTCCGCTCGAGCGGCACCTTCTTGACTCCGCCCCGGCCGAGGCTTGGGCGCCCACCGGGCGGAGGGCCCATCGCCGAGCGTGCCGGAGAGGGCATGCAGGCGATGCGGAACTCGGCTGCCGACCTCGGCACGTCTGGCCAGGTCCTGATCGCCGAAGACGGTGATAACACCCTCTAGGCCCGGGAGCTTCACACACAAAAACGCGTAGTGTGGGATCACCTCGAAAGAGTTGATGGCGGGTCGCCCGGTATGGCGTTGTAGGATGTGGGATATCTACGACGTCAAAGATGACATGCTCGGTCCGGATGTTACCCTTGTTGCCCTCCTGACGGAAAGTGACCGGAAGGGACACGTGCCCCAAGGCCTGCAGCGGTTGACCTCCAAGGCCTTGAAGTGGAGCTCCTGGCCGCTCTAGCCGGCCGGGGATCCCATACGGCCGAGGGCCTCTGCGAACAAGATATTCGCGAGCTTCCCGTCGACAAGGACGCGCCGACGCGTCACGGCGTGCTATGTGGGCTGAATGACCAGAGGGTCTTGGTGAGGATACTCCACACCCTAGCGCGTTCAAGTCAAAGGTGATGTTGCGGGCGGCATCCACATTGCGCCGCCTCGGGGCCCTTGAGGAGGAACCTCCGTGATGACGACGGCGGTGCGATCTGCGCGCCCTCCGTTGCGGTGGCTCGTATGGGGCTACCCTTGGGTGCCCCATGTGGGCTCCGGCGAGGGCCGAGGAGGCGAGCCCGAGACCGGCCGTCACCCTCCGCAGCTCCATAATGCGGTGCATGCCCTTGTGTAATGATCACCGTAGCGTGTACCTCGCACCACTTGCCATAATGTAGGAGCTCTTGTTCTGCGTGGGGTTGGCGCCGCAACCGAGTCCGCCTTCCGATCTCGGTCTCCCCTCCATGAGGCGGGTCGGGTCCTTGGCGCGCTCTCGGTGTCGAGGACCGATGGGCCGCTTTGGACTCTGTTGGCGCGCGCGAGATTTATGCTCGCTCCTTGAAGAGCCTTCTGCACCTCGGTATCGCCGCCTCGAGGAGGGCCTCCTCGGGGCTCCCGGCCGCGACCACGCCGAGGGGACCACCCGCCCCCACTTCGCGCGGGGGGCGCTCCTCATGGCGAGGTCGAGGCGGTAATGCCGCGTCTTCGCGCATCCTCCTCCGCCCGCGCATACTCGTCCATTTTGTCGAAGAGCGTGTCGACTGTCTTGATTGGCCTCCGCGCGTTGTACTCGGCCATCGGGCCCGGGCGAAGGCCCTGTATGGCTGCATTAACGACGGTGGTTTCATTAACGTCTTTCACTTGGCATCGAATCTTGGCGAAGCGCTTGAAGTAGTCCCGGAGCTTCTCCGATGGTCTTTGCTTCACAGCGAAGAGTTGGTCCGCATCGACTCGCTCGACATAGTTTCCTTGGAAGTTGTTGCGAAGGCGGTCGCGGAGCTGCTCCCACACGTAGATGGAAACCGGCTCTATGGTAAAGAACCAGGATAGCGCCACTCCTTGCGCGCGAGGGGAGTCCTTCGCTTCGTGGTGTCGTCTCCGCCCGCGCCTCGATCGCGGTTTCAGACACGCGCACGAACTCGCGAGGGTCCGTGTCGCTTTGTATGCGGTCGATGACGCTAGGAAACTTGAAGTCTTGGGCCATGCCGCCGCTGCAGCCCCGCCAAAGCGGGACTCGGGTCACGTGCCGCGCGGCTAGGCGTGGGGCTTCGCGAGGCTCGGCGCGACATCGGGCGCGGCTGCGCCCGAGCCTCTTGCATATCTCTGACAGCCCGCGAAGGTCCCTAGTTCCCGTTGGAACGCATCGAGGGTCGCTAGTAGGGCGTTTGCCACCGCAGGTGCTGTCGGGGCCGCCGGAACACCCAGCGGATGGGTCGGTGCAGGGACCATCGCCTCAAGATCTCCAGATCCGCCGGATGCTTCATTGCTGCTACCCCAACCGCGACTGCGCACGGTGAGGTGGCGGGGTTGTCGTTGCGATGCCGCAACGGGTTGGTTGTCGTTAGAAGCGCGCGGCGGGTTTGCCGTTGTCGCGCGGCGCCGACGCCGCGACCATCGCGCCTACGCCGCCGCCGCTCCTTCGGCGCCGATGCCGGCCCTAGTATTCACGCCGCCGCCCGATCCGGCCGTCTTCTTTCCCTTCGCGCACGATGAAACTTTTTCGGTGCCGCCTTCTTTGGTCTTGAGCTTGTCCTTGTCCTCCCACTGACGGCGCCAATCTGTTGTGGTTCTTCGACCAAACAGAGAGAGATGGTAGTAGAGAGGTGGAAGTGTTCTGCCTCACCCTCCCTCATCCCGATATATATATTCACATGGAGTGTGCTTTACAGCTATGCCCTTACATCCGTACATCCCCATTAGGGGCACTTATGCCATTACACATGTTACTCTGGCTCTTATAACCTCCTAACAGGCCTGCTGGGTTTAGGTGGGGGCCACCCCTACAACAATAATTTTAGTAGTACATAAGAAGATAAAGTTACAAATAGTAATGATCAACATCACGTCTCATAAACGATAAAAAAATATCACTTAAAAAAGAACAAAGGGAATAACAAAATGTTAACGCTGGGAAACCATGCATTGTGAATATTTTATTCACATGATACTTTAACATTACTATATAATTAGTCAGATTTTCATCCCAATTAATTGGCTACTTTACATATTTAGTTGTGAAAACAATTTAATTTATGACGTCATAACGATAACAAATACTAACATTGACAAGTAAATTCCATAGGTTTTTATTAATACATCACATAATCCACATGACAGTTCGTATACTCTAACACTTAAAAAGCACATATGGTTTTTAGTAAATCTATACTTAGTACAGTAATATTGATGTGACTTATTAATATCACATATAGCTTTAAATTTTGTAAGTAAAATGTATTGGGCTTTCTACAAAATCAGAAAAAATGTATAGAATGCAATTTTCATTTAATTCCCTCGTGTATTATCAAATTAGGATGATATCTAACTTCAATTAGAATATATGTGTGTGTATATAGTTTTCAAAAAAAATAGTATGACAAAGGGAGGACCCTTCGAAATTATGTTAATTTCTACCGCATAGACTATCACGAAAATATGCATAAACTTAAATACGGCAAAAGAAATATCTTACAAGGCACGGCTTTCGTCAACACGTGATAATGTTTCTCGAAAGATGGCAGCAAGAGAGTACACCAAGCAATAAACCCTTAGAGAATAGCAGGGAGAAAGAGCGAGAGGGGGAGTAAAACGCAGAGCGATAGACCCCCAGCCCCGCGCCGATCAAGGCTCCCGCCGATAGATTTCCGGGGAGAAAAGCTCGTTTTCTTTAGCCTTTTTTTCCGGCCGTTCTTGGTGGAAGCTTCCGAGCTTTGGTGGTTTTCTTTCGGGAGGAGTGGCGATGGAGCCGCGGGTTGGGAACAAGTTCCGGCTCGGGCGCAAGATCGGGAGCGGCTCCTTCGGGGAGATCTATCTCGGTGCGGGTTGCTCGTGTTCAATTTTCTGAAGGTTTCTGATCCTTGATCGGTTTGTGATACGGTTCTGTTCGTCTCTTTTGCATGCAGGGACTAATATCCAGACGAACGAGGAGGTCGCGATTAAGCTGGTCAGTGCTCCGTTGCTGCGGATTAACTGCCTGGATCTTCTTAAAATTCCAGCTTTGTTATGCTGCTTTCTGATGCTACGAAGTTGTTTTGCTGTTTTAGCCTGTGTGTTTCTGTGCATCGGGTGTTTTGGCCACTGTAATAGTTGACATGTTTAGTTCCAGATTTCCAGTTAATGTCAGTCAGAGTGTGCGTTCCTGTAGGATAGTTCAGAACATGCTGCTGTTCTCAAAGCAATTCGAACTTTTGAGTTGGCTCTGGATTCAGGGTCTGCTCGCCTTAGCAGCTCTAGCTCTCCATGGATGATCATTTGCAGTGGTTGATTGGTCCATGGGGCCCAAGTGATGTGGTTGCGTTGCTTGGGCTTGATGTGTTTTTTGGTGCTTTCAGTTAACATTGGCAGATCGATAACTAATATTCAGCTGTTGGAGTATTGGATGATAGCTAAATAAATAAATAAATAAATAAATGAGAGATAAAATTAACCAGGAGATGAATGAGAAGAATCAGGAACTTGATATTTTCTTTCAATATATTGCTACATTCTTTGGTGTGTGGAATGAGAGTCTAGAAATAGATTGGCGTTCCCGATAGATGATAGTAGATATGTGTGGCAGACTGGCAGTAGCTTGTAGCTTTTATAAATTATTAAGTTGAGAATGCAAGGTTATTCGTCTTAGTTACTAGTATCAGTTTTATGAAGTTGACATTTGATTGCCTGCTTTGTTTCTTATGCAGGAAAATGTGAAAACAAAACATCCTCAGTTGCTCTATGAATCAAAGATTTACAGGATTTTGCAAGGAGGAAGTATGGAAGCTCTACACCCTGCATTTTTTTTAGGAATGTGTGATAGAGCAAGTGTGTTTTGACTATCTTTTTTCTGGCAGCTGGAATCCCAAATGTCAGATGGTTTGGCGTAGAAGGAGACTACAATGTCTTGGTTATGGATTTGTTGGGGCCAAGCCTGGAGGACCTATTTAATTTTTGCAGCAGAAAATTATCTCTTAAGACTGTACTTATGCTCGCTGATCAGATGGTACGCATACTCCCCAAGCTGTTCCTTAACAAATCCTTGATACATTCATTTTTTTATATATAACAAGGAATGAACTTTAGACCTGTCTCTCTGATTCACTTTTGTCATGGCCTATGGTTCCACCTTTGCCACCCACACCAGCACTTGTGTTTGTGCAGACACAAATTTTCACTACACTAGGCTTTCTTCCTCCTTACTTTTCTACTTCTCTGTATTGTTTCTTTTTTATTATTATTTTCTCACTTGTTGTTTGCTGATGAGCTATATGTGTTCTCCATTACCCACTTGTAGATCAATCGAATGGAATTTGTCCATTCCAAGTCTTTCCTGCATCGAGACATTAAGCCAGATAATTTTCTCATGGGTCTTGGTAGGCGAGCTAATCAGGTGGGTAACAATGCAGCTTTTAATAAGCATTCCACTTTCCGTTGATATATTTTGTTGGGTTAATTTACCACTTTATGTGTTGCTCTGTTTTTTTATTTCAGGTCTATATTATAGACTTTGGTCTTGCCAAAAAGTACAGGGATACCTCAACGTATCAGCACATCCCATATAGGTATGAGGAAAGGGACAATAGCTCAGCATTAGAGTTTTCCATGTTTTCCCTTTTTTTCCCTGGCATAAGCATATTCATTTTTCTAGTTAGCTGGAGTGAGTTGCCATTTTTCTCTTCTATCATTTGTTTGACCGACCATGCCTGAGTTAATTTATGCATGTTTATCAGCATCAGATCTATCTAGGAAGTACTATACCTGATTAGGTCATTTTGGTAGTCATATCTCAGTCCTCGCTTGAGTGTGGGAAGGAATGTGAAATATAATAATGCTGCCAGGTCACGAAAATTCATGTTTTATTAGTTTCTTTCTTGAAGATATCATCTTTAGTATGTGTACCTTTTCATTAATTTTATTTTTTGTGATCTACTTCCCCTTGTGTTCTAACTTGCTATTTAATGCTGCAGAGAGAATAAGAACTTGACTGGAACAGCCAGATATGCAAGCGTGAACACTCATCTTGGCATCGGTGAGGATTTGATACTGTACCAGTTCATGGTTTTCTAACATTATAACTTCCACCTGTTTGTACTTCAACCTGTTGTCAAGTGGAGCGTCACACACCCTTGCTCTGCACAGTTTCTTCTCTGACTATTATTTTTGTTCCTTTTTCTAATAACCAGAACAAAGCCGAAGAGATGACTTGGAGTCTCTTGGATATGTACTTACGTACTTCCTAAGGGGAAGGTGAGTTTAATTGTTTGATCCTTCTATGTGCCATATATTGATGATTCAGGTGTAACATTGTTTTCTTTTCAGCCTGCCTTGGCAAGGTCTGAAAGCAGGAACAAAGAAGCAAAAGTACGAGAAAATCAGCGAGAAAAAAGTTGCAACATCAATTGAGGTACATCTAGAAAAAAAAAGTTGGCACTCTGCCCTGTAGATTTTGTTGGTTCTAATGTTATTATTCTATTTCAGGCTCTATGTCGTGGGTATCCTACTGAGTTTGCATCATATTTCCATTATTGCCGCTCACTGCGGTATGACAACAAGCCTGATTATTCCTACCTTAAGCGACTGTTCCGTGACCTTTTTATCCGTGAAGGTTAGTTTCCTTTTCATGCTTGTATTTTCCTTTTCGTACTTAAAGAAATCCATCAAATGTTATTTTCCTCCTCCATACTTGATAGAAGCATGTCGCACTTGACTCATTCTTAAAATACCAGACATCCTAAATGATTAGAAAAGCTTTCCAGGCATGTGGTTCATAATCGGAATAATGATTTGCAGGTTTTCAGTTTGACTATGTGTTTGACTGGACAATATCCTAAATGATTAGAAAAGCTTTCCAGGCATGTGGTTCATAATCGGAAAAATGATTTGCAGGTTTTCAGTTTGACTATGTGTTTGACTGGACAATACTGAAGTACCAGCAATCTCAAATTGCTAGTGCTCCACCCCATGCTGCGGTGAGCATCTCCCTCAAATACCCACCCACCAAACATGCATATTTTTTTATGTAGCCATCTGTGGGGAAAATTTTGATGCCTTACCTATGTTACAGGGTCATGGTGCGGGACCTTCTGGATTGGCACCACCTGCATTACAGAATGACAGGCAGTCTGGTAATTGATCTACTTTAATAGTTCCATATTAGTAGATTTTTTTGGCAATATTGCTGTGTAATTGGCTTATAATATAGTTAAACACCTTATTGCAAGGTTCAGTTGCTTCTATAACATTACATTGATCCAGAGAGGATTAATTTTGTTGTGTTTGTATTGCAACAATTAATGAGTTAGTTTTCTTAGCTATGTTCATTTATTCATTGTTTGTCTTTTAGGTGCCGAGGAAGGGAGAACTAGTGGTTGGTCATCAATGGATCGACGTCGTGCCCCACCCCCTGTTGCAAGCGTGGGGACTTTGTCTAAGCAGAAAGTGCCTGCAGGAAATGATGCTCCTGTTTCTAAAGATCCTGTGGTGAGTTCTCTCCCTATTTTCCTTTGTTGGTCATAGTGGACTTGATAAGGTGATTGCAAGATGAGGCAGATACTATTTTCATTTTTCTAGTGTAACTGAAGAACAATATGAGAACTAGCCAGAATTTTTTGAATCAACCATAAGTCCACAACTTGTTTTCGTAAACTGGAGTTCTGGCTTGCCAAATTTCGACCCTCACAGGAAATCATAAACTGCTATTTCCCAGTTGTTCATCCAACCCTGCAAATCACATAGTACTGAATACTGAAGTGCTTTCCCGATCAGTGAGTCCTGTGGCTGGCAAAAATGCTCCCATCATTGTGCAAGTTTGGCTCTTTTCTTTGGGTTGCCTGTGCTATGACTTTGTAACCTTAGTAGCTCATTGTTTTTTCAGTTGGTTGTGAACATTATTGTATTTTTTAATTGATGACACTAATCATAGTTTTAGATGTTATTGTATCTTTATCGATCCAAAGCATCAGCTGGACAACATAATTAAACACCAGAAATATTGCTCATTTTTTTAATCTTGTCACTTACTTTGGCTGCTGCTATTGTTTAGATATCTGGTTTGAATTTTTTGGGACGGTCAAGTGTATCATCAAGGAGAGTTGCTGTTTCAAGTAGCCGGGATGTGCTGGCAACTGATACTTCTGAGCCTTCACGAGCACGTACAACTGATGCAAACCCTGGGGCATTTTGTAGAACCTCAGGTCCTCAGAGGAGCTCACCAGTCAATGCTGCAGAGCCGAAGCATTCATCTTCAGGTCGGCACTCATCTAACATTAAGAACTACGAGTCCACTCTCAAAGGTATTGAAGGTCTTGATTTTGACGGCGATGAGAGGGTTCAGTACTAGCACTGAAGAAATTCTACATGTGCTCTGAAAAAATCATAATCTGGAGATAAGCACAGCATTTCCTGTTGAGTTTTGGATCACAGGAGATGTTAGGAGTAGGATGTGAAGTGCTTTGGCCAGATGATGGTCCTCTGGACACGGTAAATAAGTGGTCAGTCTGAGGTGGATGAAATTTAGCTCATAATTAATGTGATGGTTCTGTAAATATCTTTATAGTTTGTTCGTCTGGTGCCTCTCGGGTTCATCAGTCTTTTGAATTATTTCTATTACTTCGGATACACCTTGTCCAGGTACTGTGCCTCCGGACAGCAAAGTGCAACTGGTAAAACTTGTATTTGGAAAACTGGAACTTGAGCATGTAGAATTTTTTTCGTCAGTTCAGTGAAGAAATTTGTCTGAGAATATTTTTGACTTCTAGTGTACCTTGGAACTATTGTGGATGTGATTTGTAAATGTGTACTTTAAAGGGTGATCAACTGCTCAAAATGGCCATGCTCTAATAATTCATTCATATTTTCTTCACCCTTTGCTTTGCAAAATTTCAACACTTGAAACTCGCACCAGAATAGTTCCAAGCCGGTTGTTTAAAGCATGAATTATGTGTGTCGGCGCTGGCGACTACAACAGATTTGGAGGAAATCTGTAGCTATCCAATTTTGTGATTGCAAACTCATGTATGCTTCTTTAATTCTTCTTGTATCATCATCGTATTCACATAAGAGTAATATGCAACTATTCGTCCTTGCAAAGCAGGAAAGGGTAACTGGGTAACCATCAGTGGTGTGCTAATCGAAGAGCAAGTTTATTGACGAGGTTGTTGGGAAAAGAACTCATGTGGTTATGCTGTTTGTCAGTTCGCTGACGTCATTTCTACCACCGCCGGATCCCCCTCCCCTTATTTTTGCTTGCTTTGCCTACGAAACTGTAGTGGTCGATTGGATTATTCTGGTTAATGCTCTATAACCTTACCTGGAATGTGGCCATTTTTGTGAGTAAGCACTTGCCACTTGGTGTCTCATTGGCATGTGGGTATTTTTGTTCTTAAAGTTTCCCAATACGTTTTTGTTCTTAACTTCATCGTCCCTGAATCCTTGCATTTAATTGAACCACAGCTTATCTTGAACTTCTGGTTTCCACTACTTTCCCATGGCAGTTTTTTAGCTAAAAAATCTTACTCGTTGGTTAGTGTAATTCATGTTAAGATGTGGTTTTGCAGTCGAGATGTATACAATTGTGTTGTGTTGCCAAGATGTCACTTCTGAAATATTGGCAATTTTGTAGGTGGTACCCTCGGTGGCTATCGGCTTCACCGTATATAACACAATGAAGAATTTGCTGAAGATACCTCCGAGAGAGAACAAAAGCTCTGGCCATGGCTCTACTTGAAGTTTCTATCCACAAGAAAGGCACAGCAGAGCAACAGCCTTTGTGAAGCCTTGAACCTACGAAGTCCATAACTCTGCCACGTAGTAGTTGTGTTACTTAACTGACAGCTGACATATTCTTTCGATTCTATTTTTTTAATTCATTTTACCTTTTTTATTTAACATGTATATTTTATCCACTACGTGGAATGTTGTTATTGGTTAATGTTTGATGATAAAATTACAGAAGCGCAAAACCTAGTAGCCTTAAGCATTACTTGTGCAGCCATGCTTCAGTTCAGCGTGGTGCCAAAGATTACAGTTCCTTTTTCTTTTGCATATGTATGTTGAAACAAAACCGAATTTCAAAATAAATTCGAATTTGCTTTTGAGTTTGATTTCATTTGATTCTTCCCCCTTTTCTCCTTAAATCACCGCCGTTCAAACCTCTCCCTCCCGCCTCTGCTTCGGCCTTCTTCCTCTGTGCACAGCACGGCAAGTAGACACTGTTTATCAAACGAAAATATCGCCGCCGCTCCTTCTTGTTTCTTCTTGCCACTGCCACGCCTCTGCCACACGCCCTCGGTCGTACGCCTCGCCAAGCCCGTCCCTGACACCCCTTATTTATCCCTTGATTCACGGCGAAGCTTCCGGGCCAAACTTGGCCGCCACCTCTGCTCTCTCCTGTCTCATGACCGACCATCCCTACGCCGCAGTTCGTGACTCTGTGAGGCCCTCACTGCCAACACAAGCCATCGTACCTTGCCCCTTAAATGGCGTAGCGCACACCTGGCCAACCGCCATGGCCGCCTCGCCCCACCGCCTCACTGCTCCACCTCTGCATTCCCGCCGTAGACCTGACAAACCTTGCTGTCTTTTGACCACCGCCTTGCATTGCCCGAGGAGCACTCTGCACGAGGTGCCACTCATCGTGCCGACCTCACGCCACTTCTGAGCCGCACTGCGCCCTTCCGTGCCTTCTCGACTCCTGCTGCTGCCGCTGTTCATTTCGCTCTCTCTCTGCTCTCATCCTCTCATAGCCGACCTGACATGCCTCTGACCACTTTTGACCACCGCGATGCCACGCCCAAGGCAGCCTGTACCTCCCCTCTGCCAGCCGCATCGCACCCTCCCATACCTTCCCGACCTTTGCTTCGCACCGTAAACCACCTTAGCTCCGCCCCTGTGCCAAACCGCCATGGATGGCTATAAAAGCCCGAGATCCCCTCCAGAAATCGCACAGGCATCCAGTGAGCCACCCCTACACCCCAATTGAACTTTCAACTGGAGCCTCGCCGGCGACCACCAGCAAACCTCAAAGTAAGCCAAGTTTCGATTCCACTTATTCAATCGATCACATTTAATTGCTCTCGCCTGTAGCACCTTTTTGCTCCCAGAAACACCACTGAACCATTTCCTTAGCCCCTTGAGCCCGTTACCGCGCTGGCGGCTAGCGTCGCTGCACTTACGTTACTCGGGGAGGGAGACATAAGTAATCCAGCGCCATACTACAACATAGGACGCGATTTCTGGTACCTACTACAACACAACAATTCTATATCACACTTCATAATAATGCCTCTAGAACTGACAATACCTATATATATTTCTATTTTTGCAGTACCACCAGCAACTATAAACCAACGTATGTCGATTCTACGTTTGCCGCCATATAGAGGAAATCATGGTCACTAAGACGAATGATCCAAAGGTTTGTCAACCTGATGATAATTATTTAGTGATTATCAATAATTTATATATACATATGCTATGACTTTAACACTCGTAGCGACAGCGCGCGGAATTCGACAAAAGTGTATTCAATCAATCTTGATAAACTCGTCGAAGTTTAAGGAAAACTCTTTTAATTCTTGATAGCGAAGGTTATAAACTAGAATGGAGAGTTCAACTCCAGCGATGATGATTAGATGTTCAAACATTTGATACAATTGTAATCACTCAATTGTGCTTAATCAAACAATTCATTCAAATGTACTTCATTCAGTTGTTTAATTCATTTACGAGATCTGTGTAATGATTGTTGTGTACTATATATGTGATCTATTTGTTTGTTTTCAGATGGTATGGCTAGCATTTCCTACGGTTAACGAAAAAACAGGAAATAATTTAGCTATTCAAATAGCTATCACGAACGGTTTATAACACCAAACCGTATGGTTTTTTATATTAACTGTCTGTGATATATGACATATCACAGACGATTTTTGGTATTAGCCGTCTGTGATATGTAAAATATCACAGACTGTTGTGTTTAAGAACTATCTGTGATATATAACACATCACAGATGATTTTTAGTATTAATCGTCTGTGATATGTCAGATATCACAGACGGGTATGTTTAAGAACCATCTGTGATATCCGAATATCACAGACGTTTTTTTAAAACTGCCTGTGTTGTCACTTATCAAAGATGATTTGAGAGCCGTCTGTAATAATCACCTATTATTATAACACATAAATTCAAACGGTTTAAAAATCGTCTGTGATAATCTTTTCTATCGTAGTAAATGAACAACGAATTGCGGTCTGGGAGTGCAGACATCTCCATGCAGTCCCTAAGGGCATCCATAGTGTATATAACCCAAAGGGCCTTAAGGTGGGTCCCATCTAAACCTTAAGGCCGACTCCATAGTGTATATAACCTAAGGGGTCTTAAGACGGTCCCACTCGTCAGATAAAGAAAAATTGTATTTTAATGCTTGTGGCCAGGTCTTTAACTTGAGGACCAGTCTTAAGTCTTTTTTGCTTATAGCCTGCTTAAGGTCACCCCTGTAATGCATAAGGTTGACCTTAAGGTGGCTTAAGACCCTCTATTTTCACACACCTCAGATACCCTAAACAGTACAGCAAAGGACTCAGGACCTAAGCCAATCGTATGTAATCTTACCGCACATTCTTTGTGCCATGCTGCCCATCACGCCATGGTTAATCAATGCAAGGCAGCACGGCCCCCTTTCCGAGCCAAAGAGATAGCTGCCGCGAGCACCAGCCCGCAAGTCAACCCCTTTTCCGGCAACGGGGAGCCGCTCGGTTGTCGTATTCCATGTCGTTTCGGCTCGCCCGGAGCGCGACAACGCCAAGGCGGACGGATATCGCACGTACGCACCCACGTACGCATGATTGGCCGGGCAAGCTCGGGAGGAGCCCAAACCCGACCGACCGATCCGGCCGTTGCTTCGGTTTGTCCCGTTCCCCGCGCCGGGTTGCCGGCTAACGGCAGCGCGCGCGCGATATCTCTCGACCCCTCTCCTCTACAAAAGCGATGGCACTACGCGCGCGCGCGCGCGGGAGATGGCGACCAACCGTGCCGCCGCTCTCCGAAGGTTAACGGATTGGGAAAGCTTCGTGGAAAACGACTCGTTCGGCGCCCTCTTTTAGGTCGTATTCGGTTTGTTTATACAAACGATTATACTAAGGTAAAAGAACTATAAGTCGTAGAAAAAGGAATTCATCCTTATTAGACGAGGGTTTGTGTTGCGATCTCGCAGATTAGCTCGGCCACGTCCATCGGTGTCTCCTGACTATTCATTCAGCTATCAGATCATGTATAGGTCTCCGGACTAGTTCCAGGATGATAAGACGAGACCGGGAGTCTAACTAAGGCAGTGTTCCCTGTAAAAAAAATCATCCTGCATGAAATCTTTGCACGAGTAAAAGTGTAAAAAGTAGTGACATATATGCTCGCATTAACATTCATGAGTTGGAAGTTCTGAAATGAATCGCTGAAGAGACATGGCAGTTACACGACGGGTGAGGCCGTGCTGGCCCCTGCTGCATGTGCGCCCGCTCGCGTGACTGAACTGGTCCAAGATGCCTTCTGTAATTTTTTTTCGGAAAGTTACCATGAAGGTTAGCTAGAGCTTGCAACTCTTTCGGTATCAACTCCCCACTGACTCCGATCCAGCTCGACCTCTTGCACGGGTGGTTGAGTACTGAACAACTCTTTTCTTTCTGGTCACATTTCCTACTGTACGGCCGGCCAGGATCGTTTGATTCGTTTCTGCTCAGGTCAGGTGATAGATATCTACTATGAAAGTCGAGGCGAATCACACGTGAAGCTGTACACAGTACAAATATCTTCTTGAACGGATGGCATCCTGAGTTCACTGAAGAAAAAAATACAATAATTGTATGTGTTTTTCATGCAGATATATGTGCACTTTCTTTTTGTCCTGGACGTATAAGTAGCTATTAGCATTCATTCCCGTAGCTTCGCTTACAAGTGCAGCAAGAGCTTACGTTCACCAGTAGTACCTGAACATGGAGCGGTTTCTATGTACTGCCAGTTCTGAAGATTGGACATTTGTCATCTGATGGAGGAGCACTATGAATACGTACCGGATATACCCAGTCCTCATACAAAGCCCACCCGTTTGATGCCTCGCACGTACAGCCTTTTTGCTTCCAATTAACGCAAGGAAAAAAGGCTAAAGCTTGGAACTAATCATGCATGAACGACACACAGGACTACTTGGGAGATCAGAAAGCCCATGATGCGCGTACACGCGAGCAAGAACAAAGGAGAGAAACAACGAAAAGGAAGGAGGCTTGCCACTGAATCAACCGCGATGGGCATGCAGCGTGCAGTGGTTGAGGGATCACATCGGCTCGTCTTCGGTACGCACGGACGAGCGCGAGGAGAAAGCACGAGAGGAAGAGCACCAAGTAAATACATGTACATTAGCTAGCTTGTGTGTGTGTGTGTGTGTGTGTGTGTGTGTGTGTGTGTGTGTGTGTGTGTGACCACTGCAATGCGGTACAGGAGGAAAATGGCTCACCAGATTGTCGATCCGTGGAAGTGTCGGCAGAGGATTCTGTTTTCTCGTTATGTTCTTGTAATTATAGGACACATGCCACTGGGCCGGCCGGACCTAGTACATGATTGTTCTCTCTTCTTTTTCAGTTTTTCTTTCTGGTGTAGTAGTAGTACTTGTACTTGCCATGACATGTCGCGCGGGGCCCGGCGCATTAATGGCACGAGGGACGTGCCATGTGCACGCTTCGATCGATCAGGTGGAGAGGGCCGCGTGATGCACCACAGTAATTTTGTATATATTTAACAGTAATTTTATTTATATAAGGTAATAATTTTCTAGTATATATTCTATATCTACATGTAAAATAGTAATTATATATATATATATATATATGAAAAATACTTTTTACTCCCGGGTGTAATTACACCCACCTCTAATATACCACCTAAATAAACTTGAAATACTCTTTTATCACTTTAGGTATATTTGTATACTAATTATAAGATACTCTAATGTGAACCACATGAAAAAAATTACAAGGGAGTCCATAGTTTTTAGTGTATTTTGTAAATACCTTTATATACGTATATAAAAAGGAGTATGTTGAAAAAAATATATATACCACCTCTGAAAAATTGTTCATACCACATATATGATCTTAAATACTCGTATACTACATGTACATACCCCTCGTTACACGAGATACTCCCTACGTTGTGAGATACGGCATAGGGTGTAATTACACCCGGGAGTAGAAAAGAGTCTTCCTATATCAATCATACACGTGTATCGGATGTTGGTGCCTAGGCACCCAACATCCGATACACGTGTATGATTGAAAATTTTTTTGAGTTTGGATATGAAAATGTTTTATACCCTTGATATATTTATGGTAAGTTAGTTTTGAACTCAGTTCAAACTAGTTTGAACTACTTTTGAGTTCAATGCAACTACAGTGAGTATATACCATAAAAATAGTTCAAACTAATTAAACTGAAGTTGAATTTAAATTTTTTCGGAGTTTGATATCTCAAATATACTTTTTATGGGTATATGAAGATACCCACATCAAACGTTATGAATCTCAAAGCAAATCAACGGGTATTGATATTGGTGCCTAGGCACCATGGTGCATGAAACACTCGTCCTCTATATATATATATATATATATATATATATATATATATATATATATATATATATATATATATATATATATATATATATATATATATATATATATATATATATACACACACACACACACACAGAACATATGGACCATTAGCTAGACGAATTGATACTAGTCTAAACGGTAGCTGCTGCCTGTAGTTCGGAGAAAGCAAAGCACTTATGGGCGTACCGATAGAACAGTGAAAATTTTACGCATGCATACACACGCACACTCCACAGAGGCATCAAGGCTGCGGTCTCACACCCGGTACAAGAGTTCCCAAAACTAACCAGGCACAGGGCTCAACCCATCACAGAAGCCTTCTCTCCTTAGTGCGGGTTGAAAGTACCAAAATGCCCTCCAGTCATCTCGTCATCTGGGGTCCTCACTTGAGCCACTCACTTTTGAAGCAACCTAGGTAACATGCTGCTTCACACGCCTAGGTTAGTAGGGTCTTAGCTATGGCTCAATTGTATGCACAAGTCTAAGGAGCCGCTAATTTGGGCTGAAAAATAGTGTTTTATGGTTGAAATTATACTATAATTAAAGGTGATTTATTTGGCATAATTAAATTTAAAAAATTTTAAAAAATATGTTAGTCTATCACGGATAATACAAACAAATACAGAAAAAAGAACTAGCAAAAAAGCTCAAAAGAACTAAAAAAGATAACATTTATAAATAATAAACAATAAGTTAGAAATCAAAAATTCAAATCGAAATAAACGGGCCTTAAAGTCCAACTTTTCCTCTCCGTGCTCCCTGCTCATTTCGGCTTGAGCTTCTGGTTTCTGGCTTATTTATCACTATCCAACAATTTCGTCTTTTTCTGATTTTTTTGGCCTTTTTTGAGCTATTTTGTCGATTCTTTTTTCCCATATTCGTTTGTACTCTTCGTGACGGGCTAACCTGTTTTTTCTATGTTTAATTTTTTTAAAATTTAATTACGCCAAATAAGTCACCGTTAGTTACAGTGTTTTTTCAATCAACTACAGTGTTTTTCAGCCATAAATCACTCAAAATAAGCTCTTTTGAGCAGGGTAATCTGCCTGCCCTTCGATGCAGCCCTTGCATGCATGCATTTGGCATAAAATATTGCTCTCCCTCTCCTCTTCTTTATAACCAAGTACTATAAATGCTCGAGTAGTTGCGGTACTGCTTCTTCTTCCTGTGTGAAGTGAGAGCCTTCAGGAATCAGTTCAGGGAGAGCGAGAGGAGAGAGAGATGGGGCACCACTCCTGCTGCAACAAGCAGAAGGTCAGGAGGGGCCTGTGGTCACCAGAGGAAGACGAGAAGCTCGTCAAGTACATCTCCACATATGGCCATGGTTGCTGGAGCTCAGTCCCAAGACAAGCTGGTACGTGTACATACACACATGACGTTCAATCTGTTACTTCAGTAGTTCAGTGTACTTCAGTTTATGCATTGCTGCGTATGTGTGTGCTCGATGTGCATGCATGCAGGGCTGCAGAGGTGTGGCAAGAGCTGCAGGCTGAGGTGGATCAACTACCTGAGGCCGGACCTGAAGAGGGGAAGCTTCTCGCTGCAGGAGGAGGCCCTCATCATTGAGCTCCACAGGGTGCTAGGGAACAGGTAATCCTTGGCCGGCCCGGCCCTACATGCAAACCAGCAATGTATGCATGTCAGGCTGTAACTTCTCATGTATGACAGTTACTTATCTGTGCATGCATGGCCTATATGTGAGTAATGCACAATCACATTAACTTGCTTGGGACAAATTAAGAAAGGGACACAAATGGCAACTTGAGCTATGTAATTATGTGTCATTGTGCTTTACTACGCTGCAGGTGGGCCCAGATAGCCAAGCATCTGCCTGGTAGAACGGACAATGAAGTGAAGAACTTTTGGAACTCCACCATCAAGAAGAAGCTCATATCTCAGGCTGTGGGCAGCCTCCACCCCGGTAACATCCCTTCCTCTGCAGGTAATTAAAACCTGTGTTGCATTTGACACTTCTTTCTGTAAGCATGCCACTTCTCACACCTCTCTATCATTTATTTTTGTATATGGCATAAAATTGGAGGGGCCAATAATTTTCCATTTGGAAATAACAAATTAATCAGCTGGCACCAATCATGTAGTACTAAGCACTAACATGAATTCTGTTGCATTGCGCCAGACTTGTACTACAACATTCTGGATGGGGCAGGACAAGGCATCGCAGCTGCGGGGTGCACATCACTGAACGGGGTGGACAATGCAGCTCAAGCAATCACGCAGTCTCTTCCATCTTCCGTGCACAACTCCGTGGCGGCATGGGCCAATTTCACCTCTCAGCCACTGTTTCCCCCCGGCCTCGCCGTCCACGGCGGCGATCTCCAGTACGCCGTCGACGGGGAGTTCATCAAGCTGTGTCGCGCCGCGGATGCTTACCCGGAGCACGGCGCCGATGACATCGCAAGCCAGTGCAAAGCAAGTGATCTCGTGGCTCAAGAAGGCGCGGCTCGGAGCTGCCGCCCGGTGTTTGTCGAACCGAAGGGCGCCGGCGCTTTCGTGGCCGAGCCGGTCATGGGTCCCGTGGCGGATTTCATGGATGCCATCCTGGGCTCGTCGTCGACGTCTGCGGCGAGTGCTTCCTCTGTCGACAGCTTCTCGGCGAACACCGGCACGCAACCTCATTGGATTCCCTGAAATAATGTTTGGGGTATTTCGGTAGGTGTGGGTTGATCTAGTTCGCATCCTTAATTTCAGGGATATATGGCATAATCGGTGTATATAATCTTTTTTATATATAAAAAAGGGTATAAAGTGCTCTCCTGAAAATTTTTCAACCTTGTCATATTGAAACATCTTAGAATTAACATTTAATATACCAAAAATAGTAAAAAAGATATAACATATTCGTTTAATGGGTACATTGGAAGGTAAGAAATGTACTCCTGAGAGTACGGAAAATGATTCTATACTCCTTGGAGTATATACTCCCACTTCTCATATAACACTTAAACGATATTGTTAATTCTCTTTATTGTTTTGAATATACTCTAATAATGATTTATAAGATACTCTAAAATAAGTTTCATGAAAAATTTCATCAGAATCTTTTTTATAGCATAATTTGTGCATATATTCTTTTATATATGGAAATGGGTATTTACCAAAAAAAAAAGGATTCTGATGATTTTTTAACCATGTTACATTAGAGTATCTTAGAATTTGTATTTAAGTATACTAAAAGTGATAAAGAGGTATATGCTTATTTAATAGGTACATTAGAATATGGGAGTATGTATTCTTAAGAGTACAGAAGATACTTCCTATGTGTGTATGTATGAAATAATCATACACTCATGTTTCTTAGAATATATTTGCGTAATTCACGTGTAAATATATTTTTATTATATATAATTTGTAGGAATGATAAGTATATAATTGGTGTCAGAAGACTAAAGTACTTGAAACTTATGATTAGCTATATATATGTCTGTGCGCTTGATGAATTAATGTGTGTTCTCATTGATGAAAATGTACTTGTAGTTCGCACGCATTGGCGTGAAGCGTATATGTACACTCCAATTAATTGTCCTTCATCCCTGCTTCCTTCAGTGAATGACTATTAATTAAAATCATCGGAAAAAAGCTCCTGAAAATGTACTTGTACAGTAACCGCAAAATAGTGATACAGCTAACATCTCTCAGTCTCACCATGTATATATACTAGCTGTGCCGGCGATCGCACTACAAGAAATTTGAGCATCGGTGATAATACGTATTTGTCACAAAATCATGGATTTTTGTCATAAAAGCATAATAGTGACGATTTTCTTGCGTCACGCGGATCGTCACAGATTCTGCGTCATAGAATGGTCTTAGTGACGATCATTAGGAAATCGTCATAAAATAGTACACATTTATGACGAATAACAGATTGTCATACAATAATATTTATGACGATTTACATTGTGTCATAAAATATTTTCTGTGACGATACCGTTATCATCACCAAATGAAAACATTCTATGACAATCGTTTTCGTCATGACATGTGGTCCAGGACGTGTAATTTATGATGAAATTATTCATCATGAATATATTTGCAACGTCACAAAATTTAATCCAGACATATATGAATGACAAAAAAACATCATGAACAGTAGCATAATTCTCCAGATAATCACCATAGAATTGTTCCATCAAAGCATATAGAATTAATTGACATTTATCCAATACATGCCATTACAACCATTGGTTCAACACAAAAGTGATCACCATAGACACAGTTCCATCACAAAACCATATTAGCCAAATGTCACTAGCAGTAACAAGTATGTCATGTCAGAAGGCATATTGCGGTTCTTCACCTTCCTGTGGAGTTTCTTCCATTGCGGTTTCCATGGCATCCTAGCATTGAATAGAGACAATATAAACATGCAAGATAATTCTATGCTCCATTTGTAACATAAACAGATTGCATAATGCTTGAATGTTGAAGACACAGCAAAGAAAAAAATTTGTATACACCTATAATATGTATTCAGCTCATTCTTTAATAAGTAATAACAAAACATTGTGTTGCATGGTTGTAGAAAATGGAAAAAAAATGAATATGACATACTTAAACAACAATTCAGTTTAGTTTCACATCATAGAGATGCCTATGCTCAAATTTTTGCACCACTTTCCACCCTTTACCAAGCTTGTGTCATTTAAATAAAATACCTGTGCTGCTTGAGTGGCTAAAATATAAGGGTCATTTTTATACCAATAACGCTCTACATTGATGTTCTAAAGTACCCATCATCTTTCATGGCTGTCTTTTTTCCTTCAAGATTATACCAGTCACATTGGCTGTCTTTCAGGTCTAGCCCTATTTCTCACATAACGCTTCAGAGTACATAATCTCCTTTCAATAGGGTACATCCATCCATATTGTACTGAACCTCTAAGTAGTGCCTCATCGTAAGTGCACACCAAGTGTACCATGACATCAAAAAAGCGGTGGGTAAATTTTCTCAAGTTTGCAAAGAATTATTGGAATGTCACCTTTAGTTTATGCAGAACATCCACCTTAAGAGTCTTTGAACATATTTGCCTAAAAAGTTTCTAGCTCACATATGGCTTCATATATATCATTACGGGTCATTCCTCGTAATGCAGAGACTAGCAATACTCACTGACCAACATAGATAACAATTTGAAATTACTACTAACAGCACAAATTGTAAAGTCACATAGCATAAATCACAATGACAAAACAGAGCACAATAACATCTCCACTGATCTCATGCACACATCACAGATCACAAGCACAGTGCATAGACCAATAATTTAACAGTGCAACAATACGCAATTACTAAGCGGTAATTAAGAGCAGCAAAGAGATAAAAGGGAGAAGATCTAGAGATGAACCGGAGAAGGAGAATCTGAGATGAGCAGCATCGGCGACGCCGTGTATGGATGAAGTGGTGGCGGCCGGTGCTGCAGTTGAGTCGCTGCTGTCGGTGGAGAGGTTGAAGATGTTGATGAAGTGGCGGCCGTTGAGGAAGAAGCCAGAGAGGTCTCGGTGATGTAGACGCGGCGCCGACATGCTTGGTGAAGTCGAGGCCACCGGCGGTGAAGAGGTAGGCGGCGCCGAGGATGCGTCGGGATGGCGGCGCTCTGTGGTGGGTGGAGGAGTAGCAGAGGAGGGAGTTGGCGGCGCGGAGCGGCGAGAGGTGTGCGGTGGAGTGGGGTGAAGCGCTGGCGAAGAGGAGAGCTGGAGACGGAGGTCGCGGCGGCGCCGAGCGGTTGAGTAGGCGGCGGTGAGATGCGAAGATGGTGGCGGCGCTGTTGTGTGGAGATGTGGGCACTCGGTGGTGATATGGAGGCAGCATGGGGGCGGAAGAGTTGGTGCGCCGGTGGGGAAGAAGGCGCCGGGCTCTAGAGGGGTCACCGGTGGAGAAGAGGAGGAAGGTGAAGGGAGGAGCAGTGGAGTGGTGGTGGAGTAGCAGAGGATAGCGGCGCACGGGAGTAGGCGACGGAGGAAGGCGGAGAAGGGGAGTGGAGAAGAGAAGTAGGAGGAGGCTAATGAAGAAGGGCGGCGGCGCTTGGATGAAGGAGCTGTGGTGAATGGCGGTGCGCGGGATTTGGTGGAGAAGAGGAAGAGGAAGGCGGGGAGATGTGGTGGCCCGCCGGATGTGGAGAAGAAGGGAGAGGCGGCGGCCGAGAGATGGCGTGGAGATGGAGGAGGAGGAGAAAGCAAATGGAGGCGCGGTGGAGGTGAGGATCGGCGGCGGATGGGTAGTGGCGGTGTGGTGGATCTGGGGATGGAGGAGCAGTGGGGAGCGGCGGAAGGGGAGTGGAGGTGGTTGGCCGCCGGCGAGCTGGCCGACCCTCAACGGCGCCGGAGAAGAGGAAGGGGGAGGAGAGAGCAAAGGGGGCAAAGGACAGAAGCAATGGCCGGCTCAGTTTGGATCTGGGTGGCGGCTAGGGTTTAGAAGCAGTTGGGGTTTTCGGCGATTTGCGATTTAGCCCTCCAGATTTTCAGATATTACAGTCAAGTCTTTCTCCAATGAGATTTCTTCCGATTTAGACCTCCAGAGCTCCGATTTCTTCGCGGATAGATCCCACAAATATTTTATGAATATTTTTGAACTACCATTCTACAACCACCATTTTGCAACGGTTATTTTAAAAAGGTTGTATATGATCTGACCAACAAAAACAAATTTAGCCAATCAACTAATCTGATATTTTGAGATATAATTTCAATATCTAGCACAAGCATGCAATTTTATCAAGCTGTTCTACATAATTTGCACTTTCAATCCAGGCAATTTTCAGTTCCAATAAGATGTCAATATTTCAGTAACAAAATTGACGGAACTACATCTACAAGACTAGCAATTTTGCATAGGATCAAATATGTATACAACAATCAAACAATAAAATTGCATTCCTCAACTGCATAGCATCAACAATCTACATATACACACATTAATATTCTCCATCTAGCCTCCTGCCAGCCTTTTCATTGTGCACAGGAATTATACCAACCTTTTCAACGGGAGGCGACGAGGTGGGCGGCCCAGCACGGGGCATCCGACGGCGCTGGCTTGGGGGGAGACGGTGAGGCGACGGTGACCTTGCTGGGGATGCAAGGGTGCGCGATGTCCTTGACTGCACGGGAGGCGGCTGCCGTTGGTTCATGGCTACTTCACAATGGCCCCATTCGCCCTAACTTTTTTTGACAACACTTTTTTCGTCATCCAATAAATCGCCACGAATAATAATTTCTTTTATGACGAATATAAACAATCATCATGGTTTTCTGTATATTCTGTGACAAATATTTTTTTCGTCGCAAAACTAGGCGTCAAAGGTACCGTCCCACGTATTAATGACGAAATTACTTGAATCATCACGGAATGATAGCTAATCTATGACATTTTCGTTTCTCATCATAACTATATTCGTCACTGATACTCAAATTTTTTGTAGGATCGAGGGCATGTTAGGAACGCAATAATTTCGCATAGTTTATATAGGAAACAAGAACAACCCTTTGATCCAAAGGGGCCTGTGCCTAAGTCGGCAAGTGTCTCGATTTGCAGAGAATTGAATTTGCTATCACACAGATTGACCAGAATTTGCCTAAGACAGGAAGCGCTACACTTCCACAAATGTCTTCAATTGATGCGGATTGAATGTTACGTGCCCTCGAGCTCTGCCGGTACGGTTCAGAGAGCAGCAGGTCGATCACGAGATCGCTGCTCAAAAGCACAACTGCACAAAGGCCTCATCATGAAGCTTGTACAACGTACACGCAAGACGAAAAATGGTGAAATCTTCCCATCATATTTGTACAGCGTGAAGTTTGGTTGGGTTTTTCGCCTGCGTCCACGGCCACGGGGGAGAATTGTGCGTGCGTGCGTGCGTGCGTGCGTGCAGGCAGTCCGCATGTCGGTCTTGAGGCCAAATTGGTTTTGGTTTTACGCCCGAGTCGATTGCCAACAAACGGGCCAAGAAAACGTACTGGTTGGGCTTCGAAGAGCCCGGTGTTTTAGGAATTAGGACCGGTGTGCCTGCCGGGGCCACATGCGTGGTAGGTTTGCACTACCACCAATTTTCGGTACGTACGTAGTAGGACCACCACACGTCCACACATACATTCGTCACTAGTACTGTATCCGTAAGTTACAAAAACAAAACCTAACTTTCTAATAAATATTTTGTGTAGGCTTACAACTATACATTATTTATTAATTGAACAAACAAATAGATGTTTCTTGCTGCTTGACTTCATTTGCTACTAACAAAATTGAGAGTATTAATTGAAATAATGACCAACAAACTAATTAATTAATTGTTGGTAACACATCAAAAAGATATAAATAGCATCCCAAATCAACAACTCCAAGGCGTAATTCATCACGACTACATGTGGCTCAAAAGCAAAAAAGTACGTGTCTCATAGTTAATTAGGTTTTAAAAGAACCAAACAAAATATAAAGAAGCCATAGAAGCTTTTGTGAGAAGGGAGAACAAAAAATAAGTTCAGATTGAGCAATGCAACTTTAAAGGTTTTTTATTGAACTTAAAAGTTGATCATTATGTTCTCATGTCAATATTATCATTGCCATCAGTTGCACTGAGCTTTTACCCAAATATTAGTCCAATGATAAACAAAGTTCATACATTTTAACTGCAATATAATTTTATTTATTTCTTGCAGTTTAAAAGTGTTAACCTTAAATAGCAGATATCATAATAGTAATTTCATTCAAATATTATTTTGTCATAAGCTTTTCTTTTAGATTTTTAATCATAATCTGCCTTGATTTCTACAACTAACTTTCATGAATTTTGACATAGTACATTACAAACTTACATAATTACACGCTTATCTACTATGTATACTCTCTGCCTCCCTGGGTAGGCAGGGGTGGAAAACAACCTTACCAAAAAAGAAAAAAAACACACATATCTAAATTGAACAATGAAGTTGAGCCCATGCTCACAGCATCAAATTGTAGACATGATATTAAGAGGGAAAGGGTGCTGCTGATGGTTAGGCTAAATGGACTGATGTTATTGATAAACCAAAGTTCAAAGAACATGTGACAGTAAGGTTTAACATTGAGAGGCTTCATGAAGACAGTGACACCATATTGAACTATAAAATATCCACCTTCCAATGCTTAGTCTTAAACCACAGTAAGCATAATAATACCAATTACAACCATCAAAACAATGCCAGTAATAAAACTTATGACGGTAACAACCAAGAAGAGATGGGTAGATTATATAGGAAGTTTAACAAAAGAATGCTACTGTGCTAGATCAACGAACATTGAAGGTTATCTAAACTTGTGTTGATGAATACCACAAGTACGATTTGCCATCCCCATGTGCTGAACTACTACAATAATTTTGATGTGACCAACTTAAAAAGTTATCACGAGGACAACCCAGTTTCATGCAGAAGGATTTGCAACAAACAGATGGAAGGTGCATTAGATTGGCTTGATTTTTTTGTTACATAGAAAATAACAAAAGTGCCTAGAATTTTTAAAATTAGAAGTGTGTGCATAAGTAGGATAATTTGATCAACGAGATCCATCAAGTAGAATCGCATCCAGAAGTACATTGTTAATTTGGTTTGAATGAGAGTTCTTGTAAACCCCAAAATAAAAACCATGGATATTACAAGGAAAAAACTTTATTTTTACAAATTAAATAAATACAGAAGAAAGGCACATAAGGTATTTCAATAATCACCAATTAGGCTCAAGAAAAGTATGGAAAATTACCAAAGTTTTTATTTGGTTACTTTCTATGAACCCGTGTAAAACCAGAGACTTCCAAGGTAAACAAAAAGGCACCAATTCAAAATTCTACAAGTTCCTAATTAGATGATAAATTATCATCACTTCGACTCTAAAACCACTGTTCATATAAGTACACTTAAACAATTAAGTTATGCAATGTGTGTATAAAGAAATCCATATTGCCATCAGACTTGTAGTATGCATGGAGTGTTTGAAAACATAAGATTCTATATCTTTATGTCAGTTGCTCGTCTAATCTGATGCTTTTCTGACTAAAATCGTATCTTTCTCAAGTTGATGTGTGCTGTTTTACTAAAGCTAGTAGCATTTTGGTTAATTTCATATATCATACAGTGTTGTTTTCTGTCCTACTACAAGCTTAAGGTCATAAGGATAATGTTAATTAATATTTTCATTATTTGTGTCAAACATTGATACTACAATGAACAAGACTATGGTTCCAACCTGGCTCATGAAAATGCTTCCTTTTCCCCCATGTGACAGTTATGCATTTATGCTCTATCTACCTACATGATGTGAGCTAAACATATACGCTTTGGTTAAACTCTACCATATAATTCTTTCGCCAATAGTAAAGTGCTTGTGCGTTGCAATGGAGTCTAAAAAAAGTGATACATATTATCAAACATGATCCCAAGAGTACTCAAATGAAGTCGGACAGAGGACATCTAGGGTTGAGGATGAGACAGACAAACAGTGCAGACTTTGATTTCTCTACATGCATTGTATCACCGGAGTCACACCAAGCAAGAGTGAGAGAGAGACTAGAATTCTTGGAAGTGGTGGGTCAGGGAGGTGGCTAGTCGAGTAGTAGAGGAGACCTTGAACTATACAACAACCATCCACTCAGCGGATGACCCAGCGCCACCGTCCTTGTCCTCGACGGGATGACGTCTGTGGCGTCGCCAGTGCCCATGACGTGTGCCACATTGGCCTTTCTCATACTTGTGCATGAGGACGGTGAACTGGAGGTGGTTGAAGACATAGCAGTTGATGCCGACAGGGTATCCGGTCCAATGGATGAAGTAGTCATCCTTCTTGGTGTAGCGGATGGTGTGGAGCAGCAGAGGATGAGGTTAGACTTGTGTACATCTTGAGGCGGTAGGGCGGGTTCTCGATGCGGTTGCCCATGAGGAGCCGTTGAGGTTCTCAGCGCTGTCCTTGACGTCCTCATGGGGCGTGCAAAAGGAGAGGCTGTGGTAGCTGAAGGGAATCCTAATGTCAATGGAGGTGAGGGAGTTCACCTTCATGTTGAGGGTCTCACCGGGATTGTACTTGTGCAGGTAGCTCCCCGGGAGGTAGAAGCCATGGGCGTCAAGCGGGGAGAGGAGGATGGCAGCCGCCACGATGAAGGTGAGGAGGAGGTGGAGAGCGCTGAGGCGGGCCATGGTTAGGTGGGTGCTAGATCTGGATCAGGAGTTTTGATTCGACTATGGAACGGATCTGGAAGGGAATGAGATGGAGGGGTTCGGGGTGGGAGTGGGAGACAGTACTCCGGCAAGGAGGCAGCGGGGCTCACTGAAGACGGGGGAGAGGGGGGTGGTGGTGGAGTCGGAGTAGATCTGGGGATTGGTTGGGCGACAAAATGAAGAGGGGGAGTGGGGAGGCCGCGAGATTGGGGTTGTAGGTTTATACGGCGATGTGCGGGGATGGGTATGCACGCGGCGGTGGCCGGTTGTGTTGGCGAAGGCTGACGAGCGGTGGTGGACGGTGGTGGAGAAGGAAGTGAGCGGGCGGAGGAGTGGCTTGGAGGGCGGGGAGGAGGCGGGTTATGTATGGAGGGAGGGAGCGTGCGGCAGTTGTGGAGGGAAAGAGCATGGGAAAGGAAAGGCAACATACGGTTGGGGTGGAGAGAGGATTCAGGGAGGAGCGATGCGACTTGCAAGCAGATGGGTCGGAGAGGATTACTTTTGTGAGTGGTACGCTGGAATTTCAGGCCCACGAGTCGGCACGACTACTTTTGTGAGGAGGGGCGGAAAGAACATACCAACTACAAACTGATTCTTTTAAGTAGTAGAGATGAAGCCAGGAATAAACGTATGTTACACAACGAATCATCGATATGTGTTCAGATCAAGGACCTCGGACACACGCAGGATTTTTGCACAAAAAAAAGTTTAGTTCTCATATAAATAAAAAAAATTATGGTTCAGACGAGACCTAAATATTTGATTGGTTGGTACACAGCCATGCACAATCAGAGGCGCAAACAAAAGGGTACAGTCGTGTAGATAGGACAAGAGGTTACAGATCGCCACAAGCACATTTACTATTGGTACCGTACGAGATATATACTCCTGTGTATGGTTCATCGGTCAGTGCAGCATGTGTCGCTCGTCGGGGCTGAGCGGCTCCACCTGGCAGGTCGGGATGCCCTCGGCGGGCAGCTTGGGGAAGCCCTTGAGCGTGCAGGCCTCCTCGCAGCTCTTGACGCACGCCTTCTCCCTGCACTTGCCCTCGCAATGCTCCATGTTCGGGATGTGCGTCCGCATGCACAGCTTCATGCACTCGCAGATGCAGTTCTGCCCCGCCTCCGCGCGCTCCACCGCGGCCATCATCGCGACGGCCATCAACGCCGCCGCGCACGCCAACGCCACCGTCGTCCTCGCTGGTCTCGCCGCCATCTTGTGTGCTGCAGACTGCTTGATTTCTAGCTCTCAGCTCCTTGTTGCGTACCGGCTGGCTGGCCTGTCGATCGGTTTGGTTTCGCGCGGTTTTGGCTTTCAAGTTCCAAGGCTAGCTAGCGCGAGATGCAACGTACGTATATGCGCGTGCGGTGTGTGGCTCCGTTGCTAACGTACTATGCTTAATTAGCAAGCGGTTTCTGTCGTGCTAATTAAAGGTGTCGTGGATGACAGGTGCTTGTATATATACTATAGGTTAATGTGTTCGTTGGTAGGCCTTGAAAAGCGGCATGGAATGGTTAATCACGGAAATGCCTGATAATAGCGTTTCTGGAAACACTGGTTTGGCCGGGCAGGACAATGTCAAGACTGTTTTTTCTTCGAGACGAGGGCGATCTTATACCGAATATATATTGATAGATGCTTCAGGTAATAATTAATTTAGCACTAGGTACCAATGTACCACAATTCATGACAAACGTACGTACGGTGCGATAATTTGACCTCTTTGCGTTGAAATAGCCATCGATTTTCATTACGCATATTGAGTCGCATCATGAGACAAACAGACTATATATATCTAGTAATGAATGCGCTAGCCACGTCTCCTTGAACACACAAAGTCAAACAAGGTACGTAGTGCGTTGAACGTGGCAAAAGCAGATACCACCAGAAACAGGAGCAACACGAATAGCTACCAGCACTAGTTCGTTCGTTACTCGTCGATCAAAGCCAGCTCCATGCATCGAAAATGATGACCTGCG
This sequence comes from Dendrocalamus sinicus, assembly GCA_036346575.1. NCBI lineage: Eukaryota > Viridiplantae > Streptophyta > Magnoliopsida > Poales > Poaceae > Dendrocalamus > Dendrocalamus sinicus. Next base: position 20,457,233 of record CM070643.1, on the reverse strand, counting down.
GTGCGTGGAGTGCATGACATGTATATCTAAAGTGCAGCATGAGCCCCCCGGCCCAGAACAATCGATAGCTTGGTCGGGGGCTCGGGGCACGCAAGTTGCACGCTAAGCCAATCACGGGAATCAGAAGACGGCACTGGGTGGATTAGGTCGCGGGAGGAGATCGCCCACAAGCCCCCACGTATGGACCAAAATCAAGCGCGCATGGCCCGGACGCGCGCTTGCAACTTTTTTTGCCTTGCATGAGACGACAGACGACCGAAGCGCGCGAGCGACCACCGACCGACCAGCCTCTGTCGCGCGCGGCGAGGTACGTGCGTGGCCCATCGAGCCAGGCGCGCGCGGCCGGTGGATCCGGCGGGGCTGCCTCCTCCGGTGGATCGATCCGGCCGTGCGGACGATGGAGAGGCACCACCAACTACTACTAGCCGGCTAGCTCCTCACATGACCTCTGAGAAGGACTCACATGGGGGTGGTGCCCCCCACGACCGCTCTTGTCTGGTGTTCCGGCTGGTGGCCTGGTTGCCTCGCCTCGCGATCATGCGCTCCGCACGTACACGAGCGCATGAAGCTGCGCGCGCTCGTCCTCCGTGTCCTCGTGCCTACAGGATTTGGGTTAGGCAAACCCATTAATGTTACCGGACGAAGCGGTCGGGCCACTCGCGTGGAAATGGCCGGCCGGATACGAGGGGGGTTTGAAAAAAAAAACCACCATCTTAAATTTAGATGGTACTTGATGGAGTATACGTGGCTGGGTAGAGCATATGTCCGCACAGGAGGTCTCGTGAGATTCTTGATGGTCTAAGAAAGGTACGCTAGCCAATTATTATATAAATCTATAGGGTCGGAACAGCTATACTACGGAGAAATTTTGTTGTATAACGATGATACAACTTAATTTGTGTAATAAGCCAATCGGAGCCGACATATGGCATGAATACTGTAGCATAGAAAACCAAAAAAACACGACACGGTGGTCTTAGAGGAGGGGGAGGCTGAACGACACCCACGGGTTCTTGGCTGATGTTTGCATGCACGTGGCGGTGCTTGCGGATGCAGCGGTGTTCCAGTCGTTGTTGTACGAGGCGGTTGGTAGGATGATCAACCCAGTAAGTGGCGCAGTGGGGCTGCTCTGGGCGGGGAGCTGGCACCTCTGCCATGCGGCAGTTGAGACCGTGCTTCGCGGTGGCGTCATCAGCCCGTTGTCGAAGCTCGAGGACGGCTTTCTGATGAACGACACCGGTGGCGGGCGCGAACTTTTTGCCTCCTCGGCGAAGCGGGCCGTGGGGTGCTCCACATTCTCGATGGCGAAGCGGGTGACAATGAGGAAACCTGGGATACCGGACACCGCGGCCCAAGGCCAGGAGCCGTTGTGCAATCTCAGGCTGTGGTTCAGTCCTGGGTCCCCGCCGACGGTGAGAGAGCGGCGGACAAGGCGCTCCTTCCATGAACTTCAAGGAGTCTGTGATGACGAGCGGCGGCGAGAAGGACCCCAAGCTGTTGAATCTTTTTGTCTAAGCTACTGTACTGCTACAATATTCATGCCACGTGTCACTGCCGGTTGGCTTGTCACACAAGTCAGGTTGTATCACCGTTATACAGTAAAATTTCTCTATACAAGGATCCATTAGACACCCTTGTATTAGAGACAGTGGATTATATGTCAAAATCTGTGCAATTTATTTTTTTATTACAATAGACAAACATACATCCTACTAAAACACATGTTATCATTTGAATGAAGGTAATTGGATAAATCCTGGATTTATCCAATACCTTATATAATATAGGTACACGTTTTTCCACCGAACATACACACGCGTGAGACGAGGCACTTGGGCCGATCCAGAATCAAAATTTGTGTCGTTTGCTTTTTTAGATTACATCGGACACACGTGTATCATCTAATTAAAACACATACTATGACTTAAATGAAGGTTGTTATATAAATTCTAATTTATTTAACACCTTACGAAATACGAAAACATGTTTTTCTGCTAACCACGTGCGTGTGAGAGGAAGCATCGGTGTAGTTTGCTGAAGCACTACAACATTCCCCTCAAATCCGTGCAGGTCAAAAAAGTGCTTCTCTACTACACATAAAGTGGACCCGGCCTGGAAATCCATAAACTATGCGCGCCCAGCCCATTTCAATCCATTTTCCACCCCTCCATTTCATCTCTTGCTTCCTTCGTTCGTACACCCCTCTCTCTCTCTCTCTCTTCCCCCAACACCCGTCCCTCTCCGGCGAAGCCGATGGCCGCAAGCTCCGGCAACGATGCCCCGAGGCCCAATCCCCTCCCGGCCGCGCTCGTATCTAACCTCCAGTCCGTACTCGCTGCCCGCCGCCCGCCTCCGGCCGAGGACGCCGGCGCCACCGCCGCCGAGACCTCGACCCCGGAGGCGGAGGCTGTCGGTGCTCCGGCGGCTGATGAAACGCCAACGAAGCCTGCCGTCCTTCTGACCTGCGCCAGCGGGATTCGGTCGGCGGGTCTCGCGGCGCTCGTCCACGCCCTCGTTGCCGGCGGCCGCTGCGACGTCCACGTATGCGCCCCCGAATCGTACGTCCCCCAATCCAAACACCCGAATTCTTGATTTCTCTTTGCAATTTTTTCGTGACCTCAGAAGATTCTCCGTTTTTGCTGGATCCGTTGTGAACTCAACTCATCAAATCCACCGGTGGTTCTAAAAGCAACCAATTTATAATCTTTTCTTGTTTTGAAGGGACAAGCTTGTCTGCGGTCACTCCATCACCATCTGCGAGACCGTTGCAACGACATCCGTGGAGTTCACAGGGGCGAAAGCTTTCGAGCTATCCGGTGAGGGTTCTTCATCCATCTGTGCCCCATTTGGATCATACTATTCCTCTGCGATTGACTATTGTTAGAGTTTTTGTCTTTGCTGATTTTGATGATTGTTAATGTAGGGACACCGGTGGATTGCGTCTCATTGGCATTATCTGGGAGGCTGTTTTCTTGGTCGGCACCTGCTTTGGTATTGTGCTTGTTAGCTATGTTTAGGAAGTGGATTTCCGATTTCCTAACCTTGTTATCATTGAGGATGATTTCATTTGGTTTGCAGGTGATCAGTGGTATCAATACAGGGCCAAATTGCGGTTATGAGATGTATGCTCTTGTTTCAGAAGTGGTCCATTTATAGTCTGATTTCTATTTTGTTATGTAATTTATTGCAAATTTTTGTAGGTTCCACTCTTCTGCCATTGCTGCTGCAAGGGAGGCCTTAATTAATGGGGTACCTTCAATTGCAATTTCGTTGAATTGGTGGGTATGCGTGTAGTCATGTTAAAACTGTATTTAAAATCTGCTCCAACATTACTAGTATGATTGGTTCACGCAATAACACAAGCTAACAATATGCGGTGGATATACGCAACCAGGAAGAAGGATGAAACCAAAGACAGTGACTTCAAGGATGCAGCTGAGGTGTGTTTGCCATTGATACATGCTGCCTTGGCAGACATTGAAAAGGGAACTTTCCTCAGAGGGTGCCTGCTGAATATTGGGGTTCCAAGCTCGCCGATTGCAAATAAGGTTATTTTGTAAATGAAGCTCTGAACCTTAAACTACATATTATAGCTAAATATAGCACCATAGCTGTAGAAGTACATGAGCTTCTTTTACTTGTCCACTTTGAAATTTAGTTATAAGCATACTGGACCATGTTATTGCTATTGGCTAGAGCAATACATATAATGATTAATTTAAGAACATGATATACTACTTCGATTTCCTTGAGAGGCTAGTCTTAAGGGCAAACAAATGAGATTCTACATTACTAATGTAGAACGTAAGCTGTTTGCTATGTTGACGGGGAACAGGTTTTTGAAAGTGTTGACTATTGAGCCATCTGAAGGCATTTGCTGCCTGCACCTCAGTGAGGATTGAAGTTTGAACCATCTTTTGCCAAAAAAAAAAAAAGGCTCTATCTTGTCTCCTCTGGTTATCTCTTATTGACTTACTGTATCATAACATACTAATGTGTATCTGTCTATCTGCTTCTTGAATTTGAACTTCCTCAAGTATCATGGTCGTATGTTAGCTTGTTTTTGGCTTCATCCTTTAGTATAAGTCACAAAGAAAACAGTTGCTTTCATTATGCTGCTGCCTGCTCGTTTGCAAAGCACCGGCTCAATTTGTCTTTTCTTCCAATATGTCATGCATTCTTTCCCGAACTTCGAAATGGCCCATGGGTTCATCGTTGCTTTTCTGCACCATGAGTTCATGACTTGGACTTCAACTGCTGAGCTGTACAGAATGCTTAGCCATGTCGGTATGCTACAAGTGCAACAATATGCGTCAAGTTTTCTTCATTAAGTATATGCTGATTGTACTTGTAAGGCCATGTAGTTGTCTGTACAGCAAATCACCTTATCCATTGGAGGAACAATGATAATTGTTTAGATCTTGATAACCAGTTCACTTTGATATGTTGTGTTAATTTGCATTCTTTTCGACAACTGTGATAAAAAAATCTATAGCACTCACTTAGTTTTGGTTCTTTTTTTACACATAATTGCTTTTTTTAAAATGTATATCTATCCTGATGTCAGGGTTTCAAGTTGACCAAGCAAAGCATATACAGTCCTGCTCAAAGTTGGCAAGCTGTGTCAACAAGCAGACCCTCATCTGCCACTCACTTCATGGGCATGCATCAAAGCATTGGTATTCAGCTCGCCCAGCTTGGGAAGGATGCGTCTGCTGCAGTATGAAGCCATTCTTTTATGCCACATAAGTTTGTTATGCCCTCATTAGCATATTCTCCAATTTGTTTATCCTTTCTTCTTCAGGGAGCTGCACGCAGAGTTAATGCTCAGCGGAAAACAGTTGAGGTTGAGTCTGTTGCAGCTGCAGGGAAACCAGAGGCTCGAGAAGTAGTGAAGAAGTTTTTCCGTGCCGAGGTAAATATATTTTTCAGAGCTTTGATATAGCACAAAACACATTGTTCCACTTCTTTGACCATGTACCGAAATTTTTTTGAATTTTTAAACAGTACCAAACTTGGTACATATTGTCATGTGGAGATTGTGAATAGCCTGGGGCCATTTCAGTATTTTTTTTTTGAGAAGTGAGAAAGTATTTCTGAGCATATTTCTAGGGACATATGGACACCCTCAAAGCTTTCTGAGCATCCTTTTCTTCTTTGGTTACATCATAATGCAGTTCATCGAGAAGCAGCATGAAAGTCTAGATGAGGATATTGATTTGAGAGCTTTGGAGAGTGGATTTGTAAGCTCCTCTCTCTCAGTCAGTGTTTGTGTATGTGTTTTCTCAAGTGGCTAAGCGTTTTCCCCTTCAACAACCTACAGATATCTGTCACTCCTCTGCATGTACACGGGCATGTGGAGCCTGAACTTGGAGCTCCAGCTTCGGACTGGCTCTCAGCAGCTGTGGCTCTAGACAAAGAAAAAGAAGCTTCTCCAGTTATATCTGAAGAACAAAATGCTCCGGTTGTAGCCGAAGAGAAGGAAGCTTCTCCAGTTATATCTGAAGAACAAAATGCTCCGGTTGTAGCCGAAGACAAGGAAGCTCCTTCAGCAACCTAACAAACACGCAGACATGTACACACTGTAGGTGTTTTAGTCCGTGGAATGTGCCTTATCTTTTCTCACCTTGCTTTACTGGCTTGATTATTCTCTGTCTTTTGCACTTCATATTTGTTCAGTGCAATCTTTATTTTTGCTCCTCTCTGTTGATTGCTGATTTTCTTCGTCATGTAATATTGTTTGATGCGGGGCCCCTACAGTTTGGATGTAACCATGTAGGCGATGGCATCTACTAGATGAATACTGCCAGCCCCCATTATTTTTTTTCAGTGTGGTTTGTTCCAGAAAGGTGTTGTATCCAGCATCGGATGGATGTGATTGATTTTTGCTTTGTTCCGTCTGAACGATGGCCGACGAAAGTATTTTGACCTCATGTAACCTGAAATGCAATTCCAACGATTCGGCTGAGTTTTTTTTACTTATAACTTATAACTTATGTTATAGTAATTAAGTTTTAAACGGTGTATTTTTAAGATGAGGTTAACAGAAATATTGTAGTAAAAAATATATTAAGTTTAACTATACTGGTCAAAATTGTATGCGGCTATTTTTTCTGTGTATTATCTCTCATAAACAGTTATAATTTAAAATTTAAAATTATAAAATATAAATCACAGCTAAAAAATATTCGTTGGTGGATTTTAAAGACGAAACCTATACGCGGATGTGTGAGATGACAGCTTATACGCTTCAACCTGTTCCGTACTCCTCACCGCGGCGGTGGCCCTACGTACAGCTGCAGTGTGTGTTTGAGCGATTGCCTCGCAGCATATTGTGAGTTCAATATAGCTCCAGCCTGCTGCCTCGTTGTCAGGGCACAAGCCAATCTACCAGCTCGCCACCACAAGCCACACGCTGCGATCATTGTGGTTGATGCACAGTGCTCATGGCTTATTTGGTACTATTCATAAGTTTCGTCTTTTTCTGATTTTTTGACTTTTTGTTGAGCTTTTTTGCCGGTTCTTTTCTTTCCCGTATTTGTTTGTATTATACGTAATGGGCTAACATATTTTTTTATTTTTAAATTTTTTTAAATTTAATTATGCTAAATAAGCCTCTGTCAGCTACAGTGCTTTTTTCAGCCAGCTACAATGTTGCCTACTCGACGTTGCTTGCTTTGCACGTAAGTGAGCAGCCTGATTAACATTTCTTGTAACAAAACTAAGCTTAAACTAACTAAACTCCCTACTAAAAGCGCCTGGACATCCAACAAAACTAAGCCATTCTACCTGTGTCTCCCGTTCTCTTTCTTATTCTTCTTCTTGTCCTCCCCCTCTTATTTGGATCCCATAGGCAAAAATTGATGACATATGTATCAACATGGCAACAACCACTCCGAGTCGGACACTTTCAACAAAACCGATTCAGTGTATAAGTTGACATTATTTTGTAAGTTTGGAGTTAAATACCCAGTATTGTCATTTAGAATGTTAAATAGACTTTTACCAAAAATTCTGAGGTGTAAAATAGACTTACTTTAAAATAATATCAAATAAATATCACTCTCTTAATCTGTTATATGATAGTCACTAAGTTTAGATCACACCAACATACCTAAGTAAAATCAAGATAGCAACAAGAACCAACAAAATAAGCTTCTTTCACAAGACTGGTTAGACAACTGTTGATGGGCCGTCATTGTGACCATGAGGGCATCTTTTTTTGAGTGCGGTGAAGAACATAAGACTATTGATCTACTTGCTCTTTAGCCAGCTAAAGCACCTATTTTGACTACTTCACCTTTACCCGGACAGCATGCTCCCACTTCTGCCTCAGCACCGTGTGGCTCTGCTCCTACCTCCACAGCCCATCAGGTAGATGCCACCTCAACTTCAGGAATGCTGCAACATCTCCAGTGATGATATCCTCCAGATCAGATCATTAGAGATCTTTATGAGCGAGTTACTCGCTTCAGATTTATCTCTTCTTGCTCACATGCTCGTTTTGCTTTCATTACTTTCATTGAGCCCCGTGATGTCACCCATGCACTTACTGATGAGTCTTGGATTAATTTCATGCATGAGGAGTTAGAGAACTTTAAGAGAAACAATGTCTAGAATATAGATGAACCTCCTCATGGTCACAATATCATAGGAACTAAGTGGGTTTTTAAAAATAAACAGAGTGGGGATAGGGTAGTTGTTAGGAATAAAGCCAGGTTTGTAACTCAGGGCTTCACCAAGGTAGAAGGCTTAGAAAAAATAATTTTCAAATGGGTAGATAAGACACTGTTCACCCTTAGGCATGGTGGTGATATTCTCTTAGTTCAAATCTATATGGATGACATTATTTTAGATGGCTCATCTTATACTTTAGTTTCTAAGGTTTCAAATACCATAAGTAGAGAGTTCGAGATGAGTATGATCGGAGAGTAGTAAAGCATGTCTTCAGGTATCTTCAGTCCACTATTGAGTTTGGGCTTTCATATTCTTTTTCTTCTTGTCTCTTCCTATGTGCTTTTTCATACATAGATTTTGGGGGTTGTAGGATAGACAGAAAGAGTACTTTAGGCAATTGTCATTTTGTAGGCACTTCTTTTGCCTCTTGGTCTTCTAGGAAGTAGTCTTCTGTTGCACAGTCCACAACCGAGGTTGAGTATGTAGCTGTTGCCAATAGTTGCTATCAAATTTTTTAGATCTCATCTACTCTTAGGGACTTTGGGTTAGATTTAGATAGTCTTTCACTCTTATTTGATAACACTAGTGCCATTAATAGAGCTAAGAACCCAATGTAACATTTTAAGACCAAGCACATAGATATTAGGTATCGCTTCCTTAGAGGCCATGTGGGTAAGTTCAAGCTCTATTAAGTTGGTTTTGGTGATAATAACAAATGCAATTGTGAGATTAATATGTTTATTAGTTACGATATTATCTAGTCTCATCTGGATGTAATGAATGACAAATATCTTTGTGAGACCAACAAGTTTGATTGATTACGATCTCTAAGTCTCACTTGGATTAAAAAGTTGAAAAGCAGAGAGGTATGTATTCTACATCATATTCTTATATCTTAATGCATTCCTCGGATCCAAAATATAAATTAAACTCCACCAAAAGACTAAAATGAATATGTGCATATGTTTTTCACATTACATTTTTGTATGCACATATTTAGGGGTAGTTCACTTTATATTTTGAGATTTCATTAGTAATGATCCATGTTCCTCTTTCCCACATATTAAGGATCTTTACTTTGAAACATATCTTTTGAGTATATATAGTTTGTGTAGTTCATATATACTCATAATCAGGTTGTCATTTAGTTCCTCCATTATGTGTTAATAGTTGGAATGTTAATGACAACCGGATGAGTAAGCCTTGCTTAAGAAACTCATCCTAGAGCATACAAGTGTTGTCTACATGTTGTATACTCGTAAATCAATTTTTACCCTATTAATTGTTGAGATTATTGTAAATTACCAAAAGGGAAGATTATCGAATCTAGTCCCTCCATTATGAGTTAATGGTGAAGTTTGGTAATTGATGACAATTGATTTGTGGACTAATATTTTTGATGAGTTGGATGAATATGTTAGGTCCTACAAATAAGGATGTCTTGGGATGACTTCATATGTTGAAAGACTATCAAGTCAAATAAAGGATGCATCATGAGTTGATGCATGTTCAAGAGGAGATGATCATGTGTTGATCCTCAAATCAAGTGAAGACCATCATGTGTTGATGGAGTTGAAGAAAAGGATGCATCATGAGTTGATGCATATCAAGACACTGACCTAAGGCAAAGGTATGACTAGTTAGGGCTAAGGATGTGTTCCTAATCTTTTACCAGTCTTAGTGTTTCGTTGGAAGACCGAATTGCTAGGATAGGTTATTGTGCTATGAAGAGGGGTCATGTCTGATAGCTTGAGTCTCATCATGTGTTGATAGCTTAATCTCACCTCTTCTAGCTCACCTTGGCATGAGGCTTATATTTGCAAATGTGTTTTACAAATAGTTGAAGCTCATATGCTGAATCCTGATAAAATAGAACTATACAGTGCAAATATATTTTGCAAGTGTTTAAAGTCCATATTTTCTACTTGTTGTAGTATGATGCTCATATTTGCAAATGTGTTTTGTAAATGGTAGAAGCTCATACACAATCCTTGTGTCATAATTCTAAAAGTGTGCAAATATATTTTGCAACTTATTGAGAATCATGTTGAATCCATGTGTGCATGATACTATAGTTTGCAAATGTGTTATGCAAAATTTGTTGAAGTATATACACTTCTTAGAAAAATTGGAACTATCGACATGAATTGCGCAGTATTTTCACTAACCGGAACTACCGGCGTTGTAATCATGAAACTACCGTGTGCGTTGGTGGTCAGAAGACCTGTGTGTTTGAGAACCAATGTGGTCGAAGACCAGAGTGGTCAAGCCAAAGTGGTTGAAACCAACGTAGTCAGAACCGACGTGGTCAAGATCTGTGTGATTGAAACCATCATGGTCGAAACTAGCGTGGTCGAAACTAGTGTGGTTGAACCGACATGGTTGATATCTATGTGATCGAAACTAGCGTGGTCGGACTAACGTGGTCAAGATCTATGTTATCAAAGACCAACGTGGTCGGATATTGACATGGTCAACGTGGTCGAGACCTGAGTGGTCGAAACCAATGTAGTCAGAGGCATATGTGGTCAATTCGGACAACGTGGTCGGAGACCAGCGTGGTCATAGACCAGCGTAGTCGAAGACTTATGTGGTCGATCCATGCAACGTGGTCGTAAACCAGCGTAGTCAGAGACATGTGTAGTCATACCGAACAACGTGGTCGGAGACCTGAGTGGTTGAACCATCCGACGTGGTTGAGAACCAGTGTAGTCAACAATAGATATTTTCAACCAGCTCTGTGTGAGCAGTACTTCCGAGCTGCGGAACTAGCAGATCTATTTGAATGCTACTTCTGATTTACAGAATGACCGGCTTGTATAGCGATATGTTTTTTTCTAGAGAGATACCTTTATGAAGTCTTCTCATCCCTGAGGAAACCGGTAGTTCCGTATATATGGAGTGGTACTTCCGATGATTGATAGTACCGGTCGTTAGCCAGTGGAACTATCGACAACCTGCGATAACAGCTAGTTTTATGACTGTTGTCGAGGGGAGCGGAATTACTGGTCGTAAGCCAGCAGTACTTTCGATAATCCTGTTTTCTTAGGTGTTTAGCTTCCAACGGCTAGTTTTTGTGGTGTGGCTATATATACCCCCTTGTGGCCGATTAGAAGAAGATATTTGGCACTCCATTTCACTTGCTTAAGCTAGTGTGAGGTCCTTCTCTCAATTGTGCATGTGTTGCACCTTGTGAGCAAGGAGGAAGGCTCTAGATTGCATATGATGCATCTAGAGATGGATTGAGTATCCAGCTGAGCTTATGCATTCGTTGCACGTGGTGAGAGTTAAGTGAGGGGCTTGACTTATTACTCTTGGAGTTCACCGACTTCTAAACGGTGTTGAAGGCGTTGTGCGCGGTGATCTTCTCAAAGAAGGTTGTGAGAAGATCCAGCAAAGTGTGAAGGTTGAAGCTCATCTATCTGAAGCGAAAAAGAGCTACAACTAGTGGATTGAGGTGTTTTGGTTTAATTCATGAAGCTGGTCCAATTCGTTGGGCTAACCTCAATGTGGACTAGGGGAGACCGGCAAGTCTCCAAACACCACGGTAAAAAGGTGAGAGACCATGTGGTTGTGATCCTGTGTGTGTGATGAGTAATTAACATCGGTTTAGGAGAGTCGAGTTTGATTTGGTTGGTTCGGACCATGTCGTTGCGTGGTGCAACGGACTCGGTCGGACTTGGTCAAACCTGGTCAAAGGGTTTAGATTGCATATTATGTTGACTTGTTAGGTTTGGGCAATTTCATTAATGCATTTATGCTTACATGTATCGAGCGGTGCTATTTGATGTGTTTCTTGTCTGTGTTGGCTGCAGGACGTCGAGGCGGAGTCGTGGCAAGACACGAGGTGACCGGACTAGACACGGGCGGTGTCGAGGTCAGAACGGTCGAGATGTGTCGAAGACGGCGTGAACTCGAGGTGGTTGCGAGTCGTGGATGACAAGGAGAGCGGAAGCTTCCCGGAAGGTGCAGGAGGGGCGAAATGGTAATTTCGTGAGGCTGCAAAAGCGGGAGCGGGCTCCGTTCGGGTTTAGCGGGCGTAACGGGTTGGAGATCTGTTAGCCAAGGGCTATAAATAGAGGTTGGTGGCTGCATGCCCACTCAAGCATTTTAGGGTTTGAGAGGTTGGTAGAGTGTTGCTTTAGTCAAAATGAGCTTTGTGAGTTTGTTTTGGCTTTAGGCTTTAGTTGGTAAGACTTTAGTTGGTGAGGGAGACAGAGGGTGTTCTGTTCCTTCGATGTATTCTTGAGTGCTCCTCCCTCTGTGTGTTTCTCCAGGAAAGCATGTTTGGGTGTGTGTTCTTGAGTTGGGAGAGGGAGAGGATGGATTGAGAGTCTTGTAATCATTCCTCTTGTATCAATCATGTATCTCCTTTCCTCTTTATCAATATGAGGTGGTGGTATTTGAGTCTTATTGCTCTCTGTTGCTTATTTCCTTCGATGCTCTCCATGTGTGATTTTTGAGTTTTTGCTTGGTTCTTGCTGGGGAGTGGCAAAATGGGTTGCTCTGTGATGAGATGATATCTTTAGACCATTTGGTTAGGTTCCCCCAAGAGCATATCTATTCTAATCTCAAATTTTCCCTGTCAGCCTCCTCTGTTCATATTACCTGTTCTAGGGTTTTGATGAACTTCTTGTTTCCTTTCATGAGATAGGCTAATATTTGGGGTTTTGAGTCCTGAGGGTATTGCCAATATATTCCCAAAGTCTCTTGGCCAAATAATCAAATTTGAGATGGTAGTTTGATTTTTGGTGTTGCTCAGTGCCTAAGCCTTCAGTTTCTAGGGTTTTGAAGCATTTCTTGATTCCCTTCTTGAGATGGCTTGATTCTTGGCTTGCAGAGTCCATTAGCTATTGCTAACCTATCTGCACAATTTCATTGCCAAAGGATCAAGGATTCGATGGGAATTTGAGTTTTTGGTTCAGGTTGTGTAAGATTTCAGATTTCTACCCAAATCTGAAATTCATGGTCCTGAGTGGGATTTCGTTGGTTTTCAAGTCTCCCCTGTCTATTTGAGTTGTTGTCATGGCTTTCTGGGCTGAGAAAACCAAAGGGAAGCTGCTAATTTTCTTGCTGTGAGAAGTTGTGAAGTTGCTCTGAATTTTCAGCTCACTGCTATCTGAATTTTTCGCCCAGCGGTCAGACCAGCTATTACCCAGTGGTCAGACTGGCTATTACCCAGCGGTCAGACCGGCTTTTACCCAGCGGTTAGACTGGCCCTAGGGTTTTGTTGCAGGTCTTTTCTTGGGTGCTTTCTCTCTGTTCTTTTCCCTTGGTTGATTTCTCCAGATTTCCCGAGAGCTTGAGGATGTCTCTTCATAGCTTTGCTTCGTAGCTATAGAAGAAGATTTTGTCGTAGGTACTTGAGGGGGACAAATTTTTAGTAGTCGACATTCACCCCCCCCTCTGTCGCAATTTTGGTCCAACAAAAGGAACTATGTTAATTGTGGTATACTTTCTTATGCTCAATTTACATTCAAATAATTTACATTCATAAAATTAAATTGATTGCTTGTCAACCTAGGATTGCAAACCTTTGACATAGATTTAGGTTTTTAGTGCACTTAGGTAAACCTAGTTGATTTAGACTTTATTTGTACTAAACCAATTTGAGTTAAGCTTCCATATTATATATTTAGTTTAGATAAATAGAATTTGATAATTATTTGGAAGAAATTTTTAGACTGCCTATTTGATAGCACATCTATTTATTAGGTTTCACCGCCTAGAGAGTGAAGGATGGCGAATTGAGATATAGTATACCTAGATGACACACATCTATTTGATAGCGCCAATTAAGCAAATTGAAAAATCCGCATGATATGTTATTTTAAGGTCATGAGTCCGAAAATATGGCAGATTGTATATATAGGCTTTTCTCCTCCAAAGGATACTCTTACTCTAACAGTTGAGAAAGAGAAATACTCATATCTTGATACTCAAGCAACTAACGTTTTATTTAGTGCTTTGAGTTAGAGGTATTCAACAAAATATGCAATCTTGAGAGCACTCATGATATATGGACCAAAATTTAAGATAAATATGAAATGTCTGCATCAACCGATGAGGATTGCATAGAAGAGTGCATATCAGAAGAAGAATGCTCAACCTCTAGCTCCGACAATGAAGAATCCACAAGTCCCTCCACATCAACTCATTGCTTCATGGTGAAAGGTAACAAGAAGGTAAATAATGATGATGACAATGATGCACTTTGTTATGATGAGTTGATGGATATGCTAAAAAAACTTAAAGAATTTCTTGGCAAAGAAAAGACTAAATTTAAGATTTTGAAGAAAGAATATATCTCTCTTCAAAACAATTATGAAGTGCTAAAAAAAGAACATGAGTCTTTTCTTTTCAAGGAATATACTAAGCTTAAGGTAGATATAAGTATTACATGTGATCTCTTAGATGATATGTCATGTGTAGCTCCTAGTTCTTGCATAACATCTAAGGCTAGCATATCCACCTCATGTGAGGATTTAATTAACATGCCTTGTTGCTCAAACATAGATGCCACTACTTTCTATATGCATTGCAATACAAACATTGTAGAGGAAAACAAAGAGCTCAAGGCCTAAGTCACAAAATTGGAGAATGACTTGAAGAAAAGCTACAAAGGAAAGGCCTCTCTTGACAAAATATTGGAAAATCAAAGAAAGTCAAATGACAAGAGAGATATTAGCTTCATCTCAAAGAAGAAGGGGAATGCAAGACAAGACACAACGCAAGACACACAAAGAAATAAGTCAAGTGCCATGGTTGCAACAAGAAGGGCCACTTCGCATCGGTGTACCCCAATAAGGTAGATGACAAGCAAAAGTCATCAATAAAGAGGCAAACCGGCAATGAGCAAGACAAAAAGATAAGAAGAGGTAGCAATTATCAAACTTGCTACAATTGTCAGAAAAAAGATATTTTAGTAAGGATTGTCCCAAAGGTATCATTCCTAAGCCATCTTTATATAATGAATATTATTTGATTAGGAAGGATAAAAATGACAATGTGTTTGCTAGAGATGTTAGCCCACATAAAACTATTGTTAGGACCATTTGGGTGTCCAAATTCATTGTGACTAACATTCATAGACCCAACCAAATTTTAGGTACCAAAATGCGCTTAAAAGTCTAATAGGTACTTGGAGAGGCATTGGAGACTTGGCTCATTTATAAAGAAGTAAATTCCACCATGAGCATAATGGGAGCCAAGTTTGAGGACAACTTTGTCACATCTTGAACCAATGTCATCTCAGAAACAGGTATCTACATTTGATGTATTTAGCACTTGCTTTGTGTAGAATGCATTGCTTGAAAATCTTTAAAAAGGTGCTCTTGCTGTTGTTCTAAAAGTTCATTATTGTAATCATGTGCAAGATGTAAGTGGCACATTAAGAGGGAGTGCTAAATTGTATTATATGTATTACATCCCTAAATGTGTCCATATTAATTAAGTGCTACTATTGATATTCAAAACGGAGTCATTTAGCCAAAAATCAAAAAATTGAAATTACTAGTATATCTTTGAACAACTAGTTGGAAAATGTATACAAATATATTTCAAAGATTTTACAAAGGTTTTGGCTTTAGAAAAGCTTATTTCAAGTAAAATTGAGTTTCTATCCCAAAACTAGTAATATAGTATCTTGTTTTGGCTTTAAACTCAAAATTTAGCCAAAACCAACTCTAAAAGGAATTTGGAAAAAGTGTTCAATACAAAAAAACCTAGAGTTGACTATTTCAAACATTATTGGTATTCAAAAGTTTTCTAAAGAGCCAACCGATCAGAAGTTATTTGGTTTTAAAACTCATCCAAAATCTTGAGTTGACATAAGTGGTCACAATCTTGTACTTAAGTGAGTTTTGCCATTTGAGTTAAATCTATTGACATGTATTGGCTCACAAGGGTATTTACAACTCATACATGAAATTTAAATGCTTAATATATCATCTAATGCTCATTCTTGCAATCTTGAAGGTCTTATTGAAAATGAGCTTGTTTTTGAAAAAAAAATAAATGCTTAATTTGTTAAAATCTATATTCAAAAGAATTTTAATCTTGGCTTATACTTTGAAATGCTCCACAAGTGGTTTATGTTTCCGTGTGAAAATCTTTAGAGCAAGTCACAATATTATATTTGTCCTCTCCTCTGAATTCTAATCTTGGCATGCTTTCAATCGAAATCTGGAGAGACACCTTTGTGAAGTCTTCTTGTCCCCGAGAAAATCGGTAGTTCCGCATATGTGGAGCGGTACTTCTAATGATCAGTAGTACTGGTTGTTAGCCAGCGGAACTACCGACAACCTGCGATAATGGCTTGTTTTCTGACCGTTGTCGAGGGGAGCGGAAGTACCGGTCGTAAGCCGGTGGTACTTCCGATAATCCTGTTTTCTCAGGGGGTTTAGCTTCCAACGACTAGTTTTCGTGGTATGGGTATATATAACCCATTGTGGCCAGTTGGAAGAAGACCTTTGGCACTCCATTTCATTTTCTTGAGCTAGTGTCAGGTCCTCCTCTCAATTGTGCATGTGTTGCATCTTGTTAGCAAGGAGGAAGGCATTAGATTGTATGTATTGCATCTAGAGCTCACCTACTCAGAGCGGGAAGGAGCTACCACTAGTAGATTGAAGTGTTCAGCTTAATTCGTGGAGCCAATCCAATTCATTTGGGCTAACCTCAACGTGGACTAGGGAGACCGGCAAGTCTCCGAACACCACGGTAAAAAGGAACGGTGTTAATTGTGCTTTGTTTTTTTGTGCTCAATTTATATTCATAGAATTAAATTGATTGCTTTCAATCCAGGATTGTAAACCTTTGATATAGACTTAGATTGTTGGTGCACTTAGGTAAACCTAGTTGATTTAGGCTTTATTTGTACTAAACCAATTTGAGTTAAACTTTCATATTATATACTTGGTTTAGCTAAATAGAATTTGACAATTATTTGAGAAATTTTTAGACCACCTATTCACCCCTTCTAATCGGCTTACTTGATTTTACAATGTGAAAAAGGGGGATGTTGTCTACACTTTATTGAGTTTGAAGTCCAGATTGTTGTTATCTTCATAAAACCTTTGGAGTCTTCTCGTTTTGCTTTCTTGCAAGGAGAGTTAGGCGTTTTTCATCCTACAAGATTGATTTGAGGGGAGTTCATTTTATTTGCATGCATGTGTAATATATTACATATTCACCTTCTATTCTTACATTATAATATAATCTAGAGTTTTGTCTATTATCTATGCTCTTTTTTCATATCCAATCATACCTGCTTTATTGAACTTTCTCTATCATATGCTTACATGTGTAGCTTAGTATGTGTTATAACTAGCTTAATAAAATTGCTCAGGTTGAACTAAAATAAGTCAAGGCTGAATCTTTTGAATAGTTTAGTTTTAGTGATCATTTTCTTATTCCTGCCTTTGCAAAGTGCTTAGTTGAGTTTTAAGGCTAAGTCTAGATTGGGTAGAGCTTTTTGGTTCTATTGTGAAGCATTAAGTAGCTCATGCCTTTTTATTGCTTTAAGTGATCTCAATTGTGCTTGTAATTGCATCTCAACATTTCTTTCACATGAGACTACTTGCTATTGTACTTGACATGAACTCAAGGGAAGTTATGTATGACCAAGACCGCAACGTGGAGAGGTGCAAAGGAGGTGATTTAGGATTAGGATAGAGTTGGTTGCGTGGAGTGCATCAAACACTAGTATGTTAGTGGGTTGACCCTTGTAAGCGCTTTGAGAAGCATGCGTGAGTATGTAAAAGCTGTGCTAGTGAGGTTGACAGATTTTTCTGGTAAGTTTAATGGGTTGGACCCATTAAGGAATAGTGTTGGATATTAGAGGGGAAAAAGGAGGTGGCAGACTAAAGGATTTTTAGGGTTTATGTTTCTTCTACTATCTTGTCTCCTTTCATGGTTGTGAGTAAGAGAAATTGAGAGAAGAAAGGGTGGTGTTTTGTCTGCACCTTGTAATCATCCATGAGCATGTAAAATTCATTTTCCTCTGAAATCAATTAAAGTTGTGTCTCAATCATGTTCTTGTTTGAGTTTTTGCTTGGTTGGTCTTACTCTTGAGCTAGATTATCTTTCGAATTTGTGGGAGTTCTAGTCCAATCTCTTGCTTGGTTTATCTTGTTAGGACATATGAGAACATATCTAGAAGACCTCATGTCTTAGATCTTCACGAGCAAAAACTAATTTGAGAATTAGGGGCTTTGGTGTTCATGTGAACTAGATCCGATTCTCTTCTATTTAGTAAACACTAGCCAAAGATCTTTGCATTTCTTGATTGGTTTAGGTTCCTATTATCTTGAACAAGTCTCATACAACTTTTAGACGAGATTCAAGCTAGTTCTTGAGATTTGAGCTTTTGGCCTGAGAGGTGCTTAGGTCTAGAATAGAGGTCCGATCGAACTAGTCCCAAACCTGCGGTCAAATCGATCTTTCGATCAGTAAGGTCAAAAGCCGACAGTCGGACCAACCAGCTGTCAAACTAACCCATCAATAATAGTCTAACCAGGCTTGTGAAAGAAGCTGGTTTTATTGGTTCTTATTGCTTTCTTGGTTTTGCCTAGGTATGTTGGTATGACCTAAACTTGGTGACTATTGTAGTTATTTAAGTAAAGATTTTAAATACCTTAAGAGGAAAAGTGCTAGGAACCATTCACCCCCTCAGATTAACAACATTGGTCCTACTCTCACCAATATTCACAATCAATATGAAATCCAGCTTGCACAAAATAAGCCAATGTCATTTCTTCAATGCCCACATCATCAACAAAAGCCTACAATGTAATACCACCAGAACGCAAAAAGGGAACAGAGGCGAAGAATGAAAAATAACACAAGGGAGAATAAAATGTTTTTGCCGTCAGAACCCATTTAACTTTCGAATGCCGAATAAAAGTAGTGCTCATTGAGGTTCCCAGACCATCCCCAGCTAGTTGGCATCATCTCGCGTTTTGGGTTTTGCTCATTCGGTAGAAAATTTAGCCAACGCCCACTTTTACTGTCTTACCTCCCGCAGTAGAAAAGCTATCAATAGTACAGAGCCCACCTATTGGACCAAATGGTCCTTAAAGCCCACAGCCTAATGAGAAGAGAATGAGGGTAAGGGAAGGGCAGCCAGGGCATCCCACAATGCCAAGGCCCCCATACAAAAAGGATAAGCCAGTCAACTGAGAGGTCTCTTCTCATATCTCTTATCATTTCCTTCCTCAAGCAAGAGCTAACTCATGGCCTAGAGCCATTCCCCTTTCTATGTTCGGCCATAGGTAAGGCACAAGCCAGCAAGAGAGCCAGTGGCTCTCTGTTGTTAGGCCACAACCACAAGAGCCAGCCAAACCCCCACAAGTCAAGCACAAACATCAGAACCAAGCACTTAGAATAGGAAGGAGGAGGTAAGGGAAGGAGTATACCAAAGGTAAGGACGTTGTGGTAACGGCGTGCCGTCACCGGCGAGCCACGCGCTCCCGATAGACGTCTCGTGCTCCTGGCGCATGGAAGGCCTCGAGTCCTGAAAAAGGTAGGCCTTGTTGCACACTACAACTGCATGTGCCAAGAATAAAACCAGGTAAGCAGTAGCTAAATCAAAGGCAATAGTAAAGGGGAAGAGTGAACTAGTGACACCCCTAGGTCTTACGGTGGCGGTGGCAGGAGGCCGAGCCTTGGTGTCGGTAGCCAGGCCGGAGAGGGGTGACGACGTGTAGACGTCCAGGGTCGACGGCGAGCTCTAGGACGGTAGGCTATGGCTGCCGAGCCTAGAGGGAGCGACAGCACTGGGTGGTGAGGGGAGATGGATGGTGGTGTAGGCGTCCAAACCCTAAGGAGGCAGAGACGCCTAGGCGTGGTGGCCGACAACTAGTGGAAGGTCGGCGCTAGGCTCCCGATCGGCCATGAGCCGTGGCCGGTGAGCCTGAGGAGGAGGGACGGGGGAAACAATAGGGAGGCAGCGGATTCGGCCCTAGTCGGCCGGATATAGGGGAGATGTTCGGGCGGTGCAGGTGCACGCACGGGGGACAGCGGGTGGCCGACAGTGAGCTTGGGATTGGCACGCCCAAACTCAGCCATGAGTTGCCATCCCACCTGGGGAACACCAGAGAGAGAGAGAGGAGAGTGAATGAGGGGAATGGAAGAAGGAGATGCGAGGAGAGGAGAAGTCTAGGGAGGAGGCGCTCGGCACTCGGCGTAGCCGCGCTATGAGCCAGAACAGAGGGTGAGGGGGAGAGGAGAGGTTGAGGAAGGGGAAGAAGGTAAGGCCATTTCGGCCAAACCAAACAAAGAGATAAGACCAACCGGTAAGAAAAAAGAGAGAGAGGAACAAGAAAGAAAAGGAAAAAAGAGAGAGAGAAAGGAAGAGAAAAGAAAAGAGGAAATGCTAGTGTCAGGTTTACACGTAAGAACGATGATGTCCGTATGTGCGCATGTATTACTACAATGTTTTGAGTTGGGTTAACTGCTTGTTCAGGTAGAGGTCCTGAGTCGACGCCGTCCGCATGTCGCTCCGCTCCGCTTGGTTAACTGGCAAGTGCATGGTAGAGCGGAAGACCGTAGAGTTTATGAAATATGTGATGTTTACATGATATGATGATGTTTATGTGGAATATGTGATACTTTCGCTTTATGATGTTGCATGCTAAATGATGATAATGATGATAGAGCGGAGTGAGCAGCGATGTTTACCTGCTAATGATGATAATAGTGAGTATGGTTATGACAATGAATATATACATTTGTATCATGTGCACTCATAGCATAAGAACTGGGATATGCCTAAGTGGATTCTGCAAGTCCTACTTTGATAGGCCTCCACAGGAGTGGAGAGACCCTGTGCCGATAAGGACGGGCCCAAGATTTTGGGTGAACATCGACATATGTTCACTTGGCAATACCGGTATATGCAATGAGATAAGCAAATGAGCATGTAGAGTAGTGCTGCATTCCACTAATGGTATGACAATGTTAGAACATGAGAATGA
Organism: Dendrocalamus sinicus; assembly: GCA_036346575.1. NCBI lineage: Eukaryota > Viridiplantae > Streptophyta > Magnoliopsida > Poales > Poaceae > Dendrocalamus > Dendrocalamus sinicus. The sequence goes on along the minus strand of CM070643.1, from coordinate 20,436,582 downwards.
TAATATGAACATGATAATGTATGTGGAGTATGTTATGGCTGATTAATTGCTTACATGTTTTGGTAATGTTTATTTTTCTATTATGTACTTGCTGAGTCTACAGACTTACCCTTGCTTTGCTGTTTTTTAGGTGGTCAATGAAGGCGTCATGCATAGGCGGGAGTAACACATGAATAAATTCACGTACCAGCAGCGCTTCATACATCAATTTTTGTTAGTATGTTTAAACTTCACTAGTATGATAAAATAGTTGCTTAAAATGATATGATGTAAATGGTCACTGCATTATGAATAAAATAGTGTTTGCTTAAAATGGTTAGCAGTCGTTAAAACAGTAATATTATGCAATAATAATAATACTTTAAACCCAGAGAATGAGTGGATTGTTACATACAAGTTGACTACTCTGAATCTATCCTAAATCTTTGTAGACCACCGTGTTCACTTGAGCTACCTGTTGATACGCCTCTCTCTCTGTTGTGTCCAGTTCCACCAACCCTCAGAGGACCTGAGCTTGAATATCGTCGAAATGAACCAGAGGCATCCAGAGTATCATAACGTGCTGATGCAATGAACAGCTCGGCAGAGAGCACTGGGTCTCCGTGCATATCCAAACTTGCTCTACTTATAATCTCAGCATCCTGGATATGCAAATCTTGGCTAAAACTTCTTGATTCATTGAACTCGCTGCCTTCGTTGCATACCAACTTTAAAGCTTGAACAACTTCCCCCATAAACGGGCGCTGATCCACTTCAGGCTGAACGCACATAGAAGCAATCGCTGCTACTTTTGCAATGCTGTCAAATGGGATGCTACTTCCAAGTGATGGATCTATAATTGTTTCCAAGCCATCCCTGCTTGTTAGAAGAGGACGAGCCCATGCGACTAAGTTTTCTTGCCCTGGAGGTCTTGACATATCTACTGGTTTCCTTCCTGTAAGAAGCTCCAGAAGGACAACACCGTAGCTGTAGACATCACTCTTTACTAGAAGATGCCCAGTCATTGCATACTCAGGAGCAACATACCTAACAAGAATCCATCATAAGTTTACACTATGTCTAGGATATTTAATCAACTACAAAAGAGCAAGAGAATAATTTCATATCTAACTTACCCGAAAGTTCCCATAACACGAGTTGAAATATGCTCGTTCCCCTCGCCCAGAGCTGTTCTTGCTAGGCCAAAGTCTGACACCTTGGGGGTGAAGTCATGCTCCAGCAAAATATTACTTGACTTGAAGTCGCGATGTATGACACGAGGACTTGAATCTTCATGCAAATAAGCAAGAGCACGTGCTGCACCAAGTGCAATTTTAAGCCTAGCATCCCAATCAAGTGGAGCAGTTTCCTTATCTGACCCTGCTTGGAATCATGAAAAAAAATATTCTCAGAAATTCACTTATCCATATTATCCAGGTTTGCTAATTGAGAGAACAGGAGATATATACTATGTAACACATGAAACATGTCGAGAATTTGAAAAGACAGGTATGTACTTTTTCTGGTATCAAGTATCAACATAATGTAACAGGAAACTAGTACGGATATTTCATTTCTTAGTGCATCAGTGTTCATATGTGCAGCTCCATTATATCGGCAGTATAACACTACAGAATGGATTTGTGTATTTTTCTTGTCAATTGTTTGACCCATCCATCTCCCTCCAAGCAAAACAGACTAAACAAAGTAACCAAACTGAAGTTCTCATGACAAAGTAAAGAAAGTCTTGGAAACTGAAGGTCTAGTGACAAAATGAACAAAGTCTTACCATGCAAGTGAGATTCCACACTCCCATTCGGAACAAGCTCATATACCAAACATCGGATATGCTCCTCTGTGCATATACCTATCAACTTAACCAAATTCCTGTGATGCAATCGACTAAGCATCTCAACCTCAGCCAAAAATTCCCGGCTTCCCTGCTGGTCATCCCGCTTAAGAATTTTGACAGCAACGTGTTCTCCATCCTCAAGAATACCTTCATAAACACGTCCAAAACCACCCTCACCAATTATTCTGGACTCGTCGAATCTCTGTGTAGCTCTCTCCATCTCAACCAAGCTAAATGTTTTTGCCGATCCTTTATATGTCACTATGCTTGAGCTGAAGGACGGTGATGCTGAAATAGGTCTGCTTCCTAGCCTGCTCCCGATCACAACAGAACCAGGGCCTGCATTTTCGATGGAAGGATTGATGAAAAAATAAGAGAGAATTCGCGTCTAAAGTTGTTTTTTGTAGCTGTAACCCCTACAGATTTTGCTCAAAGCTGCTCCGGGTACTTTCACCAGTGAAGCAGGAAACAAAACTCATATTTTTTTCATAAAAACATTCCTTTTCAGCAACAGAAACATGAAAAAAAGACTTCTCAACTCTTGAAAGCTAAAAACAGAATAATCATCTTAAACGAACTAGTTTGCTAGTTACATGCACGAACAATCATATCAAGGCCTCAGAATGTATATAGGCATGGAAAGGATGATCAATCACTCCTGTTATTCTCTAACATATACATGTAGAATCTGCTACCTGATGGCTCATGTTTTCACCAGAAAAAGGGGCACCTTATGCTTTTAAACAAAAAAAAAGATTCACCATGCTGCATTTCACTAGTTTTTTTTTTCAAATGTGTCACATGGAAAGATAAAAACAAGGATAATCCATAAACAGAATGTCTTGCTACCTGCAGGCTTTGCTGGCGTAAGTGACGCTTCAGTTAAATGATTACGGTTTCTTAGCTTGAAATAAATCACCAATGCAGCTCCAGCACATAAAATGAAAGCAAAGACACCTGATAGGACAACTATGATAATTATGCCCCTGCCTTTTCTTTCTCTGTGGCTTCCCACATCAACAGCAAGTGGACGTAGCCTAAAATCATTTACATTGCTAAGGCCATTGTTCATACTTCCAGGAGCTGTTGGTGGCGACGAAGGAAGACCTGTATGAGTAAATGAAACAAAGTATACTGTGACCATGCTTCGAAAAAAAAGTAGCAAGGGAACTATAAATCAGAATAATAAACAAAACGATTTCAGGATCAAGTCAAATATCAGAGAGAAAAAAACAACAATTTAGATAGGAAGAGGTTAACATAAAGAAACCAATATGTTAGAAATAATCCCACATGGATTGTGGGAGAGGAGCAAGCACAACTTATAGGTGTGAGGGAGCCCCCACCCATTGGACTAGTCTTTTGGGGGGAGAAGGCCTAATATCACTTATAAGGTTGTTGCTCTGTTGCTCCGTGAGCTTAGTTGTATTCAGCCCATTTAAACCTGTGGCACTCAGTTGGACCTAGGCATGCGGCCAGGGTCTAAAAAGTGTAACAAGTGGTATCAGAGCCCAGGTGTCTAACATCTCCTTGGACCTCAGGGTTGCATAAGTGTCCAATCCATGTGTGAGGGGGAGATTGTTATGAATAGTCCCACATGGATTGTGGGAGAGGAGCAAACACAACTTATAAGTGTGAGGGAGCCCTCACCCATTGGACTAGTTTTTTGGGGGAGAAGGCCCAATACCACTTATAAGGTTGTTGCTCCGTTGCTCCGTGTGCTTAGTTGTGTTCAGCCCATTTAAACCTGTGGCACTCAGTTGGATCTAGGCATGCGGCCAAGTCCAAAAAGTGTAACACAATATTATGTGGAACAACACAAAAGGAGTTACGAAGAACTCTCACCTGGGTAAAGAACATATAGCACATCATAGTTTCCAAAATGCATAGGATTTATGATGACCTGCTTGTGCCAAAACCTTTCAAATACTAGAAGTGCTGTTGTATTGTCAAATTTTGCTCCCAGTGGCACAAGATCAATAAGGACAATTGTCTTCTCAGGGTCCTCAGTTGCAGCATTTGCTCCCATAACACGAACTTGACTTTGTTTCATGAGCACTCCAGATGAAATTTCTTGTGCAAGTTCCAAGACCAACGCAAAGAACGTGTACAATGCTATCCCTAAACGAAGCTCGACTTTTATTGGCAACACACAGAGACATGTTGTTCCTGGAGGACTATTGGTCAGAGGATCTTGACAAGATAATGGCGTGCAGTCTAGCAAAGCTGAAAAGAATATGAATGAACCACAAGTGATCGATACTAAAAAAGTATCAGCTGAGTAGCTGACTTAATTTGAATGTAGAGAACATTTGAATAAAGGAATTCAAATGGCACAAATAGTATCCTTAGCATACATGAATTTGGAGGTGGAGGTGGCAGTGATTGACTTGGTGCTGGTGCCAAAGCCTTGGGCTTTTTAAATGCAGGACTGTCAGGCGGATGCACATGCGGTAGAGCAGGTTCTGCATAGGCATAATTATACAGAAAAGAAAAGATTATAACATTATATAGTTACATTCATATGAAAGCCATGGAAAGCTGGATTACTTCTGGCCCTATTGGATTTAACATAAACAGAGAAAGAAGTTTGTTTTTTTCTTTATATTTTGACAAATTGAATGGAGGGTGGAAACTTGAGGACCTGCATGACTAATATTGCATGTATTCAAATGCCTATAGAAAACTCGACCTGCGGGGGGAAGAATCCCCCCGGGCATTGCTTAAGAAGAAGATCTTCTCACGCAGACCGAGAAAACCCCCGAACCCCTGCTCCACCCTTACACCGGGAACCAACGCCCGACCTTGTGAGACGACCAGCGGATCCTTTGGATCAATGCCATGGCGGGTTCTTGACCGTGTGCTTTGGTGTGGTAGCAGGCGAGGGGATTTTTTCCCCCAAGCCTGAAATTCGCTCCCACTAGGAGTCGAACCCAGGACCTGGGGGTGCTACTGAGGCGCTCTAACCATCAGGCTAGAGGCCCTTTCGCTTCAAATGCCTATAGCAGGGCAGGATTCTTTGCATGTTCAAATCAAGGACGAGTCTCAATCAATGTTTGCGGACTAGATATTGAGCTGTCAATAAAGTATACCAGGGACGATTATTGCATTACCATGCTGAACTATATGTGTCATATTAAATGCCATGATATGTCTCAACTATCGAAATTGTCAGCATGCATGCTTGAGCCTAATATTAGTACTTTTGGAAAAACGATGTGGTGCATGTTTGGACCTGTTCTTAGGGGATATGGCTGGAGCATTTGAAGGAACTAGAACAAATGAGATAATGTAAAGAACAAAAGAAAATTGCAACACGTGTTCAAACAAATAACAATTAACCTGGAGAATACGAAGGTGAATGATAATGACAAGGATGATGTGGAGCATATGCAGGATTTCCTTCCGATGGAGGCAAGCCTACAGATGCAGGTGCAGGACTATGATGTGAACCGAAATGTCCATGGCTTGTTGCAGAAGCATTATCAGCTCTATGAGGAGCAGGGCTTACGACAGGATAAGAACCTGGATCAAACATCACCTACTGAGATGAATGCATTTATTTCTAATTGTCTTTTTGCTATGTGCATACCTTTGTGGTGACTATGATTTCCAGGTGGTAAATGGCTGGAATGTTCCTTTGGAGGTGCAGCAACCGGAATGCCATGTCCTCTCCTATGGATGCTGGGAGAATTTGAGGGCGAAACGACAGGTCCTGCACAATATGACTTCATGAATCATTATCACAGTAGCCAGTAGGTATGGTCGGTGGGATACCTTTTACATATGTGTTATTTACAGGCAAGGAATGGTGATGCCTTCCCTTTGAAGGTGCCACAACTGGAGCTCCATGGATCTTCCCATGTGTATTATGAACATGCATGGAATGGCGATGCCTTCCTTTCGAAGGTGCTGCAACTGGAGCTCCATGGGCCTTCCCATGGTTGGCAGGATGGATTGTTGTTGCTGGAGAAGCTGCTGGTCCTGCATATTGTAGTAGAACAAAAATGTGTTACGCATTCCTTAGCAGATGTATTTCTTGTATAATACTGCTTGAGAGACATACTTTGCACTTGCGGCTTATTTGCAGGCAATGGAGGGTAAGATCTGATGGGGGGCACCAAAACCGGGGGTGAATTCGTTGATACTGGAGGAACAGCAGGTCCTGCGTCATACATACATTGTTGGAATTAATTTTAGAACAGACAATACATTTTTTTTCATAAACTCTCAACTGGATGGGATATAGTATATACTTTTCTTATGTGGATAATTTAAAGGTGGTAAACGCTTTGGATGGGAAGCAACTCGAATGCCATACATCTTCCCCTGATTGGTCGGTGGAGCATTTAGTGGCGGTGAAGTAGATGAGCCTGCCCGTCATACATATGATTATATTGTAATCAAGAAAAGTTTGTTGAGGTTTAACTAAATGAGAAGGGTACCTCCTATGTGTGGATAATGTGCAGGGGTTGAAGGGGAAGAGGATTGCTCTGGAGGTGCAGGAACAGGCGCACCATACCTAGTCCAATGGACGGCAGGAGAAGTGATTGGTGATGGAGAAACAGCAGACACTGTACATCATATGTTTGGAATGCATAAATGGAGATGTTAAAATCTACAGTATGACCTAGTTGAGTTCAGTACCATTTGAATGCGAACTTTGTCCCTGTTGTGGGGGAATTTGAATGGCGCAATGCATAGAAGGTGGAGCTGCAGGAATGTTGTCTCTGTTCGAATCAATTGGTGGGAAGATAGCTGGGTTTGCAGGGGGAGAATGATCAATCTCCCTTGTGATTATTCCCAAGCAAATAGCTCTTTTAGAAGTGCCATAGAATTTTTGCACACTGAATTAGGGAGACTGCACCTTTTGGTGGTGAGCTGTTGTGCCTTGGTAAGCTATTTGGAGGTCTGGCAGCTGATATGCCATCCTTGTCCTGACTGGATGCGGGAGTGATGGGCGTCGGTGGTACAGCTGCTATAATACGCCAAAGGTTACAACAAAATCTGGGTCAGATAAACATGAGCATTTGAAATAAGGGATAGACTATTGCACAGGCGATTGAAATTTTTTTATCTTTCAGTCACCTAAAGTTGCACTTTAAATCATCTGAAGTTGCACATGTTTTTTTTTTGAGGGGGGCTGCAATTTTAGTTGATTGAGAGTGCAATTTCAGGTTACCTGAAGTTGCACTCTGAATCACCTAAAGTTGCAGCTGTTTTTTTTAGGGGACTGCAATTTTAGTTCATTAAGAGTGCAATTTCAGGTGACTGAAGCATAAAAAAATTTCAATCGCCTGTGCAATAGCAAAACTGTTGAAATAAATGGACCAGCTATCAAGAAGAACTATACCTTTTGGTGGCGGCTTTCTTTGGCTGGGTAATTCTGCTGGAGGTGAAGCAACTGGCACTCTAGATGTGTCCTGGCCAGTTGGAGTATGGGATGATGGAGGAGCTACTGCCATGCAAATGACAGGTTGCAACAGATTCTGAGTTAGGTAAATATGATAACTTGACGCCATTAATAAATTAATAGCATGGTATAATATTAGATCCAACAATCTTACAATGGGCATTTATATGGGGTGAAGGAGCTGGCAGTGTTGATTGACTGCCAGTAGAAGGGGGAGATGGAAGAGGTTGAGATGCTGACCAAGGTAAAAATATATGAAATTAGAGAAAGTAAAAGATTGATCAAATGTTCTAATGAACAGTGAGAACATAAGCCAGATCCAAAGAGTTTTTACACCAGGGTGGCTGTTGAAAAGAAGGTGCAGCAGCTGGAGTGTTCACAGCAATTTTAGGGTCAGGCACATGCGGTTCAACTGGAAGAGATGGCGAAGATGCAGGCACTTGTTTTTGAATATGAGGATTGCCAGTTTGAATAGATGGAGAAATCATTTGTGAAGGTGAGGCAGCTTGGCCTGTGGATATAGCAAAAAGGTTATAATCATTCCAAACTAGATTTTACAGTATACATAGATGCAGATAGATTTCAGCATCATGCTGACCATGTATAGATGGGGATATTTCTATGTTTGGTGACTGATAAAAATGGTCAGGCGAAGCACTAGGTTGCATTGTAGGCAGCACTGCTTCATCTGTGGAAGGCAACACATTAGGATAGTATAAACCATTTCCAGGCAAAAAATCTCCAGCGTTATTGAAACAAGTTTGCTCAACATGGGATTTCAGGAAAACTTAAAATAAATCATAGTTACGAAAAGTACCTTCATATTTGATCGTTGGGCCCCGTGCATATCGATCCTGCTGTTTGTTAGCATGTGTACTAGTTGGTGCAGATGATTTTGCAGTTAGTCCTAGAAAAGAAATATTTAATTGCATTTATTTTAAAAATACATATCATGATATTCAAAAACTAAAATTCCAAATCGTTGGGCTATAGGCATGTTTAGTTACAGACCTAAGCTTTGGAGTCTTGGAGCTTGTAATTGTGATGGATGAAGTATAGTATCCAAGTTATTTTGTTGATGCCCACTTGTTATAGATAGAAGAACTTTACGGGCAAAGGCAGGTGCATGAGAATGCTTCGGACCTTCGAAAACAAAGTGAAACAGAACATTCAATTATTTACCACTATACAAAGCCACAACTCCAAGTCGTCATTATACAAAAGGAACTTGGTTGTGCTTGGAAGCAAAATAAACTATAAGGCAGTACAATACTTTTTTCCATCAAAGAAAATGATAAAGAAGATACGGAGAAATTAATCTGACCAGACTGTAGTAGTTCATAAACAATAACAACAAAGTGGTAACAAAAAATATGATTAGTCAAATAATTAGTCACATACATGATCATTATATTTTTGTTAGTGCTAACACTAATCTGATTAGAAGTGAACATTCTCACTTCATATGCAAATAAATGAAAACCCTCTTTTCTTTCCCCTCATACACCAATATGCCTACTTCCTTAAATTCCAAATCCCTTCGCATATCATAGTGAACGGTTAACTGCCAAATCATGACGTACTTGTGCTTCCTTCCCAGTTATTGCCACCACCCTAAGCTACTACATTCATCCAAATTCTTCATCTTTTCAGTCTTACGCGTACACCCTTCTTTGAACATAATAAGCTCCACCAATGCCGCATGCAGTGCAATTATTTTATATGTCAAAACAAGTAAAAGAGATACCTAACAAATTGGACACAACAACTCACTCCTGCCTAACTTTCTAAGTATAGAAACTTGAAATGTATGTGTCTCAAATTTAAATTTCATGCATTTTTTTCTTCTTTTTACTTTTGCTTCTGAGTAGGCTGTTCCTCGAGGGGCGCGTCCTGTTATCTACTGCGAGTCCGAGATCCTAGCAGATGTTACATTCAGGACGGCCGCCAAATCACAAACAACACCCTCTAACCATTAATTCACCATCCAATTCTCAAAGGCTCAAGCGACGGTAACTCGAATTGCCACGCAGAACCTACGCATCAGTTTCACATTAAAATCTAAAGAGCAGTACCAAACAAACGCTAAGGCTGGGGGATTTGGGCAGCTCCAACCCCAAAATTCTCACAAGGAAGCTACTCTAGCATTCAGACACTCATGGTGCTGAACAAATTACAACAGCGGGAAACCACCAAACTCCCATAGAACAACACACTAACACAGCACATCACCGATTCCACATACCTCCAGCTCCACGGATCACGAGCGCCGAGACGACCAAGGCGGCGGCGAGGACGGCGCAGCCACCGCCGCAGGCGCCCCACGCTCCTCCTCCGCGCCGCCCCATCTCCCGGCCCCCTCTCCACACCACAGCCCAGCGGCAGAACTCGGATCAACCGCCGCTACTAACCGCCCCCGGATTCGCCACGATCACATCTCAATAGCCCGGGGAAAAATGTCCGGCACTCCGCCCGACACACCGCACGGCACGCGCAGACGCGGAGGCGGATGAATGGGTGGCGGCGGCGGTGGTGGTGCGCGAGAAGGGAAAAGATTCGATGCGGAGACTAGTAGTAAACACAAGTGAGGAATGAAGCGAAGCGGGCATAAACCCAACGAGAGCCAGGAGGAGCGACCAAACTCTTTTTTCAAAAAAAGAAAAAAAAAACGTGGAGGCGTGGAGCGGTGAAACCGCGAAAGGGCTCGCACGGCAAGTTGCGCGCTAGCAGCTTAGCACGGCGATTTGCTGTCCGTTTCCGCGATCGCGCGAGGCGTTTTCCCGTTTTTTTTAAGGTTCGGTTTCGCGGCAGAGGCGGGCGGGCGGGGCTCGGGAGCAGCAGTAGTGAGAAGGCGTTGTGGTGTGGTGAGATGAGGCGGAGACGGAGGAGGTTTCTGGTTGACGTGGAGTTGTATTGTATCAGCAGCTTGTGATGCTTGTTCGGCAGACTCGCAATTAGTCGAGTGGATTCCCAGTCCAGGCCGCTGGTGGCGGTGGACGCGTGGGTCAGGTTTTGCCCTTTTTGGGGACAGCAGCAATCAGTGAGATTATGGAGACCCGTCGTGTGCTACCGCAACACTATATTGTTGTTGTAGGAGTACTTTACTGTTGTGTTATATATCAAATAGTGGATAATGAGGACTATGAATAGGCTATGAAGGGTTGTCCAGAGCCTACAACTCACTATGGAAAGAGAGAGAAAATGTATCCTATGCCAGTGCTATAGCCTGATCCTTTTCCTTCCAAAACGTGGATCTATCTTCCCATAACGCCCTAAAGAGCATTTTTATAGCCATGATGAGGTTATTTACACAAATGCTTCTATTAGAGTATACAATAGTGAGGACAAACATGCTTTTTCACCTGCCGCGGCCCTTCTAGGCTTGCCATACGGTTCTCAAGCTTAATGAGCCTTCTAGCACAGTGGGCCAATTGGGTTACGGTGGGGGCCACTCCCCCCAACACTTATGGTTATATATTAGATTGGATGGAGCATTAAGGTGGCATTTGATTCAACTTTGGTTTTTTTGCATTTGATTTAGCTTTATTTTTTTGCTATTGTTTTTTAGAACTTTTTTACCATCCTTAGGATGCTTCACAGTCGTTCATTTTGCAAAGATCTAACGACTCACAATATAAGGTACCTAGTGGTACTGCCTTGTTGGTCACAAGCTTAATATGGAGACACCAATGCTAAAGGGGTGTAATGGTATTTTCCATATCTCACGGGTACTCCAACATCTCAAATCGCAAACCCTAGATCTAATCAGGATCCATCACGCCCCTCATCGTGAGTACTCCGATGTCTCAACTGCAAACCCTAGATCTGTCGCACCCCTCATGTGCGTCTCCTCTACCCGGCCTCCCCCACTTCCACCCCCGCCCCTTGACCGTGTGACAAGGCCACCCTGCGGCCTCTCCTCCACGACATGGTTGAGGCGCAGATGCCCGCCTCCCCACCCCTAATCCGCCTCCCCCTCCCGACCGCGTGGCGGCGCAACCCGCACGCCTCCTCCCTTGCAGTCCGACTGAGGCGCCATCAGCCCTGCTCCCGACCCTGTGGTGGCGCGAATGGCGGCCGTGTCCTTCGTCGCTCATCCCCACTCCCAATCCGCCTTCCCCGCTCCCAAGCCGCCTTCCCGCTACCGATCGCGCGGCGGCACAACCACCGCCTCCCCACTTGCGGTCCGGCTGAGGCACCGTCAGCCCCACACCCAACCCAGCGATGGTGCGAATGGCGGCCATCTTGTCTACTGTGCCTCCTAACTCCGACTCCTCATTGGCTCCCAACTCCCACTCCTCGTCCGCGCTGTCTTCCCACTTGTAGTCCTCCGCTTCGACTCCTCCCCATGCTAACTCCTCGTCCTGGCCTCCCTTCCATTCCTATCTTGCATCACCACGCGAGGCACCATATCCGTCGATGTTTGTGAAGAGATCTGCAACGAATGGGGTGAGAGGTGGCTACAGTGCCATCGTCTCTCTTGCTGGAGGAGGTGGATTATGAGTATTATTTTACTCTCCTACCATGCGTGTTGGTATGTTCAATTGTATTTTTTTGATGTAGAGTGCTACTTACCATGTGTTCTAGAGCTCCCAATTGGGTTATATATGCAGCATGACAAATTCACAAATAGCAAATAAATCAATGATTTACATTAGCATGCATTATGTTAACTGTGCTGATTAGTAATCAAGTATTAGGGATAGGTAATGACACTGGAATTAGAACAATTTGTGCAGACTAGTTGAATAGGATCACCTGTAAAACTGAAACAACCACTATTTCATCCCAGCCAAAAGCTAGAAACTCCTGCCATTTCAAAACCCCCTAAACGAGTCTAAAATGGGTTGAACAATGAAGGCACTTTCGGAATTCATAACTTTTAAGCTAGGGAAGATTGAGGCATGTTTTCTTTTCTGGAGGGCTTCAACAGTTCAGTTTGGAGCACCGGCGGCTTTTTCCTACATGCTTCTCTTATTCTTTATAGGAGTTTTAAGCCTTACTTTGTGCTAAGAAATTGAAGCCCCTAGCTATTGACTTTTCATTTAAAAAAAAAGCTTGAGCCTTGTGAGGATCTGGTAAGAGCCTGTCAGGTCAGGTTTATATTTTCCAAGTATGAGTTTATAACTTGATAAATTGATACGAAGCCAAGGCTCATTTCATCATTTTTCAGTAGCTTTCTAGCTGTGCCCTTTTTCTTTCTTTAGGTGACAGCGCTATCTAGATATCTTTATGATGAAATGTTTCGCACTTAGGTGCTAGCCAGATATGTTTATAGCATTCTGCGTTAGCTATTTTAAGTTTCACGCTGCAGTTAGCGTACGACTATTGCTTCACAAATAAGCTTGCTTAGAGACCACCGATCGAGTACGTTGGACCATTCTAAACTATTTCCTTCACACAAAAATGTACCTTCCAAGCTAATAGTTAACCACCAGGGTGGCTAATTAACAAGCCGGAATCATGATCCAATATACTCGATCGATCAGAGTTGGCGACAATTATAAAGCTGCCACAGTTTGATGTCACGCTACATCCTCAGTGAGATCATCCCTCGCTATAATGGCATAATGCTCCAAATAACACGGGAGGAAGACTGGAAGAGAAAGGCCACATAATGCGGTCCCATGTGTGGAGCATTCTCAAAAGTAGAATGACTCGACAACGGATTTAGTGATCATCTAGTCCCACGGTGCAATACTATATATATATTTCATTCCTTTTCAAGAGGGCAACTGAGAAGAGAAAGCAAACCAGTGACGAAGGGCCTTGCGTGCTGTCGATGCCTTGTCTTCGATGGCAATCAGACAAGCCACCCGCGTAGAGACTTTTCCTGAGTAACTAGAATTAGGCTGAAACATGCAATAAGTATGTTAAAAGTGAGGTGTCCAAATTCCAACCATGGCTACACAGACTTTCACATTTCTTTTCGGTTAGCTTTTCGTTGATCTGACCCCCTCAACCACTACACAGGATCCTACTGGTAAAATTCGCAACACCGACTGACACAATGTTTAGACACATACGGTGTCAAGTAGAATGTGTGGACCCGGTCTCTCAGATCATCAATTAACGTCTAGGTACCAAAATTCTTTCACAGGCAGAGCTAGCCATTCCTGTACCGAATCTCAGAGCAGCTAACCTCCACCGGACATGCGTGCTTGAACCACCATTATTCTTCATCGTTTTCCTTCTGATGGACCATGAGCTAATCGACAGAAACACACCAGTGCGCGCGGTCTCTTAACGATCCAAGGACATCGTGTTATGGATGATAGCTTTTGTGCCCAGTCAAGGACCCTGCTGTTACCTGTTAGGTGCGTGAGACGTACGTGGCAGTGTACCTATGCAGCAATGCGAAAAAGGTAGGCATCGCAACTTAACCGTACAATCACCAGCTAAGCAGTCCTGGCTCTGTGCGTTCCAGGTTGTCACACACTCACACAGTCGTCCATTGGTCAGGGAAACAGATGCAGAGATACAGCGCTGGTACTGCATGCATGCAAGAATGTTTTGCAAGAAAAAATTGCTGAAGGTTGGAGCCGAACCCGCGCACACAACAACCTCTCAAACGCAGCATTACATCACATCACAGTGACTGTTCATGGAAATCGTATAGCTTCTTACGAAGATACGGCATACGGGTACACAATAATGCAGTGGCGGATCCAGGATTTTTAGAATGGGTGTTCGGACTTCGGAGTTAGGTTGTTCAAATACGTCGATACCGCAACACATCGTTTCCCCCAAAAACATCGATATAACAATACGTGTATATAGATATAATAAAAATATAGAAATTATAGAAATTAATGATTTATTACGAGAAAATGGGTGACATAAGGCTACGCATAATGACATGAGCTAAATAGCAAATCATAGAAATTAATGAAAGTTGCATACCTTGATGATCCTGCCCTTTTTTACTCTTTCCAGCTCTCTCCTACAAACATCTCCGCCTCTCCGGCTGGAAGATGGTACTCCCTTTGGACCTGTTTCCACCGGATTGCTTGTATCAGTCCAGCATGAATGTTGCACAAAAAGACAAGAATGAAAATAGTTAGAATTCAGATGCAAGCACGTGAAGATTATGTAGCATCAATGCATTTGATTTCCCTGCCCAATGGAAGAACTGAAATATGCTCAATCTTGAGTCGCTATTGCCTGTAAGTACCTTTGCAAACTCATCTTCTAAGTTGTCTATGAGTCGCTGTTGAGCCTTAGCTTTCCCCATCATTGTAGGCATCTCCTTCTTCAGATGGCCAATTATATAGGCATGAATCTTGGCAGCTCTAGCACGTTTAACAAACTCATTAACCTGCACATACAAATGGTGACATTCATTTGAAAATTCAGAACTTCGTAAAAGAATTCAGAGTTTCAGACAAATGAGAGATAACAACATACCCGGCGGTCGCAGGCTTTCTTAGGTATGTCTATGAGGTAAGAAAGGAGATCATCTTGCTCTTTCTCAAACAAATCCTCTCCAATTGGCCCAACAGCTAATTCCTTGACCGGTTTGTCATTGAATGACCTGCAAATATTAGTTTGGAAGTGAGTTTCAGGTTACAATGCAAAACCATGCACTGACAGTGCTGGATTCAAACATTTTGTTTGTATACTTTAATGATCCACAGATAACAAATGTGGAGATTCATCTACACCCTAATGCAAATCAAATATATATTTTGGACTTCTAGAAATATTCAACATACAGGATTTTATTGATAGTCTACTACTCTACTTGAGCTGTACAACCTCCAGTCTCTAGAAGTAAATTACTAAAGCATTATAGATAGAAAAATGATTTAGGAAAAAAGACATCAGAAGTTACCCGATATAAACGCGTACAACCTCAGGTGTATTTCGTACTTTCCCAAGAGACCACATCAGTGCACCATACTCTCATAAGCTGCAGCATGAATAAGGGAAAAAGGTTATTCATATGACAAGGTTAACATTTCGATAAACAAAACAAAGCACTGACCTCATGTGCCATACAAATTGATTGCAACAAAGAACTCTACCTGCTGAGTGTCAACATGAAAAGCCTGAACATGGTTGCAGGGCAACGAAGTCGCCAAAGGCGAGGCTTTTTCCCAAATCCAATCCTTTCCACAGCAAATGAACACGCCAACGGATTCCCAGGCGAACCTTACGGCACCGCATCATTGAATCGAGCAATCCTAGGCGGAAAGGGCGCGGAAGAAACCAAGAAATGGAATCCATTACCTATGGGAAAGGAAACGGCCAAGCGGCAGCCAGCCGAACTGCCGAAGAGATGGTCCCTTGTGCGGTGAGGAAATGGTGGATGGAGAATCCCTTCCCCGTCGGCCGTCGCCTTCCCGGTCGTCTTGGAGGGCGAGCGGAGGGCGGGCCATGCGCGCGCGCGCCGAGGCGCGATCGATGCGGGTCGCGCTGCAGCCGCTGCTGCTCGCCTGCTCAGCTAGGGTTGGGGGCTGTGGAGTCGGGCGCTCGGGCGGGATGCTGATCGGTCGGGCCGACGCCGTTTCTATCGCCCGCAATGGGCTGGGCCGCAGGCGCGAGCGTCGGCCGGCCCGACTGATCGATTTAGTGGCGGATTGAGGCTAGAATTTGCTATTTTGATTCAATTTAATGTATATATATGTATTATACCTCATATATACTAGATTTTTTGTCAAAAAATTTGGGTGTTCAGTTGAACACCCATGAACCACTGTAGATCCGCCCCTTTATTGACCTCCAAGCCAGTGAGGAGCTACCGCTACTCTCTCCGTTTGTGTTTATTTGTTCTTATTGATTTTGACTGATCACTGCTACTTTTTAAGCAATGCAAAAGCAAATGCGGATGCGTCGGACGCCGTTAATCTACATGAGTGCCAATAATGGCAATCACCAGCTCACAACTTGTCTGTCCTTTCAAAGCTGTATGCATAAAAAGATTCTTCACCATATTCCACCCTGGCCTGATTGCTACCTGTCAATCACCGTTTGTATGCAAAAAGAGATACTCCACGTGCGTTATATGTTCTATTAGGTTTTCTCTAATCCTAAATTAATTCCGTAGTGATTTTTCAGTCTACCTTCTATCTCTTTGTTTTATCCGTGATGCCGCTCACGATGCATAATAAGGCTAAAAGGTATAGACTTATTTATAGACTCCACTTTCAGATGTTACAAAATGACCCACCTATTTTCGATATCTCGTGAGACTCCTGAACCATATTATCAACCATGATCATGCATGCCAGTTTTATGAGTTTAAAATATATTAGTCTCAAGCACATATGTGTGAGTCATACGCCATGATCAGATTGTTGATGAGATCAGTTCCAATCTGATCATATGGGCCAACAGCTTGCAGAGCCGATCCTGCAAAACAAACCGAGCTATTCCACCCAGTGCTGTACCCGAGTTAACAAATGCATGCATATTAAATTTCAGTGAACTTGATCTCAATATATGTCTACCATATTCCAATGCAGCTGTCCTTGGTACCTCGAGTATTAATTTCTCGAGTTAAATTTCACATCAAAATATTTTCTATCACTTGCATTAATAAATATAAATAATTCTTCATTAAATTAAACCGATAATAACCAAAAAATATTGAAAACTGGTAATGATCACAAAAAATATTAAAAACCACGTAAAAATCCTAACATATTCACTGTGTGATATGGAGTTCAATCACTGTCACAGCATCTAGCGAACAGGAGGCCATTTAATTCGGGCAACGGCAGCATGCTTACTTATCCATGCAGCCCATGGCGTCCACAGCGACTTGGATCGTCCACCGTTAGCCGCTCTCTAGCTGCACGATCGTCCCTTCGGTCGAACTGACATGAGATTCTACCAAGCGTACGTGCGTCAGACTCGTCAAATGACGTAGACCAGCCGAGCCGGCCGGGAGGACGAAACGACGACCTGGAGGTTGGAACCGATCGAAGAAGTGCGGTGGAATTCCGTGCTGATTTCCGCCAAGGGCACCGAGAGCGACCCGAGCCGCGAGGCTTGCGTCGGCGAAGTTAGGCGACGCATGCTTTTTCACCTGCAAGAGAGATGGCAGAGAGGGCAAGGTATGTTCGTTCGTGAGTGCGCCGGCCGGCAGCTCGCAAAAGTTAGGAATGGAGCTTCCCTATCCTCTTCTCCCTATTTCCCTCCCTATTCCCTCAATCTAAACCACTCACATCTCATTCAATGGCTAATTTTTTTATATTTTCACCATTTGCCCATCCATAATAAATAATAAAGAAATACAGAAAAAAATAAAAATTTTATTATAATTTTTTACAGAAATTATAATTTTATTTTTTCTGTAAAAAATATAATAAAAAAATAAATTTTTATTTTTTTCTGTATTTTTTTTATTTATTATGGATGAGCAAATGATGAAAATATAAAAAAACCTAGCCATTGGATGAGATGTGAGTGGTTTAGATTGAGGGAATAAGGAGGGGAATAGGGAGAAGGGAATAGGGAAGCCCCATTCAAAAGTTAGGAGCAGTTTTGACGCGTGACGATATGGGCGGCGGGGAGGTGGTGGAGGATGAGGAGATGAGCTCAAATCGCGGTTAGATCGGGATTTTGTCCTCTTTTGGTCCAGTCCAATGAATTTGCTCATTGTGATTTCACTTTCACCAGCAATTCTCACTGCAAAGTGGTCGAGCAGAGTGCCAGCGTGCAGATGTCCTATTCCCTCCTCCAGGGGTCCCACCAGTCATTAACTAAAAAGGGATCAAAGAAAAGAGGCCAGTCGCACTCACACTCGCAAGATCACATCGGGTTTTAAAAACCTGGTCCTCCGATACATCTGAAATCGCATTCCGGCACGCTATCACCCTTGTTCACGTTGGTTTTAACTTTGGACTTCTATTTAAAGAAGTTAGAAATTAATATAAATATCTAGGTTTTAAAATAGTTTTCTTACTCTTCTTACTTTCGTCTCACTCTAGAGATAAGGCAAAAGAGCACAGCGTATTACGCACTCTATTACTCTTACTCTCGTCTCACGTACATCTTCTTCATTTTTTCAACGCTCGTCTACTTCTTTTAAAAGCTATTTTTTTTTCAGCCATCACTATTTATTTTTAGCTAAAAATTATCGGCTATAGTCAATATAAACGCCCATAGTTACGAAAAATGACAGACAACGCCGGGTTTATCGGTCCTGTTCGAAGTGTGTTAATTAACGGTTTTGCTAATCCTGCCAAGCTCCGTGAAAGGATCCGTTTGCATTTGCTGATATGCATCGAGTCATTTACTCATTTACCAATCGCTGTTGACGGAGTAGAAGACTGCGCGGAGGAATGGGAGCCCGAAAACGGTGGTGCGGGGGTCGCTGTCGGCGACGAGGACGTGACGCTGCGACCAACCCAACCGTTAGTATTCATCGTCATTCGCGGACCAGCCTTATATGCGCGCGATCGAGGCCGGCGCGGCCACGCCTGGGCGCGCGCATGTGCGTCGCACATGCGCTGGCGCATCGGCGCGTCAGGCTGCTCGTGCACGGCCCCAGCGCAACAGTTGCGCTACCAGATCGTTCGTTCTTGTACTGATCCTTTCAAAGCTCCAGCCTCCGTGGATTTCAAAAGAAGAGGAAGCACCGTGCTTATCACGCGTACGTGTATATAATTCTTTGGTCCTCGGAGGATGGATCTTGCTGTTCACTGAGGTGTATTGAATATGTAGTAATTTTTCCTTTTTTGTGGACATGTTCCAAACAATAGATGTTCCAGGAAGAAGCTGGACCAACTGGGGGAACATGGACATATTCCAAGCTCTATTTCATGAACAAAAGCAACCTGAACATGCAGATTAATTATCGGTGGTCTTGGTGCCTAACATCGGCGCCCAGATCATGATGCTGTTTAGTGCGCTTATTCAAAATCGAGAAATTGACGCATGCCGACCCAGTATCCTTGTGTGTTGAAGTTCGGTTCCTTTGAAAGGCTCATGTTGACAAATACGGATCCTACCTTGTACTATCAAATTTGACTGGGCATTTTTTTTAGTGCACGTTAGCAAACACACGAGAAACTACTGGACAAAAAAAAAGCACAGTCACTTAATTAGGTTTCGGAGATGCAGCGTTTCGCTTTGCACATAAGCCAGGGATTTTGGACAAAGCAACACATTTCAGGCTAATCGCATAGTCACAGACAGGAAAAAAAATACAGATCGAACAATTCTCCAAGGCCCAAATCACCGAAGCCCACGAAGAGCACTCGTACTCTCTGTACGGCTGTACCCATCAGCCCAAACACAAAAAGGGCCTAGCCCGCAACCGCTTCCGTTTCCGCTGCGCTCCCAGCCTAGGATACTCTTGTCTCCACTCGCACTCGGGCACAGTGGTGCCATCCATCGCCGTGCGGAGAGCCAGGCAGGAGAGCCCAGTGACGCTCCTCCCGCAGCAGAGAGAGCGTGACCTGGCCGCGAGAGGGGAGCGGAGCAGTCGCCGGCGGCGGCGGCCAGCGGCGTAGCGGAGATGAAGGAGAGAGGCGGGTCGAGGGCGGCGGTGGACGAGCGCTACGCGCAGTGGAAATCGCTCATCCCCGTCCTCTACGACTGGTTCGCCAACCACAACCTCGTCTGGCCGTCCCTCTCCTGCAGGTAATCGTCACCGTCCCGCAACTCCTTCCTCCTTCCCCTAGCCGTTTCTGCCGTCTCGTGGCCGTGGTCGCCGTCTCCGTGTAGATTCCTGCCGGGTTAGGGTTTTGGGGGCAGGGTGACCGTATCTAGGGTTTTGGTGCGTGGCTATGCTTGCGGTGGCTCCAGATCCGTCGCGTGGTTGGTGCGTTGGTGGGGATGGAGGGGGGGTGGGAATGGTGGGGCCGTGTCAGTGATCTGCGATGATAGGGTTTTTGGGCCGGGGGGGGGGGGGGGGGTTTGTGGGGTGCGACTGTTTGGGTTGGGGGTTTTGAGCTAGTATGTTTATGTAATGCTTGCTGTAGTGAATTGTCTTTCTAGATTTGATGACTAGTGGGATGGTGTTCGTCCATTTTTTTCTTTTTAATACGACTAGTCGTTGTCTGTTAGAGCGAGAGAGCATGATGCTGGTGACATCCTTTATGCGCATCAGTGATGTGCTGCATTTTAGTTTTTCACCTGGTACTTCGAAGCTAAAGATAAAGTATCGCAGATTAGTATCATTCCGTTTGAAAGCATGCTTGTTGGATTTTTTTTGGCTCCACTTTTGACCTGCAATAATGGTTCTGTATGTGTTTGGTTGGAGGGATGTGGTGGGATGGGATGGGATGGGGATGGGATAAGATAGTTCCACAAAAAAAGTGGAACCACATGGTCCAGCATCTAAGAAGAATATTCTCTAAATTTGCACAGGCTCATCCCACTTTGGACCATTCCATCCCACTTTATCCCTCCAACCAAACACACAGATAGGCTTGGTCAAAGGAACCATCCCATCCCACCCCATCCCTCCAACCAAACACATCCTAAATGATGATTTGCTGACCTCTTGGTTGATTGGGAACAGGTGGGGCCCTCAGTTCGAGAAGGCTACCTATAAGAATCGTCAGCGCCTTTACCTATCAGAGCAGGCGAGTGCATCCACAATCAGATATTACTTTTTGTCTATTTAGAGATGTTATGAAGCTCAAGCTTGCTGTGTAGTTTGAATTAGCATCTGCAGCTGATGCTTACGTGTTGTTAGCTAATGAGTATTTATATTTTCTTATTTGGAGCTAACTATTTCATTTGTTTATCATGCAATGGTTTCAGACGGATGGGAGTGTCCCTAACACTCTGGTTATCGCAAATTGTGAAGTTGTCAAACCAAGGGTTGCAGCTGCAGAACATATATCGCAGGTTATTCATTATTTGTTGCATTCATTACAGTTTTGGTTTGTCAAAAGCAGAACTGCGTGATTTTTTTAGATGCATGTGCATACATCTGTCCTGCCTCTTATTCCTCCCTTAGTTCCTTTCCTGCAGTGTTAATTTATTTTGGTGTCTGTTTCTCATCTCAATATAATCATAGATGTAGACTGAGTTGTGTCAACTGAAGTTATGTACTTATGTCCAATCTATATAAGTAAATTACTGTATCTGTCTCAACTGGAACACTCAGATTTGCATGACTTCTGTCTTGTGATAAGGACATATGTCAATGCCTTCTTTCTGAACTATTGTTTATCTTCAAATTAGCAAATTGTTCTGTATAGTAGTGTAACTCTGGTCATCTGGTGGTTCCTGATAATCTTTATGTACTAAGGAGTATACTAGCATTGCATGCTCGAGAGGACCTGAATTAGGAATTCCTTATGCTGATTTTTAATCGGTTTACATGTAGCTTACAAGATGACTGTTTTTTCTTGCAGTTCAACGAGGAAGCACGGTCGCCTTTTGTGAAGAAGTACAAGACTATAATTCATCCTGGCGAGGTAAGAACTGTCCTTTTGTTTTTGTTGCAGTTGCAGCTATTTTGTATTTAAGTTATCTTGTTTACATGTTGCTCACACTATTTTCTGTATCTTGATGATTCCTCTTTTCCTTGCTCAACTTACGTTGTCTACTTCATCTTGAGAATTTTATGTTGTCTGATGCAGATCTTTCTTCTCCTTTTTTTTGTTTGAGATTTGATTTTCAGTCTTGAGGTTCAGCTTGCTTACCTATATGGGGTATAATGTTCAAGATGCTTTGTTTGATTTATTAAACCCAATAGTTGATGTATTATTTCTGTTTTATCATGTACACAGGTTAACCGAATCAGGGAGCTTCCACAGAACAGTAAGATCATTGCCACTCATACCGACAGTCCAGATGTATGTCCAAGCCTTTGTGCTGCTGCTTATTTCTTGTGAAAGAGTCAATAATCCCTAAACATTCCAGTGATGTGTTTATGAATTTTAAGCCTTTTTCGTACACATGCAGGTACTTATTTGGGATGTTGAGGCTCAGCCAAATAGACATGCTGTCCTAGGAGCAACTGGATCTCGCCCTGATTTGGTGTGTTTTCTTATTTTAGTTCTTAACTTGTATCATTTTAAGATGCTGAAAATTGTAGTTTTGCATGGTGGATTGTGCAAATAGGAAGTGCACAGCATGGATAGACATAACAGGGTTTAATAGAATAGATTGAGAGTTTTTCATTGTACCAATTCTGTGCCTTTTAGACATGGTGCTTATTAGCCTCAACTGTTTTTGTCAGATATTAAGAGGACATCAGGAAAATGCTGAGTTTGCGCTTGCCATGTGTCCAGCAGAACCATATGTCCTATCCGGAGGTTAGCAAAATTTTGTCTTGTAATATGCTTGTATCCTTCTGCCCCTTCCCCCTTTTGGATTTATTCAAATGTCTCTTGTTGCATTGATGAGCTCTCTCTTTCCTCCTAGGATATGTACCCTTCTTTGTAAGCCTAGCAATTATCAGTTTTATACCTATCTTCCTATATTCCTTACAAGTAACAATCCAAGAAATTTGGAGATATCATTATCGTAGTTTATGTTTGAATGGCTTGTCCTTTTCCAAGTTGCATGCATTTTCATCCTCTGTTGAGTAAAGGACAGTTTAGGTTCGTAAACTTGCACATGTGTATCACATATTTTGAGAGAGAATGTATGATTGTGTTACTTGGGTCCATGAACTTGATAACTGAACTTTTGATTCCATTTGAGCTTGCACATGTGAGTCAAGACAGGT
Source organism: Dendrocalamus sinicus (assembly GCA_036346575.1). Taxonomy (NCBI): domain Eukaryota; kingdom Viridiplantae; phylum Streptophyta; class Magnoliopsida; order Poales; family Poaceae; genus Dendrocalamus; species Dendrocalamus sinicus. The sequence goes on along the minus strand of CM070643.1, from coordinate 20,413,695 downwards.
CCAGACCTGATTTAGCTGACAAAAGGAGATGACATGACAACTTTAACACGCAGATAATTGAATGGAAAATTGAATATAATCACCAAATCAGCCAATGTGATAACTAGGCTAGCATTATTGCTAGCTAAGTTGGGTTTGGGCCTAACTCGAATCACCTGTAAATGTTGAGGGACCTAAAAGTTTTGCTGTCAAGTTCAAAGGACCCAACGGACACAGCAGTGCCTTGTATTTCTTTTGAGTGTGCTGCTGTGATAACTTGAGCTTTGGTTCATATGCAAATTTTAAATAGGAAAGGATAAGTCGGTTGTCTGGTGGAGCATCCAAGACCACATATCTGCACTTGGAGATTCCTCGAAAAGTGAGTCTTCCCCTGGGGCATCAGGCAGCAAGCAGTCTGGCAAAACCGCGAATGAAAAGGATAGTCCTAAAGTTGATCCTCGAGGTGTATTCCATGGGCATGATAGCACCGTTGAAGATGTGCAGTTCTGCCCTTCTAGGTAAATAGACTACTCTGTTTTTCAGGTTTGCCTTCAAGGTATTGCATGGGTGCAGTTCACTGGCATGTGTATTACATCGTGCAGCACATGGTCATTTTCTGCTTGGCTAATAGTGATTTTTAACGATAGATTAATAATCTGTCACTGTTGTAAATGAATGGTGTGATGAATATTATTTTTTCCCCATCTGTATGTTTTATCTTACAGTTTTTTTCTTTTTTGGATGAAGTGCACAGGAGTTCTGTAGTGTGGGTGATGATGCTTGTCTTATTCTTTGGGATGCTCGGACTGGTACGAGCCCAGCTGTTAAGGTGACATTCTTATCTATCTTAAGTAGATTAACATTGTTTTACACATATTTTTGAAATTCATGGTTTAATGTAATACCTCCTCTTTCGCAATAAGTAATAACATCGTTTAACTTGAAGAGGTGATGGTCACTAATGAAACCAGATGATTTCTTTGGGACATGCTTGGTTTCCTTGCCCACCCAAGAGTGAGCGAGACTCCCTTGTGAGTCTCGCTCACTCTTGGGTGGGCAAGGGAACTAAACATGCCTGCTTGCCCACTAGCAAGGTTGGGCAAGGGTGGGCAAGGGAACTAAACATGCCTGCTTGCCCACTAGCAAGGTTGGGCAAGGGTGGGCAAGAGAACCAAACATTCCCTGGTCAAATTAGCTCGACATATTTTAATTGGGTGTATTGTACTTATGTTTTTTTAATGGTTCTGCATTTTTTAACTTAGCCAACATATACTACCTCTGATTGAATGAGTCTTCGACTAGAGGAGGACTGATTGTTAAGTTGCTGCAACCAGCTTTTATTTATCTTGTTCCTAAGAGGCTGAAGTATTTTTTTTAGTTAGTGTACATTTTTCTTCTAAACATATGGAGTGACACAATGTTGAAACTGCTTTCTTCTTGATGTCCAGGTTGAGAAAGCTCATGGTGGAGACGTTCATTGTGTTGACTGGAATCTCCATGATGTTAACTATATCTTAACTGGGTATGATGACATGACGGCTTTCTTAGTTCTGCATAATCTGTTATGAGATCTGTACTTAGTTTATTTTAATTTGTCATATGGACTTGTATCTACATTTGTCAATTATTTACACATTTGAGTTAGGGGGTTTCTCTGTATGTTCAGTTCTGCCGATAATTCTGTCCGCATGTGGGACCGACGGAATCTAGGTTCTGGTGGGGCTGGTTCTCCACTTCATAAATTCGAGGGTCATAAAGCTGCTGTTCTTTGTGTTCAGGCATGTACAGAGAATACATTGGTTATATCTATCTCTTTTTATGTAGATATGATTACTGTTCATGATATTTCTGTATGTTTTTGGCTCTAATTTAAACCTTGTGCACTCCAGTGGTCACCTGACAAAGCATCTGTTTTTGGAAGCTCTGCGGAAGATGGTTTCTTAAACGTATGGGATCATGAGAAGGTATCTGTCTATACACATATCTTCTTGTACACTTGGTGAACTATTTTGTCTCTCCTGAGATAACCCGGCAGAATGATTGGCGATGGGAGCTCGCTCACCTGTTGTTTCTTTCTCTCCTTTAGTTTTTTTATTAGTCTGAGACTAATAATGGTTTTGTGTGATATAGGTTGGGAAGAAGAAAAATCCCAATTCATCCGCTGGGCTTTTCTTTCAACATGCTGGTCATAGGTAGGTACATTGTCTTACCTATGGAACTTACCTTTCCATATGTGTTACATGTGAAACTCAAAATCCACCCTTTTTTCCTTAAAATGGTTATGCCATGTTTGTTGGCATTTTCTCCCTGGTTGTATCTTTTCTTTGTGCATGAGTAAGCAGTTTAGCTAATGTCCTTCTCTGTTCCAATAATTAGCTTGTTTTCCTGATATTTTCATGAAGCTGTATTTTCTCAGCTAAAGTTTGACTAGAAAAAATAAAAAAGGGGAGGGACTTAAATCCACTCATTTCTGTCGGACTTAGGCTGACAGATGAATTTTCAATTGTAAATTAGAACGTACCTGAGAAGCCCGCGGGGGCTTGATTTCGGTCTACTCTCCATTATCATAGCCCAGCCATTTTTTTGGGGGCGGATTAACACCAGTGTAATGTCAAACCTTGTTCCTTCTCCAGCTTTTGGGAATGCCAATATAAACATGACATATGTCATGCCATTCATTTTTACCCTCCCTTTTGCACTATCAAGAACCGATAGTTAGTGGATTTTAGGTTTATTGCCTTGTACTGTATTTGAAATGCTTTGTATGGCTTTTTCCAATTGATTTGGACACTGTCATACATTGAGGGGAAGTCTTCAGTCAGGTGCAGTGGAGACTGATTGGATCTATAGGACCGGTCGTTAAACCATTCTATCAAGGAGATTGATGTTGCATTTTCATTGTTCAATAATCATCTATTTCATCCTTTTCACATTTGCAGGGACAAGATCGTAGACTTTCACTGGAACTCGTCAGATCCTTGGACCATTGTGAGTGTGTCTGATGATGGTGAGAGCACTGGTGGAGGTGGAACATTGCAGGTACTTCTCTTTCTTGAAATTGTGTACGTTGTGCCACAGACAAGAACTGTACTTTCATAGTTAATTGCAACAATTAGGGACTTACGCTGTGTTGCCTTTTGTCTGGTACAATACTTGGTCTGTTCTTATCGGTGTTTTACTGATACAGATATGGCGCATGAGTGATTTGATCTACCGCCCAGAGGAGGAGGTTCTTACGGAGCTGGAGAACTTCAAGTCTCACTTGGCCAGCTGCACTCCGAGGACTTGAATTATGCCATGGTCTGTGAAACCCAATCCTGTGATACTCTAGTAGATATCGTAGTTTTATGTCCATTTCAAACATTGATTCTGAAGCTGAACCTAGACTCGTACCCTTAAGGTGCTTGTGAGCTTATGTTGTTGTATAACTCAAATCGGTATGCCCGTGCAAACACAGCGGAGCTGAATTTCTCTGTAGGCGGACTATCGGGGTATTGTGAAACATTATTCTGGAAACTTCTGTTGGACTTAGTGAGCTTGTTTGCGATGACTTGATCAGATGGTTCTTCACATAGATCTGACCGACGACTATATGGTTGATTGTATCACATCGTTTATTGCATCGTTCATGTGTGATTATTGCAGTTGCGGAGGTTGTATCCGAAGAGATCATTTAGGGCACATTTTTCGCTGTTGCTATGTTGTGATGAGGAATTTAGTTAGTTCCATGTTCTAATTTACAAATTCAAGCAAGATTAGCATGGTTCAAAAAAGATGTGTTTATGTAGTTATCTATTATATTGGCTAAAATGATGTTAAGAAAAGCCTCTCAAAGTCACTTTGAGGTGTTAGAAATTCTCACATTAGTTAGAGAAAAGAGAGATTTATACCACTTATCTTTGTGGACATAGATTATGATGATTCAGGTTTATCAGATAGGTAGGAGATTTATCAGATAGGTAGGGAGAGATAGAATAGTTGTATAGGAAATACAGTTATATTTTCAATCATAAACATTAGAGTTGCACAACGAATTTGTACGTCTTCTAATCACAAAAAGTTGTTTGAATATTGACACGGTCCTAAAATATAACTTTAACTACTTATTTCTATTATAATATATTTATAAAATCTAATAAAGTTATAATATTATAAAATAATTTTTAAGATAAATCTATACATAATATTTTAATATATCTAATTTAAATATTTAAAAAGATATTGATAGTTAAATATTATAATGTTTGATTACATGTAATTTAAAATGACTTGTGACTGGAGAGAAGTATTTAACTGTCCCAATTGCACAGAAAATTAGGCTAGTTATATAAAAAAGATTATAAGCATCGTTGAAAAGTGATTGCAATGCCAAATAAACAAGCCTTGAATTGTATTGTCTGATTTGCAACCAAGGCCTCTCATTGCCTTTTTCTGTGACGCTTTGATGCTCGTAGCCAGATTAATCTTCTCACGGGACAATGATCGGATTTATCGGCTGGGAATCGCTCGATCGCCTCCTGTGGGCATCAGCATCATCACGATGGCTTCATCGTGTTGGGATTCCGATAAGAAACGGACGCGGCGCCTGATTGGGACCCTCGGCCCTCGCATCGCATCATACGCGCACACCCACTCCGGCTCCGTTCGCTGTTGCTATCGGCATCTCCAGTAGTCACATGGGCCCTGCCGCGTCATCCTAAAACTGAGTTAAAGAGGAGAGGGAACGAGGAGAGAAACTAGTGGTGGTCGTTTCCTCACGTGACCGTCGCGCACAGGAACCAAGACGCGAAGCTGAGAGCGAACAGGTTGTTGGAGAGGTGCCGTCCGCTGGTTTGTGGGGGCCCACACAATGGCGAGACCTGAGCGAGATGAAGATGCCGGCTGACTGGCTAGGCGAGAAGGTGCCGGCGACGGAGAGAGAGGTGACCACGGCGACCAAGCGTGACGGAGCCAGCCGCATTCTAATCGGATCCTCACACTCATGTTTGGCATGGAATGTATGAATTTTCTTACTTGATGATGAGGCTATCTCCTTGATCTCCTTTTTATATATCTTATTGGTAATGAGATTACCTAAGAGACATATAAGAGTCATTATTGGCAAATCAAATGAGTTGAGGAATTAAGTCACCAATGTATCATATTTCTTTAGTAGAGCCTTAAGTATCTTGTGCACAATATCAAGATTGGTTAGTTCACAAGACGGACATTTGATTATTTACTATGTTGTTCAACCTAGTATACTTCTTATTGATGTTCTCATGAGCACATAGTAAAGTTATCATATTTTATTCTCAATCTATGCAATGCAATTTAGTTTCCTTGACCAAGGATGTTCACGCATGAATTTCTATAAGGGTTGTCCAAATATTATGAGCATTTTCTTGACCAATGATGTCCTCCCATGAATTTTTATAAGGGTTGTCCAAACATCATGAGTATTTTCTTGACCAAGGATGTCCTCCCATGAATTTCTATAAGAGTTGTTCAAACATCATGAGCATTTTCAAGATTGCTCACTCTATTGAACTCATTCTCGTTCAATATACTAAAGAAAGCATTTAAAACTTGAGCAACGTGTTGTGAGTTTTGCACTTCCCTTTAGTAGGATGTAATGGATTAGTGGGAGTAGCAAAACCCTCATTAACAATTCTTCATATTTAAGGATGCATGGCCTTAAGGAATATAGACATCAAAGGAAGTGTTCTTTTGGACTATGGCAGATGCTTTCGTCTGCCTTTTTGACACGGACACTGACGTGAATGACACACGTGATTTTGGGTGCACACTTTGGTCATAAGTTAGAGATGTATGTTGACAACCTGTCGTAAAAAGTGTCAACGTCGGAGATCACATCTCTGATATGTAAGAAACTTTCACTAATTTAAGAGACATAACCTTAAGCTAAATCTAGATAAATATATATTCGGAGTATTCCCTAGAAAGCTTCTTTATTTCCTAGTTTTGGCTAAAGGAATTGACGTAAATCTAGATAAAATAGAGGCCATCAAGCAGATGCGTCCTCTGACCACAAAGAAGGAAGTCCAAAAACTAACCGGCTGTATGACAGCGTAAGTCATTTTATAGCACGGTTATGGGAAAAAGGGTTGCCTTTCTTTAAACTTTTTTGAAAATATAAAAGTTTTGAATGGAATAAGAAAGCAAACAATGCCTTTGATTAAGCTAAAAGGTAGCTTACGAGCTCCCCGGTCTTAGTCTCTCTAAGACCAGGAGAAACCATACTCTTATATCTGGTTGTATCGCTACAAGCATTCAGTGCCGTACTGGTCGTTGAGTATGACAATATCCAACGATCAGTGTATTACGTAAGTGGAGTCCTACATAGACCAAAAGAGTAATATCTAGAAATACAAAAGTTGTTGTATGCCCTCCTTATGACTTTGGGAAAATTAAGGTATCACTTCTAGGCCCACAAAGTGGCTGTATCGACTGGATATCCTCTAGGTCAAGTTTTTCCAAAATAGGGAATCATTAGGACGTATAGCAAAATGAGCGGTCAAATTTGGAGGGTTCGATCTCTATTTCATTTCATGAACAATAATCAAGTCCCAGGCTTTAGCATAATTCATCCTCGAGAGGACAAACCTAGAACATACCTAACGGCCCGAGTACAAAAACCACGAGAAGTGGATTATGTACTTTGATGGGTCCTTGATGATAAAGGGATTGAGGGCTAGGGTAATCCTGATTCCTCCTACCAGAAAAAATATAAAATATGCTATCCACTTAAACTTTTTTCTACAACTAATGTGGCAAAGTGCAAAGGTTCACTGGCAGGGCTCCGAGTGGAAAAAGCGCTCGAGATTCGTAAACTATTAGTGAAAGGTAATTCTCAACTAGTAGCAAATCAAGTCAGGAAAGAGTATCAATTCTCGAGTACCGTAATGTCATCTTATCTGGCGGAAGGAAGGAAACTCAAAAAACATTTATTTAGTTTTAAGTCCAACATATTTCTAGAAAGAAAAACTTTCTAGCAAACTAGTTGGCATAGATGGCTTCCTCAAGATCACCCGTCCCGTCCGAAGTATTTCTTGAGCTACTCGAGAAGCCCTCGGTAGTCAAGCATTCTGAAGATGCTACAATGGAGGTCGCTCAAATCGATCTCAACAATGATTGAAAGACATCAATCTACGAATATTTTTAGCATGGTACACTTCCTGAAGATGGCGTAGGGGCTGATCGTACATCTCAAAAAGCCAAATCATACACTCTAATTGAATGTACCCTCTACAAGTGAGGAACTCACAATGTGTTGATGAGATGTGTATCTCAAAATGATGGTTTGAAATTACTGCCCGAAATACACGAGGAGTCTGTGGAGCACATCATTCCTATAGAACTCTAGTAAGCAAAGCCTTTCGACAAGGATACTATTGGTCAACTACCCTCCGATGCAAAAGAACTTGTGTTTAAATATGTACAATGTCAGTTTCATAGCCAACAAATACATCAACCTGCATAAGCTTTGCAAACAATACGACTTTCTTGGCTTTTGGTAACTTAGGGTCTAGACATTCTGGGACCTTTCCTAAAAGCACCCACGAGCTTTGAATTTCATTTTGTAATGATTGATACATTCACAAAATGGATAGAAGTTGAGCCAGTTGTTAAAATAACAATCAAAACTGCCAAGAAGTTCATCACAAAAATATGATTACACGATTTGGTGTTCTTAGTCGTATAATCACACACAACAATACCCCAATTTTCAAGAGAAAATTTCCAGAAATTCTACGAAAATCTAGGTATTAAGGTATGTTACGCCTCAATGGCTCATCCGCAGAGTAATAGAGCAGTAGAAAGAGCCAATGTCATACTAATACAAGGGATCAAACATCGAGTGTTCGACCAATTAATACAACAGTTAGGAGCTTAGGTACAAGAACTTCTTTCTGTATTATGTGATGTTTGGATCATGACTAGTTATGTGACTGGTGAAACACGCTTCTTTCTAGTTTACGATGTAGAAGCTATGCTTCCTCTGGAATTAAAGATTAGCTCTACTTGGACAGATCATTAGTAGAATGAAGGGTTGATGACATCAATTTCCTTCAAGAATGACAAAATGTAGCCTTAATACGATTGGTGGTCTACCAACAAGCTATGCAAGGTACCACAGTCTAAAGTACAGTATCGCAGCCTAGCTATGGGTGATATGCTTCTTAGACAAATTCAAAGCCAAGTAAACCACTATTAACTTTCGCCTAATTGGGAAGTTCCCTACACTATAGACAAAGTCACCAGACCAGGCTCGGTACGACTAGCCATGTCAGATGGGCACATTACTTCTAATTCTTGGAACATCAATCATTTGTGTAAGTTCAATATGTAATATACTTTGCTCCATATTTCAATAAAGTTACATTTCTTTTCTGGTTGGTATTTTTGATTGTATTTCATTATCCTTAGTTTGGTCACATATTATTGTTGTTTGAACTACTCAAAGAAATCTTTTTTTCCCTAAACCCCTTCCAAGGGATGTTTTTTTTACTTCATTGGCTTTGATATTTTCATTAAATGTCATGTGGATTGTTATTGTGGCCTTCACAGAGATGGTTCTTATGATAATCTGTACTCTTTCCTCAAAGAAAAATAAGTAAAAAAATAACACAGACAACTGACAAACTTACTAACTAACTCGGGGCTTGAAGGCTTTCTTTCTCACTTTTACATTATGTTTTTCTCTTATTTAAATATGGTCAAGACACGAAAAACCTCCTAGTCGAATCTCTCCTCTCTGCACGTGGTCACGACTACTCGAAGGAGTTTTGTAGCGTCTGTCTTTTTCCTATGATTTTTGCAACTATTCAGAACTTGAGAATAAATACATTTTAGGAAGAATTATTCATGTATTTAGTCCTCAACTATCTTATAACCAGTTCGGATAGCGTGTACAAATGCAAACACTTATCTTTTTCTTGCATACATTCTTTCATAGTTTTTTCTTGTTCATCATGTCAACATGTTTATGTCATAGTTTTATCCGATCAAGTTTTGGACTATCCTGATTATGGAAATAATATCTAAGACTAGTCAAAATCATTCATTGGCTCTATCCAATATGATTTTGTAGAAACTACTAGATCATTTCTACAAATTGGAGTTCACCGATCGAAATAAAGTACATTTTATCCTTGGTCTATTGCTTCTTTAGTAACTTCTACTACTAAATAAGCAATGGGAGACTAGAAAAGATATGAGTACTCATTAAATTGAAAAAATGACATAAGCTTTATTGATAATTGCTACTGGTTGAGAATTGTCTTTCACTAGTAGTCTGTGAATCCTGAGCACTTTGACTTCTCAAAGTACTGCCAATAAACCTTCTTATTTTGCCACATTATTTGTAGTAGGAAAGTTTAACTGAGTGCCAAGCGCTGGGGCAAAAAAGAAGATGAAAGGTATTTCTCAAAGCGTGAAGGCTAATAGGCACCATGCTGACTTTTTATAGGGTTTCTCCCCAACTGCTAGAACAGTAGTTGCCAGATTTGAAGCCCAATGGATAGAAAACCTTTTAGTTTCTTTCAATCAGTTTTTCTCAACCTTAAGTGCATAAAACTTCCTCTTTATTACCATTAAAGAGTATCCTCCAACTTGAATACTGATCGAAAAGAATTCAAGTTATAAATTCACATAAAGTTCAGGGGCTAGCTGACGAGGATTGAATAATCCCTTAAATATAGCTTCAATACTTAGTTATGCCTCTAAGACCCCTGTGGTCGTAAGCCTCCAAAGGCTATTTCCTAAGTACCTTGGTCGAAGATCTACTGTACGACTTACCCGACCAGTTGACCACTTAGAGATTCTATGAACTAGTACCTGAGCCCGTTTCCTGTGCAATGGATGGAACCCATGCCCTGTCTACCTAAAACGGCATGACACTTCAACCCTGAGTCTCTGACAACAACCTCCATGCAATTTTTCCCACGTCTATCTCCCACTGACAAACAACCGACTATCAGACAACATCTTTCTTTGACATCAACTACCTCACTGATAGGACACGCTGGTCCCATGAGGTGACTCCCCAGGTAGATAACTGATGTCCCTTCAATGGTATTTAAGGGTTAACGAGAGAAGATAGAGGGATATCATTCCACAATCAATCATGGACAAGATAGTCAAGTAGATCAAGCAAGTCATAATCTTCCGACCAGTGGAAAGAACATAGATATTAGGGCTAGTTTCATGCTTTGTAGGGCATCTTGTAAATAGTTCATTGTAATAAAGAGCATCCCCATTCTCTTCCGACGAATTCAGCCATCATTCTCATATTATTTTGTGAAAGCGGCGACTTGATCGTCGACAATCCTATTGAAGGTTGATGAGAACATCTTCACTTCAAGTCTAGATCCTTGAATTTAGCCATCAACACATGATGTCTTTACTTGACTTGATGACAATCAACACATGAAGCCATTCAGAGTCTTCATTATTATAGGACATAACATATTCATCAAACTCATAAAAAATATTAGTTTCACAATATGATTATTATTAATTGCTAAAATATGTCATTAACTCATAATGGTGGGTCTATATTCTTCACCGCTGTTGCTTCATAGATCTGCGCATTATTAGGAGGTGAGGGATGGCGTCGACGTGGTCAGTGAGGGAGGACGAGGTGGCGACGCTCGGTTGTGGGATGGCAATGGGGCCCCAGTACCCGGTAACCCTTGGGGAATTCTCCTATTAGGGGCTGGGTATAGGGGAGATTGTGTCCACACTAGGTTATATGGGGATAGGGACGGGAATGCCTCCCCCATCCCTGCTGTTACCCGTTATATATATTCATAAATATGTAGACTGATACCTTTGCATGTCTAAAATATAGGTATTTTATCTCGAGCCTAATATATTTTGGTATAATATATGGTATACAACTCATCTAGCATTATTCTACCATCTCATGTATCAATAAATTTACTTATTTCTATACAACCATATGATAAATATATAAAATTTTTACCCTTAATGTCATTGAAATTTACGTTCTTGATGGGCCCCCATTTCCCACCAAAACCCCGGTGGGGACGGGGATGGGAAAAAATAGCCCCGATAGCTAAATAGGGAGTGGGGATGGGAGGGTATTCTCCATGGGGAATAGCCCCATTGCCACTTGTGGGGGAGGCGCAGGAGGAGGTTGGCGAGGGAAGGGAGAAGTGGTGGTGCTCCGATCCGTCCATGGCGTAGAGGGTGGAGGAAGTGAGGGGTGGCAACAAGGGTTGGGGAGAGCAGTGGTGCTCAATGGTGAGGAGGCGCGGGAGGTGGGCGGCGGTGCTCGTGGAGGATAGCCCGGGGAGAAGGTTGGCGGCAGGAGAGGTCGGTGAGGAAGGGGGAGGTGGCGGAGCTCTGATCCAACCATGTGTGGCGACGAGGGAGGGAGAGGTTTGTGGCGAGGGTGGATGACAACAGTGGTGACGGTGAGTTGAGGACAGGGAAAGGTGCGAGAAGGAATTTAATATATATTGAGACTGATGTCTGGGTCCGTTGTTTTAAAGTTATAAAATATTATTCTGTATATTTGGTGGGCCGGTAGTAAGAGACAAGCTGTTGAAGTAGCCAAAGTTCTAAAAATCGGTAACCGGTACTCGACCGATCATCCAACTTAGTAGTGATTATATGGTATAATTGGCCTATTATATGGCATAACTAATTCGATTATACAGATAACTGGCTAACATGTAGGGGCACCTGTTACTTATATACAGACAAGTATACGGCCTAATAGACCCGTTTTTAGAACACTAGAAGTAGCTATCTTTAATAGTGTTGGTCGATGACATGAACAAATTTAAAGACAAGCAAATATACAAACTATTGTACATGCTTCGACATGAGCCCGGTCACTTCATATCTGCAATTTTGCGTAGTCTGGAGCCCTGAAGCCTAAACTGAATATTTGCTTCGCCTAACTTCTGCCTCACAACCAAAGTTACCCCTTACATCTAATTCAATTAACAGGACATCATTATGTTATTCGAAGATGTGAGGTTAGTAGTAACGTCACTGATATTGACGTGCAAGAAATTTTGTGTTGAACCACATAGACAAAGGCCAATGGCCAGACGCAGTTCTGTACGTCATCAAATGGCAAGTAGAGCGACAACACTGAAGGAAGATATCCTACGTTGTTACTGGAGGGAGCGACACATGTCACGTCGTGGCCTCACCTCGCCGGTTTGACACGTGTCGAAAGCGGACAGAGGAGATCAAGTATAGTGTCAGTGAGAAAGCGGCAACAATGTTATCGTTTGGCGCGCGAAAATGCCACCGTAATAAGCTGACAGGAAACGCAGCCATCATTGTTAGTGTTGTGAAAGATTGAGACAAGTGTAGAGAGATGAACTATTGATCCATTTATTAGTCTAGAATTTGTACATGTTGATACATATATATGGATGATCATGGGGTGGCTTGAATAGATGTCTGTCTGAAAGACATCTGTACATGGAGGCACCTATACATTTGGGCACCTTTTACTTTTTGCATGTAACACTCCCCCTTGACCAATGTATCTTCATATGATCATCTTGATTCATCATCTTGAAAAAACTCCTCCAAAATCCTGTAGAGAAAAATATAAGGAGAACCTATAAAGTAGATATGCCATGAAAAACTCCTTTAAAACCCAATGGAAAAATTTAAGGAGAAAATTTGACATGACATATATATGATTATATCTCCTTAAAAATCCCTATGGGGAAAATAGTGATATAATATATTTATGATTACGTTGTCATATTGCCTCATTAAAAACCTTAATGAGAAACCTTAGAGGAAAAACTCATAAAGGGAAAAGAGTATAATATTTATATTGAACGGGTTAAATCTTAGGAGATTTCTCCCCATGATATCTGCAAATCACGTAGTCTTCGCATACCAATTCCATGAACACATTTTTTGGAATGTGGAAACTGGTAATGACTTGGTGAATAAGTCCGCGAAATTATCACAAGACTTAGTTTGCAGAATATTTATTTCCCCACTCTCTTGCAATTCATGTGGGTAAAATAATTTAGGTGCAATATGTTTTGTGATATTGCTCTTTATGTAACCCGTTTGCATTTGGACAACGCAAGCAGCATTATCTTCGTAGATAATGATAGATGATGCGATAGCACCTATACCACATGATTGTTGTATGTGGTTAATCATTCTGCGAAGCCAAACACATTCACGTGATGCTTCATATAATGCAATTATTTTAGAATGATTAGTGGATGTAGCCACTAGAGTCTGTTTCGAAGACTTCCAAGAGATGGCTGTTCCACCATGTAAAAATATAAAGTCTGTTTGAGATCTGGCATTATGGGGATCTGATAGTCAGCATCTGTATATCCTATTAAATCCATATTTTTATTCTTCTGGAAGAATAGACCGAGATCTTTAGTGCCTTGAAGATATCTAAGGATATGCTTCACTCCTACCCAATGTCTTTTGGTTGGAGCAGCGCTATGTCTAGCAAGTAGATTTAACGCAAATGCAATGTCCGGCCGGGTGCAGTTTGCAAGGTACATAAGCGCTCCGATGGCACTGAGATATGGAACCTCGGGTCCCAATAACTCTTCATTGTCATTTCGGGGTCTAAATGGATCTTTGTCTCTGTCGAGAGATCGAACAACCATGGGGGTTTTCGATGGATATGTTTTGTCCATATTGAATTTCTCCAATATTTTTTGGACATAGGCTGATTGATGCACTATGATGCATGTATGAAGGTGCTCAAGTTGTATACCTAAGCAAAATTTGGTTTTACCCAAATCCTTTATTTCAAATTCCGTCATAAGATGATTACGTGTTTCATCTATATCTTGTGTATTACCAATGATATTAAGATCATCAACATACACAAATATAATGCAAAATTCTGTTGAGGATCTTTTGACGAACACGCATGGGCAATCATCATTGTTGGAGTATCCCTTTTTGGTTAGGAACTCACTTAGTCGGTTGTACCAAATTCTTCCCGACTATTTCAAGCCGTATAAAGACTTGTTTAATTTTACACAATACATATTGCGATTTGCGTTTGGATTCGGAATTGAAATTCCATCGGGAACTTTCATGTATATGTCCGAATCAAGTGACCCATAAAGATATGCGGTCACTACATCCATCAACTGAAAAGATAGATGATTTTTAACTGCCAATGAGATTAAGTATCGGAATGTTATTCCACTCATTACTGGAGAATAAATTTCATTGAAATCAATGCCGGGTCTCTGCGTGAACCCTTGTGCTACAAGCCTTGCTTTGTATCTCACCACCTCATTGTTTTCATTCCGTTTGCCGGACGAAAACCCATTTGAAACCGACAGGGAATACTTTGGGAGGTGTATGTATCACATTGGTGAATACATTTCTTTTCTTGAGCGAGGCTAACTCCTCTTGAATTGCATCCTTCCATTGAGTCCAGTCCGAGTGCTGTTTGCACTCTGCCATGGTATTGGGATCTGGATCATTTTGAAGGTTGTTTGCAATTATTGTGGAGAAATAAATGTCGACAATTGTAGTCTTACGATCGTATGATTCTCCAGAATTAGTATAATTAGTGGAAATTTCTTGGACCCCTGATGACTCAATGTTATTTCCCAAAATATTTGAGTCGGGGTATTCCGATGTCCAAGGATCAGTAATTGAGTGCACTGTTGATCTGGGTTCAAGGATCCTTGGTGTCTATCAACTTGAGGTTGATCTGCATTTACATTCTTTTGTTTCCTTTGTCGCTTGTTAGAAGCTGTATCCGCCGTTTGTACCGTACTTCTCCCCCTCTTATTTTGAACTGGGAATTGAGTGGTATTTTGCGGTACCTCCACTCTTTCAGGTATATTTCTAGCAGGATTATAGGATTTTGTGACACCCTTATAATCAGTAAATGCATCTGGCAGGTTATTTGCAATGTTTTGCAAATGAATGAGTTTTTGAACTTGAAGTTCAGTCTCTCTGGTACGTGGGTCTGAGGCAGGAATGCCTTGTACATTCCAATTAATTTCCTGGCATTCAGTTTGGTACTTGTTGTCTCCCCCTAATGCCGGGAAATGTTCCTCATTGAATATGCAATCAGCGTATTGGGCTCGAGGTATTTTATGATTGACGAAAATTTATACCCAATATAAATCCCAAGTTTCCTGTGCGGTCCCATTGAGGTACGCTGCGGTGGTGAGATCGGTACGTATGTAGCGCAACTGAACTTTCGCAGATGGGAAATATCTGATGGATTTCCACGTACTAATTGTAGCGGGGAAGTGCTATGATATGCAGTTGGACGCAATTGGATTAAGTCAGCAGCGTGTAAAACTGCATGACCCTAACATGATGTTGGTAAGTTGCAATTCTGTAGTAATGGTCTTGCAATGAGCTTGATTCTCTTTATAAGAGATTCTGCCAAACCATTTTGTGTATGGACATATGGAACAGGATGTTGAACTTGTATCCCAAGAGCCATACAATCATCATTGAAGGCATGGAATGAAAATTCAGCAGCATTATCCATTCGAATTGATTGAATTCGATATTAAGGGTAATGTGCTCGTAATTGGATAATTTGACCAATTAACTTAGCAAATACATGGTTTCGTGTGGATAAAAGACACACATGTGACCATCTAGTAGATGCGTCAATTAGAACCATGAAGTACCTGAACGGTCCACAAAATGGTTGTATAGGACCACATATATCTCTTTGAATGCGTTCAAGAAATTTAAGTGGTTCAGCTCTGATTTTAAGATAAGAGGGTCTTAAAATCAAGTTTCCGATGACACAGGAAGTGCACACAAAATCTGAGGATTCCGGAAATTTTGTTTTGAGGTATGTATGACCAATTGAATTGCTAATAATTTTTCTCATCATTCCAATGCCTGGGTGGCCAAGGCGATCATGCCATGTTTGGAATGTGTTAGTGTTTTAAAAAATTACTTTGTACGCAATATGTTGAACGGGTTTGATGTATGTATAGTACAATCCGGAGTTTAAGGATGGAATTTTTCTAGTACTTGTTTGCCATATCCGTTGTGTTTGGTTAAGATGAGATATTCCTCTTTGTTGTCATTTTGGGTTTCAACATGAAAACCATTGTGACGGATATCTCTATAACTGAGTAGAGTATGTGTTGAATCGGGATATAAAAATGCATCCTCAATTTTCAATTGTGTACCCATAGGGAGAGTGATAGAGGCGTGTCCAGAGCCTACTATCGTTGCATCGCGTCCAGCGATGGTTAAAACATTTCCTTTCCTCCTAGTAAGAGTTAGGAAATATTTTGTGTCCCTAAATATAGAGTTTGTGGTACCACTTTCCACAAGGCATAATTTCTGCTCTATTGGATTGACTCCAAAAATCTATATACACAAAAGAAGAATTTAATGAAATTCTTATAGTGGTATATATAGAATACATACAAACTTTATGGACAATATCGAATGTGTTCGATATATAATTGTAGCATACAAGCTTACAATATAAATGACAATATTATTTATATTACAACACTATAGTACTTATTAGCTATGGAACCAGGAGTCTAACTGAGATCTCCAAACATGTCTTGAGAATGAAATTCTTCAAGGGTGTCCTCGGTGTGCGGCATTTCATGGTAGGATGGTTGTAGCAACCACACTTTTGACAAATTTCAGTTTTGTCAACTTTCTTACCAGAATTGCCTTTACCTTTCTTGAATCCACTTGATTTTTGCTTCTTGTAGCGTTTGATTTTACCTTTTGAAGTTTTTTGAGTAGTCTTTTGAACCACCGAACTTGGTGTTATTTTGATTAGCATGTATTTCAGGAAGTGGAGCAACCCCAATGGGA
This sequence comes from Dendrocalamus sinicus, assembly GCA_036346575.1. Taxonomy (NCBI): domain Eukaryota; kingdom Viridiplantae; phylum Streptophyta; class Magnoliopsida; order Poales; family Poaceae; genus Dendrocalamus; species Dendrocalamus sinicus. The sequence goes on along the minus strand of CM070643.1, from coordinate 20,396,886 downwards.
CGTTGCTGATTGTTCTTTAAAAGAAGTTCAGCATGCTTTTCTGCCTGAAGCATAGTATGCATAAGATCAAAATAAGTTTGGTAATTTGCAGCACGCCATTGCTGCTGTAGGACCCTGAAAGATGGGAGCATAGTCGAGAGTGTCTTCTCTATTTTGTCCGCACCCGTTGGTTCCTTGTCACAAAACCGTAATTTGGAGCAAATAGTATGAAGGGCATGGTTATAGTCTCCAACAGATTTGAAATCTTGGAGTCTAAGATGTGCCCATTCATGATTAGTCTCAGGTAAAATAACAGCTTTCTGCTTTTCATATCTATTTTTGAGGGCTAACCATAATATGAGTGGATTCTCCTCATACAAATATTCAGCCTTCAAATCTGGATGTATGTGATTCCGTATGATATTCCGCCCATGGAGAGCCGCGCACGGCTGCTTCCGTTCCTCGGCCGGCGCGCGCGTGCGCCGCCGCCGTGCCACGTGTCAGTGGGCGCGCCTCTTCGCCTCACCGCCATGTGGCGTCGCCGGGCTTGGGCGCGCGCGCGCGTGCTGAGCTCGGCGCGCCGCGCGCGGCCGTGGCTCCGCCGCGCCGGTCATCCGGGCGTCGCGCGCCCGCTGGCCGCGCCACACCGCCGCGCCTCACTGTTCGGGCGGATCGTGCCGCGCGCGGCGAGCCGTGGCGCCTCCACGCGCCATGCCGCGCGTCGGGCTTGGGCGCCGGCCGTGCCTCACGCCCATCTCGCGCGCGTCGCCGCTGCCGCCAATGGGCGTGGCGCGCCGCCACGTCGGGCCGGGCTGCGCGCGAGGGTCGCCGGCCGCGGGGTCACCGGCGCGGTGGGCCGTCGGCTGCTGGCGCGCCGACGCGCGCCGGTGTGGGTGCTGCATCGCCAAGGGCTCGCCGGCCGCGGCGGATCTTTGTGGCCGGCCGCGCCGTGAGGACGCGCCGAACCGCCGACCGCGGGTGCATCCAAAGCAAAAAACATTCGAATGGTGTCATTACCTTCTGTTCGTGTTTTTGTTGCTCGATTTGGAGAGAAACGTGACTGATAACGTGTTGTGAAAGATTGAGACAAGTGTAGAGAGATGAATTATTGATCCATTCATTAGTCTAGAATCTGTACATGTTGATACATATATATAGATGATCATGGGGTGGCTTGAATAGATGTCTGTCTGAAAGACATTTGTACATGGAGGCACCTATACATTTGGGCACCTTTTACTTTTTGCATGTAACAGTTAGGCTGAACTCACCACTAACAATACGGACAAATACACGGAGAGACTTGCTCACAGAAAGGATCTGTTTAATATGGTTGTGATTTATGATTGAAAATTTTAAATTTTAGCTGTTTATGATAGAAATTGTAGAGAGAGAATTACTCGTTTGTGATTTTTGTTGATATAGATGTTAGGCTTTTAAGATGTACTATAATTAACTTGTAGATCCCGTCTTGAAAAATACTCTGTTTGAAAGTTAAGTACTATAACAAAAATCCAAAACCGCTTTTAGAAGTCGATAAATACTAGACCCAAGAACTCTCCAGAAAACTGGCGCTCAAGGCCTCAACCAGAAAGTCCGTTTCACAATCTGTTATTCGCCACAGTTAATCTGATACCAATATTACAGTATCCAGCACAATGCACCTACAGAGCATTCATCGTATCATATCCATCATGGAGACATGGATCCTCCCCTGATACACAATGTCCCATTTTTATCAGTATACCTCAGATTACACAGAGCGCCATACCGACAATAACGTAGCCTACCTGCCACGTGAATCACACCAAAACAAATCAGCCAATCGCTACCGAAAACTATTAAGCTACAGGGCTCGATCGAGTTCAGCAAAACGATCGCGGCTGGTAGAAGAAAATTTTTGCAGGAACTCTCAGCGGTAGTGTTGCAGCAGCCGGTTGGCTTCCCGTACGCCGCTCAGGTAGGCCGCGTGCGCCGTCGAGTAGTGCGTCCGGTGCGTCGCCTCGCCGGCGAACAGCACCCGCAGCGGCGTCCGTTCGGCCTCCGCTGCGCGTGGCAGCGGCTCGGCCATCAGATCGAGGTCCTCCCCGCCCGATCCGACGGCAACGTAGCTGTAGGACCCGAGGAACAGCGGGTCCGTGGCCCACCCGCTCCTCTTGATCCTCGTCATCCTCCACCGTGACGTCGCCGTCGCGGTGGCCCCGCTGCAGCGGCGCGGTGGGGCCGGGAGGAAGGAGTCCAGCGTGGCGTGGAGCCCCCGGATGATTTCGCCGTCGGGGAGGGACTCGAGGTGCGCGGCCTCCCGCCCGGCGAACCACGCCAGCGCCACCCTGGAGCCCGCGTGGACGGGGCAGATCGACTCGGTGCCCCGCATCCACCACGGGATCTTTGCCACGTGGCCCCCGAACGCCATGTGCAGGAACGGAAAATCTGGCGCCGGCGCCGTGGCCAGCTGCTCGTCGCCGCCTTCCGGTTCAGGCGCCGCCACGGCCTCCACCTCCATGAACAACTTGTTCACGAACCCGAAGCCCAGGCGCGCGACGGCCTCGCGCTTGAACGGCGGGAGCGGCGGGTCGAAGGCGATGGCGCCCGCGGCGGAGGCGTCCTTGCCGAGGCTGGCCTTGAGGACGCCCAGCGATACCGTGAGGATAACGTGGTCGGCGGTGAGCGTCGGCGCTCCATCGGCGAAGCGGAGGCGCACAGGGGTTTCGCCCCAATCGAGACGGCAGAGGCGGAGGCCGAGGCGGACGGTGCCGGGTGGGAGCGAGGCGGCGAGGTGCTCCACCACGCGGGAGTACCCGCCGGGGATCGTGACGTGGTCGCCGGGGAAGTCGCGGTACTCGCCCTCGGCGGTGAGGTCGAGGTCACCGAGGTCGTCGGCGGAGGTGTCCGTCCGCTCCCGGTTGATGTGCATGGCGAGCAGCGCCTCCTCAACCTTCTCCAGCTCCTTGCTCCCGCCGGGGCGCGCCGCCTGGTACGCTCGAAGCCCCCGCCGAAGGTACTCCTCCACGCCCCGGCCTCCGCCCGCCTCGCCGGCGCGCGCGGCCTCCATCATGCCCCTGTAGAGCTCCTCGATCGGTTTGGCCACCGTGTCCGCGTCGACGACCTCGCCACCCTCGGCAACGGTCAGCACGCGGTTTGGGAACCCGTCCATGCGCTCGTACGGGAGGGCAGCCGCCGCCTCCCCAAGCGCCCCGGCGTCGCGCGCCAGGGCGTACACGGGGCTCCCGACGACCCCCTGCACCCACGTGGCGCCCATCTCGACCCGGTGTCCCGCGAACTCGGACGTCAGTATCCGGCCGCCGACGCGGGCGCCGGCCTCGACCACCGCCACCTCGAACTTGTCCCCGCCCGCGCCGCACAGCCGCCATGCAGCCGCGAGACCGGCTATGCCAGCGCCCACTACGACAATCCTCGGCTTCTTCGCAACCATCCTCGCCTGCCGGCTGCCGCGCGCGCGTCACAAACCACACCGGCCACAGACGTGTTTTGCCTTGCCCCGAAGACCGCAAAGCCACGAGCACAAGCAGTTCTAACAAAGGAGCCCAAGCCAAGCGAGAAGAATAGAGTGAACAACACACAGGTTACACGACACGGCCGGGGAAAAAAGAGGTGGCACAAACAAGCGACACGACGAGCCCCTCTTTATTACACGCGCGTATTGCTGTGTAGTGCAGTTGTTAGTAGCAACTTTTTAGCATATTTGGATTTAGAATTGTATTTATAAAAATAGCTATATGTATAGCATATTGACAAAAATTACGTTTTTGCTATCCGACGGTCGGACGGTAACACGCGTGGGCTGACGCGTAGCCGCTGTCGTCCCGTGGTGGAATGGCGGGTGGCCTGCCGTCCCATGGCCAGACGGCAAGGACTAGCTGTCCCACCACCAGGCGGCAGGTGATTAGGCCAGCTGATTAGCCGGCATAATTACCTGCCCTAATTTATTTTTTATGTATAACTTATTTGAATTTTTAAACATAGCATATAAGCTCAACAAATTACAAAATTTTATGGACAACCTCTTGACATAATGTACTTCCATGTGTAATTTTTTTGGTAATTTTATCCACTATGAATATTGCTAAAAAATTCATACGATTTCTATATTTGTAGGAGTTGTTACATTATACCAAACAAGCTCCAAAAATTATAAAATTTTGTGGAAAGCCTCTCAACATAGTCTTAGTAATTGTGTAATTTTTTTAAGAATTTTATATACTCTGAATTTGCCACATTAATTCATGTTAATTTAATCGTGAAATAACGATGCTCAAGCATCTTTTGCAGCTCATACATTATAAATATTTGTAGAAGTACATGTAATAGTATAAAAACGCATCACACGGAATGCGATATGGCTCACCCGTCTAAACCACTGCTGTCTCCTCGCCGCATCTGCCTCCCCGTGTGTGGCCATGTCTTTCATTGAACACAAGCATGTTTCGTGGGGTACGTCAGTCGGTTCGGAGGTTGTGTCTCGTTTCAGAGGAGGTATAGAGACCATTCCGTTTGCGCAGTGGTAGTCCAGTAGGACAAGTAGAAAAGGCTAGATCCGGTAAGGGTCGATGTCCTCCAGCTGAGACATGCTGAAGTGCGAGCCGTCAGCAATGATGTCATGAACGAAGGACCATAAAAAATCCACCTCATGGTGTGAAGGAGCTCTCGCCTTGACCGTACAAAGTGGCAGCGAAGCCGGAGGAGCTTTACCCACCAATGTCTCCAAACTCTGCGTATGACATGAATGCTGAGCTCTACCCTGCGTACGCTACAAATCCTGGCGCTGTGTACCGCTCTCTGGAAGCATCCAGGAGGCCTGTATCGTCATCGGTGGATTTAATGTCAACCCCATGTTGAATTGGAGCTGCAATATGAAACAATGTTAGTCAGAATAAATATTCTGGATGTACAATGTGATTCTCATACCTCCCAAATGTGCAGCGAAGATGAACAACGGGGAGCAGTAGTTTGTGTAGGTGGTGCAGACATCAAAAGTGATGCATCTTGAAGATGGACCTCCAGCGAGGGAATGACATGATGTTAGTAGAACGTAAGGCCTAACAGGAAAACAAACGTAAGTTACCTCCTCGTCGATATGGCCTGCGGATGATCAACAGCTCGTACTACGATGCCAGGCATACTTGGTAGATTGTGATGGTCGGCTGAACTCGCTAGGTCGCGATGACCTCGCGGGTGAGCATGGTGCCCCCTCTGGGTGCCCGATGTGTATGGCGTGATCCGTCAAACGACTGTTACTCAGGTTGTTCACTATTTTTTTGGCCTATTTAGAATGACTTTAGGATATACTTCAAAGTATTCTACACGGCTGGTGGTGTGTCCAGCCTAGTGAGGGTGGTGTCGGACACGCTTGCGATGCAATGCGCCCGCTCCAACTGAAGTGACATACGAAATAGGTTCAGTAATGATCATTATGAATTCCGTAAATGAATCTCTCGGAAATTGCAACTGTCTTATGTTGTGATGCCACCGCGAAGCGCAGTGGTGATCGATCGAGCATTGTAAACTCTCGTCGTGCATGATCTGCTCGGAGCGATCTCGTGGATGAACGGTGAGTTTGCTGCGTGACCGGGGTATGTACCACTCTAAGTACTCATCGTACATCTGGACGTCATACCTGCGTTGCTCCATGATGACATCCAGGTGCGCCCTGTCCGTCCATGCTGTCGTCCACTCATGCTGCATTGGTCGCCACTCCGTACCATGCCGACCAGCCCTCGATTCCCTAGATTTCCAGAATCGTCGATGTTACAGAGTAAGACATACAAAGTGTAAACATTACTCGGATGGAGTTTAACTCATTGATATACGGCTTGTGGTAGGAACCTGCCGTCCGTAGGGGGCACGACCTGGTGGAAATCGAATTGTCGCGTTACGCACTGCGATGTGTCAGCCTCCACCATGTACGAGAACACCAATTGATGTGTCTCGCCCATAGCACCGCATCCTACAGGTATTGCAGGGATAGCTTGTACAGCGATACACGCTTCATGAAGTTTACAATCCATAGACCCCGAATGACATCGCTGTCTTGCAACAACTCGAACTTGTTGTGCCACAGCAAGTAGCACCTTGACGGTTTGCCCTTAGCCCAGCGCAGATAGGCACCAGTCCATCGGAAGCCCATAGTGGGCCCATCTATCAGGTCGATGAACTCGCTGAACGGGTACACTAGTGTCACGACAGTCGGACGCCCGGCAGGAAGTACTCCCAACTCTACAGCTACAGGAACATGTAACACACACAGAGGTTGGTGTGATCAGCAGTGTCGAGTTGGCAAGCATCACATAACCCCCGATATGTAGCGCATAGGACGGCTGATCCCAACCTGCATTGAGGCATCGCCCCAAACTCCACGTCAACCAAAGACTCGACGAGGCGGATGAACTCGGCGTTGCAGATATCGTAATGTGTGACTAGAAACATGCTCCAACCAAAGAGATGAAGAAGGTACACGATGAGGTGCGTCCTGACGACTTTGTGTGGTGCATCTTGCGGGCACACAATGAAATTCTTCAGCCAAGCATGGGGATGCTATGAGCACCATTCGGGATAGGCAGTGGAGACCAGTCTCGCAAAGGGCAACAAGCTCGTGGCTCGCAGAATTGGGACATAGCACTCGTCCAGCTCCCAATGATCCCTCCCTCCCCGTAGCTTGAAGGACCGAGGGCCAGCCGCATCACCCGTCATCCATGAGTGGCACCGGTGGTTCTCATCGTAGAACTGTTCGAGAAACTCCGGTAACGTCATACCTTCCAACAAATGGGACAGGCCATATTTTAGTGTGAAGATTGACAATGATTGGAAAATAATACAAGTTAGTGATTACATGTGTGTAATTACATATGGATAATTCGTTAATTACCGACAATTCGATTACCCATCCGAAAAAATTATGAGTGATTTATTACCGTCATCCTTAGCACTAACTCATTACTTAACCTTAACTAATTTCCACTACAGTAAATACAACTGCTTAATTACACACTACTACACAATAACAAATTATGGGTACCATATGTACACACAAAAAAATTCAAACTATGTCTACATTACTACAACCAACTTACTTCATAGTACAAACTGCATTAATTATGACTAACTAAATAAAACTAATTAACTAGGAGTACAGGAATAACGTCGAAAGCACGTGATAAAAAATTACCTGTATTTCGGGATAAGCAATCAGCTCTGGCGTGTCCTCAACGAGCTATGCATTGGCTTCTCAAAATAATTAGCTATAAACTCCTAATTTAGAGAGTACCTTGTAACAAATGGGATATATGAAATATTACTACGAATATTGATAATTACAGTAAAATACTACAAGTTAGTGATTATTTGCATGTAACTACATATGAATAATTCATTAATTATTGACAATTTCATTGCCCATCTGAAAAAATTACAAGTAATTCATTATTGTCATCTGTAGCACTTAATTACTTATCACTAACTCATTAGTTAACCCTAACTAATTGCCACTACAGTAATTATGACTGCTTAATTACATACTACTATACAAAAACAAATTATGGTTACGTACATAAACAAAAATAATAAAAACTACACCTAAATTAGTAGGACCTATTTACTTCGAAATACGAACTACATTAATTACATCTAACTAAATTATACTAATTAACTATGACTAGGGAATAACATCAAAATCATACGATAAAAAACTACCTATCTTTCGAGACAAGCAATCAGCACTGACATGTCCTTAATGAGCTATGCACTGCCTTCTAAAAATAATGAGCTACGTATTCTTAATTTTGAGCGATGACCGCGAGAATGAGCTCCTGTGATGAGCGATGACGAACTATGAGAAGTTTGTATTTATGGCCGAGCGAAAAGAGAACCTGGTGCGCTTGTCCCGCAAATTAAGGACTCCTTGTCGACGAGCAGCACTGCAGCCGAGGGGACGACATGGTAACACTGACGGATGTGCAGACGATGGAGTGGGCGAGGGGACGGCATGGACGTAACGACATTAGTGTGAACGAGAGAGCGCGCGAGGGGGTGCAATACGGATTAGGTGACAATTGTGTGAATGACACAATGGGAAAAAATAGCAGTAATGGGCTGACATATGTGTGAAGGATAGATGTCAGACACTGCAAAAGATGTCTGAACATCGTTAATTTCATGATTAAATTAATATGAATTAACATGGTAAATTCGGAGCATATAAAATTTTCAAAAATTATACAATTACTATGACTATGTCCAGAGTCTTTCACAAAATTTCGTAATTTTTGGAGCTTGTTTGCTATATGTAGCAGCTCTTACAAATATCAAAATTTTATGAATTTTTTAGCAACATTCACAGCGGATAAAATTACCAAAAAAAATTACACAACTAAGTATGTTGTGCAGGAGGCTGCACACAAAATTTTATAATTTTTTAGCTCAGTTGCTATGTTTAAAAATTCAAACAAATAGTAAGAAAAAAATAAAGTAGGATAAGTAATTAAGTCGGCTAATAAACTGTCACCTGGTGTGGGACAGCAGGTCCCCTGCCGTCTGATCATAGGACGGTATGTCGTCTGCCGTCCTACCGTGGGATGGCAGCGGCTATGCATCAGTCCATGTGGGTTGCTGTCTAGCTACCAGACGGTAAAAAATACTATTTTTATCGATATGTTAGATATATGATTATTTTTATAAATACAGTATCAAATATGCTAAAAAGACGTTACTAGGAGTACGGGCTAAAAAGTCGTTACTAGGAGAACGTAGTCATACGTAGTGAAGTAACAGTGAAAGTGTGTGTTTAGCTTGACACTTTCATGGTCTGTTTGTTCTGCGAGCTGTTTTCCAGATTACTACTGCTGGTCTCGCTGTCCGGACAAGACCGGGAAGGGGGCCCTCTCTCGCTGCTGCCACCTTTCGCTGGGCGCAGCTCACCAACCTCGCTCAATCAGGCCACACATGTGCCGGCCCACGTGTGCGACAGGTGGTTTCGGTCGTGTGGATTCTCCATGTGAGCCCTGCCCTGCCTGCGCGCTCGTGCTTCACGCGCTCCTGCTCACTGCTCTGCTAGTGGTGGCCGGATAAAATCTTCGCGGTGATCAGGCATAAAGCTCGTCAAGTTACCGTGCAATCGCCGGCGAGCTAATTTGCTCGTTTTGATTGGCTCGTGCCGTTTGTGTGTCGCGCGAACGATCTAGATCCCCGCAGCGTAGAGAATCTCGCGGTAATGGCGTGCTGACATCTGAACAAACCTTTTGAGATCCTTTTCCAATAAGACACGCACTGTTTGTCAGAATCTTTGTCGTGGGTCAGATGTGATCTGGCCACCTTTGTGTGCGCGTATTTTACAAGAAAAGCATACTACCGCACGTCTACATTCCAAGTACGTAAGAAGACAAGTTCAGGTCAGGAACAAGCAGATTTGTCTTCTTCCTTGTTAGAGTAAAAACAGATCGGATACAGATTAAATAGTATTTAAATCATATTTGTATCTATTTTTTTTTCTTAAATTCAAATACGAATTCACAAACGCTGAATACGAATATAGATCGGACAAATATCAAATATAAATTTGAATTGGATTATACTCAAAATTGGATCAGAATCGACTATTTTTCGGATTCCAATAATTATTTGTGTCCTCTTCTATTCAAAACATGGCACTGAATTGTTTTAATATTTTAAATTGATAAATAACTGACTCAATGGCTTTAACATATAATTACACATTAAATATTGACAACAACAAATAAATCATATATCTTATGTATTTGTATAATACAGTTTTCGAGGACAGCTTCGTATCCTATGACGCAATGAAGTTTAACAAATCAATATCAGTTTTATAGTAATATTTATACCCCTTTTCCTCTAGTTGATCACGTAATTATTGATGTCATTTTGTCATTAATCCTAACTTATTCTAGATATATTGCAAATAAACTGATTATAAACATATCAAATTTAGCTAAAAAGAGCATTCAAAAGGTTTTATTGGGATGTGCCAAAATGAAAAATATGAAATACCAAATTAAATCCCACCATGATGATAGGCTCATCGAGATGATCAAAATGCATATATAATATGCCCAATTTGAAGATTAAATACAAAAGATATGTATTAGTAAGTTGTTGCTATTATATCTGCTAAATCTGGATATCTGAATCCAGATCTTATGCGTATATCCGAATCCGCGCCGATCAATATTAGATTCGCATCTGCATCAACTATTAGTTATCGGAATTCATTTTATATCTAGATCTGACATATCTAAATTTAGTAGCCGCAATATCCAAGTAATATCCAGATTCCTTTTTACCTCTATTCCTTGTGCTTTCTTAGCGAATGCAAACTGCAAAGCCAAGCTTCGTAGCAATCATACGGTCATCTGCCGTTATGGCAGGGAAAGTAGCTATGTAGCCAAGCTTTGTCTTCTTCCTTGTGCTATTCCTGTCGCTTAACTCTGAACCCTGTAGTTGTTACGTACAGCTAGCTCTTGACGTTGTTTGCATGTATGTGTGGTGTGGGCAACTGACAAAAGCTTCACTCGCGTCAAAAGAAAGGACGTCTTCCTTTGTCGTTTAAGAAGCGTACAAACCGCATATGTTGATGACTGATGCACGATGCCACATCTGTCGTAGCTTTTCTTATTGCTTAAGCCCAGCCTTACGTGGCTTCGGCTTCTGACTAGAAGTGGAAATAAGTACAACGATTTTTTAATTTTGTTTTTTTTAATTTTTTTTCTTTTGCTTTTCTATTTATTTATATTATTCGTAGAGATATAACGGTGTTTTCTATTTTTTTTTCTTTACTTCAATGACTTAAAAAATCTAACAGCCGTTATAATACAATTTCAGCTGAAAGCCAGAAGTTGCACCCGATTAGGGCAGGGCCTAAGTTATAAAGTTGGTAGCGTTTGATTCGGACCCGTATTTATAGTAGGAAAAACAAAAGGACCTAATTAATGTTTGATAATTGCAATTTATCACCAACTTAAGATAAAGTTTCAGCTTAATTATGGCTCAAATGCAACGACAGATTCTTTAAATAATTCTGAAAGGCCATTCAAATAGACAGTTATCCCGATTGAACCTTTTAGAATTATCCCAAAGTAACCTTATCGAGTAAGTACAAACAAAAAAAAAATCATCCGAACGTGTTGTTATCAATTTATAATATATCTATAATGGTGAGGTAGATAAAGATCAATCAACAAATAACAACAAACTTCCCTAAAGAGAACATACATACATACATACATACATATATACATACATACATACATACATACATATAAATGGTGTCCAGACTCTATGATTGAAACTTTCCATTCATGATTAAGACTTTCCATCCATAATTGATTTAGCATGCTAAATCAATGATTTCCTTTTCAAATCGACGCCTTTTCAAATTAATGAATGTTAACGGGTTTGCCTGATATATTATATACCATTGCACTAGCACACATCTAAAAACAATTCAAATGTGCCCTATTTCAACATACATACATACATACATACATATGTGTATATATATACATATGTATGAAAATTTACTTTCACTGATGATTTTTGGCTAAAATGGGTACTGTAGCAGCCATTAGTTTTTGGCTGAGACATTCAATTAAAGAAATATAAAAAACTGTTATATCTCCATTGACAATGCAAAGGAAAAAATAAAAAAGACGCGTTAAAAAACCAACACGTTTAAAATGGCTTTTGACTTCTGAAAGTTAGAAGCCAAAAGCTGTTTTTTGAATAGGGCCTAATTGCCCTGCTACACATTGATATGTAGGGGTGAAAACGGAACAGATACGGACGGATAATGGTTCTACCATATTTATTTTTTATTTTCTTTCTTGGATGCGAATATGGATATCTCATATATGAATACAAATACGAATAATGTCGAATACATATACAGAGAAAATACGAATTGAAGCGAATACAACCACGAATATTTATCGGAACATAGAAACCCTTAAATTGTACATCCAAAATCAATGAAAAACGTAAATATTTTATCTTATCAAAATATTCATAAATTTTGAACAAGCATAAATATTTTCACCCACAATAGAAATATATTCGATAGTCGATCAGTACATAGCATAAGTACCAACCGTGGTGCGGTTATATGTGGGATGGTCACATCTAGCTAGGTGAACGGCAACTTGAAAGGGGATAGAAAGGAAATGTCAATGATGAGTTGGAATTTATGGAATAGATGGCAATTACCTGCTCCAATCGGCTTAAAAGCTTTCAGCTTCTGCCTTCTAGCTTCCACAACTAGAAACCACTTGGAATACGTCAACTTATTAATTTTGGCTTTTTTTTTGCCTTCTAGCTTATTTTTCTAGCTTCCACAACTAGACATGCTTAGGTGGGTGGTTATATGGGTGGAAGCCAAGAAGGCTAACGTCTCTCTGCCGTGTGGGGGGATGGATGGATGAGCGAATCGGCAAAGACTTTGGCCGGCTAGATGGGTGGAAGCCAAGAAGGAGCGTCTCTCTGCTGTGGTTAGATGGGTTGATGATGAATGGATGTAAGTAGAGCATCTCCAATAGTAACTTATGAGCTAGCTTTAAGCATATTATTTCATATTTTAATAGAAGAGAGAGAAAAACTAGCTCTTGATCAAGAGCTAGTCTCATACACACATTTCAAGATTATGTGAGAGTGTCATGTGAGGCTATTTATGTTATGAGCTATGTGCTAAAAGTTAGTACTATTGGAGAAGTTGTCTTAGAGCTAGTAACTAGCTCATACTGTTAGAGATGCTCTTAGATCCGGATAGCCGAATGGTGTCTTGGGCTGGTTGGCCGAATCTGTATCCACATCCATCTGACTGGGTCATACTAAATTTGTAATTGTTTTCGACAAAAACTAGCCGCTTTCATTTCTAAGCCGATACTGACCAAAGATTATCTGATCTGGCACTAGCCGAATCTAAAAAAATCTGGATCGATCGGCAAGTTTCCGGCCGTTTTCACCCCCTATTGATATGCCATAGACTTAAGTGCTGATAAGTTTGTTTACTTACGCAGTCGTACGCCAACTCGCTTTAATTTATGCAACTTGGGGGTTCTGCATGTACAATGCTTTATTTTTAAAGTTCAAGGACTTTTTTAAAAGAAAAATATAGTTTTGGAAGTACTTGATTCACCTAATACATTTGTAGCATACGAGGCTTAAGTGACCTCATGTTCATTATTCCAAATATAGCTATAGCTAAGTACTCCACAGAGGACTAATTATTGGCCGAGGGGACAATTAATATAGCAGAAGTACTGTCAAGTTGTTCACGAATCTCTGTTGGCAAGGTTTTGAATGGATCTACTGCAGGGCCGTGGTTTTCTACTCCCCCCATTCTGAGGGTGGCCATCTCTCCTAAACTAGATAGCTCCTACAATATACTAACTTTAGTAGAGTCCGTTTCGAAAAATTTAAGCTGTCCCATTCTTATGTATACCTTGCATGGTAGTCAGTGGCAAAGCCAGGATTAAAATTGAGGGTGGGCTGAAGTATTTGTCGGACTAAACTAAGTTGACATAAATATAGTCTTATACTCTTATAGAATTTCAAATTCATCCAGAAATTATACAGTTAGAGTCTTAGAGGAAAAATACTAAATTGATAAAAAAAAAGTATAGGAAAATTAGATGGCCGCTCCATCCTCAATTCTCTGTTGAGTCTGTTCAACTGTTACACTGGACACTCGTTGAAAAATGAAATCAACACACGGCAGCAGCGCCTCCACTCGCCCCCACTCGCCCCCACCCCCTTATTACTTCGATCCGCCGCCCCTGGATCCGCCTGCAGCTTTTATTCGCCCGCACTCCCGCAGGCCGCAGCTCCTCAATGCCCCCTCTCTCTCGCTTCTCCGCTCCTCCTCGCTCGCCGCCTCGCGGTCCTCGCCTCGCTCCCGGCTCCTCTGACCTCCGCTCCTCCTCGCTCGATGCCTCGCGGCCCTCGCCTCGCTCCCGGCTCCTTGGCAGCTCGGCTCCTCTGCTCCTCCTCGCTCGCCGCCTCGCTCCTAGCTCCTCGGCAGCTCGGCTCCTCCGCTCCTCCTCGCCTCGCTCGGAGTCGCTGCGGCGCCGCCAGATGACCAGATCCGGCCTGGGAAGTGGGAAGTGAGTCTGTGCTCGGTGCTCCTCTGGGTCTGCCGCGGTGCCGCCGCCTGGGAATAGAGAATGTGTGCCCCTGAATCTGTGTTTTCGTGGGCTGCTGGGCCTCTTTACGGGAAATGGGCTGCTTTTTTATTGTTTGTTGCCGTTGGGCTTAAAGCCTCTGTGAGACTGTGATTGTCGCCGACTCGCCATCGGCCGGCTGCTGCGGGCGCTCACCGGGAGAGGGGGCTTGTCGCCGGGGGTGGGGGGTGTGTCCGCCGGGGGGAGGTGAGGCTCGAGCCTTACTAAGCCTCCTCCTGGCTTCGCCCCTGATGGTAGTAGGTTTTTAATTTACTCACACACTGTCGCTCAAGAACAACAATAACAGTGAAAATTTATGTATATTTTCCCAAGTTGTGTGACCTTGAAAATATATTCATGTGGAGTTTCTTTTGAGGATACATTTTGTTATCGTAACAATAACGTGGAGAAAAGATCATCTCTACACTTCGAATCCCCTATTATAATTGTAGAGTGCATGTCTTTGTCACTCTTAGAGCATGTATATTGTATAATAGTGTGACGTCAGTTATCTGTAAGTCTTACCACGTAGGACACGAGATGATGTGTAGGAAAGAGGGGGAGCATAGAGAATTAAGCCGTCTCTCATATAACCGTGGACTGTAACACAATAAATAAGATATATTGTGTCATGAAGAAGCTATATATAGAGATATGTAAAAAAGATAACCTATTGTAGGAGTTGTCTTTAGTGCCGTCTATAAATGATATATAGGGTATTATAAATAGCAGTTGTCTATACCATTGTAATACCCTTAAAATGTGGGGTGGATTTTTTGGGTTTATGACTTGACTTTCTATAGTAACTAGCTTTTAAACAGATAATATTTTTAAAGCATGGTCTACAAGTTGATTATAGTAGATACTATCTCAACTTCATCTATATTATCCGAAATCGTCCGTGAGTATCTTTTTTTGTACTCTCTCTCGCGAACAGTCAGAATTCAAAAATCTAAACCAAAACCTATAAGCCACAGACTAAAAGAATCTACCTGTGATCATAAAAGGGCATCTAAGGTTTCCAAACAGGATTCTCGATGCCCCATGTAGCCATGCATACGGCTAGGAGCTGAGCAGGGCTGCCTTCTGTAGGACTTTGAGTTGGCTTTGTCTTGTACGTGCTACAATAACTAGCTTTTAAATAGTAATTTTTAAGATGAAGTCAACAGAAAGATTGTAGTAAAAAGCGTACCGAGTTCAGCTATATTGGCAAAAATCGTATGCAATTATTTTTCTTAACGTACTACCTCTAGCAAACCAAGAGA
Source organism: Dendrocalamus sinicus (assembly GCA_036346575.1). Taxonomy (NCBI): domain Eukaryota; kingdom Viridiplantae; phylum Streptophyta; class Magnoliopsida; order Poales; family Poaceae; genus Dendrocalamus; species Dendrocalamus sinicus. The sequence continues at coordinate 20,381,456 of CM070643.1, read as the reverse complement.
ATTCAAAATTTTAAATCATAAGTTACAGCCCAAAAAACAGATCACCAGAGTCTCGCTTTTGTTTTTAAGCTAATATTTCCCCCAATTGGTTTCCATAACCACGGGGATTTCTGTACTATGATGCATTTTTAGTGCGATAATATGTACTATTTCTGTACTATCTGCCGGGGCCCGGGGATCCTACGCATTTGCCCCTGAATGGCAATATTAATCGTACAAATTTCATACGCAAACGCCACCTTGATGATTTGTGACCCCCGTGTTTCTTGAGACACTAACGTTTGTTCTTTTCGGGACTTCTCATGACCAAGAAGAGCAACAAAGCCACATGTTGATGATAAGGGAGTTGCTAAGGGTGTATTTGGTTCTAGGGACAATAGGGGATGGAACGGGGCGATCATAGATTTGGATTTGTTTGGATTGGAGTCAGCAGGGACAGAGTCCATCCCCTTTGGGGAATATCCCGAGAATATTCCCCTAAATTGAGGATGCCCCCATACGTCAAAAATGAGGGGATGGGCTTGTCCCTCTTCCTCGCTACCTGCCTCCAATAATGTGTTTGGTTCCAGGGATAATAGGGGATAGGGATGATTCCATCTTTAAAAATAGGAATAGATTCATTCCATGCTTACCTAACTCCAAACCAAACACACCTTAATAGAAGCATAACTGCACAGCACATGCAACATACATTGGGCTTTCCAATCAATCAGGCACTAGCTCCACTGTGCTGCAGCTTGTGAGAACATGGACGATGTACTAGTCTCAAAGTTGGCCCCGTACGTGGCTCCTGCTGGTAGGTTCGCACTTAAAGTTGGCCTGCCTATCCATGATGTAACGGTGATTGTCAGTGTGTCCACTGTTCCTTCCTGCCGATTCTGCGGATCGAGCACTGGCATGAAACACGCGCACGTGTGCTCGCCGAGGACGCCTGCAAACCCCATAAAAAATCCTGCAAGCACAAAACACTACACGGATGCCTCCTAGGCTCGTACAATTGAGCGTTCCTCTGTTTCCTCCATATCCTACAAGCGTCAAAAGAGAGAGAGGAGCACGAGAAGAAGGCTGTGTAACTTAAAGGAAAAAAAAATAAATCAGGTTCAGAGATAATGCTACAGTTCAGTAGCTCGCAACTCCACGTCGCAAGATTCGCAACTGTTGTGTTGCGGCTTGCATGCGTCCATCTGATAAAAAGAACTTGCAACAGTCCGCTGATCGATCGATGTGGCGCTGCACGGCCAAGTAGCCAGCTATGCATTGACCGGTCAATACGCTTGCAGAGGGGACAGCACCCTGCTGGCCAGCTGATCGCTGGGCAGAGCCGAAGCAAATACGATTCGGCACTAGTCTTTGTTAGTACTAACACACAAAGCCTGGATCCGACCGGGATTGGAAGAGGAGATAGAGTGGAGAAAGGGATTGGAGAGAGATACTGTGAGGGGACTGGGGAGCAACGAGAGAGATGGAAGCGTGAAGAACAGAGGAAGAAGATAAGAAGAGGAGAGGAAGGGGTCGGCTGGGCCGATGGCCTCGGCTTGCACCAACAGCCAGGAACGGAGGGCCCAAGGGAAAAAGAAGGAAAAGAAAAGAAAGGAGAAGGTCAGGAAAAAGGAAGAGAAAAGGGCTAGGGAAAAAAATACAAAAAGGAGGATAAACCGTGAGAAGTAGGATCGTCGTGCATCTCAACAGGCTACAACTCCACAGTAAGGTACATAACTCATCTCTCGATTAGACTATCGCTCAACACATGTTGATAGGTATTAATTATAGCAGCAATATTTAGGCTCCTCGATCATGCATAAAATTAGTAGATGCGTACCTCATCATAGAGTTTATTATGCTAGTATCACCTGATCATATAAGCATATATTATACGTCACTTACATATATACTTTCTCTACCACTAAGTAACTAAGAAAATTACACACACATGTAGATAGATGTATAATGCCCGTTAACGCCTTGGTGCATTGCACATACATGAACTGTAGGTCTATACTTGCACTAGTTAGATCATACGTGTTTTTGTATACATAGAAATTATCCTCCTTGATTATGCACATGCACACACACTCGAACACAGTTGTTTGTATGATGGTGGTATGTATGTTTCTTGTTTTAGGTCTATTGCTTGTAGTAATTATGTGTGCTATAACCAGCTAGCTATCCTTACCAAGAAAATCCAAATCTGTCGTACCTCATTGGGAGCACTCGACGACGACGGAGGAAGAACCAAGATCCGAAGCTGGAGTAGATCGATACAAGACAACACCCACTAGATGTCATAAAGCTGAATTTTTGGAAACCCAACCAAGTCATCATTGATCACGTAGCAATGGATCTAATTTTGTACAAATTACTTTTAAGACTATTATTATTACTAAATGCATCAAAATGGTGGTTTGTCAAATAACCTAATATAGATGTGATGACTGATGGAGTTGCAATCTGAGAGTAAGCTGGCTGATGGAGCAGCCGGTGGATCTAAACTATGGTGGGCAGAGGATGCTCAGGGAATGTTTAAGATTGGATAGTAATGCTTCTCTACATATGGTTATAACTATATGTATCATACGCCTGTGCTAATTACAGTTCCAATATGAGACAGGCTGAGAGTACCTTATCAGTATTACCGTACCTCCACAATGATGGTAACCTTATACTATATTAGAATGGGGCGAGCCTTGTGCACCTCAAAAGATGAATGAGTGGCTAGGGTCACACGTGCTATGTTGCACGGGAGGGTAGCGGACCATTGTCCCACTATAACGGCTTAACTTAACCGGGTAGAAATCTACTGCATACGGATAATTGGGAAAGGTTTTGTATCCTAATTAAAAGATTTTTGTGGGTAAAGTAGCATATCTCTGTGCAGAGTATAACGTAAATATTTACTCCCGCTTCTTCGATTAAAAGATATGTTCGTGGTAGAAAAGGGGCATTCAGGAAGTTATGGCCCACCATATGAGTGAAAACTAGATTTATGATGTATTTTTCAACTTCCTTTCGTTGATAACAAAACTCTAAAATTTGGATATGGATGAAAGTAGTCCTGTATGTATGTATGTATGTATGTATGTATGTATGTATGTATGTATGTATGTATGTATGTATGTATGTATGTATGTATGTATGTATGTATGTATGTATGTATGTATGTATGTCATCACTTTCGTAATATAAGGCTTGCTAAGTATGAAGGTAGTCACACTTGCTATTAAACCTTCGTTTAAAAATGACAACGCTTGAACACTCAGGAATGCGGCTAAACGACAAATTTAGTGGGCGCGAAGTTGGGAATACCATGGATCTATACTAGTAACACGAAGGATGCTACCTTAGATGCCATTTGCAAAAGGCTACCAGGTGTGAAATTTACCTATATCTCTGAACTGCTACTCTGCTGCAACACTCCTGTGCTGAGCCTCCCGGTGCCCGCGGCGTCTTCCCCCGCGCGCACGGTGATGTTGCGTGAATGAGGAGTTGGAGGGAGCCCGGGACTCTGGTAGGATACGGTGATGGTCACGCACGGCCTGCCTCCATCCGCTGAGAGCCCACGCACGGCCACGCTTGGCCGTTGCTCGGCTTGCGCCGGGCCGGGCGCACGGCTCGGCCTTGCTAGATCTGGCCAGTCCCTTGTCGAATCGTCAGGAAATTTAACTATTTGTCACCTTTAAGAATGTCATCTATTCAAATGTCATTTTCTTTGTTGCAATTAACATTTTGCCACTCTTAAGATGTGGTTGACTAATTAATCGCCACTTTCGAGCCCACGAGGCGCCAAATCATGCCATGTCACTACCATGTCAACGGAGGCGCAGACGCGACGGGGAGGCGCGGGCGTGTGCAGCGAGAGGCGCAGCGCAGCGCGCGCGGCGCGGCGTGCGCGCGGGAGGCGCGGCGCAGCGGGAGTGCGGCGCGCGGCGCGCGCGCGTGTGCAAAGACGGGACGCCGGCGCGGCGCGGCGGGCAGCGCGCGGCGCGGCGGCCAGTCGAGCGGAGGCGCGATCGCCGCGCGCTTGGCCCGCCATGCCGCCGCACCGGCGTCCCGTCTGCGCGCACGCGCGCCGCGCCGCGCCTCCCCGCCGCGCCTGCGCCTCCGTTGACATGGCATAATTTGGCGTCTCGTGGGCTCGAAAGCGGTGATTAATTAGTCAACCACATCTTAAGAATGACAAAATGTTAATTGTAATGAAGAAGATGGCATTTGAATATGTAATTTTTTTAAGGGTGGCAAATAGTTAAATTTCCCCGAATCGGAGCTCGATCCGCACGAACTCTTGCGAAGTTGCGTTCTCCACGTCTCCCGCCGACGGTTGGTGCTGGGCCTCCGAATATGCTGGAGTTTTGTAGTTTGACCGACCTTGATTAGGCCTGTCACTGAATAAATCCTCCAATCTAGCCATATAGGCACGGTGTCGAGTCTCGTGTCAATGCCAAGTCCCGTTTGAAATATAGAATTATTGTAGAATTTTTACGAAAGTTTTATAGAAAACAGTTTAATTCTTATAGGAATGAAAAAATTCCTCGGCTGAGCCTTGCACCAATGCTTCTTTCCTCAGTTGTTGTAGAGACATCAAGGAATCCTCAAAATTCATCATAGGGCGCCTCTTGAAACATAAAGATCACGGCGCCGTCCATGAATCAAGTTATTTCGTGAAGAGGACACCACACTAGTCCGAAACTACACTAGTTCGAATAGAAAGATGTTTGCAATCCTCGTAAAACAAATGCAAGGGACTCCTTTGTTTAGCGTGGTCACCTACCACTCTACCAGTGTGAGCGAGGCCGCCAGGTAGGGCCTGTTCAAGCCAATATGAACACAGTATTTCAAAATGGTTCCTCTACTTTTCATTTTTATTTCACTATAGAAATAACAAGGATTATAAGCGCATCATACACCTCATTTCTTTTGCTCTCGTCTTACATGCGCACTCTCACTTCCCCACCACTCTTCCTTATTTCTAAAAACCACTTCTTTCAATCACTATTATTTATTTTTAACTAAAAGATATCAGTCATAACTAAAAACTATTAGCCACAGCCCGTAAACATACCTGTATACTCATTTGAGCTGAAATGACCTGTAACCAGCTGCGATCTGCAGGTAACGGTGTAACGCTTTCTGTGGAGATAGCATGGCAACATGGCTAAAACGTATGCTCCAGTGATAGTGATGTTATTGCCTTCTAGATTTGGCCATTTGGGTAATATTTAGGATTTTGGTCTTTGCTTTCATAGCACTGTAATTAAAAGATTTTTTATGGAGTAGGAACTGCCAACAAGGCTGGGTTTGTAGGTTGTAAATCTTAAAGGCTGGTTGACGGTTCTGATGTTTTTAGCCCGGAAATGCAGGCCATAAGTCGGTAATGGCTAAGGTTGCTCAAGTAAGAACATTATACAGTGCATTAATCTGTTTTTTTTTTGTGCGTTGGTTAGATTTTAGAAAGGAAAAGAGAGAGATGTGAGTTAAGTCCAAAGAATATGTATTTCAACGGAAACTTTGTGTGTGGACTAGCCGATATATGAAGCTTACACGGTATATGATTATGGGTTCAAGATCTTTCCAGTGTAATTTTTAGGAAAAGATATATGTTTTTAGCTAAAAAGCCTGGTGCTTAGAGCCAAAGGACCACTAGGTGGAACAGATCCTAGCCTACATTGATCCATGTCTTAGGTCTGACTAAACCTACACGTACGGAAGTGTTGAAAATATAGGTATATCGCCCACACTTATTCGGAAGGGGTGATCGGTTGGGCTTCAGCTTTTAGCTTTTGGTTTATTTTTTATTATTTGTAAATTTTATCTTTTTCTGAACTTTTGGTTTTTTGTTGAGCTTTTTTGCCCGTTCTTTTTTCCCGTATTTGTTTGTATTATATGTAATGGGCAAACATACTTTTTAATTTTTTTAAATTTAATTATGCTAAATAAGTCTATGTCGGCTACAGTATTTTTTTTCAGCCAGCTACAGTGCCTATTTTAGGTGAACCAAATAGGTGAATAGAGCTTATAGCAAGCATTTGGGCTTCAAAAGTGCTCTCTTTAGGGCATGTATAATAAACTTCGAAAAATCTTGCAAATCTGTTTGCCGTTTCTACAGTACTAAACAAGAAAATATCTTCCCACGAAATTTGGCTACCATATGTTCTTTTCATTTCGTTCGTCCTAATTTTCAAGGTAACGTACGAACCATTTTTCCCTTCCCCATTTTTATTGAGAACGATACCACTCCACTTGGTTAGTGCAAGCTTTTCTCATTCTTTATGTTGATTTTTTTTAAAAAAAATTGTGATGGTAACTCGCTTTGTGACACTACTGGATACACCACTGTCCAAAGTTGTTTGTTTGCATGTTCCATAAATAAACCTTGTGACAGCACTGGATACTCCCACTGCTCATATTGTTTGTTCCATAAATAAAGTAGCACGCTATGTCCACAAACATTTGGTACTGCTCTTCAACAAAACGAGGCTGGACACCGGGCCCGTTTAGTGAAATTCGAACTGTATAATATGTTTGGGTTTTAGTTGACATGAAACATCTACAGTAGAAAACATTTTCCAATTGATGGTGCTCCGAGCTCGTACTATGCTATAACATGTGCCCAAGTATTATTGACTCAAATTATAGATTAATCCAATTATCATTACTCAAATACTGCAAATTTTATTTTGAAAGTTGTTGGAGGAGTGGTCCCACCTCGGCCCAGTTGACCCACAACACCAAGAGGGTCATTAAGCATGTAACACATGGCTGACCCAAAAAGACTGTTATAGAGGAAATAATATGTTTGCCTATACAATTGTAAACCGGTAGGGGCGTTTATATAAGCAATCCCTTTATGGCTATAAATATGTGCCTCAGAGCGCCATAGAGGGGAGGATTCATTTTTAGAGAAAAGGGTTAGGTAATAGATGAGATATTTGTGCATACACCTTCTACATTCTATCTCCATGGCTTCTCAGGCTTCGGGCAGCCCCTTTGTGGCCTCCTGTAGCCCGTATTGTTTACTGTTTGGTCTGTGACCACAACAATTGGCGCCATCTGTAGGGAATGGTGTAGAAGATATGAGCCCAACATAAGGTGTTCGAACGCAATGGCACCAAAAAAGGCAATGACATCAACCTCCAAGCGAAAGGGGAGTACAACCGCTGAGACCGCTACAACGAGAGCAAGGGAGCCGGTCTACGAAGATCCTCCGCCCCCGTGGGAGTGGCACACTGGCATGGTGGTGTCCGAGGTCACGATAGGTAACAAAGACGGTTCTTTAGCAGCTACGCCAATGATGAAGAAAGAAGCATCGCGAACGGAGTACTCGACTGCAACGATTGACCAAAACGTTGAGGTTCGTATTGCCCAAGCAGTGGTCTCCGCCAGCATCAACACCGTCGCCGTCACCACGTATAGAGCAGAGGGCGTCCTTCCCCACGCAGGACGCGGGCAGAGGCACCCTTGAGGCGATTTGCAGGATGCTACAACAAGAGTTGGCGAACCTACGGAGAGCCATGTGCGAGATGCAAGAGAGTCAGAGTCCGCTGGTGCTTGTCGTGGCGGTAGCAGAGGTGGCTGCAGAAGGGACGGAGAGTCGCGAGGCCAACCCTGGAGCCCTCAGTGACCCTCGACTTGTGGACTTTGAGTCCCCCTCTGTACAGGCCTATAGTGGTGCGCATGACTGAAAAACTTCAAGATGCCTACAGTGGAGCCATACAAGGGTGACATCGACCCCATGAGTTTCTACGTATCCACGAGATGGCCATCGAGGCAGCCGGAGGGGAGATGATTCGATGAAGGTGAAGGGGCTGCCGCTCACTCTTCAGGGAGCAGATCCAAGATCTCATGCACAACAACTTATAAGACAACTACGTGGAGTGGTTGATGTCGACCAGATCTTTGTGGTGAGACAAGTGCTAGGGAAGAAGCTACAGTCCTACTTCATATGCTACGCAAAGGTCCATTACCAAGTGAAAGACATCAATGACACAATCATCACCAACACTGCCATCCGCGGCCTCTAGAACGGCCCACTCATGAAATACAATGCGTAGAAGCCCATAAAAATGGTGACCAGGCTCTTCAACAAGATGGAGGAGTGCGCAAGGGAAGAAGAGGATACAATGCGATGTGAGGCAAAGGTTGCGCCGTCCGCGGCCAAAGGGGTCACTAGCGTGAAAGGGGGTGGGGTTGGGAGGACTGGTGCCAGCAAGGACCATGGTGTGAAGTGCACGGCCGAGGAAACCACCTCACGCATGATTGTCCCATTATCGCGGCACTCTACAAGAGTGTAGCCGGGAGGATGCCCAAGACACAAGGGTGTCGATGGTGGCACATGTACATCAGTCCCTGGAGGTTGAAAGATCAAGCTCTATTTAAGTTGATTTTGGTGATAATGATAAATACTATTATGAGGTTTTTGTGATAAGGACAAATGTATTTGTGAGACTAACCTTGTTTATTGATTATGATATTACTTAGTCTCATTTGGATGAAAAGGTGAAATTAAAGAGGTATGCACCTAAAATCACATTCTTATATATTAGTGCATTCCTTAGATCCAAAATATAAATTGAACTCCACAAAAAGTACAAAATGAATATATGCATATGTCTCCATTACACATACTTCTATGCACACATTTAGGGGGAGTTCACTCTATGTTTATATGACAAAACCGTCTGTGATAGTTCATTGTATACCTATTTTTTTCTTCTGTTTTTTGGCTAGCCTCAAGAAATGATGTTACCTATGCCCTTTGAAAACAAGCAAATACAGTGGCAAACGCAACAACACATTCCATTACAGCATAACAAGATAACGAACCCAACTCTTTAACATGGCAAGAATATATAAGAAGCAGAGATCCTAGCAGACAGTAGAAGTTGGATGCATTGGATGACTGCTGGATATCACCGGCAATGGAGAGGTAGCGGTAGCGCCACCTTTGTGGCACGATGGTGAGACTGAATAAGACACTCTTAGGACACTTACGATAAGAGTGTGCTATGCAGTCGACCATGGTGTCACAACGGAGGCGTTAGCTCACGGCGGCAGTAGGCGTCATCGAGGAACAAGCTGGATGTATCGGATGGCAATCGGATATCACCGGCAATGAAGAGGCGACAGTAGTGCCACCTTTCTGGCACGACGGTGAGACTACGCAAGACTCTTACGACACTTACGACAAAGAATGTGTTGTGTAGTCAACCGTGGTGTCGTAATAGAGGCGTTGGCTCACGGAAGTAGTCGGTGTCATCGAGGAACAAGCTAGATGCAGCGGATGGTGGTAGCACCACCTTTGTGGCACAACGGTGAGACTACAGAAGACATTGTCACGACACTTATGATAAGAGTGTGTTGTGCAGTCTACCATGGTGTCACAACGGAGGCACTAGCTCACGGTGGAAGGTAGATGGTGTTGTCGAGGGGAGGATGCAGGAAGCTATATGAACTCACGTGACTGCCAGTAGAAGGTAGATGGGGAGTAATTAATAAGGGCCGAGTGGTGGGAAGAACTGGTGCCTGCCATTCGATGTGGAGAGAATGGACGGGTGAGATCGAAATCCTAGGGGATACGTCACGGATCGGTGACGTGTCATTATCAGAGACGATTTGTTATATGAACTGTCTGTGATAATGCACATATCAGAGACGGTTTTTTATACGAACCGTCTGTGATAGTTTCATAGACGGTTCTAATTAATAACCGTCTATGATAATGCATATATCTCAGACGGTTTTTAAAGCTAACCATTTGCGATAGTTTCAGAGACGGTTTTATCCATGAACCGTCTGTAATAATCAAAGTACAGACGGCTCCAGATGAACCGTCTGTGATGAGACATTCAGTATAGTTTAGTTTGTAGTAGTGGATGTATGTGTGAGCAATTTAATGCTTTATTCTTATGATCTTTTCTAGTTCGGAATGTACCAGTGATGACACATCGAATTGCTAACATACATAAAATGTGAATGCTATCACGCTTCAATCGCTAGCATTTGGTGCAAAATATGGTGTGGTCTTGGTCCTTGATACCACCTCTAGACAGGTACTGGGATGTAAGAGATCTCGTCAAAGTTATTTTGTAGTGCAGGGAGGAACTCAACCGAAAAATGGTCGTGCTTGCGTCCGCCCATTGAGTACGGCTGGCCTAGGGGTGGCAACGGAGCCGAGGATCTCGTGGGAGGCTTTCTGTCCTCGTGAGGACTTGATTCTCGTAGGATCCCTGCGGGATTAGAAAATATTTTAAAACATTTTCTAAAAATAATAATATAATTTTATTTATTAATTTATAATTATTTAGGTATACTTATTTTTACAAAACATAGTTTTAAAATATATATTATAATATATAGATTTAAATTTTAGTCTAAATATATAATAATATAATATAATCCTTTATATTCAAAAACTATAATATGTTATTTAAAAATATATTTTATTTTTTATTAGAACCTCGTGGATCCGCAAGGAAGAACAATCTCTGTCCCCTCTCTGCTAGCCTAGCTGCCCCCTAGGAAAGAGTGCCCACTGCCCTCGCATCTGTTAAAGAAATTCCCCACAGGCCCTTACCAATGGCAATTTCTATATGCAGCTCTGGCCAATCAAACTCAGCAAAAGATCTAAGGTTTTCAAAAGATGAGCAGGCCTGGCCTACTCTTACTCTACGGAGGTTGGTAGGACAACGACAGCCGGCCTCCCACCCCCACGGGTTCCCAGAGATTCTTTGGCGGTAGGTGATCCCAACCAACATCCTGGTCCACTTCGACCCACCTAATCCACATCGGTCACTGACCAACCATCCCCGCCCCAGTGCGTGCCTCCTACCCCGCGCACCAGTGGATTGTTTACTACTCCGACCTCCGAGCCCCGGTGTCCGCCCGAGCGCCCCATCCCACGTGTTCCGTCCGGGCTTGAATCTGGGGGCTGGATCCCCTCGCGTCGCGCTCGCCACGCAACACCGATTTGGCAGCTTCCTTCCTTCGCACCGAACGGTCCGCGTGGCAATGCCATCCAGCATGGGCGCCGAGCTGATTTTGCCCCCCCCCCCCCCCCACACCACGAGTTTTCTGCGGCCGGAGGGGCGCGCCGGGGGAAAGCGATAAGGCGCCTGCCGCGCCGGCGTCGTGCCCGCAGCTCCCCCTCTCGCTCGTCCCCCGCCCGCGCGTGTTCCCACCCTCGCGACTTGCCCGTTTCTGCGGCTCGGCTCCTCGTCCATCCAAACGCCATCCGCCTCCCCCGCCTCCCGTTGCCGATCGCTGTGTCAGCGCCCACGTCACTCGCCCATCGCTAAAAACATCTCTCCCATGCTCTCCACCTCGCTCCACGGCAACTAGGCACGCACAGCTCTTCGCCACCGGCACGGGAAAAAAAAATAAATTGCCTCGTTTTTTTTTCTTTGAATGCGCCGATATATATTAGCCAACCAAATCACTCCCTAACCGAGCAGCATATCCGCTCTTCTCGGCAGGAGAGGAGGCCCTCCTACCCCCGAGGCCCTTCTCGCCGCTTTCCATTCCTGCGCCTCTCTTGCGCTGCGTGTGTGTGTTTCCGCATCCCGCATCTCCAATAGGATGGAGCGCGCGCGCCGCCTCGCCAACCGCGCGCTGCTGCGCCGCCTGCTGGCGGCGGCCACGTCCACCACGTCGCCCTCGACGTCCCGCGGGATCTCGACCCTGGCGCCCGGGTCGCGCCCCCGCGCGAGGCCGGCCCACCAGTACACGCCGGGGCGGCCGGTGTCGGTGTCGGCGCTGCAGCCGAGTGACACCTTCCCGCGGAGGCACAACTCCGCCACGCCCTCCGAGCAGGCGGCCATGGCGTCGGCCTGCGGGTTCGACACCCTCGACGCGCTCATCGACGCCACCGTCCCAGCCGCCATCCGCGCCACGCCGATGCATTTCTCCGGCAAGTTTGACGAAGGCTTCACGGAGTCCCAGATGATCGACCACATGCAGCGCCTCGCCGCGATGAACAAGGCCTACAAGTCCTTCATCGGTATGGGGTACTACAACACCCACGTCCCGGCGGTCATACTACGCAACCTCATGGAGAACCCCGCGTGGTACACGCAGTACACGCCGTACCAGGCGGAGATCGCGCAGGGCCGTCTCGAGTCGCTGCTCAACTACCAGACCATGGTCGCCGACCTCACCGGCCTGCCCATGTCCAACGCCTCGCTGCTTGACGAGGCTACCGCCGCCGCCGAGGCCATGGCCATGTGCAACGGCATCCTCAAGTCCAAGAAGAAGACCTTTCTCATCGCCTCCAACTGCCACCCGCAGACCATCGATGTCTGTCAGACGCGCGCCGCCGGGTTCGACATCAACGTCGTCGTCGCGGACGCCAAAGACTTCGATTACAGCAGCGGTGACGTCTGCGGCGTGCTCGTGCAGTACCCCGGCACGGAGGGGGAGGTGCTGGACTACGCGGAGTTCGTCAAGGACGCGCACGCGCACGGCGTCAAGGTGGTGATGGCCACCGACCTGCTCGCGCTCACCACGCTGCGGCCGCCCGGCGAGATCGGCGCTGACATCGCCGTGGGCTCCGCGCAACGGTTCGGCGTGCCCATGGGGTACGGCGGCCCGCACGCCGCGTTCCTCGCCACGTCGCAGGAGTACAAGCGCCTGATGCCCGGTCGGATCATCGGCGTGAGCGTCGACTCCAGCGGCAAGCCCGCGCTCCGCATGGCGATGCAGACCAGGGAGCAGCACATCCGCCGCGACAAGGCCACCAGCAACATTTGCACCGCCCAGGTAATACACGCACTCCACCCGCTCACCAAATTGCCTGATAGGAGTGATAGCGATAGAGACGGTAAAAGATGGGTGTTTGTGATATGGTTGATTATGGAGTAGTGATAAAGACTTGTGGTTTATACTTTATAGGCCTTGCTCGCCAACATGGCAGCGATGTATGCTGTCTACCATGGTCCTGCGGGGCTCAAGGCAATCGCTGACCGTGTCCATGGCCTGGCTGGTGCCTTCGTCCATGGATTGAAGAAGCTCGGGACAGTGACTGTGCAGGAGCTGCCGTTCTTTGACACGGTCAGGGTCAAGTGCGCTGATGCGAATGCGATTGCTCAGGAGGCTTGCAAGAACGGGATGAACCTTCGCGTTGTTGACGCAAACACGGTTCGCTTTCTGTTGATGTTCCTGTTCCATTGCAACTGAATTAGACGATTTTGAGAGTTGAGCATTAATTTCGAGTTGTGATGTTGTAGATAACCGTCGCCTTTGATGAGACCACCACCTTGGAGGATGTTGACAATCTGTTCAAGGTGTTCTCTGGTGGCAAGCCTGTAAGTGGTCATTTATTCAATGCATAATCTGTTTGCTTGATGTGAAATTAGATCAGGATATTAAATGTGTGCCATCACAAACACTTTCAGGTGAACTTCACAGCTGAATCCCTCGCACCAGAAGTCTCAAGCTCAATTCCCAGTAGCCTTGTGCGCAAGAGCCCCTACCTAACGCACCCAATCTTTAACATGTGCGTGTGGTTTCAAAAGCTCGCATCTCTGCTTCACTAATTCGTCAGAATGTTTAAAATAAACTGAAGTTATGTTGTGGGCCTGCAGGTATCACACAGAGCACGAGCTTCTCCGTTACCTGCATAAGTTGCAATCCAAGGATCTGTCACTGTGCCACAGTATGATCCCCCTTGGTTCTTGCACCATGAAACTAAATGCTACTGTGGAGATGATGCCTGTCACCTATTCCAACTTTGCGAACATGCACCCATTTGCCCCTACTAACCAGGCTGCAGGCTATCAGGTAAGAACCATTCAGTATTTATTTAGTTTCTATTGGAAATATTCATAATAGCAATTTCTAGATGATCTGAAATGACTTGTTTTGTTATGAAGGAAATGTTTGACGACTTGGGCGATCTGTTGTGCAAGATCACCGGTTTTGATTCTTTCTCTTTGCAACCAAATGCTGGTGCTTCAGGAGAGTACGCCGGATTGATGGTTATCCGTGCTTACCACATGGTATGTCATGATAAATACGCCGTCCTAGCTCTTTTGTTTTGTTTAGCATTCTTTGTTTACAAACCATGTGAAAAAACTGCAGTCAAGAGGAGACCACCACCGCAATGTCTGCATCATTCCTGTCTCAGCACACGGTACAAATCCTGCAAGTGCTGCTATGTGTGGAATGAAGATTGTTGCTGTTGGAACTGATTCCAAAGGTAACATTAACATTGAGGAGTTGAGGAAAGCCGCAGAAGCAAACAAGGACAACTTGGCTGCTTTGATGGTACTGTTTTTATTGCCCGTTAGTATGAGAATTTATCATGGCTTATGATAATGTGGCCACACTTTTACTCTTTCAGCTCAACTGTTCATTGCTAAATTTTGTTCTAGTGTTCTGATGCTATACTACTGCTGCATGGCCTTCTCGCCATATTTAATGTGATTATGAAAATTAGTAGACTCTTGCTGTCTTACTACTGCTTCTAATATATTTTAAGAGAAAAGCTAGACAGCTGCTTCGTAGTACTTCTCTCTAATGGTACTTGTCACATATTCCAAGGTACTTGACATAAATAATAGTCTATAGAAACACGTCCAACTGCTTTGGTTTATCTACTGCCACATAAAAGCTACAGATGAGATGAATAAGAGAATAAAATGGAAGTATGGAACTATGGAAATGTTAGAGTTCACTCAGGAGTCAGGACAGAAGTTGATTTATTTTTTCAAAGAATGTTTGGAGTATTTTTGCCTTGTGCCGAGAATAACACAATGTTGCATGATTACCTTATTCTTCAGGTTACCTATCCTTCAACCCATGGAGTCTATGAAGAAGGCATCGATGAGATATGCAGGATCATTCATGAGAATGGCGGGCAGGTTTATATGGATGGGGCTAACATGAATGCTCAGGTTAGTTCTTTGCAGTTTGCTTAACCATCTTGTTTACTTTGTTCTTTGTGCAATTGCTCTCTTCAAGTGTTTTATACTCTTAATGGATTGGAATGCATCTATGTTGGTCTCCAGATTATATAGACGATTTTCCAACATGATGATGAGTTATTTTTTAAAAAAAAGTTGTGAAAGAAAATTTCTATTACATTTGTTTGTGAAATAAGTCTACATGAATTCAGTTCTAACAAAGACATAAGTAACCATCTTTCATTTGTTTGTTGCTCCGCTGTTTGAAGAATGATAATTAAATGATACCTATCCAAATATGAATGCTGAGCTATGCTCTTTAAGAAAATTGACTCCAAGTTCACCTGAACCTAGTTGAAAACTTGCGATATGGTAATTTCAGATATCTTATGATATAGAACAAAACGTTCAATGCGCTGGAAATTCCCTTGAACTTACAAATTTTGCCTTTGTACAGGTTGGATTGACAAGCCCTGGTTTTATTGGAGCAGATGTTTGCCACCTTAACCTTCACAAGACATTTTGCATTCCACATGGTGGAGGTGGTCCTGGTATGGGTCCTATTGGTGTTAAGCAGCACTTAGCACCATTTTTACCATCTCATCCAGTGGTAGGTGTCCTGAATTCTTTATGCTGTCAATCTAAGCAAAATTATCTTATTTAACTCAGGCATATCAGATAAGTGATAACACCACCCAATTTCCAACTCTTGGAATAATAGACAAGATTGATATTACAAAGAATGTCACCTCATGTTTTGCCATTTTACGAGCCTAAAATTTTTCCATCTTTACTTATACACTACATAAGACAGATAGCATATCATGCGCAATCAGTTGAACTTCCACGAAGGGTCTTCCAAGATGTATTAGACTGAAGATTCAGATTATTTCACAGTTTACATTTTGCTATGTTATCATCAATCCTATATTATTCTTTGGAAACTAGTATCATTGTCACCTTAACTTTAATAAGCAACTCAAGAACTACTATTTTCTTCTCCTGCCAATGTCTTTTTTCTGGTTTTTTGGATGCCACATTGGCTCAGTTGGGTGTGCTAAGTGGCAACTTATTTTCATTTCCTTATCACTGAAAACTACCAAAGCAAGAAAGAGTTGCCTGCATTTTCTTTCATGTCAAAAGCACCATAGGGTGATAGATACGATATGCAATTGCTTAAGAAGTGTTTAGTCTTGATATGTTAACTATTCAAACCATGCTTTAAATGTTGAATACTAAAACCAAGAGAATCATTCATAATTTTTGCATGACTTTGTCGTTTAATTCAAAAGCAAATGCAACCACATTATCAGACTTATTCTGTAATTATTAGGTCCCCACTGGTGGCTTTCCTCTCCCCGAGAAAACCGACCCTCTTGGTACCATTTCTGCTGCTCCATGGGGGTCTGCTTTGATTTTGCCAATTTCGTACACATACATAGCCATGATGGGCTCTAAGGGACTCACTGATGCTTCAAAGATTGCAATCTTGAATGCAAACTACATGGCAAAGCGTCTAGAGGTACTTTATGTTATTCATAATCATGTAAAATTCGCTACATTTATTATTTATATTTAAACTAGTGTTCTAAGTTTTACTTTGCAATGATTTTGCAGAATCACTACCCAGTTCTTTTCCGTGGAGTCAATGGAACTGTTGCCCACGAATTCATCATTGATTTAAGAGGGTTTAAGGTACTTATCCGAATCATATTAGTAATTGAATCTTGCGTTTACGCATCTCAATTCTCTAACTGGATAGTGGAATTTTTTACAGGCAACTGCTGGTATAGAGCCAGAGGATGTTGCAAAGCGCTTGATGGACTACGGATTCCATGCACCAACCATGTCATGGCCTGTTCCAGGCACACTTATGATTGAACCCACTGAAAGTGAAAGCAAAGTAAGTATATTCCTTTAAATCTATTGCTTGCCACTGTGCCAACTATTGGCTTTTATATGAGCTTAATGTCACATCATTTGTCTGGCAGTCCGAACTAGACAGGTTCTGTGATGCTCTTATCTCTATCAGGGAAGAAATTGCAGAGATAGAAAAGGGCAAAGCAGATGTGCACAACAATGTCCTGAAGGTATATACTACTTGTTTCAGTTAAATGATTCTTACCATATCAATACATAATCTCTCTATATAAGAGTTTAGTGGTCCTATTGTATCCTAGTCCCTTCTTTTTATGCTGTGTGCAACTTTTAAAGCTGTAAAGAATATCTATACGTTAGCATGGTCAAGACTTCCGATAAACATGAGATGTTTATGCACCTCTCTTGCATCAGCAGGGAAGTTGACATGTGCTTTCTGTTTTGTTATGCAGGGCGCTCCTCACCCACCCCAACTCCTGATGAGTGACGCATGGACTAAGCCGTACTCGAGGGAGTATGCTGCGTTCCCTGCAGCATGGCTTCGTGGTGCCAAGTTTTGGCCAACAACATGTACTAAAACTTTACTCTCCAAAGCTTTCTCGTTGCTTAGTATCTTTGACGAATGAGTTAATCTCTGTTCTGCTCTGTTTGTATCTTACTAGGTCGCGTGGACAATGTGTACGGGGATCGCAACCTCATCTGCACTCTGCAGCAGGCGTCCCAAATGGCAGAAGAAGCTGCAGCTGCTACTGCATGATCGTCTAATAAATCATGATCCCAGTGTGTAAAACAGCATCAAGAAGTTATAATGCTTCCTGTAGGAGGGAAGCATGCTCTCTTCTCAAGCTTCTGAATGTATATAGCTCATGACAGCTCCTGATTCTCGTCAGCTGCCACCTTCTCCTGTAATTCTGTACTCCATTGCCTCTCCATTCCCATTTAAAAGTGAAATTAGCTTTATTGAATAGCATTGCTACTCATTTCTGAATACAGGAAAATTTTAAGATCTATTTTGTGTCCTAGCCATATAAACAAGGAAACAAAAAAAGGAAATGAAGGTTATTAGCTTGTGTAATTAACGGGAGTATGACTGCTATCGAGAATAGTTGTGGACGGTGCGTTCTTTTTTGTTACAGCTTATGCTTATGGTTGCGTTATCACATACGGTTTATCAAAATCCGTTAGTGTTATAATTATCACAGACGATTTTACAAGCGTGATCATATATATACTAGCGAACCATCTATGATGCATAATTATTACAGATGATTTCTTGTTAAGAACCGTCTGTGAATTATCACAGATGACTTGTATTAAAAATTATATGTGATAATTATAAATGTCATAGACATTTTTTAATCCGAACTGTCTGTGATAATAGGATACATCGCAGATGTTTTTTAATTCGAAGCATCTATGGTAATTCACAGATGGTTATTTTTAAAAATCATCTGTGATAATATTTTTCTATATATGCAGGGCTGAAAATCTTACTCGCTGAACTTCTGCGCACACTTAGGTTTTCTAACACACCCATGCGCCTTCTCAGCTCCCCCTTCTCTACCTTTGGTGTCGTTGTGTCCTCCTTGGCTCCCCGTCGTCGTCGCCTTCTCCCCGGCTCCCCATCGCGTGGCTCCATCTTCCAACTCCCCATCGCCGTCATGTCCCCATCATGCAGTAGTATGTGTAGCTCACTGTATGCGTTTAGGATCTGCAGTCGACATTAATACATTTGTTATCCTTCTCTATTCCTATTGCAGTTTCTCACTTGAGAATATTGCTATAGTTTGAAAAGGTTGATTGAGAATAATATTACAAAATAAGGAAACCCAAGTTTCACCTTTGCCAATCGGCCAAGCTCAAGGTGTGCATCATGTGCTTGTCCATATTGATTTCTAATGCATTTTCATGCTTATGTGAGTGCCATGATATGTATGAATGGTTGACATGTATATGAGTGTGATGCTATATTTTCATAGGTAATCTAATTTAATAAACTACCATATTGTAATTCATTTGGGATTCATTTACTAATAAAAAGTAAGTAAAAATGAAATATTTGATATGCATAGATAATACAATTTGAAAAATAAAATGCTATATGAATGTTACTACTGTTCATAAATTGAAATTATAGGATTGGCCAAAACATTAGTATGAATAGGGTTTTCTTTATGTCAAGCATGCCTAAGACAACAACCAAGTCTAATACGCAGTATGATGAGGAGAAAGAGATAGCAGCCATGACCTACTTCATAGAACCTAACACACTGCAGTGTGTGATTTGCTTCATGCCATTTGAAGATCAAGTGTATAGTGTTATAATGTTCCTCTTGTAGTTGTTGAGAAATACCAATATGAACAACCTGACTACTTTTTAAAAGAATTTGTGGACAATTGGTTCTTCTTTTCTCATCTTGGTATATGTTATTGCTATAAGATCTCATTGGAAAGGTGTTTTAAAACAACTACTCCGACTGACATAATTTTAACTATCAAGTGTGATATAGGATCTGACTTTGTCTTTGTCTCATTTAAATTGTAGGATGTGCAAGACTATATATGTTAATGTTACCATGAAATATGCAGGTATCATTTATCTAAATCAAGAACAAGTTATGAGTTGTGACTTTATGTTATCTAGTTTACGACTTTACTCCTAACGACAGGGCACGACAATCAGCTCAAGTACATTAGATCTTAACGAACTCTCCGACATTTGAGGACTGCTCTGCACCTTCTTGATGACAAAGGTTATTGATCCGAAGGGAGAGATTAACTCTGGCGACAACAATTAATAGATGTTCAACTATTTAATTCAATTGTAATTCATTTGTGATATCTATGTAATGATTGTCGTGTGCTATAACATTTGCAATTATCTATGATCTTCTTACTTGTTTTCAGAGAGTATGGCTAGCATTTCCTGAGGCTGGTCGAAAAATAGAAAAAAATAGCCATACAAAGAACCATCACATACGGTTTTTGTATTAGCGTCTGTGATAAGTCATAACACAGACGGCTATTTTCCAAAACCATCCGTAATGTCTAACATATCATGAATGTTTTTTTTAAAAAAAATCGTTTGCGTTGTGACTTATCACAGACAATTTAGGAGTCGTCTGCGATAATCACCTAATATCACAAACACAATAAATCAAACAGTTCAGAAACCATCTATGATGAGGGTTATGAACCGTCTGTGATGACCCTACGTGTATTAGCACACCAGCGCACGATATTCCTCCTTGATGATCGGTTTCTGAGGATCTCCTTACAAGCATGTTGGACAATATGATTACTTCCACTATACTGATATGTGCTACATTGAATCGGCTTTTTTCAACTCTTTTTTCGCTAAACTGCATGTCTAGTGGTAACGTCTATATTTTTTTACTTGCATGATTTTCTAGTTCACATGATAGAAATTTTAATTTAAACATAATATAGTCAATCAGTATCGCTTCAGGTCCTACTTTGCCGACGAGACGATGCCTTCTTTATTACTAAAACGTAAGCTTTCGATGATGAAGAAAACAGGCAGTACTGCAATTTCGCCAGTGAAGCATAGCAAAGAGCTGTGTGTGGGTCACCGGTTCCTCCTCTTGCTTCAGTGAAACAACTGCATTTGTACCTAGTTCTGTATAGTGATCCTACAAGTACGTGTATTCGCGGGTGACACTTATCATTGTCCATGCATTTCAGTATCGAGGAGTAACTGATGCCTCACATCTGTATGGCAAATACGGATCACATAAGCCAACAGACAGCAGCCAAAAGTGACAAACCATTCGTTGGCTCCCATCCCCCAATGTCGTTCCATCCATTCTCAAGTCGACACAGTACTAGCCTTAAGAAAGAGAAGGCTGCAGCACAGTACGACCATGCAACACACAAGAGGTGAAATCTTGGGACCTACCTACCAATTTCAATGGAGGTGAATACAAGGCAGCATATATGCTGCTGTACTGAACTACCATTTCCACTTTGAGCCGTCCATGGCTACGAGACAACCAACACTAGCAACAGAAGACTTTCTTAGCTGCCTAGCCTCTGATTAAGCTTCATGATTGCTATTTATATTGACGTGAGAGCTGATTAGATCACATATTACGATTACTTTAGTAGTTGTTCCATTACAAAACTGCAGGACATCCGGCACAGGATCTCATCTCCCAGATTTGTCCTGGAATTCTTGCACACCGTAGAACCAACTCTACCGCATGATTAGTTGCTACCTCCCCTACTAAATTTACCGGGCTACATTTCTCTCGTCTTCTACTACGTGCTGTGATTCCAAACAGGCCCCAGACTTTGTGCTCCACAGCAAGCCCGGCGAGACAAAGGACCTGTTATTTTTGGCTGAGTCTTATGGCTTTTGATTGCGGTTTATGGTTTTTGAGCTGTTCGTATGAGAGATTACAGAGTAACTGAAACTCACGTGCGGTTTTTACTGATATAAATGGAGTCGGAAGAGTATGTAATACAATTAACTAGTAGATCCTATCTTGAAAAGATACTCTATTTAAAAAGTTAGTTACTGTAGAAAAACCAAAAGCTGAAAAGAATAGGTCCGAAAATACATTGCCGAAGCCAATTTGTTCACGCAAGGGCTCGCAAACAAACAAGTGTCCGGTCTAGTCCTTTTTAGTTTATGGTTTATGGATTCCCTCGAACAAACAAATAAGATAATTTTTTCGGCGCTATTTCAAAACAACTTATCGGGGTAGCCTTTTCGAAACGGTTTATCAGTATTTAGTTTGCTCACACAAATACTTATGCTAGGATCAAAAAATATATACCGTAGCAAAAAAAAAAACCCACCCATGTGTTTTCTGTAGAGTCTGCTCAAGCTGTCGAGCACAAGCTCACGTAATAACCATCAGAAAGCGATCAGTTTGGACGCAGAATCATTTGGGTCGGGACAAGAACGCTAAACAATCCAACAACGATTGCATCGCGGTCAATTTTTTGTGGCTGCTAAAATTTTTTGAGATGGCTTACGCGACTGATTTAGTACACCCTCGTGGACCATCCTTTTCTATGTCTATGTTGTTGTTTTCCCCGGGACATTCATTCTTGCATATTTATTTAAGAATTAAAGAGGGGTCAGCAAGAAACTTCCTTCCTTCCTTCCAGAAAATGATACGAGAATTGCCAAAACACTTCTATAAAGACAGTCTTAGCTATGATTGCAATATCCTATCAAGAACAGATTTTCACTATGATTGCATATTTGCAGTATATAATGAAGAACAGGTTAAATGTGCACCATTGCTTTATTCCCTGAACAGGTTAAATGTGAACTACCTACCTTCGGCTCAGCCCCACCAAGAAAAGTTCATAAAGTGATGGATCGCTCATGTGTGTTTGAGGCTTGCAAGGAAGAGCCAATGTGCATGATTGGATAATCAGTACTGACCACCCAAGGTCCCACTGTACGTGCAGCAGAAGCAGCAGCTCCATTATTCCATTTTCCTCATGATCGTGAGCTGTAGTGTGTAAATTCATGCAAACGACGACGTAAACCTTACAGCAAGAGACGGGGAAGGAGAAGCAACACATTACTTCTAACACACATATAGGCGGCATATTCTACGCCAGTTGTTTACTATTGGCATCATTTGGAGGATTTTTTTTTCTCGTAACACATATAAGAACAGAAGAATACTAATCACTCTTGAATACCTAGGCCCCAGCTCTCAGTGTCCAATCAGCCAATCGCACAGCGCCATGTGGAATTAACAGCTCCCCTAACTGCACAAGGTTTTTTTTCCATGATCTTATTCTTATCTCATCTCACCTCCTACTCTTCCCACCACCGCGAGGGGTCCAGAGGCGCCATCACGCATCGGACGGCCTGTAGTTGTACACGTGGAAGGTCGCCTGCGGTGCCACGGCGGCCAGGAAGATCCTGGCCGTCGCCTCCTGCGCCACCACCGCCCCCTCCTCCTCCACGAGCGCCGCCGCCACTACGTCCCCGGCGTGGCCGCCTCCGGCGGCCACCATCGCCACGATGGCCGCCTGGACGGGGCCCAGTGTCGGGTTGTAGGCCGCGGACTCCAGGCAGCCCCCGGCGTACACCTTCCCTTCGCCGTCCACCACCGCGAACCCCGCCGGGCACCCGCTGTACGGCGCGTGAGCCGCCCGCGCGGCCGCCTCCGCCGCCTCCCTCAAGCGCGCCTCCAGATCTCCGCCGGTGAAGCCATTGGCGACGGGGTCGCCGAGGGGGTTGTCGTGCGGCTCAAGGACGAGGGGGACGTGCTTGGGGAGGAGGTCATGGGGGCCGAAGGGGCGAAGGAGGAGCGACGCCACCGTGCGCCACTCGGGCGCGCAGCCGTCGTCAGCGTCGGAGGTGACCAGGATGCGGATCCCGGCGGCGCCGCGGATCTCCTGGAGGAACTGGCGGCAGTGGCCGCAGGGCATGTGGGAGACGGCGACGGCGCGTAGCGCGGGCTCCCCTGCGGCGGCTGCGTTGGCGACGAGGAACTGCTCGGCGTGGACGGAATGGGACAGCGGGAGGCCCCGGAACTCGAGGTTGACGCCGACGTAGACGCGGCCGCTCGCGCCCAGCCCCACGGCGCCCACGGGAAACCGCGAGATCGGGGCGCGCGCGCGCTTCATCGCCGACGGCACCAGCAGCGGCAGCAGGTCCTCCACGGTCTTCACACCGACCGCCGCGGCCGCGCGCTCCGCATCCTCCGCGCTCATCACGAACCCCGGCAACTCGACCGCCGCGCGGGCCTCCGGCTTCGGCGCCACCTTCTCCCCCCCCATTGCTCAGATCTAACTCTAAACTATGTTATTATTATATGATTTACGACCTTCTAATCGTGTTTAGTCCCTTAAGAGGGGTGCTTAGAAGTTTCCTCGAAGTGCGGAGGAGAGGAGTGCAGGGAGCGGGGGAGTTTATTGGTTGTGGTGTGTGGGTATTTATAAAGGACGCAGCGATCGAACTTGAAGTGCCCTCTCTCTCTCTCTCTCTCTCTCTCTCTCTCTCTCTCTCTCTCTCTGCAACCCTAGCTTTAGAAAGGAAAACGATGGACACCGATTATTATCATCAGCAAGGTTGCATTCGACGTGCAATCTGACCACTCTGCCACGTTGGCAGCCGAAATGGTATGGTTGCCAGGTAGTCATACAAGTGTCATTAGAAGTTGGAAAATTTGAGACGAAACAAGTCATAAAATGGTTTAGATCAACTCAAGTTCGATCTAGAGTCATCTATTTCTCTACAATAAAATTTGTAGCAATATATGTACTCCCTCGGCTACGCAAATGAAAAGTGTTTCTAAATATTGGTCAATTTTGGCCCGTGATATTTAACCAGACGGTCCAAATGATGGTTTGAAATATGTCCACACGAGTGTGAAGTTTATTTCTTATAATTCTAAAGTATGAATGGTTTAACATCATATTACACAACTAATAGAGAAAAGATAATTTATAAGGTGGAATCATTATCACTCTTTGAAATATGTGACACATGCAATGTGTATGTCATGAGGAGTACTTTCGCTAAACACACGCGTGTATTCGTGTATTTTCGCGTGAAAAGTCGCGTAACTTATGCCACTTTATTTTTACTAAATCGTACATATCTCTCTGTTTGAATGAGATTCAAATATTTGAATTTAAAGCTTTATTGAGTGTTGATGACAGGTAGTTACATGGTTAATCATGTCAGTTCACAGTCTATATATATGTGTGTGTGTGTATGACGCTGAAATAGGGCACCAAGGCTCCCTGCCTTTGGATTGCTTTAGATGTGTGCAAGTGTAATATATCAGGCAAACCCGTTAACATTAATTAATTTGAAAAGGCGTCATTTTGGAAAGGAAGTCATTGGTTTAGCATGCTGAATCAATCATGGATGGAAAGTCTCAATTATAGAGTCTGGGCGCCATAATACCCCTGTTATTTATAGTATAGGATGCTGAAATTGGGCCCCATGGTGTCTGGGCACCAGACCTCTCAGTCTTTGGATTGCTTTTAAATACGTGCAAGCGTAATGGTATATAATATATCAGGCAAATCCGTTAGCATTCATTAACTGGGCAAGACATCGATTTGGAAAGGAAGCCATTGATATGGCATACCGAATCAATCATTGATGGAAAATCTTAATTATAGATGGAAGGTGGATCATGGAGCCCACGTTCCATGGTGCCCCATGTATGTATGTATGTATGTATGTATGTATGTATGTATGTATGTATGTATGTATGTATGTATGTATGTATGTATGTATGTATGCATGCATGCATGCGCCTGGAGACATCCAAAGTAGAGTGCCCTGAATCACTGCATCCTCTATTTTTTCCCTTCCTCCTAAAAACATGTGTTGTTGTGTTGCGCCGCCTGAATCCCGTCGGCTCTTCTTTCCGGCATGCACCGGGAAGAAGGGGAGCGGTAGCTCCGGGCCATTGCTGCCATGAAAACCTGCATGGGGTGGCCATAAGGTTCATAAGCAGCGCATATTTGCGTAACCGTTCACTTCACTGCTTCATCTATATTCTATACTACATTAAGTCTATATTGTTTCTTGTTTTTCATCGGATCCAACTGTAAGTAGTTCGTATAATCGATCGATTTTGTTTAAATCATGTTTCTACATATATTTAAAAGTACAATGTGTTGCATATTGTTAGAACTAATTTATACATCAATGGTTATTTCCAATATTTAACTCCTAGTAGAATCTAAAATTAAAATATTAACCAAGTTGTCGACGATGGTCGCCCATTAGCTATCCTGTACCAAACGAGAAATGCCCCGTGCTATACTCGGAAGTTACTTAAGCCGTCACTTTCGTGGTCCTTTCCCTTCGTTGCTTGTGAATGTGCGGCTCTCGGGAGTATGGTGATGGTGAGGTGAGGTCGGTATTATAATTGGAACGGCCCTTCATCGTAGAATTGTTAAAATTTTTCAGTATCATGCGCTTGTTGGTTGCCTGTCCCGTATGACTCACGTTCACGTGTAAAATATTGTTGCCGCAGGGCAAGTTGTTACGAGAGGGAGCTAGGCCATTCAGAATTTCAGACTCCATGCAGATCTGATCGTGCCGTGTCGTGTCAAATCTGATCGTTTCCTTCGTACGAAAGCGACGCCGCGAGATGATGAAGAAATCGTTGCACGCTTTGCACGCCCGGTTGCCTGGGACTCGCTGTTTGAATGATTGGCGGTTAACGACACAAGCATCACGAGAGCTAATGCTGTTCGATCGATTGATGAGAAGGAAAACTTGCTTAATTAGTTGGTTAAGCGAGTGACAGAGATGGATTTCGTTTCGGTGATTACAAACTAGCTTCTTGGCAAGGGAAGACTGAAGAAATTCAAGAAAGGGAAAGGGCTGCTGAAGAATTAATCACGATCTTTCGTGTCTAATGGCCGGATGGATGCAACGTCGGTGCGGGTGCGGCTAATTAGTAGGCCAGCATGTTGGGGTCTGAATATGTTCGAGTTAGGACGCGGTGTTGATGGGAGCGTGCGCTTTCGAACAAAGGTATCCTGGACAGGGACGCCTCACTCCTCAGCACACATATATGGAGAAAGCCAGTGAGGCGTGCATCGGACTCGCACTAAGCTGATGCAACAAAAGGCCTATGCAGAGCAAGCAGGCACGGAGATATGAATGTGTAGCGCGAGATTGCTTAGCGCGGTGCGCAAAGGGAAGCGAAAAGGCGTGGCCCTGTTTCGAAACGTCGTGCCGTGCTGTACGTCGTGTGTCATGGTGAAGTAACTCTGCACTGCATGTGTACGGTACAGATAGCTTGGTGCTTGGGACTTGAAAGGCACTGCGTTACCCAAGGAGCTTAGATGATTTTTTCTTCTTCTTCTTCTTCTTCTTCTTCTTTTTCCTTTCCGAAAATACCTTAATTGTCTTCAGTAATGGAATGATTGGGTTGGTGGTTGCATAGTCGTACTAGCTACTTTTTCTAGATTGAAGTTGTGTGCGCTATGGCTACTTGCATGCTTGTGAGTTGTGACCTGTGGGCCGGGGGATCAAGACAGCTAATGTTTGGCCTCCATGAGTTCATGTAAACTTCAATTCGGTTCCTGTTGTATGTTTGGACCGCAATAATGTAAGACAATTTGAATTTGATAATCCTAGCTGCCAAAAGTTGTTCGGGTCCAGCTTATTCATTTTGGCGAGGAATGGGCACTGAATTCAATTATGATCGATTTCTGCTTTACTATCTTAGATTCTTAGTTTAGTGTCTTAAGGGAGTTTAATCGATGGATACACAGTCAAAAGGCTATTTCAGATGGGGATATTCACATCCTATCTTTAAGTTTCAAGCTGTGATCCACAACGTTAACATCACCATTTTAATTAGTTTCTTCGATGCGTCAGACCATCACATAACTAATAAGGAACAAGGGGGAGGTCGTTCGAATAAGAAATATCTAAACGTGGTTTCATATGAACCCGCTATCTCAGTCCATCATGTGTACAGATGTGTGCTGCATATTCTTCTTAATTTCTTTTTTACATTTTCTAAATTCATAATGGGAGAGAGAAAAGAACATGCTCTCTTATGCATAGTTAGGGGTGGCAATTCCCCCGTAGAGGCCGGCCCCGCAGGTAATATCCCCATGGGGCAGGGGGTGGGGCGGGGCCCCGCTATGCTAGTGGGGGTGGGGACGGGGTCATCCTCCTCTCGCGGGGCTCCACGAGTTCCTGATAAAAATAAATATTTTGATAATAGATTATAATTTTTTAATATGAGAGATTATATTTTTTTCTTGTATATTTAGACTAAAACTTGAATTTATATGTTAAAAAATATATTTTGAAGCTATGTTTTTTAAAATATGCTTAAGTAATTACAAAAAATTAATAAATAAAGTCAAACTATTATTTTTAAAATAAATTTAGTCTTTTTTATCCCCCGCGGGACCTCGTGGGGGTCAGGTTCCCCGAGGACGGGGGGCCATCTCCACCCAAGGAGGCTTAGCGGGGCGGGGTGGAGGCCGGCTAGCGGGGGGTGGGGCAGGGCCACGGAGGCTCCCCCGCCCCGTTACCATCCCTATGCACAGTACAAACAAGCCTACGACAACCCCTTATCCTCGCATCTCTCCTCCCACCGTGCGCATCTCATTCAGTGGTGTAGCCAAGATTGTAGTCCTGTGGGGTTAAATACATGATTATTTGTCCCCGTAAAGTCAATTATTACAAATTTTGCATTGTTTTTTGGCTTTTTGCATGAATTTTCATTTGTATTGGGTGTTTTGCAAAAAAGTTGTGGGGGTTAATTTACCTCGTAGCTTTAAGTAGTTCTGCCACTGATCTCATTCCTCTCTCGTCTCTCCCTCTCCTCCCACCAATTCGGCGAGTAGGCAACACGGTGGCGCGGTGGTCGAGAGCCAACGCCCAACAGGGAGGCACATGAGGCAGTGGCGACCTCAAGCCCCACCGCCGTAGGTGTCCGTACGCCTCTGCTCCAGATCTATTCTAGGCTGACGACGAGCCGTCCCAGAGCCCGCCACCATCAAATCCACCATCACCGAGCATCGGTGCACCTCCTCCACCCATGGATCTGTGCTTCTTCCTCGGCTCTAGTGCGTAGTGCACCAGCTCCAGTGTCAGTGCACCTCTTCTGCTGTGTGTACTAGATCTAGACCCGCCATCGTGTACCTCTCAAGTACACTGCCATGTGCCACGTGCAACTTGTCGTTTTTGCCTCGTCCTCACCAATGTATATGCCGTCTTCCCTTCTACATGCTCCTTAGCTGTGCACCTCTATTGTGTGCGTTGTCGTGCACCTCCACCATCTTTGTAGCTAAGGTGCGTCGCTTGTTGGGATATAGGGTAGGGTACACTAGCATAAATTAAAATTTCTACCACGTAAACCAGGATGCCATACGAATAAGAGATCATAGATCATTACCACTAGATATTTAGTATAGCAGAAGAAGAGTTGAAGCAATCTGGTTCAATGTAGCACACATTGATGTAGTAGAAGTAGTTGATTGTTCACGAGCAATAGTCAATCTTCATGAGCTAACCATCTCCTCCTTGTAATCATTTCGATCAGCACCTCTACCAAGTCCACATGTCCAGAGATGGAAAATCGTGCGTCGGTGTGTTAGTACTAGTGCGCACTGTTGAGGTTTTAAGAGGTGGCGGCTAGGATTTCGATAGTTGTGTCTCGGGATTTTCTTCAATGATTCTTAAGCCCCACGCCTCTCTTAATATATAGCCTTCAGTCGGATCCTCATCCAATATGATTAGAGATCGTATCCAACTTAGAGTGCTTCTAATCAGATCCTTATCCAATACGAGTGGAGATCATATCCAACTCGAAGTTTATCATCCGAACCCTTATTATTTCAATCTGTTAAGTGTGTGATCCAGCAGGTTCATATATATTTGGTTGTAGCTCGGAAACATTTTTTCAATCACTAGTCGGTAGCTGTTTCTAGCAAAACATATCGACCTCCAAATATATACAAAGATTAATTTGGACGTACCTTACAAAATATGATCTAAACCAGGTCCTATTCACTCACGATCAGATCATAACTCCTTATGACTAGATCGTATCTTGTTACAACCAGTCCATATCCTCATATGACCATATCACATACTAGTTTGTGATATGTCCAACTAGTGCACGATTAGTCAGTATACTCATACGACCAATTTGTATCCGGTCAAATATATCGACCTGTTTGGTATTCTCCTTTTACCTCACGATATCCAATTGAACTCTAAGTAGAAATGTGTCATCCATAGATTATACAATCTTTTCCCAATCTATTGATGTATAACTTCATGTGGTCGATTCTTCGACCACTCGTGGCATAGTCATACATTTTCTTTATCCAACTACATTGAGGGGCCCAGTGATCTCTCTTGTTATTTAGGAGAGGCAAATCCTATATCCGGCCAAACACATTCCTCAACATGTTTCATAGCATACTCGAAAGCTACCTTTATAACTTCTCAGTTATGGAGTAACATTTGTCATCTCCTAAATGCACTGTTACACATGTAGAAAACTATGTTAATATTAGGTACAAGATTATACATCATTATTATTTGAGACCAACTGATGATATAAAATATAACAGTCTCAGCAGTCTCAAGATAGGTCAATTCAACACTACGTTCTCTAATGTATGTCTACATTATTGATTTGATATCTCCATATCTATGACCAGTGAAACATATCATCAATCAATATATGTACTAATCTATAAATCACTAGTGTCTCGACTAGTGACATTCGACCATAGATTTTTTAGAAGGACGTCATGCAACAAATAAAGGGCTTCACCAATAAATCTTATACTTACTAACCTTTATAAATAACAATTAATTCAAAGAATATAATAATATTTATTCAAAAAATCATAAATATAAAAGTAATATAATCATCTTCATAATTACCTCCAGAGCATATCAGTAACACTGCCTTCATTCACCTGCTGCTTCGTGCACCTCCCTTCTTCCTCGCAAAGGTGCATCACCGGTCATCTCATCATCGACTCCCAGTGGCGGAACCAGGATTTGGCTACGCCCCGGGCTGAACTTTAACCACCTAAAACTAACGCCAATTTGTACCCATACCACGATATAACAAAAGTATATCATAATTGGCTAATTATATTACTGATATGAAACTTGAGTTCAATACTAAACAAGCAAACATAAAGCATAATACGAAGAACATGGCATAATCTCAAAGTACAAAAATGTAACATAATAGAGATACAATTTGAGTACCTAAATTACGATGAATTGCTCTCTATCCTATCCTGTCATTTCTTCATTGATAGTTGGACATGAACCAGAACCTGTAAAGAAAACATATGAGAGTAAATCAAACATAATCAGTCAGTTTAATGTCCATGATAAATTTGTGAATTGAGCAAAAGAGCTAGTACATTCATGATTCATTGGTAAATGGTAATAGAAGAGTATATACATAAACATTAAACATAATACTTACATGGGCCAAATCGGCCAACACTATTACACAACCAAATGTCCAAATCCACGGCTTCTTCATACACATTACACAACCAAATCCACTGGACAAATTCAGTCACTGGACAAATCCAAATCCACGGCTAACGGCTTCTTCCAGACTTCCAGTCATTCGATATTTCTATTAACGATCGATAAGTCACGATCACCATTCACGATTGGTGATTCACCAAGCAAAAATTGGAAATCTTACATCATGAGTTCATGACAATTTCCATTTGTGATTTCCATTAAGTTTTCTGAGACTTACCGGGCGCGGGCGGCAACGGAGGCGGGCGGCGCCGGAAGATCCAAGAGGGGTGGCGGGCGCGCCGGAAGAGGGGCGCGCGCGGCCGGAGGCGGGCAGCGCCGAGGCGAGAAGATCCGCGGCCGTAGAGGAGCCGGAAGAGGCGGCGCCGGAGGCGGGCGGGCGGGAAGATCCAAGATGCGCGCGCGGGAGGAGGGGCGGGCGGGAAGAGGCGCGGCGCCGGACGAGGCAACGAGCGGCGGCGGCGAGCAGCGAGGCGAGATTCGAGGTTAGGTTTGCTGGCGGCTAAGCAATCGGGAATCGGGACTGGGAGATTTCGCGGTGAGCAATCGGGGAACGGGCCGCGAGGCGTCTCGCGCCTGGGATGGCCGAGCGCGTGAGGATGGGCTGAGCCCGAGCGGCCGAGCGCTTGATGGGCCTGAGGCGCTGAGACAGGCAGAGCAGCAGACGGCAATGGGCTGAGGGAGTGACGGGCTACTGGGCTGAATACTAATTATATTACCCCGGGCTGGGCTATATATACCTGGGCTATACATAGCATTTTTTTGCACGCCCCGGGCTAGAGCCCATGTTGCCATGGGCCCAAATCCGCCCCCTGTCGACTCCGGTGTACTGCCCGTCGTCATCGTCCTCGCTCTCTACAGAATGTGCACTGCTTGTTTACGGTGGGCTGTAGAAAAATACCTCACTTGTGTATGGTGTACTTTAGTAAAATACTCCTCACATGTGTACTGCTTGTACGGTGCACTGTAGTAAAATACTTCCTCATGTGTGCACAGTTGTGCATTGTTGTAAAATACTCCTTATGTGTTCATGTATTTCACTGTGTATGACATCATCTCATATATTTCGTACAATACAATAGTATTTCTTAAAAGTGTACGGCTCATTCAAATTTTGAATCAGGGGGGGGGAGAGAGAGAGATCGGGGCTTGGTTGATGACAAGTAATTTGTTTTGATGGGACATTATCGTTTCTAATTTCCAACTAAATTATTTTTTGCACGAAACTCAAGGCTGTAATGGAGGGTATAGACTGTGGGTGCAGTTGGACGTGCGTGTAGATCGGCATTTCCGGAAGTTATTCTCCTTTGACAATTCTCAGTCACCAAATAGAAATGTGCAAAACATGCATCTGTTTTAGCCTGTGCTATTTCATGAGAGCTGGCGAGACCACAGGTAGAAAGAAGTTGGTTTATTCGCAACGTTGGAGTAAGACACCGTCGCTGCAGAGATTGGAACATGCATGCTACTCTTGAAGAGTTCTATGTGGATAATTTACTACTCGCTTAGATTTGACACATCCATTCTTAATTTCTTATCGGCACACTGTTAGAGCGCCTAAACCTTATGCATGACATGATTTGCTAGTCTAGCTCTAGAACACCTAGAAATGAGAGGGATCGGGAGACTTACGGTCGCCGATGAACGCCATTAGCGGAAGACCCGTGCCTGCGTGATGCAGGCGTGAGGTAGAGTCGGTGAAGCGGTTCAGAGGGTCGTCGCCGGCGAGGTCCTGCAGTGGCGGCGCCGGCCTTCCCGTTGCTAGCAGCGCTTAGGAGATCGGGTCCCGTTAGGGTTTATCAGGGGTTTGTGACTCTCACGGGATTGGGCAGCGTAACCCAAGCGTGAGGCCGGAACCCTTTTATATTGCGCTGCGCAACGGGGGACCGTAACCAAAATTGGTAAGGCACCCCCGATCAGGGCGCTGAAAATCAGGGACGTGGATTTCCCCACGTCCTTCCTTTTCTTGCCGTTTTGGCCTTAGATCAATATCCAACATTCTCCCCCTTGATCGTAAGGCTAAACGTCATAAGCCCTCTCTCAATAAAACTTCACACCAAAATAATGCGTCTGTGATCAATTAAATACCGCTGGACAACAGTACTTATAGTGCTCCATTTTATATCAATCGGATAACATAATACTTCATGGGAGTTGGTTACTTTATATGGTCCTCTTATTCCAGGATCATAGGCTCTCTAATAAACCCATCCCGGCAACATGATCACGAAAAATATTAGGTGGTAAGCCTTTTGTGAGCGGATCCGCAAGCATAAATTTAGTTCCAATATGCTCAACCTTAATTATTTGATCCTGGACTCTATCTTTCACAACATGATACTTTATGTCAATGTGCTTGACAGCTGCACTCGACTTATTGTTACTCGAATAGAAAACTGCGGGTTGATTGTCGCAGTACAAAATGAGTGGTCTAGAAATGCTGTCTACCACTCTCAATCCTGGGATAAAGTTCTTAAGCCATACGGCCTGCCCGGTAGCCTCATAACATGCCACAAATTCAGCCTGCATTGTCGACGATGCAGTAAATGTTTGCTTTACACTTTTCCATGATATTGCTGCTCCTGCAAGGGTGAAAATATAACCTGATGTGGACTTCTTAGTGTCTTTGCACCCCGCAAAATCAGCATCAGAATAGCCGACAACCTCAAGGTTATCGCATCTTCTATATGTGAGCATGTGACCTTTAGTGCCTTGCATATAGCGCAGGACTTTCTTAACGGCCTTCCAGTGGTCCGGTCCTGGATTTGATTGATATCTGCCAAGCATCCCGGTAACAAAAGCTAAATCGTATGCGTACATACTTGAGCATACATAATACTTCCGACAGCAGAAGCGTAAGGTATAGCCTTCATCTGATCAGATTCATAGTCATTCTTTGGGCATTGAAATTTCCCAAACTTATCGCCCTTAACAATAAGAGCAGGCGAGGCAGAGCATTTATGCATATTGTATCTCTTTAGTACTCTGTCAACGTATGCCTTTTGTGATAAACCTAATGTTCCTTTGGACCTATCTCGGTGAATTTCAATACCAAGAACATAAGATGCTTCACCGAGATCCTTCATATCAAAATTTAGACGAGAGAAATCTTTTAGTTTCTCGCAGCATGTCCACACTACTGCTGGCCAATAATATATCGTCCACATAAAGAATTAAGAAGGTGTAATTACTCCCCCTGAACTTAACATAAGTACAATTATCAACATCATTCTCCTTAAATCCAAATTTCCTTATGACTTCATCAAACTTAAGGTACCACTGCCTAGAAGCTTGCTTCAGGCCATATATGGATTTCTTTAGTTTACATCCCAAATGTTCTTCGCCTTCCACAACAAAACCTTCCGGTTGTGTCATGTAAACGTCCTCATACAAGTCTCCATTCAGGAATGCAATCTTAACATCCATTTGGTGCAACTCTAAGTCGAAATGTGCTGTGAGCGCCATTATGATTCTAAATGAATCTTTAGTTGAGAGAGGAGAAAAGGTTTCATTATAGTCAATGCCTTCTCTTTGTGTAAACCCTTTCGTTACAAGTCTCGCCTTAAACCTTTCGATGTTCCCTTTGGAGTCACGTTTTGTTTTGTAGACCCATTTGCAGCCTACTGTTTTGGCTCCATTAGGAATTTTCACTAAGTCCCATACGCCATTAGCGCCCATAGATTCAATCTCATCTTTCATGGCATCTAGCCATTTAGATGAATCCTTATTCTTCATTGCTTCCTTATAAGAGCTAGGATCATCTGCCTTCCCAAGATCATCCTCATTCAAGTAAACCTCATAATCACTTGGGATAGCAAATCTCCTCACTCGTTCTGATCTCCTGACAGGTTCATTAGCAGGCTCATTAGGCTGTTCATTAATTGTCACAGAGGGCTGTGAAGGCTCATCATTAGGTACTGCACTTGTATTTTCAGAGCTCTCAACAGAAGGAGTAGCCACAGAATTAACTGGAGATGCAACAGGAGTTGCAACTACAGGATCAACCGTGGGCACAACCATTTGGGGCATGGGAAAATCAGTCTGTCGGATTAGCGGTGAAGCAACATAAATCCGTTTCTCCTCAAGATCAGTTTTCCTAGGCTCCAAGTCACCACTAATGCCATCATTTTCCAAGAACACAACGTGCCTTGTTTCTACAAATTTTGTGGTACAATCTGGACAATAGAATCGGTACCCTTTAGACCTGTCAGGGTAGCCAATAAAATGGCAACTCACAGTTTTGGGGTCTAATTTCCCAATTTGTGGGTTAAAAACTTTAGCTTCAGCCGCACATCCCCACAAATGGAGGCAGTTCAAACTAGGTTTTCTCCCAGTCCATAATTCATAAGGTGTTTTAGGCACTGATTTACTGGGAACCCGATTAAATATGTGTGCAGCGGTCTTTAATGCTTACATCCATAACTTTACAAGCAAAGTGGAGTAACTCAACATACTTCGAACTATGTCCATAAGTGTGCGGTTTCTTCTTTCCGCTACTCCATTTTGCTGGGGATCACCAGGCATTGAGTACTAGGCAACTATACCTTTTTCTTGTAGAAACCTGGCAAAAGGACCAGGAATCTGTCCATAAGTTGCGTGTCGCCCATAATACTCTCCCCCCACGATCCGAGCGCACTACTTTAATCTTTAGATTGTGCTGATTTTTAACTTCAGTCTTAAATATCTTAAATTTATCAAGTGCCTCTGATCTTTCTTTAATAGGATAGATATAACCATAACGTAAGTAATCATCAGTGAACGTAATAAAAGAATCATAACCATCCACTGATGTCACAGGGAAAGGACCACATATGTCAGTATGAATTAATTCCAAAATCCCTGTGCTTCGAGTAGCACCTTTCTTTATTTGCTTTACATACTTGCCTTTGATACAATCAAGGCAATGATCATCCGAATCATTAAAGTCTAAAGGGTGGAGAATTTCATCTTTAATGAAACGTTCAATTCTCCCCTCGAAATGTGGCCCAAACGACAGTGCCACAATTTCGACGAAGTCTCATCAATTCGCTTGCGCTTTTTATTCACATCACATACATTCATGGATATAGAAGAATCTTGCAGGGATAACATATAAAGCTTGTCGTGTCGGATGGCACGACCAACATTATCATTATTAAAATAAATCAAACACATTCCGTGTCCAAAATTACAAGAATATCCATCATTATCTAATAATGAAATGGAAATCAAGTTTCTTCTCATCGAGGGAACATAAAGAACATCATTAAGTTTCATTACAAAACCATTATTCAAAACTAAAGAAACCGATCTGATAGCTTGAATTTCGGCTTCCATCCCATTAGCCACTCTTAGGCTTCTTTCCCCTATGAGATTTCTCAACATATGGAATCCCTGCAAGGAATTCGTAACGTGCACAAAAGCACCAGAATCAATCCACCAAGAATTTATAGGAAAATCAGCATAAAATGCTTCATCAACAAAAGTGATTTTATAAGTACCTTTCTTGGCGAGCCATTTCAGCCATCCAGGACAATCATCTTTGAAATGATCCTTCAACTGACAAAAGTAACATTCACCACTTTTCTTCTGTTCATTTGAGCTCCTGTGTCTGAAGCATTTTAGGCGCCTTAGGATCTTTGTGGGTCTTTGTGGCTTCGTGGCTTCCGATAAGGGGAGTAGGTTTGCTCCTTCTTTCCCTTTCCTTTGTAGCCACCTCTATTTCTAGAGGGACCAGCCTTATTTGAGGAGCCGACTTGATTCACAAAATCAGTAGCCCTCACCTTGAGCCTCTCTTCCTCTGTGAAACATTAGCGATCAACTCGCTCATGGTCCACTTGTCCTTAATGGTGTTGTAGTTCACCTTGAAAGCTTCAAATTGCTTGGGAAGAGACATCATAATGTAATAGACAACAAAACCATCGAAATAGCTATGTCCATTGTCTTAAGTCCGCAAAGAATATTGATTATGGTCATAATGTGCTCACGAACATTCCCAGTACCATTGTACTTAGTGTTCATGAGCCTGTGCATAAGTGTGGTAGCATAAACTTTAGAGGACCCTTTAAAGTGATCCTCAATGGAGGACAAATAGTCCTTTACCCTTTCCTTTTCAGGGATTGCTCCCCTTATGGCCTCACTGATGGAGTTTTTCATCACAGCAAGTGAAACACGGTTAGACCGCTCCCACTTCTCAGCATTAGTTTTATATTCCTTCATTTTGTCATCATAATTGTCCTCCCCTTCAGTAGGAGCGACAGGCTCATCGAACCTGAACGCATAGTCCAGATCCAAGAGCTGAAAAGTCGTCATAAGTGTAAACTTCCATTTCTGGAAGTTACTACCATTAAGTGGCTCAATTGAATTAACATGAGCGAAACAGAAGCAGCTAAAAAAATTTAAAGTTTACATTAGGAAAGCGCATAATTAATTTGCATGAAAATTAATCTTACGTTGGTATGATTAACAACATGCTCATAAGAATTTTTCGCATCACCGTTGGGCAGAAATGAAAAATTTAACATAATTTATCGCATGCAATTACAATTAACGTTGGTCAAAGAGTAATAGCATGGCGAAAAATAAACATGGAAAAATAAACATAATTGATTACATGCAATTACAATTAACGTTGGTCAAAAGGTAATTGCATGTAAAATTAAATACAACCCACCAATTGAATTTCCCGTTGGTTCCATTCAATTAGGGGCAGAACATTACGCAGCGGAAAAGGGCATAATAATTTTCAGCAGCTTAGCAACATTATTCGTTAATAATTTCATGAGAGACATCAAATAATCATTAATTAAACATGAGATAAAACATAAATACATGAAATATATATATACAGAAAAGTATACATATTTAACATGCGCAGCCCAAAACCTGAAAATGCGCATGCGGCTATCCATAATTCACGCACACAGCCGGCCCATTCATGGCCCGACAAAATGCGCACAGTTTAAACCCACTCGGGGCGCATCTACACGCGCACAGCAGCCGGCCGAAAGTGGCCCAGACGCTGGCGCAGCCTGAGAATCCCGCTCACGAGCCCAAAACAAGCACGCGGGCCAAAACACCGACGCGACCCATTCACGCCTGCGGCCGAACGGCCCGACAAAACACCCACGCACGCGTGTCGTTGGATTTCATCAGATGGCCCAAACAAACAGCCCACGCGGCTTAAAAGACTCAAAACCCTAACCCTAACATCATTTTGCTCCGGCTCATCCCGAAAAATCCGGAGCTCCATGTGGCGGCGACACGCGCGGCAGCCAGATAAGTCCCGATCCCCTCCCCTTCTTCCCTTTTTTTTTCGGGTCTGATGGATTTGGGGTTCTTCATTCGGCTCTTACAAAAATCCTCTCCTTCTAATTTCTTTACCGAGCCAATACATGAACATGCGGCTAGGGTTCTAGTAGACTAGCAGTAGCTTTGATACCAAATGTTAGAGCGCCTAAACCTTATGCATGACATGATCTGCTAACCTAGCTCTAGAACACCTAGAAATGAGAGGGATCGGGAGACTTACGGTCGCCGATGAATGCCATTAGCGGAAGACCCGTGCCTGCGTGATGCAGGCGTGAGGTAGAGTCGGTGAAGCGGTTCAGAGGGTCGTCGCCGGCGAGGTCCTGCAGTGGCGGCGCCGGCCTTCCCGTTGCTAGCAGCGCTTAGGAGATCGGGTCCCGTTAGGGTTTATCAGGGGTTTGTGACTCTCACGGGATTGGGCAGCGTAACCCAAACGTGAGGCCGGAACCCCCTTTTATATTGCGCTGCGCAACGGGGGACCGTAACCAAAATTGGTAAGGCACCCCCGATCAGGGCGCTGAAAATCAGGGACGTGGATTTCCCCACGTCCTTCCTTTTCTGGCCGTTTTGGCCTTAGATCAATATCCACAATACACATGACAATATTGTAGTTTTCCTGCCAGATTAGCTCTAGTTTGATGTTTAATCGGTTATCCGACGAGATTAAAAAAAGGAGCTATTTATAAGGAGCAAAAACATTCTTGTAAAAAAGGTGAGTTCTCAAGGTTAATATTCTTGGAGCACTTGATGTCCAATCAGTTCATTGGTCCGACCTCAAAAGATGTGATATCTGGAGGTACATCACTTATCAGAATAACTTGCGAATCCTTTACAACTTCATTGCCACATGATTCCTCTGCTTTGCTTAATACTTCCCCCTGTGAACATTGGATTCTGAGGTAGCACGAGCCAGGAAGACATGCCACTTGAGGCCGAAGGGATGTGTGATGCACGCATTCATGCATATGTTCTCATCGATGTAGATATAGATCACGATCGCACAGAGATTCCCACTTACCTGCCTGGATAAGTTCTTATTCACGTAATTCTTGAGCGTGCTGCATCCAAGAAGGATTAGAAGATTCGCCGATCGAGCAAGCTGCGTCCGTCCGTCCTTCGGCGTTGCTGTCCTCTACCTCAAGCCAAGTTTCACCAAAAATTAGATCTTTTTTTAGCATTTAAAAGCTTTTTTTGTTTTTCTATCATAACTAACTTTTAAATAAAATATTTTTTAAGATGATATCTATAAGTTAATTATAATACAAATGACTTTATTTATACAGTTAAAATTGTACGTGAGTTTCTATTACTTCGTACTATCTCTCATAGATAACCCAAAAGTCATAAGCTGAAATAAAAAATACCCAACAAGAACGGACTCATTGACCGGATTTGAGGTGCGAGGTGCTTGCTGGTTTTAACTGTGCATATATGTAAGCAGCAAGCAAACGTCAGAGACGCAGTCTCCGCGGCAGAGATGCGGACGCTGCGCAATATCTAAGCTCGAGTTGGCGACGGCATCTCGGATCAAACGCCCGCACACTTTACCCGTCAAAGCGACCGATGCGAGGAAACGAGTCCTCTGCATTGGAGAACAAAATGCACATGCTACAGTGTTGTGCATTAATCATTTAAACCACTGGATCCAAAACCAAAGGCTGCGGACGCAGGTGTACTGTAGAAGCACTATTTTTGGGACCGCCTATTAGAGCATCTCCAACAGTGATAAGTCAGCTAGCTCATAGCAGTACACATCAGCAATAGTCCTACGTGGAAGAAAGAGAAACGTGAAAACCAAACCAACTAGCACCAGATCTTGAGCTAGTCTCGCTCAAAAATCGAGAACGGATGAGCCAGCCTTTATCACCATAAGCCAACTTAAGAGATAGTGTACAGGGAAACTGGCTTTTAATGTGCTATCTCTTATCTGAGATGGCAAACTATAAGCTAGTTAGTTGGCTCAACCATTGGAGATGCTCT
Source organism: Dendrocalamus sinicus (assembly GCA_036346575.1). Lineage (NCBI taxonomy): Eukaryota > Viridiplantae > Streptophyta > Magnoliopsida > Poales > Poaceae > Dendrocalamus > Dendrocalamus sinicus. Next base: position 20,341,391 of record CM070643.1, on the reverse strand, counting down.
TAGAGGCGACTGAACAAAACATTAACTTTTGGTCAAAGTTGGTGTGGTTGCTCTGAGTTCTATGTTGTTTCTGTGCCTTTTGAGATCCAAGTTGTCTCTGTGCTTATCGGGACCGAAAAAATAAAAAATGCGACCAACTAATCTCAAACAGATGCCACACAATTTTTTGAGAAAAGACCCGATGGCCACAATATTGACTTGCATGTATGAAAATTCCAGTGAACTTAGAATTAGCAAAACTAACCAAAATCTTATTTCAATTAATTTCTTGCAATCAAATAGTTGATGAATTGGTATAGAACTAGTAGCAAGAAAGCATATGAACAAGCACAGTTCAGCTACTCAGTTTAGTTCTATGGGTAGCGTTACAGCCTTACAAGTATTACAAATGATCATTTACAGAGAAAAGTTAACAACTCACACCCACCATCACTATCCTCACATCCATTGATCCCGTAGGCGACTACCTAGCCTGCCTAGACGGCGCCTAGGCGCTAGGCAGGAGGGTGGCGCCTTGCCTGCCTAGCCGATTGTTCCCGCTTAGGCGGCCGTCTAGCCCGCCTAGACGGCGATTAGGCGCTAGGTGCCGGTCTGACGCTCGACTAACACCTAGGTGAACACTGCTCACACCATAAGATCTTTCTATAGTTATACCAATTGAAGATACATAGATAGATGTTCTTGTATAAGATAGATAGATGTTCTTGTATAAGACTATGAGTACATATGATTAAGACAAGGCATATATGTGGATAAACTTCCAAAAGTTAAGGTAATTGGAGACAAGGTTTAGATTTCAACTTACAATCTGAGAAACAACTATAAAAATGTCGATCTGACATGATGTCTGTGCACTAAAAATGATAGGTAGAGCCATATAAGGTGACAATAAAATGTTGATCTAACATGGGAGCATGCACTAAATAAAGGATAAACAAAATAACAAAGGATCTTCTCAATAATTATGAAATGCAAGTGCAAAAATATCAACTTAGCATCAGATTGCAAAAAACCTAGACAGACAAACACCTATGTCAAATTACAAAACATCTCTAGTTGCATCTCACAACAAATATGAACTAGCCGAGGCAACACACAGTGTCTCATAGTGTGCTCAGGGCTCCTATGAGGGGCAAATCATCACCTTTGTGTCGAGGTTGTCGAGGTGGGTAGGTTCAAAGCTAATGGACCATGGCGTGGTTGGATAGGAAGCTGACGTTCGAGCTGCTAGGCCGACATGGATGGGGTGTTAGATGAAGGTCAGGTGCCTGCACACATGCCCCTGCGGGCAATAGCTATCACATGAGCACCCTCAAGTAAATCGTAGAATACACGAAATATCCAACTTAGTTAAAATCCCAAATTGACCTCATGGCACACGAATTTGGCCAAATCAGATGCAACAGAAGCAAAATTGGTGAGACAGATGAACCAATTGCACGTCAATTTGGACAAATCGGAAGCAACAAAAGCTCAATTTGTGAGAGATCTACACCAGGTCCTACACCCTCAAAAAAAAAACTCGGCGGTGGCATCGTTCTCCGGCGACGGAGCTCACCACCAGCACACAGCTTCCATGCTGACCATCTCTCTCCCTCTCCCTCCCTCACTCTCTCTCTCTTGTGTGTGACAAACTACTGCAGTGCTGCTCTAGGAGGCTTCCGGTTCTAGATGCAAATCAATAGTGGGTCGGGTCTACAAAACACAACTGATAATGCAGAGCAGCCTGTTAAGCACTACAACCATCACACACATCTCAAAGCAAATTAAAGGGCCACAAAATCGATTGAAACTTCAAAAAAATCAGGCAACTGTGTTATCAAATCTGCTATTTAAACACTAGCAAACTCACCTGTGATCCAAGCGAGCAAACTCAAGAATTCCAAGACCGACCCACCTATGATCCAAGCGAGCTAATACTTTGGTCATATTTAACCTATATTTTATGCAAATTTATGTTCACTTAAATTATCGAATTGCATGCTATTGATTGTTATGCAAATGTATGTTAAACTTAATGTTAGATAAACGTTTACGTGACATTGTAATATTATACCATCCTTTGAACACTTGAGTCACATAATTCTTGGCACTCTAGATACTTAATGGTAACTTGCTAGTTATAAATTGTACTTGAGTGTCATACTAGTCTTGCTTAAGTACCAGGGTATTAATTTGTCCTAATCATCATGTTTTACTCATGAAACATGTTTTGGGTAACCGTTGGAGGGAAATGACTGGTGTATTTAAGATAACATAATTTTGTGCTTTTCAAAACCCTAAAACTTGCTATTATCATATCTAGATGGATGGTATGATTGTTGGTACGGATGTAGCATGAGAAATGGTGGCATGTGGTATGTATTGTCTTAATAATTTTAAGAACTTAATTCTGTTATGACCTTTCAATGTAAAACAGTACAACCACAAGTCTACAATGGGTATGACTTGGCTAAATAATTTGTATCCACCAGTATGGTTGCACTATTGGAGTGACCCACAAGTCATGTCATTTTAAGCCATCATGAACACGAGTCGCGTCACTGGTGTAAGCCATCGTGTGGTGTAAGAGAGGGTCGGAGCGTGGTGGATGTAACCACCATCAGGTAAAACCTTAACGGGTATAACTTACACTGAATGATGCATTGTAAAGACATTGTGGTTCCCTTCTTGATTCACATATCCAAGAAAATGTGTGAAATATAACAAGTTAATTATCTCTTGTGGGTAAAGTGTACAGTGTCTGCAGAGTATAAATTGTTCTAACAGTCGTACCCACGATCAAGAGCAGACATCGAAACTTACTTGAGTTAGTTTCTATTTCAAAAACCTTTGTACTGAGTGGGATGAAAACTCGTCGAGTGGATGTAACCCTGATTTTGGATTTCCTACGTGGATGTAACCTAGTGTTAATAATTAAGTGGATGTAACCCTAATAATAAAAAATTAGCATATGATGAATTGAACCTGCATTGTTATAAACATTGCACACTTTCACTCTCTTTAATAAAATATATTTTGGTTAAAATGCTTAGTCATAGGAATTTCTAATTATTGTAGTTTTTCAAATGTTGCTTTAAGCAAATAAAAACTCAAGCCTACTTTGTTGAACCTTGTATGTATAAATATTGCATTTTGTGTGTTGATTCGCAGAGTACCCTTGTTCACAAACTCCTTAAAATCTGGAGACCAAGACAAACTATGCTTACTACAAAGCCTTAGGAGCTGGCGATAGAGAAGACGAAGGAGTTTAGGTTGTTTTTCCTAGTAGTTGGTTCTTACCGATTATGTAGATTTAGTGGTGATTGCGTGTACTTATGTTATCCCAGTTGGGTAGTAAATGCATCACATAATCTTAACCTTAGTCGCTTGCCTGTGGCGAAATATGTCCTACCCATTTTGGTTATCGCTTCTACATTTATGTAATATATATTCATTTGGTCTGATCAGTCTTATTATAAACTTGATCTAATACGGTCTATTTAAATCCTGATGTTATAATATTAATATATGATATGATTTCTGCTTTGTATGAAATGATTCAGTAATATATTTATAAACACTCTTTTCTGATCTAGATAATAATACAGTGTATCACAAATGATTCTAGATGAGCTAAATAGCGCACTACTAGGCGAAGCTGCTCGAGGGCCGTGGCATCCTGCGCTCGGACCAGCAGCTGACGGCGGGGAGCACCGTGAGGTGGGCGTGCGTGTACGCGTCCGGGGAGCGCGGCGAGGAGGCGTCCCGCGAGGACTTCGCGCACGCCATGGTTAAGCCTCCGCGCTTGCGCCGCTCACCGTGTCGGCCGGCCAGGTCCGGATCAGCTACTCCAAGCCCGTTGAGGAGTACGAGCCGTAAGGGTGTGTAGTAGTAGTGTCTATGGCATGTAACTTGTGTGTGTATGCTGTACGGAACTAAGGATAAACGTTCATTCATAAATGGTTGTTTGGCAACATATTTGCATATGTAAAAGCAACTCCAAGAGGCTAGCTAATATGTTCCGTGTAATCCGATTTAGCTATTTTGATGGAAAAAATCAGTCCAAGAGAGTCGGCATCTGCATCTTCAAAAATCCTGGCTTGCTATCCCATGAATGCCGCTTGGTACAATTGGCTAGTGGCCCTGGCTCGCCATCCGCGCTTCCCTGGTCCATCTGCGCGCATCTGCCTCCTTGCCGCGTGCCATTGCTGCCACTGCAAGGAGCCGGAGTGGGATCGGGAGGCCTCTTTTGCCGAGAAGAGCGGGTGTGGTGCTGGGTTAGCGTGTGATTTAGAAGATCTGTTGCAATTAGTCATGAGTTTGAGTGGCTAAATTGATTTAGAGAGCCAATTTTTTTTTATTTTTCAATAGCCAAATTTAATCAATCTTTTGGAGTTGCTCTAAGGCTATGAAGGACTCTTCGTGAGGCAAATGAGTCCTCTGCCATAGTGAAGAATAATTCGTTACTGTTCTACCGCCATTCGTGCTGATCATGTAGCTTCAATCCAATCAAGAAGCAACGACATAGACTGATTGTTACCGGCCCCAATGCCACGTTACCCGATTAAATCTAGTTGCTCTTATCCCATCCAATGGATATGGAAGAAATTCAAGTCAGACTGTCAGAGTATCTAATTCTACGAGGAGTGGTTTGTGTTTAGGCAACACATTTGCCCTGTTTTCGTCGTTCAAACACGTGTGTTTCTCCAGAACCAAAAATATTCCCCCAGAATTTGTTGGGCCGAGAGCCCAATTGCATATGCTCTATGTGTGTAGTCGAGCCTATCACGCCTACTTAAATTTGTGGATTGGGCTCTCTAAAAAAAACTGGTGGGTTGGACCGAGCCTTTCGAGATCATATCATCATCTTGCCGATGTCTGCCTTGAATAATTCTTGGCAGTGCTCCCAAGTCCTCATGTAATTTTGGTACGACAGATTTTACGCATGAACCATTTATGCTTAGAACATAACTTCTCTTCAAATAAGTGTGGCTACGAAGAAAAACTTTATATCCCGGTCACCCGGTGTAAATTCAGGGCGTGTCTTTGATGCCATTGCTTGATGTACCATGCGGATTCTGGTGGTTCCAACTTCCATGTACCCTGTCCAGGAAAACTACGCATTTAAACATTTTGAGCTAATTCAATAGCTTGGTGAACTTCTTTGGAGATAGAATGGCTTCTACACGTATATAAACCCTCGATCAAAAATGAATCGTTCCCATCAAATTTATGCGTTACGCATAACGACATTCAGAGGCATCTCACTGCTGCTATGCGTGAACGCGATCGAGATGGCGTTACAAAGCGCATACTTCATCTCATGTTATGGTGATCCTATTTCTTGTGTACTCTCAAATCCTAATTGAGCCATTATTTCGCACCAACGACAAAGACATATCGGCCGGCCTCTATAAATGCCAAGGATAGATGAGATGATCACAAATATAGTTCTAGATATACTCCATCCCATCACAAAACAATATCATTTTTGATACGTGCAATTGAACTTTCTAAACTTTAGTTTTCGATATCTTTTTCTATATTTAGACTGAGTATATAAAAATGGTATATATAGATTTATCTTAAAAAGAACTTTCATAATATAATTTTATAAAAATATATAATAAAAATTAATAATCAAAGGACCGTCTAAAACGATATTCTTTTTTATATATACTCGTGTCACCTGTGCTGGCGAGCAGATTTTGTCTCACTCCCCGATGTCTTCGACTCCAGTCTCCAGAGTCCACTCTAGAAATATTTTTGTGTGCATGGCAACAAGCAAGCACACGTCTTGTGCTGCCGAAATAATGGTTCGGCTTTTGAGGTTATAGCCAGATAAGTCCATGCATGAGTGCGGTAGTGTGGAGATGGACAAGCTAGCGTGTTTCAGCATGCATGGCGTCTGCATGACTTGGTTTTTCGAGTTTTTTTAGGCCCCGTTTGGCATAGCTCTAGCTTCGAGATCTATGCTGAATCTGTAGTTTATTGACTAAATTAAAGTGATTTAAATATTTTTATTTAATATATAATATAAATGAAATGAGTCATGTAAATGCACTTAACATGCCTGCAACTCTAGATCCAGGATTTCCTAGAGCTATAGATGACCAGCTCTAGGAAATCTACAGATTTTCTAGAGCTAGAGTTTTGCCAAACGGGGCCTTAGACTCTTGTATTCACTGTGCGTTTTCTAACATTGTGCACGGCAATAAGGGTAGACGTCTGTGCAACCGGGCCGGGGGAAATGGTTCGAATTTGGAGAAATAAAAAGGTTGGTACTGTTACATTTTTGCTAGGTAATTAAGGAAATAACTGTTGGAAGGCTAAGAAATACATATATGATAAGTTTGCCTACGAGAATACAACTGGAAAAGGAAGGCAAGATAACTTATGTTGTACATGTTGGAATTATTGAAAAAGTTGAATAGTGAATACGTAGATATACTCTTAAATTTCCAGTTAACCGTTTTAGGATCCAATTTGTAGTATTTATGAATATTTGTAGTACACAAAAATAGGATAAACATTAATTTCCAAAATTCATATTCTTAAACCTTCTTTTTTGCAATTCATTCAGAAGTGCCACTAAACTAACCCAACATGTAAAGTAACAAAACTTTTAAATTTGTTGAAACTAGTATATTTGCCCGCATAATTACACAGCTTAGATATTATGATACAGTTTTTGGTATACAATTCTACCACTTATGATTGAATTATAATTGTATTTGTTATACAGCTCTAATATACATATATGATTAATATGCATCATTATAATATAACCCCCACCAAAATAAGTGATGGAAATGTTTCTCTTTTTCTCGATTAATGTGAGAATTTCTAGAATTTTTTCTTTTTTGGAATTATTATAGGATTTTCTTGCCATCATAACAAAGGAGGTGTCCTAAATCTCACAGGTTGTTTTATTTTATATAGATCAGCCTAGTGACAACACTTGTCAAATGATGATGGAGCAACGACACTGTTAGATCCACGTGTATGTTATCCGCTTGTGTGACGCACACATAAAGCTGACTTCCCCTTTCATAGCAAAGAGATCCTAGATGCACGATCTATATATCTACTATTGCGGTGCTCCATGGCTTAGTCTATCTTCTCTTCTCAAGGTGGAAAGCATATCCAACCCTAGGCCAGCAAGGTATCTATGTCACCGGATCGATATATATAGCTCTTTTTCCGCCTAGTTTTCAAGTGCCCTCTCTAGATTTGATTATATTGCCATGAGTTATGCTTAGTACGCCAGATGGGTTGATATCTGCATGATCTAGAGTTCTAGACTCTACTACCTTTTGTTCCCACTAACTCCTTATTTGAAATACAGAATTGCAAAGGAATTTTGGATGAAAGAAACATAAATATAGAGAATGTGCGGTAACAACTTTCATCCATTGTATCATCTCTGGCGACTCTTATCGTGGAAGCTGATCCTTACAAATACAATCGTTGTTTCTTGTACCACATATGTTCTTTCCATGTGGCCACAATCACAACAAAGCAGCCCCTGAAGATAAGAGTTCATGCATCGACGCTTAGCTGCTTACCCCTCGATTTCGACGGTGCGCTCAAAGATAGTTCCTCGTCCAGCTCACGAATCAACGGTAAGGTTTGTGTTTCCAATTACTTTATTTTCTGCTCCGCATTAATGGAGCATGAGATTTTGCTCTGCTACTTTTTGGTAAATTCGGATCTAACGTCTATATATCGCATTACATTACATATTTCACTTTAGATCCTGTTCAATTTGGTTTTTTGAGACGACTTTTGGTTGAAATAGCACTGTAATGCCCGTTAGATTTTCATTAGGCAATCAATTAAAGGAAAAAAAATAAAAAAGCCATATTGAGAGGTTAATATATTCTAAATAGTTTTTGGGTTTTGAAAGGTAAAACCTAAAAATTATTTGGAGCGGAGCCTGAGCACGGGTGCTATTGTCCATTTGTCCTCGCTTGAAAAACAATTCATGGGCTATTTTTAGCAACTCTCCTCCACATTTCAAGTTTCACCGCAGCCTATCACCAGTGAATCACACGAGCGCGGAGCGCGCGCAGCAGTGAGCCAACCACCAGCAAAGCGCAGAGGCCAAACCAGGCAGCCCCCCGATTCGAAAGTACACGGCGCCCGCAGGGAATCCCAATGCAGCCAGCCCGCGCCTCCCACCCGTCGCGTGCCACCTCGCGCCCGCGCGGTTGGCCGCGCCTGCGCGCCCTCGGCCTCGCCCCGTCGGGCGTTGGCTGCCCACCTGCACCCATTTCAGAGCTCGCCCGCCACTTGGCACCGCGCACCCCCATCTCCGCGTCTCCGCCTGCCCATCCGCCTATAAAAGCACCGCGCGGCCCCAACCCTAGCCGCCGCCGCATCCTCTTCCTGGACCTCCTCCCAACACCCCACCACCACCTCCTCCTCCCGTTCCACCGACATGGCCGGCATCAGCAGCAAGCGCCGCTCCCCCTCCTCCTCCGGCGACGGCGCCGGTGCCGGTGCCGCCCGGCGGCCGAGGGTGACCAGGAAGCGCAGGTCAGCGAGCCGTGGGCCCCGCGGCGCCCCCCGGAGGCCACCGGCGCCCCGACCTGCGACTGTGAGTGCCTCGGAACTCACGGTCTCGCCCTACTATCCTACGTATATATGTGTGTGCGCGTGGAGGTGGTGGGCCGTGGTGGTGGGGAGGAGGCGCCGTGGGCTAGCGGCCCAGAGGGAGGGGCGCTCGTCCGCTCCCCTGGTCCCGGTGTTGCCGGATTTTAAAATCTTGATTGGGAGGAGCTCGCGGGTGTAAACGTTTGCGGGCGATTTGGAGCTCTGAATCCGTCCGATTGCTGCTTTGATTAGTGGATGATTGCGAGTCTAGTAGGTTTCGTTCGAATTCCACGATCAGATTTGAGCGATCTTGTGCACGGCTGCGTGCTTGACATGGTGGATCAATCGACGGTTTTTGCTGCAGGTGTGAATGAGCGATCGTTATTGCTAGGTTGCAGGTTTTGGTGAGGTGTGATTGCTGCAGTTATTTGTCGGATTTGCGATAGTGATAGCTCGTTCTAGGATAGTTTTGGTCTGTGTTAAACCATTTATCCATGCTTTGGGGCCAATCAGAGTACGATTTCGCAGTTCACGTACCGTCACGTGGCGCATTGATAGAAGATGTCCTGTAGGCCTCATCTTGCAGTTTCAGGGTAACAGGAACACTTTGTATTACTCGCAAGTGCATAATTTAGCGGTTCACATACGTCACTTTGCGATATATAGTTATGTTGCGCAAGTGCAAAGTTGGTAGTTGTCGGTACATGTGTGTGTTCTCAGTAGCATACTGCAGCACAAAGTTGGTAGGGATTGGCAGTACATGCCTGACCAACTGATCAAGGTTTTTCGTACCAGTGAATCTTTGATTGGAATTGACACTTTCTTGCCAGAGCATGGGCCATACAAGTAATTATACCAGGCATGATACACTAGCTGATAAACAACGTGTACCTGTATACTGACCGGCAGGAATGGTACACCATCTGGTATGAATGAAACAGTGGTTCATTGAGTCAGGGGTTCTTGACCTTTAATGGCTCCAAGTAACCTTCCATTTTAAGCTAAATGCCATTGGTCTCTTGATTTGCAAGGGTGCTAGTTGCTGTTTCCATGTTTGATTTGAACACTTGGTTAGCGTGAGATCTCTCCTCTTTCAAGCGGAAACTGGGAAAATGTTCTGCCCTGTTCTTAAACCGGATTAGAAGACACGGGAACTATGTGCAAATCAGCAGAAGTTTGTGTTTTTAGTGGCATCTTTGTATTACTATTGATGGATGCAACTGGAATAGGAGGGCATGAATAGTTGAATGGTTGACTACTTACTCACATACACTTTTGTGATCAGTTGAAAATAGTATTATTCTGGTTATCTACAATACAAGCAAGAGTGATCAAATCAATTGCAAATAGAGAGAATGGTGTTGCAAAAAGAATGTCCTATGTTCCTACATAATGGTCGTGTTCTTTTGGGCTTAAAGTTGGCTTATACTTGTACTGTCTACAGTAACTAGCTTTTAAATGACACAATGCGTTTTTTCAAGACAGGTCAATAGAAAATTTGTAGTAAAAAGTGTACTAAGTTGAGCTGTATCAGCTAAAATTACATATGATTATTTTTCTCTGCATATTATCTCTCGTGAACAGTCAGAATTTAAATATTTAAGTCATAAATTATTAGTCATCAGCTCAAAAGAACCCAATAACTGTTGGATTGTTGCCTCAGTTTTTTCCCGGACTATATCTTGTCTACGAAACCATACATGATATACTTGATGTCTATGAAACCAAACTAAATTAATTCATCTTTTGATGACAGGTAAATGAGCTGGATTTAAATATAGCTGTTCTTGATCCAGATGTAAGATTTTATGGAGAAAATAGAGAAATTGTTTGCTTTTCTTTTGATAAGAAATATAGAGTTGGTTGAACCAGCACACTTTTCTGGATTAAAGGATTCTCTAATGTTTATGTAGCATCAAGTTGCTGGGTTGAGAGTTATTCTACAGAAGGAACTCCGAAATAGCGACGTAAGCCAACTTGGGAGAATTGTTCTCCCGAAGGTCAGTTCTTATGCAAACAGCTTTTCCAAACTATCTTTTCCCCTCATATTCCATATACACTCTGCTCTCTGTAACTATTGGCACTTGTCTCTGATAAATTAATTCCGCAGAAGGAGGCGGAGGCTTACCTCCCAATTCTGACATCAAAGGATGGCAAAAGTTTGCGTATGCACGATTTGCTAAATGCGCAACTGTGGACCTTCAAGTACAGGTTGGACATACTATATGTTGTGAATATTGTGCATCTATTGAAGAGGCCCAATGAGCAATATATATAGGGAGTACAAAGGGATATTACAGGGGAATATGCTAATTCTATTCTATCTCTAATACCCTTAACACCCTCCTCAAATGCAAGGCGTATGCAATAGCATTACATTTGAAAAAGGGTTAATACTAAAACAAGAAATATCCGAAGTCCGAGTCTTGATAATGTCGTCGTTGCGTGCAATTTTTGAATAAACTGTCAAATCAAGCCGAAGAGGAATAGATAGAAGTATGGCGGCAAAGATCGAAGCCCAAGACGGCGGCGGCGCAATGCACAAGGTGCAGAAGACGTGCGGCGGCCTTAAAAGCTCGGGGCGGCGGCTAGAGAAGCGGCGGTATCATAACAAGTTCTACAATCTGCACGTGGCTCAGAGAGTAGAGCGGCGGGCCGGCGGCTGCTACCATGCAAAAGAAAAATTCCTACACTTTTATGACTGATAATAAATTTGTGGACTCGCATGGCTTGGACGAACTAAAAATTTGAACTACGGACTTGAATGGACACAACGAAAAACTCACGAAAAATAACTAAAGACTGACTAAAAGAAATCAGCAATAGAAAACAAAATATCCCACTCCCTCGAAAACTCCCTTCACTACCGCGTGCTCTGCTCTCGGACGCGGCTGTCACGCACTCTCCGCTGCTCATCTACTCCACTCGACTGCGCATCTCGCATGCAACGGCGTCGCCTCGCTTCCACTTCTTCCACACGACGGTGTCGAGCAGCGATCCTCAAAACCCCCTCTCACGCAGTGAAGAAGTAGAGGCTGGAGGACGAGGCGGAGGAGATGCGCGAGCAGGCGGCGGCCTGCAGATAGGCAGCATTGACGGTGGCCGAGGCGGCGGATCCAGCACTTGGAGGCGTCAATTTGGCCGGATCAGACGTCGGCCCAAGCGGCGGCAGATCTGGCGACGGCCGGATCTGGCGGTGGCCCAGGCGGCGGCAGCGACGGCTCGGATCCAAGCGGAAGAGTCTCCAGGCAGCGATGAGCCAATGAGATCGGCCGGATCCAGAAGAGGAGCGTAGACACCGGCTTGGACGGGCTGGAGACGGCCGGATCCGGCGTGGAGGAGGCCGGATTGGGCGGTGCGGCTTAAGATCCGGGGAGACGACGACCCAAGGGCTAGCGACGGCGCCCCCGGGAGCGGAGATCGAGCGATGGCGTGGCGTCCTCAGGTCTCCGACGCCCGAGGATGGCGGCGGTGGCCAGAGATGAGGAGGCGGCGGCAACCCAACGAGGTGCTGCCCCCGGGAGCGGAGATCGATCCTCCCAGGGGCAGCAATAGCGGAAGTAGATCAAGGTTAGAGTTTTAACCTAAGCTCTGATACCATGTTATGAATATTGTGCATCTATTGAAGAGGTCCAATGGACAATATATATAAGGAGTACAAAGGGATATTACAGGGAAATATGCTGATTCTATTATATCTCTAATACCCTTAACACTGTAATCTATTTGGCTTTAATGTTTGTTGCTATGAGTTGAAGTGCCAATATAATCCTTGTCAATACTTTATTTTAATTATCGCTTATCTATCAAATTGGGTAAGTTCCTCTGAGAGAAGCAAAACCACATGAACATGATGGTGGGCATTTTTTATATTCTGTAATGTCTAACAAGAAATGAATTGTATCAGTTAAGGTAGGTTTTGCAAAACTGTTAGAACTACAACCTGTGAATATGAATCCTGTTAGGAATGTTCTAGGAATTCCTGTCTCATCTCAGCATTTTTCTTTAGTAAGGTCTAGCATATCCGCTACAGTAACATAGTTTATCTTCTCCCATACAGATATTGGCCTAACAACAAAAGCAGGATGTATGTACTTGAGAATACTGGTGAATACCTTCTTTTCATCCTTTTCCTTTTCTGTTACATTTTGGATGTCAATGTTCTTATATTTCTTCCCTCTTAAACATCCCAGGGGATTATGTCAGAACCCATGATCTTCAACTAGGAGACTTCATTGTGATATACAAAGATGACGAGAATAACCGATTTGTACTTAATTTTTCCCTAGTTTTTTAAGCACTTTACTCATTTATGGCGCCGTTAGTAGTTGCTTACTCTACGTTGTATTTTATACCATATGAAGGTCATCCGAGCAAAGAAGGCGGGAGATGATCAAGCTGCTACTGTGCCACAAGTGGATGAGCATATATGTGCTACTTTGCCAATACCAGAAGTGGATGACTATATGTCTGCCATTCCACCACAAGCTGATATCTCTGGCATTGTGCCACAAGCTGATGAGAATTATGAGATATTTGATGGAATACTGAACTCTCTGCCAGAGATACCAGTGGCCAATGTGAGGTACTCTGACTTCTTCGATCCATTTGATGATTGTATGGACATGGCAAATCCCCTGAATGTAAGCAGCTCTGTTAACCCGACGCATTTCCATGATGAGAAGACTGGGCATTCCTCGTTTCCCAACCCAAAACCTGGGCCTCAAATGTGAAATTCAGCCAAAAATTTGCTGGATCATACCATATCCTGTATGAAGCTCGGAAACTCCTGCCCTGACGCCATTGTTGTAAATCAAAATAATTGGTGTCCTTATTTTGTATGTTGTATATGCTTAAAATCTATGTTGTTTATGTGTAGAAGGTTTCGTTTTCAACTCAATTGGAGGTTTCATCAGATGCAACGCTGTAACTGTGTTCAGTTCAGCTCAGAAATGTGGTTCTGATGTTTTCCAGCCCCTGAACGTGCAAATACAAAAATGAAAGATGTCATGTGAATTTAGCCATTTACCTATGACTAATTGACTATGTTAGCAGACGGAGGCAAATTTATCGTTGGTATAAACTGCTGGATGTTTTTCTAAAGGGAATCACGGCATGCTGCCGAGAATCTCATGTCATGTTCTTGCATTTTGAGAAACTTCAACACGGTTGGGCTTGATTCCATCCTTTTCGTGTTTGAAGAAACTTTTCTCGCGTACCGAGAGACTATTCCATAAGAATGTTAAACAAACGCGAATAGTTATGTTTCAATTGTTGTTTAGCATTCCTATATTTTTATTGATGTTTAGTATTTGTATTAATGCTAGTGTTCCACTAAAGGTAATGCTTAGTATTCATATGTGAAATTGTTCTCATTTATGTATTTATATATAAATAGATGATCAATAAAACGCAAATGTGTGCCGGTTGCAAATCATTCTCTTGATATTTTTGACATGGTATGAGATCCTACTCTTCCCATCTAATGACAATCTTTGTAAATACATCTGCTAGCCTAGTTTCGTCAATCTCAGGATCGCTCAACACTCAAACCGTCGGCCTGACGTTCACCAGTCACCCACCTTTTGACAATCTTATCAATGTGGAGGTGTCTCACGACATCTACTTGTTGTGGAAGACACAGGTTCTTCCTATCCTTCGCGGTACACAGTGTCTTGGTCTCTTAGAAGAAATCAATCCAGCACCACCCCAGTTAATCGCAGCATCAACAGAAGATGGAGTTGCGTAGGCTCCTAATCTTGCATATATTGTCTGGCTCCAACAAGATCAAACGTGCCTAAGCCTGTTGCTATTCACCATCTTACCAGAGGTGTTGGGGCAGGTGTTGTTTCTTTCATCATCAGCTGCAGTCTGGAAAACCCTCGAGCGCAGGTTTGTGACTCAGTCTAGGGCGTGTATTATGCAATCTGACGGCAGTTTGCTACACTCCAAAAGCCGGACATGATGATCAACTACTTCAACAAAGTCAAGAGCTTTACCAATGGACCCACTGCCACCGGTAAACCACTCAAAAATAAACTCCTATGATGCGCTGGTGACATCCATCACCACCCGGATAAAGCCAATCACCCTCACTGATCTCTACTCGCACATGCTTGACTATGAAATGTGTCACGAGCAAAGCAACCTCATGTTCCAACCCTCTATTAACATGGTGTCTCGGGGCAATCACGGAGGGCATGGGCGAGGCAGTGGTGGTGGATGCAAACACGACCGAGGTGGTGGCCACAAACAGTGCTAGTACCAGGGGACCAATTACAGCAATCACCATGGTGGCAACAAATGGTCCAACAATCGGCCCGTCTGCTAATTGTGTGGAAAGATCAGCCATATACCTTTTAAATGCTACAAGCGTTTCGATCACACATTCCAACAGGAGGAGAGCATGTTGGCAAATGTCACCACAGGATCAGGGTTTGACGTGCTCTAGTAAACAAACACTGAGGCGACTGATCATATCACCGGAGAATTAAACAAATTGACGATGCATGAGTGGTACTCTGATAAAGATCAGGTTCACACAGCAAATGGTTCATGTATGCTAATTGCTCGTATTGGTTCTTCTAAAATTCATACGCTACATAAACCCTTGTTTCTAAACAATATTTTTCATGTTTCACACACAAATAAAAATCTGTTATCTATTCATAAACTCATGGCTAACAATAACATCTGTCTTAAATTTTTCCTGGCTATTTCTCATCAAGGATCATACTTTCGAAGGAGGTGCTTCTTCATGCTCCTAGTGAGGGTGGTCTATACCCTATTCCTAGTAGCTCAGCTACATCTAGGAAAGCCCTCACTATTGTCAATCACAGTCATGAACAGTGGTACTGCCATTTAGGCCATCCCTCATCCCGGCGGTGGATCAGATTCTTTAGCATCACAGTCTACCTTTTTTCATGAGTCCAACAAAACCTCTATTTGTGATGCTAGTCAACAGGGCAAAAGTCATCAGCTTCCTTTTTCCTCGGTCAAATAGTGTGTTAACATAACCTCTTGAACTTGTTTTCTTTGATATTGGGGGCATACGTGCACTTCCTTTGATGGTTTAAAATACTATGTGAGTTTCATTGACGATTTCAATAAATTCATCTGGATATATTGTCTTAAAAGTAAAGCGGATGCCTATCGTATATTCATCCAGTTCCAAACTCATGAAAATTGACTGTGGAGGTGAATACCAGAAGTTGAATTCATTTTTTCAACAATTTAGAGTCACTCGTCATGTTTTCTATCCACACACTCATCAATAAAATGACTCAGCTGAGAGAAAACATCGTCATATCATAGAAGTTGGCTTGTTCTTACTCACTCATGCCTCCATGTCTGTTCATTTTTGGGACAAGACATTCCAAACAACATGGTTCTTGATAATTTGCCTCCCTAGCAAAACGATACACCACTCAAGTCCACTAGATCATCTTTTTGGAACATCTCAAGACTACTCCTTTCTTAGAACTTTTGGGTGTGCATGCTGGCACTGTCTCCGTTCATACAATGATCGTAAGCTCCAATTTTGGTCTAAATAGTGTGTTTTTTTTGTTATAGCTCTCTTCATGAAGGCTACAAATGTTTGCATGTTTCTTTGGGTAGGATCTATATTTCCCATGATGTAGTATTTGATGAGCAACAAATTTTATTTGCTAATGAAAAACTACCATCATCTGATCAACTATTACTTGACCAAATTTTGATCTTCCTCTCGTAGCCTCTACAAAATTTCCTCTAGTTGTGGGATGTATAGATGGTAGTGAGACTAATACAGGTACTGGTACACTTAATTCAAATATTATTGTGCAATCTGACTTGGCTATCCAGTTGAATTTATCGTTTCCCTCTGTGCAGGCTATAGGTGACTCGCTCACCACAATTTCGGGCGATGATCTCTAGGCAGGAGAGTACGGGCACAGACCCTAGGGTGGTTCGGTGGGTGCTACTAGCGTAGATCTCGGGGGCGCTAATCCTGCGCAAGATTTCCTATCGTCTATCAACGCGAGTACCACGGAGGATCCTGCTAGCCTCACACATGTATCTGATACTTCACTTGCTCCACGTATCCCTAGCACAACCGTGGAACTTGGCACAGTTTTGTCTCCACCGCCTATCCTCCTGCACCACTGTCTCATCCCATGTAAACAAGGCTGAGGAATAACATTCGCCGGCCAAGGATTCGCACTGACGACACGGTACAATATGATGCCTACCAGCATGCATTTCTTGCTGTGACCGAACCAACAACCCTTAAGGATGCTCTTTGTGACAAAAATTAGAACAATGCAATGGATGCTGAATATCAGACACTCTTAAAAAACAAGACATATCACTTGATATCATCTCAGTCTAGTTGCAATATCATTGACTACAAGTGAATATTTAAATTGAAGAAGAAAGCTGATGGTTCTACTGAATGCTATAAGGCCAGGTTGGTTGCAAAAGTGTTCAAACAACGATATGAGATTGATTACAAAGATACTTTTGATTGATTACGAATATACGTTTAGCCCAGTTGTGAAATCCCGCTACAATTCATCTTATTCGATCATTAGCAATGTCGTGCGGATGGTTGCTTCGTCAATTGGATGTACAGAATATGTTTTTGTATGGCATTCTAGAAGAGGATGTGTTCATGCGACAACCTCCGAGTTATGAGGATCCATAGTTTTCATATCATGTGTGCAAATTGGATAAATATCTTTATGTGTTAAAGCAATCACCTCGTGCATATTATTCTCGACACAGTTCTTATTTATAAGAACTTGATTTTGTTCCTGCCCGAGCTGACATGTCCCTGATCATCTATAGTCATGGTAGCGTGGTCACATACATTCTAGTTTATGTTGATGACATTATTGTCACTAGCTCATCTTCTTAGGCTATTCACACCTTGATTTGAAAATTGTAGTAAGAGTTTGCTCTCAAGAATCTCAGTGATCTTCATTACTTCTTGGGCATCCAAGTATGTCGATTAGGGGAGGATCTCATTATTGCTCAGACCAAATATTCCACCACCTTCTAATACGGGCTAGTATGACAACATGCAAGATAGTAACTTCTCCAATGTTGACAATAGAGAAACTGTCAAAATCTAACGAAAGAGAGTTAGTTATCAGCTACGGAGGCAACATGATACAGAAGTATAGTAGGTGTTTTACAGTGCTTAACATTAACACGACCAAATATATTGTATAATACTCGAACCTCTCTATCTTATCACTTGGAATGAAAGTCTTTGCTCCATGCACGAAAGCACAGCTGTTGTATCTATGCTTGGAGCAGCCTGATTTGTTAGGCTGGTTGATACATTTTGTTGGGTTCTTAGCATTCCATGCATGATGCATGTACATGTAATGTACTGGTCATTGCTTTTTTTACTTCAAAAGATCGAATAGAAGCACTATAATCAGCCAACTATTTCAGCCTCAAATTATAGCTGTTCAAATTGATGTTTCATTACTCAGAAAAAAAGAAGAAATTGTCTCAGTACATTGTAGTCGGAGACACTTAAGAGTAGAAAAGTCGGTTGCTCGACGGTCTTGACTCTTGAGCTCAGCCTGATGGACACGGCAAACATATGTAGGCAAAAAGACTGGAGTGTAG
Source organism: Dendrocalamus sinicus (assembly GCA_036346575.1). Classification (NCBI taxonomy): domain Eukaryota; kingdom Viridiplantae; phylum Streptophyta; class Magnoliopsida; order Poales; family Poaceae; genus Dendrocalamus; species Dendrocalamus sinicus. The sequence continues at coordinate 20,323,190 of CM070643.1, read as the reverse complement.
CCTGTAGGTGGCAACGACAAGCGGACAACCAACAGGGCCACTAACAAATCGCCGTGGTGTGCACGCCCGGTAGTGCATCCGGCATGTACAAATGACAAGGGGCTTGTTTGATATAAGTTACGGTTTATGTTTTTTTATTAAAAATTTTAAATTTTAATTATTTACGATAGAGATTACGGAGATAGATACATATTAGGATTTTATCGTGTGCTACACTTAATTTATAGATTCTATCTTTAAAAATATTCTATTTAAAAGTTAAATATATATTATAATAAACCTAAGTCGTTTTTAGAAGCGTAAAGGACAGGCCAAGAGTTCGCGAACAAAGTCTTAAATGTCGTTGCTTGGCTTCCGGGTGAAGGTCGATCGAACACGTACGAATGGGACACCTTGACAAGGGAAGAAATGGATCGCAATGTGTCAAGACGCTGACTCATCAACACAAATACTGCAGATATTTTTTTTTTGTTAGAGGGGAATAGTGCAAATATTATGACGGTGTGCACGCAAGCAAATATCACTTTCGCAAATCATTGCGAATGGGTAAAAGATCTACGCAAGGGATCACGCCATCATGGTCTCATGGAGCTAAATCTGCTTGTCTCAACAAAAGAACATATTACGGAACTATTAGGCTCAGAAGTTCAGATATGACTGAATTTTGAACATTCATCATGGGTTGTAAACAATACATCTCAGGAACAGATACGTTGAAATGATAGGAGTGTTCAAACAGAGTCAGCAGTGTGAATGTTCTCGACCACGAAAGAGAAAACTAGCCAAATGTAGCAGAGATAGACGTGAGAGTCGTGCTCCGGTGCATTGTATGAACTTTGCACAAATCTAGAAGCAAGATGAGGGGCCAATCTAGCCGTGGGCCTAACTAGCTAGGCCTAACCTCGCTGCCAAACAATAGAATATAGGATCAGTTATTGTTCCGCTACAACTCAAGGCTACTTGCATGTGAAGGTTGTAAGTTCGCGCTACCTCCCACTAATTCCGAGCGATTTTGGATCCTCTGACATTGCCAAGGAAAAAGCAGAGTGACATTGGGTGAATCTGAGCTGTCTGATAAAAAACAACGGTCTAGATCGATCACTGTAGCACTACAATATTTTTGTACAGTATGCTACAGTAATTTTACTCACACAGCTCATATTTACCCAATGTCACTCTGTCATTCCCTTGGCAACGTCAGAGGATACGCTTCCATTCTGAGCTACGCCATATATAAGTACTGTTTGGTTAGGTTAAAATAAGTTGACTTATGGCTGAAATTTTTACTGTATTTGACCGAAATTACATTGTAACTGATGATAACTTTTTTAGTGTAACTAAATTTTAAAAAAATAAAAATAGAAAAAAAACAGGTTAGTCCATCATGAACAATGCAAACGAATACGAAAAAAAGAACCGCAAAAAATGTCAAAAAAGGCACAAAAAAAACCAGAAAAACACAAAATTTATGAATAGTAAAAAATAAACAAAAAGTCAGAATCTTAAACTAAAATAAGCGGAGCCATAGAGCAATATGTAATTAATTACCATGTACATATAAAGGTCGTAAGTAATTAATTGTTGTCAAGGACTAAGGGCAAATAAGTAGCACCAGTAAGTAGGGTGAAAACGAATTGAATATGGATGGATAATGTCTCTATCATATTTATTTTTATATTTTTTCTCGGATGCGGAGACGAATACAAATACAAATAATATCGAATATAGATATAGAGCGAATACAAATCGAAAAGAATACGGTCACAAGTATTTATCAAACATAAAAAAAACCCCGTAAACTGTACATCCAAAATCAATTAAAATACATAAAATAGTTTATCTTGGCAAACCATTCGAGAAATTAGATTAGTACATACTATGGCGGTTCGTTCTTGCTAATGAACAGTACAGTTAAGATAGACAAGTGAACAAGAGGTAATTAAGTTAGCTCTTAGCCTCTCACAGTTCACAGATAAACGGATGATGATGCATCCTAAAAGGATAAGCGGTCTCCGCGACATGAGAAACTTCAAGATTCATGATATTTGTGTGATATTACAAGGGACAACTGATAACACGAGATATCACATGGTAGCACAAGGGAACTTTAGTCCACCATAGCGGTGGGTAACTTGTTAGCAAATATTCTCAACTATCTACCCAACACACAACAATAGGCAACTTGACTGGGGAAGAAGTTGAATTTTTTTAAATAATCAATTTCTTATTCAAAATTATAAAAATATACCTGCAAGTTAATTTTTTACACTTTTGACCTCATGTCGCCCAACCGTTGGGCAACTTAGGCTAGTTGCCCAATAATTGGGTGACACGTGGCCAAGTCACCCTACGGTTGGGTGACTTGACCATGTCGCCTGATTGCACGAGTAGCAGCACTCGTAACCACGTCACCGGCAGTCTTGCACAAAACCCATCCATATAAGCGTGCGCATCAGTCTCCTCAACTCCCACCGAGTGTCCATGGTAGACTGATTTCAAAGCCCATATAGGACGCCACTACACACCTCAAGGTTCAAGGAGAAACTGCATGTGAGCCTGTCCAGGACATCTCCGATTCGAGCATTCTCCGCATCTGGGAGTACCATATGGAGTTGCTAAAAACTACTCCGGTTTAACACTGTATGGACCTTCACGAATGGTACCAACACTGTAATGCACTTTCAATGTTGTAGGTTCTGACATGACTGATTTCTCACTGTAAATATTACTATTTGTCAACATGTATTCACTAAATACGTGCTAAACAAATACATAGCTACACGTTGTCTACATTCGGATAAGAATAAGAATGGATGAGACTATTACCTTCACACAAAGATCTTTTCTTCCTATCTACGAGCTTCCTTTGTCTTCCTCTCTAACCTCACGAGCTCCTTTCCTCCTCCCAAGCTCCTCTCCTTCACTCCCTCTCCCGAGCTCCTCTACTTCTCCCCGTCTCGACCTCTCCCTCTCCCGAGCTTCTCTGCTTCTCCTTTTCTTTTTTTCACCTCTCTCAAGCTCCTCTTGTTCTTCTTGCGAGAGAAATGAGGAGAGCCTGTGAGGGTGTCGGGTCAAAGAGAAAAGGACGGAGTGGTCGCCCAATGGTTAGGCGACTTATCCATGTCGCCCAATCGTTGGGTGATTAGAGGAGTAATCGCCTAACCGTTGGGCGACGTGGTCAAGTTGCCCAACGGTTGGGCGGCATGGTCAATTTGCCTAACGGTTGGGCGACTAGCCAAGTAGCCTAACGGTTCGACGACATAAGGTTAAAAGTGCAAAAAATTAAATTGCAGGTATGTTTTTGTAATTTTGAATAAAAATTAATTATTAAAAAACCGGAAGAAGTTTTACAAAAGTTCATAGGAACTCTAGTAGCCTTTAGATTTGATACAGGTCGTGCCATGCCTGTGAGGCCGTGACCGGTGTGGTGAGTGGGTCTTCACTGCATTAGATATTTAGACCAGTTGCGGAGTAGCCAGTGGGCAATGGTGACTAGCGGCTATGGGCTTATGGCCAGTGGGCTAGATATCCGAACTCTGTAATCATTGGATAGTCTGAATCCGTATAAATTAGGGCTGTTTTTTAAGTTGTGATTTATTAATTTAATAAATAGTGATTGATAAAAATTAGGGCTCTTTTTAAATTACAGTTTATTAATCTAATAAATAGTGATGGATAGAAGAAGGCACAGCTAAAAATCGCTGAAACATAAAAAAAGAACAGCACCACTATTGGATGTTAGGATGTATATTCGTAGGAGCTTGGCATGGCGTGCTGTTCACCTCACCGGCTCACCCTCGTCCACTAGGAGGCAAATTAAATTCAAAAAACCACCACCATCATGGGGCACAGCCGTGACCAACTCAACCGAAATAGAGAGGGGGCGTGCAAAGCGTCGTCCATGATTCGTGACGCGACGTCGGGACGTCCGCGCGTGCGCCCGGGCGACACATGGCCGAGACCGAGACCGAGACGGCCCCGCCGGGACAGCGCGTCGACGGCGACGTACGTGCCGTGCGCGGTGCGCGCGCCAACGCAAGGCAATACAAGTACCCGTCGTCTAGAAGACGACGTACTCCCCAACCTATCGTCGTCCCACCGACCCGACTCGGCCAAGCGTCGCGCCCCGAGTGGCTCGAGCGACTGGGGACCACCGTCGTGGACCCCGCCGGGAGGGAGGGAGGGAGGGAGGGAGCGGCGTGCGTCCGTCCCCCCGCGCTGTAACGTGCCAAGCCACGCGCGCACGCGTGAAAATCGTCGGGAACGGTTGGAAAAACTGTTGCAAGAGAGAAAATGATACTTTCCATTAACCATCTGAATCAGTATATGATACATATTTATAGTTGATGAGAGGTGCTAGAAAAGATGTCTGTACTGAAAAGACATCTGTATGAAGTGGCATCTCTACATTGGGAAAAAATATGAGGAGAACCTGTAGAGTAGATATGCCATGAAAAAACTCCTTTAAAACCCTATGGGAAAATTTAAGGAGAAAATTTGATATGGCATATATTTGATTATATCTCCGTAAAAACCCCTGTGGGGAAAATAGAGACATAATATATTTGTGATTACGTTGTCTTATTGCCTCATTAAAAACCTTAATGAGAAACCTTAGAGGAAAAACTCATAAAGGGAAAAGAGTACAATATTTATATTGAACGGGTTAAATCTTAGGAGATTTCTCCCCCTGATATCTGCAAGTCACGTAGTCTTCGCATACCAATTCCATAAACACATTTTTGGAATGTGGAGGTTGGTAATGACTTAGTGAATAAGTCTGCGAGATTATCACAAGACTTAGTTTGCAGAATATTTATTTCCCCACTCTCTTGCAATTCATGTGGGTAAAATAGTTTAGGTGCAATGTGTTTTGTGATATTGCTCTTTATGTAACCCGTTTGCATTTGAACAACGCAAGCAGCATTATCTTCGTAGATAATGGTAGGTGATGCGATAGCACCTATACCACATGATTGTTGTATGTGGTTAATCATTCTGCGAAGCCATACACATTCACGTGATGCTTCATATAATGCAAGTATTTCAGAATGATTAGTGGATGTAGCCACTAGAGTCTGTTTCGAAGACTTCCAAGAGATGGCTGTTCCACCATGTAAAAATACAAAGCCTGTTTGAGATCTGGCATTATGGGGATGTGATAAATAGCCAGCATCTGTATATCCTACTAAATCCACATTTTTATTCTTCTGGAAGAATAGACCGAGATCTTTAGTGCCTTGAAGATATCTAAAGATATTCTTCACTCCTACCCAATGTCTTTTGGTTGGAGCAGCGCTATATCTAGCAAGTAGATTTACCGCAAATGCAATATCCACGGTGCAATTTGCAAGGTACATAAGCGCTCCGATGGCACCGAGATATGGAACCTCGGGTCCCAATAGCTCTTTATTGTCATCTCGGGTCTAAATGGATCTTTGTCCTGTCGAGAGATCGAACAACCATGGGGTTTTCGATGGATATGCTTTGTCCATATTGAATTTCTCCAATATTTTTGGACATAGGTGATTGATGCACTATGATGCATGTATGAAGGTGCTCAAGTTGTATACCTAAGCAAAATTTGATTTACCCAAATCCTTCATTTCAAATTCCGTCATAAGATGATTATGTGCTTCATCTGTATCTTGTGTGTTATCAATGATATTAAGATCATCAACATACACAGATATAATGCAAAATCCTGTTGAGGATCTTTTGACGAACACGCATGGGCAATCATCATTGTTGGAGTATCCCTTTTTGGTTAGGAACTCACTTAGTCGGTTGTACCAAATTCTACCCGACTGTTTCAAGCCGTATAAAGACTTGTTTAATTTTACACAATACATATTGCGATTTGCGTTTGGATTCGGAATTGAAATTCCATCGGGAACTTTCATGTATATATCCGAATCAAGTGACCCATAAAGATATGCAGTCACTACATCCATCAACTGAAAAGATAGATGATTTTTAACTGCCAATGAGATTAAGTATCGGAATGTTATTCCACTCATTACTGGAGAATAAGTTTTATTGAAATCAATGCCGGGTCTCTGCGTGAACCCTTGTGCTACAAGCCTTGCTTTGTATCTCACCACCTCATTGTTTTCATTCCGTTTTATGACGAAAACCCATTTGAAACCGACGGAAATACATTGGGAGGTGTATGTATCACATTGGTGAATACATTTCTTTTCTTGAGCGAGGCTAACTCCTCTTGAATTGCATCCTTCCATTGAGTCGGTCCAGCGCTGCTTGCACTCGCCATGGTCTTGGGATCTGGATCATTTTGAAGGTTGTTTGCAATTATTGTGGAGAAATAAATGTCGACAATTGTAGTCTTACGATCGTATGATTCTCCAGAATCAGTATAGTTTGTGGAAATTTCTTGGACCCCTGATGACTCAATGTTATTTCCCAAAATATTTGAGTCGGGGTATTCCGATGTCCCAGGATCAGATATTGAGTGCACTGTTGATCTGGGCACAAGGATCCTTTGGTGTCTATCAACTTGAGGTTGATCTGCATTTACATTCTTTTGTTTCCTTTGTCGCTTGTTAGAAGCTGTATCCGCCGTTTGTACTGTACTTCTCCCCCTCTTATTTTGAACTGGGAGTTGAGTGGTATTTTGCGGTACCTCCACTCTTTCAGGTACATTTCTGGCAGGATTATAGAAATTTGTGACACCCTTATAATCAGTAAATGCATCTGGCAGGTTATTTGCAATGTTTTGCAAATGAATGAGTTTCTGAACTTGAAGTTCAGTCTCTCTGGTACGTGGGTCTGAGGTAGGAATGCGTTGAACATTCCAATTAATTTCCTGGCATTCAGTTTGGTACTTGTTGTCTCCCCCTAATGCCGGGAAATGTTCCTCATTGAATATGCAATCAGCGTACCGGGCCGTAAACAGGTCCCCTGTTAGGGGCTCGAGGTATTTTATGATTGACGGAGATTTATACCCAACATAGATCCCAAGTTTCCTGTGCGGTCCCATTGAGGTACGCTGCGGTGGTGAGATCGGTACGTATGTAGCGCAACCGAACTTTCGCAGATGGGAAATATCCGTGGATTTCACGTACTAATGGTAGCGGGAAGTGCTATGATAAGCAGTTGGACGCAATTGGATTAAGTCAGCAGCGTGTAAAACTGCATGACCCCAACATGATGTTGGTAAGTTGCAATTCTGTAGTAATGGTCTTGCAATGAGCTTGATTCTCTTGATAAGAGATTCTGCTAAACCATTTTGTGTATGGACATATGGATCAGAGTGTTGAACTTGTATCCCAAGAGCCATACAATCGTCATTGAAGGCATGGTATGAAAATTCAGCAGCAATATCCATTCAAATTGATTGAATTCGATATTCAGGTAATGTGCTCGTAATTGGATAATTTGACCAATTAACTAAGCAAATGCATGGTTTCGTGTGGATAAAAGACACACATGTGACCATCTAGTAGATGCGTCAATTAGAACCATGAATTACCTGAACGGTCCACACAATGGTTGTATAGGACCACATATATCTCCTTGAATGCGTTCAAGGAATTTAAGTGGTTCAGCTCTGATTTTAAGATAAGAGGGTCTTAAAATCAATTTTCATGGCACAGAAGTGCACACAAAATCTAAGGATTCCGGAAATTTTATTTTGAAGTATGTATGACCAATTGAATTGCTAATAATTTTCCTCATCATTCCAATGCCTGGGTGGCCAAGGCGATCATGCCATGTTTGGAATGTGTTAATGTTTTGAAAAATTACTTTGTACGCAATATGTTGAACGGATTTGATGTATGTATAGTACAATCCGGAGGGTAAAGATGGAATTTTTTTCATATTGCGTTTGTGTTTACCTTTAAAGTTCTTTGAGTGATTGAGTGAACCACTGAACTTGTTGTTATTTTGATTAGCATGAACTTCAGGAAGTGGAGCAGCCCCAATGGGACGTTGCTGATTATCCTTTAAAATAAGTTCAGCATGCTTTTCTGCCTGAAGCATAGTATGCATAAGATCAAAATAAGTTTGGTAATTTGCAGCACGCCATTGCTGCTGTAGGACCCTGTCGGATGGGAGCATAGTCGAGAGAGTTTTCTCTATTTTATCCGCATCTGTTGGTTCCTTTTCACAAAAACACAATTTAGAGCAAATAGCGTGAAAGGCATGGTTGTAGTCTCCACCGGTTTTAAAGTCTTGGAGTCTAAGATGTGCCCATTCATGATTAGCCTCTGTAAGATAAATGCTTTTTTTTGCTCATATCTATTTTTGAGGGCTAACCATAGTGTAAGTGGATTTTCCTCATACAGATATTCCGCCTTTAAATCGGATGTATGTGATTCCGTATTATGCTTAAAACGGAATATGTCACAATCTCCAATAAATTTGATCATTTGGAGGATCAAATATCACCTTTGCAACCCACGTGTGGTGAGGTTGATTTTAAGTCCATAGCCCATGTAGGGTAATTGGAACCATCGAGAGCGAGGCTCAAAATCTTTGGTAGCCATTTAAAACCTACATGAAAAGTACACCATATATGATTAATTTACATGAGGTAAATTAATGTGTATGGTAATGTTGTAAGAAAATGCAAAATATGTGGAAAACAATATGAGTATTGTAATCCAAATGAATATATACCTAAAATTAAATATAACATGAGGTTATATTTATAATACCGTTTAATCACAATATTGGTGGTGAACACCAATTTATTGTATGGCATAGCGCATATAAATTGTGATTTTATGGTATTTATTGTAGGTATGCATTCATAAATTTTATGAGGTGGTTCCACTCATTGTGACCTCGGTAGGATGACTGTTTTGCATTCATACCGTGTTTGAAGAGCAAGCCACAGAGCGCGTGGGTCTTCTTCCATCAGATACTCAGCCTTGAGATCAGGATGGATGTGGTTCCGTATAATAAATAAGGTATTGTACTTGAGAGTCTCAGCCAAAGGAGCTACACCCTCTTGGGGAGCTGCAATTGCCTGGTACATTCCGCGCAACGATCGACTCACTTTGAGATCCATCGCCCATGTGGGGAAGTTGTGGCCGTCAAGAGCGAGGGCCTCAAACTCTTTAGTAGCCATTGTGCTTACATATGTAGGGCCACAGATTTGTTAAAATCTTTGGCAATGTTAAATAAGCAATGCGAAATGCAAGTAATCAAGGTAAACTTGAAATACATAAAGGGACATTCTCCTATTGTGGAATAACATAGTTAATCACCAATGGTGTTAACTTTATTTAATTCATTTTTCAACATTGGGTACGCACTTTGAGGATGATAATCCCACAGTAGTACTATGGTACTACCTTGTGTATGGCCAATGTGAAAAAGAATCATGGTAATCACTTATGTGTAGACCAAATTGTTTAAAAACTTGATATTGGGTACGCACGTTGAGGAATAAATCCCGCAGTAGTACTATGGTACTACCTTGTGTATGACCAATATAAAATTTAAGAAACTTTGTTTTATTCCAAAATGAGAGAAAATCAACCTAAAGCATTTGCAAAATTTTCAGATCCTGTAGGGACTGAAATGCTAATGTATAAATGTATAAACAGACAGGTACAATTATAAAGAAGCACAAGGACTATACTGCAAAAATTACAATATTAATTGATTTAAAAGAAAAATTCTGCATTTGCTATAAAATACAAGGGGAAAATGCAAAATCCCGAAAACCTGGGCTGAAGCCCATTCGGCCTTTAGGCCCAAGGGGGGAGGTGGGATGTATTGGGCCAAAGCCCATTTTGGGGCTGCCATATAAATGAAGCCATGGGGGGTTAGGGAACCCTAACCCTAACCCTAGCCGCCACAAGGGGAGCCGCCGGCCGGGCTGGGCGGAGCCGCCGCCGCCGATCGCCCGGTGCCGCCACCGCACGGCCGGCGCGCGCGCGCCGCCGTCTCGCGCGCGCCGCCACCGCCACCTTGAAGCCGCCGCCGCGCCATGTGGCGCGCCGCCGCCGCCGCCGCTGAAGCGCCGGCGCGTCGGGCCGCCGCTGGCGCGCGGCCGAGTCTCTCCGCCGCCATGGGCGCCTCGGCGCCGCGGCGCCGTCGCCGGGTTGCCACCGCCGCCGACCGTCGGGCCTTGGGCAGCGAGCGCCGGCCTCGGCTTGACGCATCACGCCGTCACCTCGAGCCACGCTGCCGCGCCACGCCGGCTGCAGACGCCGCTCGGCCTTGGCGCCGCGCCGCGCCATCCATGGCGTCTTCGGCAAGGCGCCGTGCACCGGCCGCGAAGCGTCGCGCCATCGCGCGGTGATGCCACCTCGGCGCCACCGACCGTGCTCTCCTGCCGAAGCGCCGCTCGTGCGCGCCGGGCCGTGCTGGACGCGCGCCTCCACATCCTCGGCCGGGCTCGCCGTTGCGCGCCGCCCGTCCGCCGGGTCGCGCGCCGCGTGCGCATGAGGGCGCCGGCGCGCCCGCCCGGCCGGCGTGGATTCGGCGCGCGCGCCGTGCCGTGGTGCGCGCGCCGCGAGGACGCTGCCCGGGCGCGCGACGCGCGCCATGAGGACGCGGCGAACCACCGGCCGCGGGTGTTGCGCCGCCATCGGACGCCGCGCCGTTCCGCGCTGCCGCGCCTCGCCGGTATCAGGCGTCGACTTCACCGGGTTCTACACCGGCGGCGACGGGTTCGGCGACGTGCGTCGCCGTGGACAGAGGTTTCTAACAGCGTGCGTTTGCTTACTGTTTCTCACAGAGGCCGTAGCCATTACCTTTTTCCTTTTTGTCTCTGTGGATGGATGGAGCGTGTGCTGATAACGTGTTGCAAGAGAGAAAATGATACTTTCCATTAACCATCTGAATCAGTACATGATACATATTTATAGTTGATGAGGGGTGCTAGAAAAGATGTCTGTACTAAAAAGACATCTATATGAAGTGGCATCTCTACATTGGGCATCTGTTACTTTTTGTTTGTAACAAAAACGTCGCGGAACACCGCTGGGGTCGGGTCGGGTCGGGTCGGGTGACTCAGCCGCGGCAGTTTTCTCTCTGGGGCGGGACACATGGCCTAGCAAAATATCCCGTGGTTCTTTAGGTTTTGCGTGAGACTTGCAAATTTCGAACTGATGACGACAGTGACCGAGTGCGTAGGATGCTACAACATTAGAAAAACTGCTGCCTTGCCTGAATGGAAGAAAGATGTAGGTTTGGTTTTGCATAAGTACCTGCAACGAGCACATAAGTATTATACGAAGAATTCATTCAGTTAGTGATGTTTGAGAGACATAAAAATACGGGAGCGGCTATATCACAGGCGACTGAAAAATTCTTATTTTTCAGTCACTTTTTTTGACCTTTGGATCTTGATCCAAGAGGCACATGCCTCCTATTTGTTGTTTTCGTTGTTCAGCTGTACTTTTATTGTTGTTATTACTAACGGGCCCGCAATTTTGAATGTCCGACCCATTAAGCTGGTTTAGGCTTTAGCAAGATTTCAGCTGGGCTGAAGTTTGAATGTTGAACCTGTTAAAATGGTTTGGGCCTTAGCTATCTTCCGGCTCTGTTTCTATTTTCTGTATTTAGTTGGGCCGTCCAAATACTTATAGATGGGATCCATACATCGGATGAAGAAAAAGACATGTCGAATTATCATCCCGATCCAGAATTGTACAACCCATCTTCAATTCTTACGCCAAATGAGTCCTTCTCGCCTCAAGTTTTCCTCCTCCATTGCACAGTTTAGAGTTCTTTCCTCATAATTTGGCACACAGAATCATCTTTATGAGTTTTCTTAATACAACAAAATTCAGAGAAAACATTTAATACTAAACCTAGAAAAAGTATAAAGACAAAAACCAGATCCTTGTGTATCTATTAATGACCCATACCAGGTTAATTACCGATACAAACAAGGTAAGGCTTTAAACACATGCACAATATTTCAACTATTGAAAATTGCAACTAATATGAAAATGATTTCCAATGAAGAGACAACAAAAGATATCACTTTCAACATGAAAATGAGAGTATGAGAGCATGTTACAAAAAGGCAGATCAGAAATGCAGTGAAAAATAGGAGCATATTACAAAAGGCAGAAGACAACACGGTTGGCGTTCTTTGCAAGGCCGAAGCTGCCTTCCTTTTGACCTTCTTTCTACTGCAATATATGATAAGTGTAAAGAACTTGCATTAAAACAAGTAGTACATTAAAGAAGAAAGAAACCACGAATAGGAACGTTCGACTATGCATATCTAAACATTACTACATCTTTGAATTAACACGCATTGCTACCTTGGACAAAACTTCTACTAACATGCAACATAGTTTTGAATTAGCACATTCAACTGTTCGAGTTGCCACTTGCAATTGCACTTTGTAGAAGCTGCGTCTAGCAATATTTCCAAAAAAGAGAAATTTCTATGATTAGTGAACCCGTACATAAACAAATTATAATACCATAATTTTCCAAAGTTGATAAAAATGACAAGGCAAAAATAACATTTAAGGTAAACAAAATTTGCACATCGATTATGAACTGAAATTTCTACAATGATGTGAGTTTTTATGTGGTACTAGACCGAGTGATTCCCTTACAAAGTCTGATAAACAAATATTATTTTAAGCTAGAGAACCTAGATGAACCCCTACAAAAGTCAGAAAATTTTATTGTAGTATGGCCCAACTCAACACAACCTGCAACAATTGCATTGAAGTATTGGTGGTCCATCTTGCAGCAAATAAACCCAACACAACAAATCATTGCATTGAAATTGCACCTCGAGTGATCGCAAGATTTATTTTAGTGTACTTTCTTACTAGTCACATGAAAGGTCTAAAAATCTTGGAGAAGGAAGAATGCCACTTGACAACCTAGAAGAAATAATAAGGCACGAAGTTGGTATTTTAGCATGAAATAAGAAAAAAAACAAATTTTTTTGGGAAATTACATATCTACAATATTTAAACTTAAAGTGAAATTAAAAAACCAAGAACAATTTAAAAAAGAACAGGTAGAAAATTGCAGCAAAGCTTTTCTAAAATTGCATAACACTTACGACTGCAATTTTATCTAAAGCACTATGTAATTTTTCATGTGGTAGATATTTCCATAGCATATAAGCAATTATGTCATTTTATACCTAGTAACAACGCAAATCTTAAAAAAAATAGCAACAATGCGAAGCCACGTAATATGCATGTAGAAGCTACTCCATGACACAAAGCAACTACGCAAAAGCAATATATCTACATAATGAGAACATGGGACAAGGCACTGGAAGGCTGCAAACCACTTCAGATGCAAAACCAGGGACTAGCTGATCATTCCAAGAAAGACTTGAGCTGACACTCAACATCACATTTGACTAGTGTATTTACAAGGGGAATAGGACAAAAAAGAATAGTTAAAAATGGGCAAAACCAATTGACAACCATTAACTAACCTGAGCACTAAATTGTGTACAATTTGAGTCAAATCAACATCAATAACAGATGACACTAGATCAAAATCAGATAGAGCACACAAAGCATATGGTGGAACTAGCACACGCAACCTTGGACAGCAGACACATGATTTCTCTCATTAGAACCTTACACAAATAATAGAAAACAAATTAATTTTTTATGGTAGAAAATGACTCATTATTTGATAACCATAACAAAAATAAATAGACATGAACATAAACTAAATTCAGCACATATCAATTGGAAGAACATAGAAGATTTCTCTCAATAGAACCCTGCAAAATTTCGAACTAAAATTGCACATTACCTAACATTGAATGTTTAGTTAAAAATCTTTCAAGTTTCTATACTAACCAAGCAAGTTACTTTCTAGGCTATGACAAGGATAAATAATATGTTAGTGAACCCCTAACATTATACAAAATGTTAACCTAAACAAATCAAATGTAAATCACACTAGGATACAAAAAAATAGATAGATTCAACAAGGCATCTACCTTATGCTCTGTGCAATACTAATTTGTCATTGTTGAAAAAGAACATATTGAATGAAGCCATAATGTAAATTGCACTTGTAGAATACTAAAATTGCACATTGTGTCAAAATGAAAGTTCAATTAAATTAGTGTGCAAGTTTTCATATGATCTAATATTTCAAATTTTATAGCTTAAATTGCAAGTTATTAGGAACATTAACTTTTGAGTAAAGGTTATTCAGTACATCTCTTGTAAATTTGGAGAAGAAAAGAACATACTTAATGTATAACTCAGTTTCAACATTACTAGGGGCATAGGTTAATAAGTGTATGAAAGCTATGCTGAAACAACTCCATAAAGATACTCTTAGTACAGCTACAACTCACTTCAAACATTTGAACAAATGAATTTTTTGGAGATATGACAGATAAGGGAACACCATATTACTATTGAGATAACATAAGAGGATATTAGGAGCTATTTGAGAAAAAGAACAAAGAAGATTTCACAGTTTGGATATAATAAAGCATTTAGAAGACATGGAAAATAGCTCAAATTGTTCAGGAAATATTACAACACAAATTTTACCTAGAGAAAAGGAAAATAATTGGTACATGAATAAAGATATAACTCTAGATCTCCAGTTCCTCGCTAATTTTGGCTTCCTAACTATTACCATGCCAGCATTGTAGTACAGAGTTAGCCAACTAAATGCATTAAAACACATGGGTATTTTACATTAATTTTTTCAGAACATGAACTGAAAACAACTGCGCATATGACTTAACTGAATTGGTCTCAACTTAATTTGGTCAAGAGGCTAGTAGAACAACTTAAATTAGTCAAAAAGGTAAGTCTGATATATGTTCTGTATTGGATAAATCCAAAAAAACCTTTTTTTGGTTCCACAACTAAGCATTATCTGAAAAAACAAAAAATAGAGACATAGACAAATAAATAATTATTCTAACCTAGACAAAAATGTTATAATTTGTGAACCCTTCAAAAACAGAGACAAATTTTATCTAAACTTGACAAAAACAAATAAATGATTAGTGAACCCCTTCAAAAAAGCATATATAGAAATTTACTCTAATCTAAACAACTAAAAAAATAAGCTAGATGAAGCCCTACAAAATTGAAAAGGCTACAGGTCAGGAAAATTATAGATCTTCAATATTGAAATTCAAAGAGAAATTGAAAAATCAAGATCAAACAGAAAATTGCAGCAAAGCTTTTCTGAAATTGCATATTACTGAAGACTGCAATTTTAGATTAAATACTATGAAAATTTTCATGTGGCAATTATTTCATAGGATGAAGCAATTGCCATTTATCTTCTATATTTTACCCATTAATGCCTCCATGCATGTACTAGCATAGCACATCCATCACTACTGCTACTACTGTTTAGATCCCCTCCCCCTTGAAACTAGAGAATCTCGGCTCGTGCCAATTGCAACAGAGATAACAAAATAGAAACACAAGCCACATTGTTCTCCTAAAGCACGAGCAACGGTAAATGAGGAACAACAAGCCAACATTATGTATGAGGTGACACATTCTTATTATTAACTAGAGCTGCATCAGCAATGCAGAATTGTAAATTTTGAAGAACTTACAGAGCCTTCAACTTTATAGCCTTGACAAAGTAAGACTTCTTCTCCTGATCTAAGGCTTCTCCTGATCCAGATAATCAACACATGTTATGTAGCATGAGCAACTATGCAATCGGACACATCAAAAATTGAACAGACAAGGGAATGGAAGCAGCGCTACCGACTTCTTCAATCATAGATTTCCACTTCTTCCCTCCTTCCTTTGCAACATGTAAAATATGCATACATAATATGACACAAAATCTGATGAGTGAGATGAGAGCATTGCCTTCAATTGCTACAGAACCAATAGAATAGAAAGACAGAATCACATATGCATCGAAAAATGATTTTACACAAGAAGTTCAGACTAAAACATAGTTAGATAAAAATTTCAACAATGTATGGTGTTCAGACTACATTTTGCAAAATCAAACTAAATTCAGAGAGTGGTATAAAAGGTAATATACTACTAGCTTATTGCGAAGATAATACTAGCCTCTGATAAAATTAAGACATGCATTAGTTCATTAGTTCCGCAGCAACCAGCAAGATTCCTTGGACATGCGGTGTGATGTCTTCCCCTTCCTCCTTTCTTATCTGCACACACCAAAAGAACTCGCAAATTCGTCAGATCTGTGGGAAACAACACCTTAAATCTCCAGCAAAACCACAGATCCACAACCCTAGAATCACATGAACACAAAATTGAAGGAGGAGGAGATTACACATATATCCCAGATCTACAGCTGCAAGCATGAATGGAGGAGGAGATCGCACCGACAAAAACCCGTCGGACCACCGACCAACAAGCCGGACTCGAAAACGGTGAGCATATGAGCTCCGAGGTTAGCACTCAAATCTACCAACCATTATCAATCATAACAACTAAAACCCTAGGAAAAATCGAGAACACCAACCTCAGATCTGATGGAGTAGGAGCTCACCGGAGATAACCAGTCGAATCTGGAAAAACAAACGAGAACACCAACCTCAGATCTGATGAAGAAGGAGTAGGTGATCGCCGGAGATAACCGCCGATTTGGAGGGAGCTCCTCTTGTTCTCCCGCTCGATTTATCTACACACTCTGGCTCTTCTCAAAGCAGACCCAATAGCCGGTGAGTTGAGACACCAATCGCCAGTCAATTCGCCGTGGAGACGAGGAGTCTCTCGAACACTCCGCACGACTGGAAGAAACGATTAGAAAAAGTGAGAGGCGCGCGGACCGAGGAATACAAAAAACAATTCATATCGGGTTGAAACGTGGATCCGAGAAAGCTACGAGCCCATTTCAGAATCGACTGAAGTAAAAAAAGAAATCCAGGCGACTGTGCAGTAGCAATTCCGTAAAAATATAGTACTGCTAATGGTAAGGATTTGTGTAATTCTTTTCTTAGTACAACCCGGACATATATATACGTAAGTGTGGACACACGTTTTGATCACTGAAGGCACCACTCAGAGAGTTTAAAAATAAGGGTACTACTACGTAAACAATACTCTACCCCAAAAATGAGAGGTACTATTTACATAAACAATATCATAAAAAATGAGACGCCATGGGATCGAGCCCGGGCGGGGTGGGCTACATTGCTGGCAGCCCCACCATCCAAGCTATGCTCGGCTCTCAGGATTTGTGTAATTCTACTCATGGCTCAATCGTTACATCACTTGTTACTTGTTAGCAGTTTTTTCCCACATGACAATGAGATATACCACAAACATTTTTGTTTTCTTGCATTGTAGTTGACTTATTTTTCATTGTAGCCACTGGTAGTTTTTTTGACATCATTAAATTTAAAAAATTTAAAAATAAAAAAACCAATTAGCCCATCACAGATAAGCAAACGAATACAAAAAAGAAAAACAAAAATATTGTAAAAAAGCTAAATAATTAAAAAAATAAAATTAAAGTATAGTGAACTAAAGCCAGAAGAGCCGAAACGAGCGGGTGGGCTGATGCAGCTGCATGAGTGTGGCCAGGCTGAGGTGGGAAGCTCCTCAGCCACGTTTCTCCTCAGCCTGGCTCCAGTTGTTTTTTTGCATCAGCTCATGCAGACTCTCTCCTCCATGCAGCCAACCAAACACCATCTTCCTGTATGAGCTGGTGCAAGTCACCTGCATGCAGGCAACCAAACAGACCCCAAATCAGCTGCGTTCATTCGAAGTTCAGAATTACAAAACTGTGCCCACTGCCCAGACGTGTGCAGGTCTTGCAGCCAGACGCCAAAACTCACCCCCACGGCCACCCTCCACCTCGTCACCTCTCTCTCTCTCTCGCTGCCCCCTTGCTTCGCGCACAGGAGGCCACAGCTCGCGCTTCCTTCCTGGCGACGCGGGGGAGGCTCGGGCCGTCGGGCGCGTGGTGGGGCGGGCGTCGGTGTAGCTTCGGGGCTATTTCTGTTGTGATGGCGGCGGCGGTGTTCTCGGGGGACGGGGGCGCCTTGCGCGCGGGGTGCTCGGCGGAATGCGCTGGCGGGGCCGAGAGGCCACCGGATCTTGGCGGCAGGGCGCGCGCCGCTGGGGCTAGGTGCGGAAAGAGGAGCGTGTACCTCATGGAGTGCGTGCCGCTGTGGGGCTGCGCCGCGACGCGCGGCCGCGGCGCGGAGATGGAGGACGCATGCGCCGTCGTGCCGCGCTTCGCCGACGTGCCAGTCCGGATGCTCGCGAGCAGGAGGGAGCTGGACGCGCTCGGTTTCGACTTCGACGCCGCCGCGCTTCGGCTGCCGGCGCACCTGTTCGGCGTGTACGACGGACATGGCGGCTCGGAGGTTATCTTCTTTGTGTGGTTCCTCGCTCAGACGAACACACTAACCTCGAGGTCTCTTACTCACGCTTCCTATCGTTTGTGCAGGTGGCGAACTACTGCCGGGATAGGATCCATGTCGTGTTAAGAGAGGTGCTGAGAGCTGGCAGGGGGCTGGGAGAATTGGGGGAAATGGGGGAGGTGGACGTAAAGGAGCACTGGGAGAAGGTTTTTGGTGATTGTTTCCAGAGGGTAGATGATGAGGTGTCAGGGAAAGCAAGTAGGTCTTGCAATGGCGTCAGGGAGTTCCGATTGGGACCTGTTGCCGCCGGCAACGTGGGCTCCACAGCTGTTGTTGCGGTTGTCTGCTCTTCTCATGTGATAGCTGCAAATTGCGGAGATTCACGTGTTGTGCTCTGCCGCGGGAAGGAGCCCATTGTTCTATCCATCGATCACAAAGTACAAAGCGAACTTCATGATTCAGTTAAGAGTCCATTAGTTAAGGTAAATTTTGTCTGATTATGGTTTGGTTTTCCAGCCTGATATGAAAGCTGAGCGTGCAAGGATTGAGGCCGCAGGTGGGAAGGTCATCGACTGGAATGGTTATCGCGTCTCTGGTATACTCGCTATGTCACGGTCAATCGGTAAATCTTCTGCTCTTGGCATGCCCAAGCTTACTGGATAGATGAAATTATTGATGATGTCGGGCAAACTGTATAGCAAACTTTGAATGAGATTAAGGCCTAAGCACCAATTGCTTACCTTTTGAGTTCTGACCAATTAAAAACACAAATTTGCTAGCCCAAATTGTACTGAACATGGGCTCTAGAAGGCACTATAGTAACTCTATAAGACATCTCTTTGTAAGCTGGGACAAACCGACCAATTTTTTTTTTGACATAGCAAGTATGGTCATAGCAGCACAAGGGCATGTTGTAAAACTGTGCTGCCTATGCAGCATAATACAAACTTAAACTTGATTTGGTGCAACAGTAGCCTATACGAAACCATCAGTCTTTGTGCTGTCAAAAGAAAAAAAAATAGTTATCTTGACCTTAATATTTAGCAATAATCTTTAAGTCTATGAAAACTGGGCCATTGTTGATGATACTTTTTGAACTTGTAGGAAAACATCCAGGTGAATTGTATGAAAATTGTTTGTTGTTCATATTGACCTGCGCACAATTAAAGTGAATTTCTGCCACAATTTCCATGATAAAGCTTGTAGCTTGGGTGATTTTTTTTCTGTACATACTATGTTGTCATGTGTATGCATTTTATTATGAGGTCAGATGTTTCTTTCAGCTGTTATTCCAATTTTTGAGATCGTATGCTCTTAGATTAGCTCATTTCAGGTCATAAATTGTAAATGTAAAGAAATGCTTAGTTTCATAATATAAGCAACTTGCAACTTCGATTCACAGTTTGTTTTCATCTGAGAAAAATCATGTTTAAGATTAGTGTGTTCCTCAAATCATGTTCTGGAACCTTACCTGCAAATTCGGGGATGAGGATGAAGTTGTTAGTGAACTTAAATATGTTCTTTCGAAAGCATTCAGATTAGTATGCAGATGTGCTTAAGAAGGTGCCTGCCAAAGTAGAAAAGCTTCCCTTATTAAAGGAACAAAGGTACCCTATATACTTATGTTATGATTTGTGCAAGTGGTTCTTGGCAGTTGTGACCATGGCTTATACTGGGTATTAGTTGTATTTGTTCACATATCTGGCACCGTCTGAATAGTTCCAGTATTAACACTTGGACAACACTGTTCTTCCAATTCCATCTGAAAATTTAGTTGAACTAAGAAATTGGTTCAGCCAAGTTCTCTGTGCATTGGATAACGTTTGTCTGAAGTTTCCTATCTCTTATTAACTTTAAGCGGAAATCACTATCTCCTTGCAGGGGACCGATATCTGAAACCATTCCTGATTCCAAGGCCAGAAGTCACTGTTGTTCCTCGGGCAAAAGATGATGACTGCCTCATTCTAGCGAGTGATGGGCTGTGGGATGTCATGTCAAATGAGGACGCATGCAAAGTTGCGCGCCGACAGATCCTTCTGTGGTACAAGAACAACAACGGCACATATTCTG
This sequence comes from Dendrocalamus sinicus, assembly GCA_036346575.1. Taxonomy (NCBI): domain Eukaryota; kingdom Viridiplantae; phylum Streptophyta; class Magnoliopsida; order Poales; family Poaceae; genus Dendrocalamus; species Dendrocalamus sinicus. Next base: position 20,302,846 of record CM070643.1, on the reverse strand, counting down.
ATGAAGGCAGTGAGCCTACTATGAACCCTGCTGCACAAGCAGCTGCTGATTGCCTTGTGAGGCTAGCTCTGACCAAAGGGGGCGAGGACGACATTACCGTCATTGTGATTGACCTGAAACCACGAAAGAAGCTCAAGGGCAAATCCTAACAGGGGCTAGAATTCACCTGACTAGCTGATCGTGATCTGCAATCAGAGTTTACTCTGCTAGTCTGCCTTCCTTGCAAGATGGCCCACATACTATTTTTCTTCAGCCGCTCTTTAAGAATTGTATATGTAAATGCTAATATGTTTTAAATGGGGTGTATTGCTGTCTATCCCCTTGTGGTTTCAAGCTGTTCACATGTGATTTGTCAGGTTCAGAACAGTCATGTAAATGAAATGGTCTCTGCATACTCCCCCTATTATAGCAGGGGAAACCGCGCGCGGAGGGAGCGGCCACGTCAGCCCGCGAGCGCGTCCGGCCGGCGCGTGGCCAGGAAAATTTCGGTACGGTCAGGGGAGCGTTTTTGCGAAAAAGTCCCTGTATTTTTCTGAAATTACGTAAAGGTCCTCGGTTATCGCGAAAAGGTCCCTGCCAGTTTTTTTAGCCCCTCCACTTTGCAGGATAGCGCCCCCGTGGTTTTCTTAGTTACGCACGGGTCCTTGTTTGTTTACGTACATGTCCTCAATTTTTTACGAAAAAAACCCTTTAGTTTTTTCGGAAATACGCATATGCCCTCGATTTTTTTTTGAAAAACTCCTTACGAATTATCGCCTCTTTTGCTTCGGTACACACGGTGGCTGACGCAGCGTGGCGCCGCGCCTATGAGGCTAGTAATAATTGAGCCTTGTAAAGTTCTGAAGCACTGAGATCACGGTATGCTTATATGCTTTCCTCTCCAACAAGAGCAGCACTAATTTTAAAGTAAATGAAGAGATAAGTAATATCTATTTATCATTTATCATGTTTTAAAAATTTGTACAAATCACTATTAAGGAAAATATAGAGAAGCACTTCTTACATGTTAAATATTGATGATAGGTCTTGACCCCTACATGGCTACCCAAGTTAGAAAGGCTGCTCATATAAATTGTCTGATAGAATTGCGTGATTTCCCAATGGAGGTGTTATGCCCGCACGGGATTCTCTGACTTTATGAAGTTCGTAAAGTCCGTCCATCCGGCGATCAACGGATAAAATAACCTGTGTTAAAATAACCTATTCTTATGCCCGCCAGCGTGACTTTTTTCTTTTTTTCTTATATTTCTTTATATTATCTGTGTTAAAATAACCTATTTTTTAACATCCAAAAAATAGGTTATTTTAACACAGATAATATAAAGAAATATAAGAAAAAAGAAAAAAAAGCTAGAAAAGATAAAAATAAAAAAGCTAAAAACCAGAAGTAAAAAAAAAAATCAAAAAACGCTAGATTAATCTGGACCGTTGATTGCCGGATGGACGGACTTTACGAAGCAAAGTCACGCTGTGTCAGAGAAGCTGCGCCGTGTTATGCCATCCTTCACAAAAAGCACATTAAACTTAGCACAGACTTGAGCTCCTTCACTGTTTGATTAGAGGATGAGTATCATCCAAAACATCAACTGAGGAATGCAGTAGAAGCTAACTAGCTACTTGCCAATCAACTGTAATCGACATCACGCAAAAACCGTCATCAAACGATCCATGACTGAGCAAAGATCCCAGCGTCTACAGTAGCGTTTTGTGGTCGTGAAAACTCGACAAGTTCATCGTCAGTAAAGGGGTAAAGGCTACTCTACCATAGAGAGCATCAATATTCAAGTGGAACCTGCAATTGTTGGTAAGTCCAACCGTAACACGTGTGTTTTTTTTCTTCCAAAAGGAGCTCAGTTTAAGGTCATCCACGATGTTTAAACTACAATTCCACTGCAGCATTTTGTGTGGTCGTGAAAACTCAACGAGTTCATCATCAGGAAAGGCTACTACCTAAAGAATCATTAACCAAGTAGAACTTCAGATTGTCGGTAAGTCCAATTATACCACATGTGTTTTTCCAATCAGCTCGGTTTTAAGGGCATCACAATGTTGACGTTGCAAAATCGTCCAAAGTTTGCCACATCTAACAGATGCAGAATTTGCTCCAGCTTTGCCTCTTTCCAATGTAGGCCCATCGCAGAATTAAATAAAAAGGAAAAACAAAATAAAACCGCAAGTCAATCCGATGGAGACGGGCCTTGAGCAGCGACGGTGACCTTGATCTAAGGCACGTCGGCCTCAATTTGGTGACGACGGCCTTCATCCAAGGTGCAATAAGGGCATCTGTAATATATGAAAATAGAGGATCTTAAGTTATTTTAAGGTCAATCTTATACATTACAGGGGTGAGCTTAAACAGGTTATAAGCAAAAAAGGTTTAAGACTGGTCCTCAAGCTAAAGACCTGGCCACAAGTATTAAAATATAATTTTTCTTTATCCGCCGAGTGGGACCGTCTTAAGACCCTTTGGGTCGATCTTAAGATTTAGATGAGATCTACCTTAAGACCGCTTGAGTTATATACATTATGGATGTCCTAATAGTGTAATCACGCTGATAGATGGGAAGGTGCTCATTGGTGGTTCACTTCTAGGAATCTCGCTTTAGTAGCTATAGCACTACGAGGTGTTGAATCGGTTTAATCTCTCCACTCTTTACCTCCGGTTTTCTTGAACATTGAAGATGGCTAATACTTGCACAAGTAAAAGGTGTACAACCTGCAGGCCACAGAAGAGGTATACAGTACATAGGAACTGTTTTTCTTTGTTTTTCAGTGGTTTCAGTTTTTTGATCTCTCTTAATAATTATTATTTATTAGACTAATAAATCATAATTAAAAGAATAGGTCTAAACCGTAGCTAAAAAGAATTTGTATATAGATAGGCTAGGAGGTTGATCCCACCCGTCATATGAACACAGTCCTTCGTCTCAAATATCTCACAAGTATAGGGACGTCGTTGGAATAAAACCGACAAAAAAACACGGCCCCACCCAAATCCCCCGAGGCCCAAACCTTCTCCTCCTTTACACTACCCTCCCCGTCGGCGGCGAAGGAACCAAACCCTAATCCGTAACCCGAACACCACCGACTCCTCGTGCTCCTATCCCTCGAAACCCCACTAAACCCTAGCCCCTCCGGCCATCCATGTCGTCGGAGGACGAAGCGAATGCTGCACCGGCGGAGGCGGAGGCGTCGGAGGGGAAGAAACGGCGGCGAAAGGGGAAGCACGACAAGCCCAAGCCGTGGGACGAGGACCCCAACATCGACCACTGGAAGGTGGAGAAGTTCGACCCCTCGTGGAATGAGGGCGGCATGCTGGAAGTCAGCTCCTTCTCCACCCTCTTCCCCCAATACCGAGGCAATCACTCCCGCTCCCATCCTCTTCTCCCTCGTTCTCCCGCGATTCGTTGCAAATTAGACGTATTTTGTAGTTTACTGAATGCGAATTGTTGGGGTATTGCGTGTTGGGATGCAGAGAAGTATCTGCAGGAGGCGTGGCCGATCGTTAAAGGCGCATTGAAGGAGTTTGGGGTCTCGTGCGAGCTCAATTTGGTATGTGATGAATGATTAGGCTTGTTGGACTTTGGAGTGTTCTTAAGTAGTGGGACGGCTCTGTGGTAAGCTGCGTAAGAATTAGCTTTGAGAATTGAGACCTCTCTTGATGTATGCGTAGGTGGAGGGATCCATGACGGTTTCGACCACCCGGAAGACTAGGGACCCCTACATTATTGTCAAGGCCAGGGACCTCATAAAACTCTTGTCACGGAGTGTCCCTGCACCCCAGGTATACCAACTTGTGTTACCGAGCCCTTCAGCTTTTATGCAAGTTCTGCCCTGTGATCTGTTGACTTTTTGGAGATTGTTGTTGAACTTGTGAGAGGTAGTTTACATATCTATTAGGGTGTATTAAGTCTTTGCCACATTTCATGATCTACCCCCACATGAAGCTATTCTTGAGTCATTGACACCTTGGTTAATTTATGCGGGCGTTGTTTCACTACTAAACTTTTAATGATTTTGTCGGACTTGGATTTAGCCAATCCAGAATCTTCTATGAAGCTACTGTACTATTATCTGGATCTGTAGATAGTGCTTACAGATATATCACTGAATCATTTCATACATAGAGGAAACCATACCATTCATTAATATTACATAACATATGTTCAAATAGACCGTATCGGGTTGAGTTTACATAAAGTCAATTGGGCTAATAGTTTCATTACAGCAGTGGAAGTGGTAAGCAAAAGGGGTAGGGCATATCTTGCCACAGTCAAGCGACTGGGGTTGAGATTGTGTACGGTAAGTATTACTCAACTTGGATAGTATATGTACACACAATCATCACTAAGTCAACCCGATTGTGGTAAGAACCATCTACTAAGAAAAGTGGCCTAAGTTTCTCCGTCTTCTCCATCATCAGCTCCTGAGACTTTGTAGTAAGCGTAGTCGTCTTGGTCCCAGATTCTGAGGGATTTGTGAGCAAGGGTGAGCACAAGCCCAAGGAAGATTTGGAGAAATTTGGTTGAAATTTGCTTGAACAATTTGAATTCAAATTAGTTTTGAAAATTCCATCAAACAAACTTAACATTCTCCAAAAATGGGATGTTACATTTTTGCAGGCAATTAAAATACTCAATGATGAGATGAGCTGTGATATTATCAAAATTGGTAGCATCATACGAAATAAGGTAGACTTTCTTTCATTGTTCAACTTAAATTCTGTGCATCTTTCTAAGGAATAGCTTTGAATATGCCATGATTACTGCTGCAATTCTTTGCTTGCTATCAAATATTCCACTAGGAAGAACATGTGAAGACAATATCTGTAATTGCCAACGTAAAATGATGGAACCAATCAAATAAGGATATTGGATAACATTTTGCTCCTTTCTCTGGATGCTCAATTGCATTTTCTTGTTTCCAAATTACCTACTACAATGTCATTCTGATTGGAAGTTCTCCACAATGTTATCAGCGCTGTGTGGTATTTTTTTTGTTTTATTCATTTTATGATGACACTACTAAATCACTAATACATCAGATAGCTGTGTTTCTAACGCAATTAGAAATGGGCATTTTATAGTTTATAGTGTTCTTTTTCATATTGCTAAGACTCTGGGTTCCTTTGCCCAAGCCTAAGCTGTTCCAATGTTTATAGATTTACTGGTTGCATTCATATAAGTATATAATTACAAACCCCGGTGTCACATAGTCGCATGTGCTGTGCGTTGTTGCCTCGATAAAATTTAAGGTTTCTTTTCTTGGTGTGATTTAGCTTATTGTGTAATTACTGTTATTAACTTTGCAGTGAGAATCACTCTATGGTAAATATCATTAGCACGTCCTCATGTGAATTTAGCTCGATACTCTAGTCCACTAATAATGTGCCATCTACAGGAAAGATTTGTTAAAAGGAGAGAACGCCTTTTAGGTCCTAATTTGTCTACCCTTAAGGTAAACTTCTCATATGGTTCCTGTGGATGCATCTCTTTAATGTAACAATAAACAGACACCCATTTGTTCACATGTTGTTTTATGTATTACAGGCCATCGAGATTTTGACTGGCTGCTACATCTTAGTTCAGGTTTTCCTTAATTTCTTACCTTATATACTACATGTAAAGTTGCATTATTGGTCTACCTCCTTTCTACTCTACATTTTGGTATTCTTGACTACTATCATTACATTTTTTCCCCACTCATGACAGGGAAATACTGTTGCCGCCATGGGTTCTTTTAAGGGGCTGAAACAAGTCAGAAGGATTGTGGAGGATTGCATAAAGAACATAAAGCATCCAGTTTACCACATTAAGGTAACTGGTTTTGTTTTTTTAGATGTATTTTCTGAAGGAATGTACCTACGATTCCTTATCAATGATTGTTAAACTATGTAGGAACTCCTAATTAAACGTGAGCTGGCTAAAAATCCTGCCCTAGCCAATGAAAGCTGGGACAGGTTTCTCCCAAAGTTTAAGAAGTAAGGAACTTGCATCATATTTCTATTAGGGGGGTTAATACCACTGAAAAGTACACTGTGTATCTTATACCTCATTACTTGCTGTTTTTCAGAAAGAATGTCAAGCAAAAGAAGCCAAAAACCAAGGAGAAGAAACCATACACACCCTTTCCGCCACCTCAACAGCCTAGCAAGGTGAAATCAATTGTTCCTTTCACTGCTTATTGTTAGTCCTGTTTGGTATACTGGTTTTCACCATATCATGAGCTGTTATGGTGGTTAGCAGTCTTGCCCCTACAACTCTATATTTTCATGCCTGCTGTCCATCCTACACAGTCAGATAATTAATTTCATGTTATTTTCTATACAAGATTATTTGAGGTTCATAGTATGCTACTTGAATTCGGAGGATTCAACGTCCATTCTGCTGACTAGTTTTCTTTTGCCTATTGTGCTACTATTTGATTAATTTGTCATTCTGGATGATGTAGATTGATCTTGAACTTGAGAGTGGTGAGTATTTCATGAGTGACAAAAAGAAGTCAGCAAAGAAATGGCAAGAGAAACTGGAGAAGCAATCAGAGAAAGCCGAAGAAAACAAAAGAAAGAGAGAAGCTGCATTTGTTCCTCCAAAGGTTAGATTTTCTTTTTTTGTATTTATCAGTGTGATTCTCCTTCTCTTGTGCTCAAGTCACACAAGAGCGAAGATTTTTTACTTTTCGAAGTCAACAAGATGCTCCTTTGGCCATTACATTTTCTTATCATATCTTCGAAAAAAGCGGTCAAAGTGCATATTATGAGAGTATTTTTATTGATAAAATCCCTCGTATCATGTTCATATATCCAAATCATATGTTTTAAACAATATCTTTGGTCAAGATTAGTAAGGTTTGACTGCGCATATTCTAGGTCATCACACTTGTGTGACCGGAGAGAGTATTTGTTACTAAACACTAGTTATTTGTTTCAGGAGAACACTGCAGGTACATCTGAATCCGGCAAGTCTAACAATAATGAGATTGCTGATATGGCGAAGTCCGTAAAGGTACTGCTGCTGTTGTTTTATGCTTTATTTTGTATGCCGTCTGTTCCTTTTAATTTGTTTGGGAGTATGGGCTGTTATTCCATTAGAATGGTCATCTCATCATTGTGAATCTGCTCTATTTGCAGAAGAAGGCTAAGGAATTCAGAAAGAATGAAGCACATGAAAATGTGAGAATCGAGTCATATGTTGCAAGCAATGAAGAATCACGCCCAACAAAGAAGCACAAATCGTCCAAGTCCAAGTAACTGCAATCTGAATGCACCATGCCACCATGTCAGTGACTTGGCGTGATAAATTTTATTTTTGAGTTAGTCGAACCATTGCCATTAGGGCAGGTCATACCCTTCTATAGAATAGAGTTTGAACGTTTTGGTGGTCTGCTCTTGTTGGAAAAGTAGCTCTGCACGAGTTGTGGTCTGTTTGTCGACAACGGTTATCGGGCTCCCGTCAGGAATAAAAACAAATTTTGGTACATTCTATTGTTTTTTTTTTAAAAAAAAACTAGTTCCTATCATGCAGCAATCTTTGTGAAACACTGCAAGCCGCAATCGTGGTGTATGGTCAATTTCTCTTCCTTGCCAAAATAACCGATTGTAGGAGTGAAATTGCCACGCTACACGTTTTCGCCACACTGGAGTCGGCCTCTGCAAACACACGTCGGGAACATTTCACATGGAACCCGCCCGCTGTCTGTACGTTCCCACGCGCCGGCCTCGGTCTCGTCAGTCTGGAACAGGTCGGCCGGGCCCCATCTGCAGGCACGTGGACACTCCCACCCTGCTTCCATGTGGGCTCTCCAAGCCAGACGCCGCCGTGGCCACGACCTGGGCTCATCGTACCGCGGCCGGACTACCTCATGCGCGACCCGACCAGACTATTGCAAGAGAGATTCACAAGTGTTGAGAGAAAGTTATTGATTCATTCACTTTATTCTGAAGTCTGTACATCAATTTATAGATGATGAGGGGTGGCAAAAAAAGATGTCTATTTGATAAAGATACCTGTACATAGAGAGACATCTATACATTGATTACTTTATGCTTTAACTGGTTTGTAACACTCCTCCTTAACCAATGTGTCTTCATATGATCACCTTGATTCATCATCTTGAAATAACTCCTCTAAAACCCTGTAGGGAAAAATATGAGGAGAACCGATAGAGTAGATATGTCATGAAAAACTCCTTTAAAACCCGGTGGGCAAATTTAAGGAGAAAAATGACATGGCATATATTTGATTATATCTCCTAAAAACCCCTGTGGGGAAAAGAGAGATATATTTATTATTATGTTGTCATATTGCCTCATTAAAACCTTGATGAGAAACCTTAGAGGGAAAACTCATAAAGGGAAAAGAGTACAATATTTATATTCGTATGTGGCCCGAGTCTCCGCATGCATCAGTACACTACATACATGAAGCTGAACAGCGTGCCGTACGTGTCGGCCAGTGTAAGTCAGGAATAAAATTAAGAGTAAATTAAATCTAAGACTAAACTAAATTGATATAACATCTTTATTTTTATAAAATTTTAAATTCATACAAAAAATAGTATAATTAGAGACAAACAATGAAAAATAGAGAAATATAAAGTAGATATCTCGATAATAGAAAGCGTACATCTAAAAATATATAATTATTCTACTATGAGTATAGAGTAGCGATAAGTTACATGTCATGGGTAGTATAGTAATGTGTGCTGCTTTCTACATCGCCTTTACCTGCCGCTCCCTCGTCCCCCTTCTCTACCGTGTTTACACTCGTAAATTTGCTGCTGCTTTACGAGTCACTCACACCGTGTTCCTGAATTGAATAAGGAAAATATGTGTTGGTGAGGGTTCTTACCACCAGAGAAGGGTGACCGAATTCTAATTAAGCCTCTCCTTGGCTATGCCCCCGGTGCCAGCCGAGCTTGCTGGCACGCTGATAAGCGATACCGTCGTGGGACCCCGACGTTGTGCCACCCGAAGCTTTCTCAGGGCGTCCAGCTGCGAGCCGGCGCCGCGTCGGGACGGCGGTGCCCCCGCAGCCGAAGCAAGCTAGCTAACGGGCGCTAGTCCAGTACTCCAGGGCGCAGAGAGCGCGCCGGTGCATGGCCCATTCGGGAGCAGCGTGTGCATCTGTAGCGCGCGGTTGACGTACAGTGGAAGCAGCGACGGCGGGCCGGGCTCCTCCTTTCCTAGCGCGTGGTGACGGCGTGGCTGAAGGGTAGATGGCATGGCGGTCCGGAGTTTTTCTAGCATGGAATGTGACAAGGTGTCGGTGTCAGTTGTCAACCAGCATATATACCGATATGCGCGAGTACGTGACTCCGGCCTACGTATCAAGTCTCCATAAAAAGAAAGAGAAAAAAGGGTGGGCAAGCATGCTGTGCAAGTGCAACCATGCTCGATTGCTCGCATACTCGAGACTTAGTCTCTCCGTAACATGACAGGAAACTCAGACCAGGAATTGTGAACTTCCCTTGTATACATGTCCTTCCTCTTTTTCACCTTTTTTCGAAGCTACTTGTTCATCAACTTCTGTCACTACTACAGAAAGCCTAATACTAGACGGTCAATCACAGACATTTTGACAAAACCGTCTGTGACCAATCACTAACACAAACGATTTTAATTTGGACACCGTCTGTGTTGGCGGCGTCGGAGAAAAGGAGTATCACAGACGATTCTTACTGATGAACCGTCTGTGATACTGAAGTACCACAGACGGTTTGTATTAAAAACCATATGTGATAATCCCAGATTATCACAGACGATTTTTAATACAAAACCATCTGTGATAAGCTGGTTATCACAGACGGTTTTGAACAAAAACCGTCAGGATAATTCCTGACAGTTTTCATTAAAAGCGCTCGTGATAATGCTCACTAGGCATTTATTGCGCTGCTCAGACTGCATATGTCTTCATTTCGATCCAGATCTAGCTAATACTTTACTCTTTCGCTCAGGAAGCAAGCTAGGCGATTTCAGGCGAGTTAGTTTAGTGGGAGGAGGCAGATATTGAGCTTTGAAGATTCATACTTTCCTGATTGCTCTAGATATGGTTAGTAATAAATTTTATTTTTTCTTTGCATGCATTACAATTTAAATGTAAGTAATTGGTTAGTGTTATTAATTGAAGATGGTTTGCAAAATTGTTGGTTATATAATAGCTGTTGTGTTTGTAATATGAATTGAGCTAGCAAATTAAGCCTCAATATAATACATGTGGCCGGTATATATGTAGTAATAATTAGTTAATTTAATTTTTAATACTAAGTTGTTATATATGTACGTAACGTAGGACCGAAGCTGGATGTATGCCATGAGCCGTGTGAGTGAAGAGTACATTAATGGCGTGTCCGCTTTTACAAGAGCCGCGAGGAGGATATATTGAATAAGGGTGGAATATATGTCTTGTCCATGTCTTGATCGAGAATTTAAAGATGTTTAAGAACTGAGGGCAAATTGAAGCGCACTTGATTCGGAGGGGTTTCAAAAAGGGTTATACGTGTTGGACCAGTCATGGCGAAGTGGATGATCAAATGCCGTCGGATGACATCACCAGTGAAGTGAATGATATGCCGCCGGATGACATCGCTGGTGAAGTGAATGACGTGCTGTCGGCTGATGTCGATTGTGGTTCGGATTCGGATAGGTTGCACGATGATAATCTGGATCAGATGCTTCGCGATGTAGAAGAGAACTATGATGAGAGAGAGAGTATGTTAAATTCCGGGGCTTGATGGAGGATTCGGAGAAACATTTGTTTACGTGCTACAAGTACACGAGGTTGTCGACCGTGCTTGAACTGTTGAAATTGAAGGCAAACAATGGTTGGAAGAGTTTCACGGCGCTGCTAGGTCTTTTAGCGGACATGCTTCCGGAGGGAAATGAGTTGCCTAAAACCACGCATAAAGCCAAGAAGGTTCTTTGTCCGTTGGGAATGGAAGTAGAAAGAATACATGCATGTCCGAACGACTGTATCCTCTACCGTAAAGAGTATGCAAATATGCATGTATGTCCGGTGTGCAACGCATCCCGATACAAACGTAACAATCAATCAGATGATGGCGAGGGAACAGAGGCGAAGAAAGGATATCCTGCTAAGGTGGCATGGTATTTTCCTATAATTCCCCGTTTGAAAAGGTTTTTTGCAAATCCAAAGGAGGCAAAACTGCTGCGTTGGCACTCGGAGGAGCGCAAGAAGGATGGAATACTAAGACACCTTGCTGATTCCGCGCAGTGGAGAAACATCGATAGGAGTTTTGCAGACTTCGGTGCAGAACCAAGGAATATAAGGTTTGGACTGAGTACAGACGGAATGAATCATTTCAGTAGCATGAGCAGCCGACATAGTACATGGCCCGTGACTCTCTGCATCTATAACCTTCCTCCTTGGTTGTGTATGAAGCGAAAATATATTTTGCTGTCCATACTTATCCAAGGGCCAAAATAACCTGGGAATGATATTGATGTGTTCCTAGCACCGTTGGTGGAAGATCTAAAAGTACTGTGGAACGAAGGGGTACAGGTATGGGATGCATACAAACGAGAGAACTTCACTCTGCGCTCCTTATTGTTCTGCACCATAAATGATTATCTTGCCCTTGGTAACCTATCGGGCCATAGTACAAAAGGTGCCAAAGCTTGTACTCACTGTTTAGATGATACCGAGAGTGTGTGGCTGAGACACTCACGCAAAACCGTCTACATGCGTCACCGCCGGTTCCTTCGGAGGGCTCACCCATACCGCAAGATGAAGAAACAATTTGACGGAGAGAAAGAAGACGGTTCAGCTCCAAGGCATTTAAGGGGACACGAGGTTTATGATATGGTTAAGGATTTAGATGTTGTTCTCGGAAAGGGACGTAAATTGAGGGCTCATGAGAAGAACACCTGGAAGAAGAGATCAATATTTTGGGACTTACCTTATTGGGAGTACCTAGATGTTCAACACTGCATCGACGTTATGCACGTAGAAAAAAATGTATGCGACAGCTTGATTGGTCTCTTACTGAATATTCATGATAAAACAAAGGACGGTGTCAACGCACGGCTTGACTTGGCTGATATGGACATCAGGCCTGAGTTAGCACCGACATACACTGATAATGGACGAACGTACCTTCCCCTGCGTGTTACACTCTGTCCAAGACTGAGAAAACAGAATTGTGGCCAGAGATGAGGTGAGCTACGAGAAGAGATCAAGGAATCTCTTAGAGAGGAGCTAATAGGTGAGCTGGCTGATGTAGTCAGAGATGAGGTGCGGAAACATACAGAAAGTCAGCAGGCCGCCGCCACCGCTCCTGTGCTAGCTAGCCCGCACAACCATCCGAGTAGTTGCGCGTCCAATCTGACGCAAACCGATGCCAGATTTGCTGTGGATGACATCCTGGTAATAATTATTATCTCTCAAATGCTTGCTCCATTGATAGGCCTATTCGACTAGCTAATTCTGTATCGTTATGTAGGAGCCTCACGTGCGGGCTCAAGTGAGATATGCCTCCGTCCCCTTGCACGCTGCTTGGGGCCAGGCATATCCGTCTGGTATCGGGGCCATGCTGCATGGTCAAGCTTTAGCGACAGGCTTCGCAAAAGTGTGCATGTCAATTTTGAGGTCGTCCCGCCACCGAAGCCCCCAACGATGAGATCGTGACTCTAGGCGGACCATTGGAACATTCATCCATGCCCAAAGCGACATCTCCCGGAGGCTTCTTCACGATGGCGGGACCGGAAGGCGGCGAACGAGCAACATGCACCGGTGCCATCTCCACTACAAGACTTGTCTTCACCACCGCTAGCTGCACGGTGCTATCTCCAAAGGTGATATTCTCGCGAGCAACTTGCACCGCTACTACCTTCTGAATGATCGCCATTAAGTCGACCTACACCGAGGCGCAAGCAAGGCGGCAAGGCGAAGGGCAAAGCAAAGAAGACCAATGATGATATCCCGCACTGCCATTGGCCCGCAAATTCGTGCTTGGCGACCATTGGTCGAGCCCAAGGTCCTCCAACCCCTAGCATATAGTTGCCTGTAATTGCACAAGTGGTATATGGAGTAGTCCAATAAGCCGGAGGGAGAACGAATCTCAAGTGTCACTGTCAAATTCGCGCCGCATGATTTACATCACAATCTTCAAGAGTGTGTCTTCGTGGTCGCCTTTGAGGATTTATTCGATCTTTTCACGCTCAACGCTCTTGACGTCTCACTCATTCGATCTTTGGACACCGTAAGTGTGTACGATCGATCTCCGTTCATGTCATACCGATAAATGTCATATATAATTTGTTGCTTTCGTGTGTATATGTATAGACACATGTCGACTAGAGCTAGAGAAACCAAATCATCGTCGGTTGGTTTCTTGGACCCACACTTGGTCGCCAGGAGTACCATAGACCAGGAGTCATCTGTCGTCGAGAGGTACATTGCAGTAGCACTGCTGCAATACCGCAATAAGGAATATGTACTTATGCCCTTCCATCAGAACTATCATTGTATTTTAATAGTAATTGTACCAAAATGGAAAAAGGTATATTATCTTGATTTCCTAAATAAGAATAAAATGGACTTCACAGTTGTCAGCCAAGTACTCGATAGATAAGTACATTTTCTCCATACATACCTATATTGTACTTTTTCTTTCCTTCTGAATGATTAATGTTAACTTTTTCGAATCACGTAGGGCGTTCGCGATGTACATTGCAATGGGAGGTGTCTCGAAGCAAGGGGCCAAAGGCCTGATACATGCTCTAGATTTTAAGGCATTCGCTATTACACATTAATCAATCCTATGCAACAGTTAGTAGTAATGCCTCTTGAATTAACACATTGCATTTTTTGTAGTGCCACCAGCAGTCACCGGGCAACACATGTGGATTCTACGTTTGCCACCATATGAAACTACTCCTCAAGGATCACCAATTCCAAGGTTTGTCAATCTTCCCATAATTACTTCATACTTATCACGTTATATATATACGCACATTGATATTCCTATCGACAGGCTGCGTTCATCCCGTCAACTGCATTGAAACAACCCGACCTTTCACACATTCGAGGAGAGATGGCGTATTTTCGGTGGCTAACGTCATAAACCCAGTGGAAAGTTCCATCTGCGCAACATGATTTTTTATTGCTCTTATCACTCCGGAATCGAGGTCTCGCGAAAGGAACAGTGCATAATCAACAAACTTTGTCAGGCTGCACAAGCAATACTTGAATGGCAATCGTGCACCATCCAAGTATTGCTTGTGCAGCCTGACAAAGTTCGTTGATTATGGCTCTGTTTCTTTCGCGAGACCTCGATTCTGGAGTGATAGAGCAATAAAAAATGCAATGTTACCATCTAAGTGGAAATACAACGTACATCTTTTGTAATTGTATATTTGTTAATGGATATGTTATTTCATTTCAATTAATTGATTTGCGAAATTTATGTTTGTCAAATGGATGTTTTATGTTCGTCAAATGAAGTGCGATGTGAATTGGATATTGTATGTTTGTCAGAAATTGTATGTATATCTGCTTGTTTCAGAGGGCATGGCTAATATTTTCTGAGGCTAGCCAATAAACAGGAATAGATTTAGGGGTAGAAAGGAATATCACAGACGGTTTTTAACTAAAAACCATCTGTGATAGGTGATATATCCAAGACGGTTTTTGTTTAAAAACCGTCTGTGATAACTGGATATCACAGACGGTTTTTAGTTAAAAACTGTCTATGATATCCTGTTATCACAAACGATTTTTATTTAAAAACCGTCTATGATAACTGGATATCACAGACGATTTTTAGTTAAAAACCGTCTGTGATGACCTCGTATTATCACTGACCCATAAATTCAGACGGTTCACAAAACCGTCTGTGTTGACGTTTTGAAACTGTCTGTGATGACCTTTTCTGTAGTAGTGTGTAGTGGAATCGGAATTGAAATTACTAAATATATAACGTTCACTTAAGAGTGGATAGGAAAAACACAATGCTATTAGCAGGTAAATCTATTTTTTTTCCCTAGTTGAAAAACGATTCTTCGCCTGCTCATTTAGATCGACACCACATAATGAATCTTCAGCATGTAAGCTCTGTACACTGCGAACTGATGTGCAATATAACAAATATAATGAACGAATAATAATAAATCGAAGGCAGCAACCAGCCAACCACCAAGCCATTATTCTATACCAGCTGAACAATGAAATTCTTTTTTTAACCATTTACAACACATGTACATCTTCACTAATTACAGAAAAACCTCGAATTACTATGCTTATATAAGGGCCTTTTGCCCTTAGCCCCTTAGTATACAAGCCCAAAAATAATTGAAAATAAAAAACGGCAAGGAAAAACTGAATACAAACATACAATCAACGAACCAATCAATAAAAATCAAAAGCCTATAGCTCTCCTAGAAACTACTCTTCAATGGCTTACTGCTATCTGGTATAGAAAGAATCACGCGACCTGTACATCCTACAGACAGAAACTCCGGATATATCCACAAGTGGCGAAGGCTCCATCATGAGAAAAATTAACTACTCCCCTCTTTGAAATAAAAACGCAAAGCTTGGGTTTTCACGGACAAAAGGTAGCAAGTCATCATCAGCCATCTCAATGACTGGCATTGTCTTTGTAATATCATCAAGTGAAAAAGGTATGCTGCATTGAGGAATGAAACAAGTGAAACCATGAGCCATCAGCATTAGGAGGTCCTAAGCTGAAAAAAATGCTAATATTTTCAAATATAACAAACCTAGAATCGTCATCTAGCAGTATAGAAAAAGTTGTGACAGTATTCGATTCCTCACGCACTGCAGCTTTCAAGCTTGATGTGAACTATAGACAGACATAAAGAAAATCATATATCAGCCAATAGTTCGTTTGTAAATGAAAACGAACCAAATGTGGCAAGACCAAAAAGTATGGAGGTTTTGGGGCAAAGGTTATACAAAACCTCCATAGGTTTTACATTTTTTTCAAGGAACCACATCCAACGGAATATGATAGGTGGGAGCAAGGATCGAAAAACCAAAACCGGGTTAAATCCCGGCCACCGGGCGGTACCGGTAACCGGAAATCCCGGATAAAAACCGGATGAATTTTGTCAAATGAAAATTTTGAGCGGGGCGGGAGGGGACCGGTTAACCGCACCGGTAACCGGTCGGTTACCGGAAATACCGGTGGAAAACCGGATAAAACCGGTGAAATGCTTGCTGCTGCTTGCTGCTTGATAACGTTGAATGCTTTGCGAATAGATTACTTAATGAATGAAGTTACATCTTACAAGTACATATAGCACTAGCTACACACATATGAGTGTGAATATAAAGAGAGAAATGAAGAGACTAGAAGTTGAACTAAGGAGGCATGCTGTGCATGCATTCATGCATGCGTGGGAAGATGGAGAGGCATGCATTCATACATGCGTGGGAAGATGGAGAGGCAGCCATGTGAACAGGTATGCATTCATGCATACGTGGGAAGATGGAGAGGCATGTATTCATGCATGCGTGGGAAGATGGAGAGACAGCCATGTGAACAGGCGTTTGCTATTAATGCATACGTGGGAAGATGCAGAGGCAGCCATGTGAACAGACGTTTGCTATTAATGCATGCGTGGGAAGATGGAGAGGCATGCATTCATGCATGCGTGGGAAGATGGAGAGGCTTTCATGCATGCTTTTATATCTTCTGCAGCCTCACTTTTGTCTCCCCACATGCAAAAAACATCAAGAGTTCACAAGCAAAAGCAAAAGCAACATGGACCCTACATGCTTCCAATGCAGGCTACAGCGCATCTACAAATTCAAATTTTCGCATTTCATATTTCGGGCGGTATTTTTATTCCCGGTCCCCGGCGGTAATTCCGGTTACCGGCCGGTAACCGCCGGTAAACCGAACCCTGGGTGGGAGTGTGGGACCCACCCGTCAATCGGACTAACAAGTAGGGCTCACATGGCAATACTTACCCTCCTTTTTGGGCCCACCTCTGCCGTTGCTGATCGCCGCCGTCACTGCACATCGAACCAATTATTGTGGGAGATGAGATGGAGAATAAAGGAGGGGGGGGGGTCTGACAGGTGGGCCCTACTTGTTAGCATGACCGATAGATGGATCCCACCTATCATATTCCGTTGGATGGAATGGGATATAGTGCAAACCTGGGTTTTTTAAAAACTTTTTGCCCAAGAATATGTGGTTTCTTGAAGAAAAAAAATGCAAAACCTAGGGTTTTATGTTACCATTGCCCCAAAACATGGGGTTTTGTGAAATTTACTCAAAAGTATATTAAGGAGCCTCATCATCTTACCTCTCCTGAAATAGTGTTTGTACCATTGACATCATCCCAATACATACTAACTATGCGCTCTAGCTGCTGTATGCTGAGGGCCTGAAGAGTTCATAAAAATATTAGGAGTGCAACTTATAGAGGTAAGGACTGGTCAAATCGAATACTTACCGGGCACACATCAGCACGTATCTCTCTTAATGTTCTCATTGGCTTTAGAGAAATCACCTGATATAAGAGAAGAGTAGGAACATAATGTATTTGTGAATTGTGATTAAAACGTTATTGAGCATCGAAATTCAATTGTTAAAAAACATTTTTCTAAAGAAATGCTCACCAAGAAATCAACAGCCTGTCTGATATGCTTCAATGCCTCCCAGGCTGAACCTACAAACTGTGTCAAATACAACACATAAGCCAATAGCATTGTGAAATCCATTTAAAAACAGGGAAGCAAATAACCTCTCGAGTAGTAGCATTGTCAGACCAATGTTTTAGTTCAGCTAATCCACCTTTGACATATTCCCCGTTGCTAAACGAACAGCACTCACGCCGCAAAAGGAGTCTATTTCCAAGGGAAAGATCTTAGAGAAGCTTATACATATGTGAAGACAAAAGACAAGGACAAAAATGTTTACCTGTTAAATAGTTGAACATCAATCAGAGAAAATATCTGTGTGAACAGTTTGTGCACTAAAATTGATGGAACCTGCAAATTCAACGGAATACATGCATTCAGAACCTCTTATCAATGGATGCCATAGGGCCATAATAATTTAGCAGTTAGCACCTACATGGTTCACCCTTAATACATCCAAGTAGTTGGCAAGGACTCTCACGATGCCCAACCAATGTGCGAGTTGGTTCTGTTGTCCCAAGCCATTTGCATGGCCTTTTGCTAGACTCGAATGAGAAGTTCGTGGATCCTGAGGAAATTCAATATTTACCCGTCTTCAAAATGGGAAAAGATTAACTGATGCTCATTTTTCCTTTCAAAAAAGGGGTAGATAGCAGTACCTGGATACATAATTCAAGGAAAGGGTTTAGCTCCTTCTTCACACTGTCACTTATCATACCATAAACCTTCTCAATTAGATCCACAAGCTGCTGTTTAAAGAGCAAAGCTGGATATTTTGCTTCAACTTGGGGTAATCCAGCAGCTCCAACAACTGATTGGCCACTGAGATAAGCAAGCCCAGCATTTGAAGTTTGACTTCCATGAATCATTTTCTCAGACGAAAATCTTCGCCTTTGCGGGGTTGAGATTGCTGTCCTAGTAGTTTTGAATGACCGTTGAAGGAGAACTGTTAACGTAGATAAGTTGGACAACCAATAGGCCAATGTTCTTATATCATTTTGAGCCTTCAAGGGAGGGAAATCCAGCATCAGGACAAGTAACCAAACTCTAGACCAATTACATGATGTAGTCTTGCAAGCAATTTGAAAATTGAAAAAAAATATGATACATAAGTTACTATAATTAATTTCTAACCTCATATTTTATCGAAATTTCAATGCTTTAGAGTAAACTTGGAGCCTCTTAACTTTGCCAATTTTTATTTTGTGTACATGTTGCTCTATACCAGGAAATTGGATAAATAATATTAGTTATAGTTCTGCTGCAATAGTAAATTGGATAAGTAAGATTCTCCCTAGTTCTGTTGCAACAAGCAGAAGATGTGTGGTCCATAAGCATCAGTGCTGCATAAAAAAGATTAAAATGCAATAAAAATTCAAAGCTAAGTGCTAGGAACCTCTGTTGCAGAGTTTACAGCCTGTAGAATTCTGTCAAAGACACCAGTCTTCATTGCTTCAAACGATCTCCAGTGAAGAAGACATTGGTATATAAGAAGAGCGGCAACAGGCTTGCTCCCAGAAAATCCAAGATGTTGCGAAATGCAAGCGAGTAACCACTGCTGATCGTCCTGGGGTTGCTGGGGCTGAGGAGACTTCAGAAAATAACAAAACCATCATTTCAAAAGTAGGTCATTCGATTCAACACGGAGCATTAGCAAGCATATTAGCAGAATACCTGATAGTTCTGATTAAGTACTCTTGGCAGTTTCTCTCCATGTTCAACATATTTTTGATTACTCAAGTCAGGAGCATTGCCCTACAATAGATTTCTTTAATAAACAGTTTAACGGTTCAATTAATTTTAAATCTATTCTTCAGAATTGTATAGAGCATATACTTGATATAACTCACCACTGAAGGTACTGCTTCTGACGTGGCAATGGAGGGCTTCATTTCAGCTTGTCTTATGTCACCATTCAAAATATGGCCATTCTCTGGGCTTCTCTGTAAAATACACCAACAGGGTAAGTTTTGAGCATCAAATAATCCTGCAAAGCATATATATAACACGCCCATTAAAGACACATTACATGAATCCTTGTGATCTTTGAGCGTGAAGCTGGAGATTTGGCAGTAGACGGTGGAGTAGCAGTTGCTTGTTGACGGAGAAATTGGTTCTCAGCTTCTAAGTTGGCTGCTTTTCCTTCAAGTCTGTTTATGCAAGGATAGCTAATAATTGTTTGACTGAAGTTGACAATGAGAGAGCAGACTCTGATAAGTGTTTTTGAGAAGATGAAACACAAAAAATGCATATGTACCTTTGTAAGGTCTCCTGAAGGTGAGTAATAATTTTACCAGACTCCTCAATTTTCTTAATCAAATCATCATTCCTCTTGAGGAGGTCTTCGTTTCTCTTCAGTAAATCTTCATTTCTTTCATGAGCTTCAGTAAGAGCTCTCTTGGCAGAATCATTTTCTTCTTTTTCCATCACAAAGGAAGACAATCTTGATATTGCATCTACTTGAAGCCTGGTTTCAGAGAAGAAAATATTAAAGGATAATATTAATGGTTAGTAATGAACTAATGATGTTATTGTAGTGAGTGCCTGAGTGGCAGCACACTGCAATTCGAGAAAACATACAGGATAAAGATACTAACTTTTGCACTGTGTCTTGAAGTAAGTGGATCCTGTATTCATTATCACTAATTTTCCTGAGTAATTCATCATTTCTCTCTTGAGCTTCAGCAAGAGATTTCCTGATGGTATCATTTTCTTGCCTTGCAGCTTCCAAAGAAACATCTTTGGCTGCTATATCTTCTTCAAGCCTGTTTTATCGGCAAGCAAAACATTACAATTTCATAAAGTTAAGAATTGGAAATAACTGACAGTATTCAATATCAAATTTCAGACATCACAATCTGGGAGGGTGTGAAACAATGCACGTGCATGTGTGGGTGTCTGGGTGGGCGGGTGTAGAATAATAAAAGCACCCAAAAAGCATTAGTGGAGGTACGGACTTTATTATGGCATTCTGAAGATGTTCGATTTTTTCATTAGTATCTTCAATTTTCATTAGTAACTCTTCATTTCTCTCTCCAGCTTCAGCAAGTGCTTTCTTAATTGCATCCTTCTCTTGTCTCTCAGATAGCAACAAAGCATCCTTTGCTGTTGAATTTTCTCCAAGCCTGAATTATGTTGAAGAAATAGATATCAAACAATAACATCTCATAACAAAAACAGAAACAATAAGCATTACAAAACATACAGCTATAGATTTAAGTCTACGCAGATAAACTACCTTTCTATTGTATCTTGAAGAAGATCAATTTTCCTGTCAATATCCACAAATTTCTTTAGTAATTGTTCGTTTCTTTCTTGACTTTCAATTTGCGCCTTTGTTGTCGCATCATTTTGCTCCCTTTCTCTCAACAGCAAATTCTCCTTTGCAGCTGTATTTTCTTCAAGCCTGAGTTGGTGGAAAGAAAAAAAAAGTTGATATAGCTGAGTATTAGAGGGATGACATGGTTTTTATGATAATAATTAGTGCCCTAGGGATAGGCAATATAGCAAGTGAAAAATTGACTACGTAGGATTCGAGTGTAAGGCAAGATGTTATGTTGCAACAAGAACGCCAAGGAACTATTATGGACCTCTGTATAGTAAACTGAAGCTGAAGAATATTTTTATCATCATCGTGAATTTTCATGAGCAATTCTTCATTTCTTTCCTGAGCTTCAGTGAGAGTCTTCCTTGTTGCCTCATGTGCTTGCTTTTCTGTTAGCAGTAAGGTCTCTTTGGCAGTGCCATCTTCTTCAAGCCTGTGAACGTGAAGAAAAAAAATCACTACTATCACATAAGTTGTAACATTTACAAAGAGAGATGCTGAAGTTGGTGCATGTGATCTCAACTCTAAAAAGACATAAGATTGTACAGATAACACTGCATGTAGTAAAGCCCCCCACCACTACATTAAAAAGAAAGAAAGCAATCTGACCTTTTTATGGTACTCTGAAGGCTATCAGATTTTCTATCTGCATCTTCAAGTTTCTTTATTAATTCGTCAATTTTCAACTGTGCTTCTGCAAGCAATTTTAAGGTTGAAGCATTCTGTTCCCTTTCAGTTAGCAACAAAGTCTCCTTTGCTTTGACATTTTCTTCAAGTCTATGCGCATGAATAATGGGAACACGTCGTTGCATTATGCAATTGAAGATAAAATATAAGGTTAGTGCTCTAAAGTCAGAAGAGAAGCATGCTTTAATCCTATAAGGAGAAACGACAGACCTCCTTATTATGCCATCAAATTCTGCTATACTTGCATGGTTATCTTGTGCTTCATTTAGTAATTCCTCAATTTCTTTCCGAGCATCAGATAATTCTTTCTTTGTTTCGATGTTTTCATGTCTTTCTATTGCCAATAGAGAATCTATGTCCGCAGTACTTTCTTCAAGTCTATGTGCAAAGAAGAGAAATATTACACTAAGAACTACCTATCTAAGGTGCGAGATAGTCATGCACAATGATACAAGGCAATCCTAGAAGTGGGTAACAGTAGAATTGACCAACCAACAATCATTGGTTTCAATCTTACAAATACTTAAAAGCAATGAGATTAAACCTTTTTACTGAATCTTCAAGCAGGCCAATTTTCTTATCCGAGTCCTCTACTTTGTTCATTAACTCTTGGTTTCTCTCCTGAGCTTCGTGTAGCTTTTTATGGTGTCATCATGGCGTTGCTTTGTCGTAAGCAGCAAAGACTCTCTTGTTGTTGCTGTTAAGGGTATTTCTGTTATTGTACTTGTAGTCTAGAGTTTAGTGTGTCCCTTGAGTCCTTGTACTATATATTTGCCCCTTGGGCTATTGCAATATGACTAACTATTCACATATGCATTCCTATTCATCTAACATGGTATCAGAGCAAGTTTCGAAAACTATATATTTGGGT
Organism: Dendrocalamus sinicus; assembly: GCA_036346575.1. NCBI lineage: Eukaryota > Viridiplantae > Streptophyta > Magnoliopsida > Poales > Poaceae > Dendrocalamus > Dendrocalamus sinicus. The sequence goes on along the minus strand of CM070643.1, from coordinate 20,280,330 downwards.
TTAGTGTGTCCCTTGAGTCTTTATACTATATATTTACTTCTTGGGCTATTGCAATATGACTAACTATTCACATTTGCATTCCTCGTCTTCATCTAACATGGTATCAAAGCAGGTTTCGAAAACCTAGCTCCGAAATCGCTTTCGCTACCAAGAGGAGTGTTCTCCACTCCCGAGGCGGTCACCACTTAGTTGTAGTTTAGCGTCAAGCAGCAGCCTCGTCCTTTGGCCCTATCTTGTCATCGTCGAGCTCTTCATCACCAAGCTCAACATTGTTAGATCTGTCATCCTTGAGCTTGACATTGTCAGATCCAGCGTAGATCTGGCCAGATCCGCCCCTGCTGGGATTGGATCCGAGTCGGTAGAGTCCACCTCAATGCCATAGCCTCTTAAGGCCTCTGGATCCATCCTCTGTCGTCGTCAGCCTCTCCTCATCCACAAGCATGTGCTGTCGCCTCCTAGGCCGTTGCTCCACCACCACCTCAAGGCCGCCGAGTCGTCGGCCGAGGTTGCCGGATCCGGCCTCTTGAGATCCGATCAACTCTGGATCTACTTGGGCTGCTCGCCATCGGGAATCAACGCTGCGCCGCTGCCCTCTGGGTTGTCTCTCCACCCCCTCTCCCAGGTGGATCTGCTTCTCTCCAGGCGCCTCCACCGATCTTGTCCATGCCCTAGCTCGTCGACGTCACTGCAGGTCGCCCTTAGTGTCTCCTCCGAGCGTCATTGCGCCAACAACCCAACCTCAACGCCTCGTTCCTGTGGTCATGCCCATTGGCAGCGCTTGCTACTGCAGTACTGCTCCATTCATGAAGCACCACCTCCGCCCTCCTTTTCTACTGGAGCATAGTGCTACTGTTGTTTTGCTCTGCTCTTTGGTGCTGCTTTGGGCTATGGTTGTGGACTGCTATGATGCCATATTGGGTGGTATGTGTGTTGCTTTCGCGCTGGTGCTATTTGATGCTGGTGCTCGCTGTTTGGTTGTTGTCCTCGCTGCTTGCTACTGCTAGTTATCCTTTGAGTCTTCTTTCTTAATGTCGTTGCTTCCATTGTATCCATTCAAATCCGTAGCATCTATCTTTTAGTTCATCAAAGCCATGCGAGTCCACAAATTCCTTGTCAGTAAGCCGATTGCTTTGCTAGCCACGGTTTGTCCTCTTGGAATGTGGCCCTCTCATTCCTTTTCGCCTAGGATGGCCATCCCGAGCTCCCCTGTTCTTTCCTCCTCCCCCATTCCCATCCTGTGGCCGCCCGTCGTCTTCCTCGGCTCTGGCCGGATCTGATTGGATTGTGGCCATGGACAGTTGGATTCGGCGGGGCCATGGGCGGGGATGATGGGTTGCGGTGGCAGTGTGCACAAAGAACAGTGGATTCAACAGCGTAGGAGACGGCGCGGAGAAGCCGCGCCAGGGACAGGAGGCAGCGGGGAGGGGAGGCGGTGTCAAGCGGGCAGTTGGGGACAGGAGAAGGCACTAGGAGGGGAGGGAGGAGAGGAGGCGGCCATACTGTGGAAGGGAAGTGGTGTAGCAGGGGAGGAGGCACAACGTGATGGCTGTTGGGGACAGGAGAAGATATCGATGGGAAGGGAGAGAGAAAGAAGAACTCGAGACTCAGGAGATAGAGAGGGGTAGGGGTGTAAACGGATCGGATTCGGTCGGATATTGCTTAAACCGTATCCTAACCCATATTTTTTTTCGGATTCGGAGTCAAATACGGTAAGACCGGATACGAATACGAATTCGGAATATTCGGAGTTTGAATACTGATGCAGTCGGACGGATATATAACAGATTCGGCTCGGAAGCAGATAATATAGGCGGATAACATAGGCTCGGAGTTTCATATGGCTGAACCTTTTTTAGCTTATCTTCTTTTTTTTTCTTGATGGAATATCCCATATTTTATTGGATTTGTTGAAATTTATTTGGATTTTTCTAGATTTTATTTGAAAGCCAAGAGCAAAAAAACTTATTTTAACTATTTTCTAAAAGCTAAAAATAGTTTATGTTATTTCCCTAAGTTCTCCTAGATTTATAATATTTTTTGTGCATTTTCTGGATTTTTTTTGGAGTTATTTGCATTTATTGGATTTGTGGGAATTTATTTGGATTTGCTAATGGGCTAATGGGCTGAAAATGATGATTTGGCTGATGGGCCGGATATCCGAAAAATATATCCACGTATTATCCGATAAAATTCCGGATAGTATCCGTATCCGTCGGATAGTGCGCTCCCGAATCCGAATCCGTATCCGAAAGCAACTATCTGAATCCGACTCCGAATCCGATAATTATCCGATATGACTATCCGAATTCGATCCGACTCGGATTCGGCGGTCGGTCGGTCGGGAAATATCCGATCCGTTTTCACCCCTAGAGAGGGGGACCCGATTGTAAAGGAAAGTGATTTCAAGATTCTTGGAGGACCTAGAAGATATTTCGCATTGGTTGGCTGGAGAGATCGGATAGCCACACTTCGCCGTTTCTCGTCTTGAGGACGCCATGGCATCCTAGCGCCTCTCAAGCGCCATGGTCGTCAAGTACACTGTGACAACCATAACGTCAATCTTTTCAAATGCAATGCTATTACATACACCTTGCATTTGAGAGGGATGTTAAGGGTATTTCTGGTATTGTACTTGTAGTCTAGGGTTTAGTATGTCCCTTAAGTCCTTGTACTATATATCTGGGTTTAGTGTGCCCCTTGAGTCCTTGTACTATATATTTGCCCCTAGGGCTATTGCAATATGACTAACTATTCACATTTGCATTCCTCCTTTCATCTAACAGTTGCATCTTTTTCAAGTCTATACTCGTTGAAATAAAGGAAATCAGTGTTAGTTCACAAAATTGAAAACATAGGAGTGGAACTCTATAGTACCAGTTAGTGCACAATGATCAACTTAGCTGCTAGTTATGCTGAGCTACCAATAAAGTTGTCAAAACAAGAAACAGACCTTTCCACATTCTCCAGAAGCTGCTCTACGTTTTTATCATCTTCTTTAACTTTCTTAAGCAATTCCTTGTTTTTATCTTGAGCTTCAGAAAGTGTTTTCTTGGTTTGATCATGCTCTTGCCTTTCTGCTAAGCAAAGAGCATCCGTTGTTGTTGCACCCTCTTCTAACCTATGTTCAGGATTAAATTAGTGTCCTACAGGATCTTCAGCACAACTTAAATCAAAGACCATAATGATTACTTCCTGTTCACCCGTTTTACAACATCATGAACATGACTTTCTTCTTTCCCAAGTCCAGTTCATCTCTCACCCAGCTCCAGGTCATGGTAAAAAGGTCACTAGGCATCCACAGAACAAGTGAACAAGGTCACCTGCTTCATATTCACTCTAATGTTGGGAAGAATATCATTATTTCCTTTCCATTCCAACAACTATGGAGGTAATGGGCTGATAGCCACCAAAAGTATGTACTACAATTTAGGAATGATCTCACAATACTAATTATCACAACTCACAACAGAGGAAGTATATCAAGAGATAAGCACTAACCAGACCGTAAGTGAATGATTGCAAACTCAGGTGAAAAGGAATACCAGCAGATTACTGCTTTAAAAACCTAAGCAGCAGGATGTTTGCAGATGGAGGTAAATGCATGGTATGCAAGTAATTTCCTGGTAATAAAGTTTACACAAGAAAAATTCCTTCATGACAAAAACAAACCTTTCTATAGTTTTTTGAAGTAGATCAGTATTTCTATTAGCAGAAGAAATTTCCTCCAGCAAACCCTCAATCCTCGCTTCTGCTTCTGCTAGAGCTTTGGATGTCGCATCTTTTTCCTCACGCTCTGTTAGTAAAACTACCTCTCTTGCAGACGCACTTTGTTCAACTCTAGTTTCATGGATACAAAATGGTGAAAACCAAGGTAAGCAGAAACAGGTTTCATGAATGACTGATGTTTTGGGAGTAATAACCTTTGTATACTATCCTGAAGCTGATGCATACTGCTGTTAGTACACTCAACTTCCTTAACTAATTCCTCAATTTGATCCAGAGCTTCAGTTAGTGTTTTTTTGGTCACCTCCTTTTCTTGCTTTTCAGCTATCAATAAAGCCTCTCTTGCAATAGCATCTTCGTCAAGTCTAGGTGTATAGAAAAGGAGTCAAGTCTAGGTGTATGAAGAAGGAATACATTGTAACTACTTCAAAAAACAACATTGAGATCTATAACCAAACACTGGACTCTCCTATATTGAAAGGCTAACAGGATTCTAAATTAAACAAAGAATGAGTAATGCCAGCCTGACAAGTTTATGATATGTTATGGCCTATGGTCCGACGAGGCACTGCAGCAGACAGGCAAACGGTACCATGGGTATTGTAGCACGTGAACAGTAATACATACCACTGTAGCAGTCATATTAGGAATAACTAAAGACACATCTTTATATTAGGAATATATATCTTAATATTTATATAGTATGAATATGATATTATCTTTAATTGATTGGTTGCACTCAAGGTTCCAAATACCGCTACCGGGATAAATCCCGAGTAGTGATCTGGTTTGGACGTGTAGGAAAAACCGGTCAATTTCACGCGCCAAAATTTGAATTAGAAATCGGTAACCGGAAAAACCGGCCGGTAACCGCCCAAAAAACCGGAGAAAAACCGCTAAAAACCGGAAAAACCGCTAAAACCCGGTTTTTCAAATTTGAAATTGGAAATTCTTAACATATTCATGGCAAAAAGTATGAAGTTAAGCACGGGAGATGCATGGATCTTCCTAATACATCATATTAGTGTTAAACAATGTAAATATCATTCGGGAAACTAACATTTACATTCAAAATTTGAAAATTCCTAATACATTTACGGCAAAAAGTATGAAATCAAGCACGGGAAATATATGCATCTTCTTAATACATTCTATTAGTGTTAAATAATGTAAATATCATTAGAGAAACTAATTTTTACATTCAAAAGTTTAAATTTGAATTAAATAAAAAACCGGTGGAGCCGTACCATTCATAAGCAAACAATGAATAAACAAAGTTCTTAGTCTCTCCCCCTCTTCTTCAATTAAGTCTCAGAGCCTTGGTAGCGGTATGGCCAGTCGTTCAAGGGCGAATGCCCTACCCTTGGTTCTCGGACCCGTACCTAACCAACACCATGGTTCAAAATCCCGGCGGTTACCGGCCGGTAACCGCCGGTTACCAGTTTTACCGGTGGAGACCGGTAATCAAAAAACCGGCTGGTGTAATTTTTTTGATTTTTCGAATTTTGGCCGGTTTTTTTCCGGTTTTCCGGTTACCGGCCGGTTTTTCCGGTTACCGGTTTCAAAATATCTCAAAATTCAAATTTTGATTTTCAAATTGTGACCGGTTTTTCCGTGAACGGCGATTACGTTCGTTACGGCCGATCAGGATTTCTTCCGGTTCCGGTTTTTGGAACCTTGACCAACATTGACCACAACACAATAACTCCTGAGAGAGAAATTTAGCCTGCACACTTTATCCTGAAGCAATTTAATTTTCTCATCAGAATTTGTGATTTTCTTTATTAAATCATCATTTTTTTTGCTGAGCTTCAGCTAGTTCTTTTACAGCCACTTCATTTTGCTGCCTTTCAGAGTTTCACTTACCAACAAGGATTCTCGTGGTATTGCACTTGTATGGCATCGAGTAGCTCATATATCTTTTTATAAGCGTCCTCTTCTTCCATAATCAATTCTGTGGATTTGTGGTTTTGTCATTTTTATTCCTTTCTTTTAGGAGAAGAGCACATATCATTCTCGCATTTTCTTAAGCAAACCTCCATGGAGATAATGAATTAACTATAACCACCAGGGTATTAGAAAAAACCAGTGGGAGGTACTGTGCCGGCTTGTTTTGGGGCGGGTTTTTACAGATTTTAATGGAATGTTGCTGCTAATGCTTATATAAGATGAAATAAACACAATATAATGAGTAAAACATTAAAAGAAATGGGAAAAATAATAGGCAGACCGGAAACCAGCTGTTTCCCAGCTCCTGGCCTAGCACCCGGAAATTTCATTCTGACATTTTTTTAAATCTCTGATAACACCTAGCAACAAGCTAAAAGCAATAAAACTGTAGATGTCTGAACAGTGAACACTAGCTTTTACCCACACAGAAGAGATAAAAAAACTGAAACTTAAAATTATGCAACATCTGTATAGCTCAGAAGAGATAAAAAAACTGAAACTTAAAATTATGCAACATCTGTATAGCTCAATATAGCTCTTCTATGTTATGAACGGAAATTGGTGTCATATCCTGAAACAAGTCAGTTCTAATTTTTCACGAAGCACACGAAATATCTGTGTGTCATTCCATTAAGAAGAAGAAAACCAACTCAAAGGTACAAACACCGTGACATCGGGCAAGGCCCCTACGGCCTGCACAACCCAAAACAGGAAGTTGTGAAAAAGTCAGTTCTAATTAGAACATTGAAAATTCTTTGGTACTTGCACAACGCTCTTGTGCATTAGGACATGCTTTCAAGTGAATGTTAGTGAGGATGACCCCTTGTCATTTGTTTCACGTCTACATTTATGAAAGGAGAATAGACTTTTTCATAACTGACAGTTAAGAGAGAGCAGTTCTTCGGTATTCAGCCTGTCAACACCAAATCAGTTGATGAAAGCACTTATCTGATTCTGATTGCACAAACCATCTCTTTCAACTAGGAATGATCCAATCTCGCTTCATTTCATTTTCTAGAATATCCAAGACCAAAGCTTAGACTTGATTGTGTATACGAAGATTGAGAAAGCGTGCGTTGGGTCCTTGCTTAAAGCACCGATGGTCTTGTTCAAATCTCTGTTAACAGCTAAGCATGACAAGTTCTTGCAGCTAGGTGCTAGGATTATCACAATCAGTATTTCATGTGATACTCTAGTCAAGCATGTAAGATGAACAGTGTCTTAGACATGTCAGAAACTTCCAACTTCTTTAGGTATTCTTCATTTGTTTCTCTTTTACATCATATTTTCATAAATTCTTTGCGTATGGCATGATTTTCTTGACACTGGTATGCAAAATGTTGTTAATCTTGGAACAAAAGCACCCATATCTAGTCAATGGTCATGGAGGACCGCCTCTTACTGACAGGAGAACAATAGTTCTTACCAGTGACAAATGGTCATTAACTAGATGCCTGTAATTTGACAGCAGATTTGAGTAAAATATTGACAAACGCCAGTGTTTTCCTTTAGAGACGACACATGCCAGTATTGATTGTTTAAGATGATATCACATTGACTAATTAATTTAAGGTAAGAAAGGAACCTCTGTAAAGAATCTTGAAGCAGATTGTTTCTCTTATCAGCATCTTCAAGGTTCCTTTGTAGCTCTCCAATTTCTACCTGAGCATCAGCTAGTTGTTTCATGATTGCATCATTGTGCTGCCTTTCAGCGTTCAATGAAGTCTCCACTGCCGTCACATTTTCCTCAAGTCTAAATCAACAAGGAACAAATAATCAGCTGTGACAATGATACAATAATAGAGGCGGTTCTCCAACAGAAAGATCACGAGACGAGAGTATGAAGTTAGTATGACTAGCATAGAAAAAAGGCAGGGCAAACATCAAGCAACAGACCTTTGGTTGGTGTCCTGATAATGAGCAATGTTTCTTTCAGCATCTTCAATTTTCTTGAGTAATTCCTCATTTTTACCCTGAGCTTCATTGAGTAATTTCTTAGTTGCTTCACTTTCTTGTCTTTCTGTAGTTAATAGAGCATCCTTCTCGGTTAATCTTTCTTCAAGCCTATGTCCACAAAAAGAAGAAAGAATAACTACTACTGGGATAAGTGAACAGAGTTTATAATACATATGGCTGCAAAAAGAAAACAACGGGACTACAAAATTGATCAAAAAGGCTAATGTATGTTGAGCAAAACTTAGATCACTTTTAAAGGAGAACCCGAAAACCTTTGAACAGTAGTCTGAAGCAGAGTAGATTTTTCATCAGTATCCCCAGCTTCTCTAAGAAGTTCTTCAATTTTATCTCGTGCTTCAGCTAGTTCTACCACACTTGCCTCATGTTGCTGCTTTTCAATTGTCAGTGAAGACTCCAGATTTGTCATGCCTTCTTCGAATCTGCATTCCACAAAAGGGCGCAAGCTATCAGACCATATAGTAGAGAAGGATGAAACAGAATAACTGTGAGCTCATAAAAGGTACAAACTAAAGATTATTGATGACAGCTGTTTACTCAATAGAAGCTCTGGTCACAAGTACTTCTGGGACAAACCTTATAACAGTTTCCTGGAGCAGAGTGATTTGTTTCTCAGCATCTTCAAGCTTACTTGCATCTCGCACTTGAGATTCAGCTAGTGCAGCACTAGCTTCTTCCTTTTGCTGTCTTTCTGCTACCAAAAGGGCCTCTCCTTCTCTTACAGTCTCTTCTAGTCTGTGGTCATAAAGAAACAAAACTTTGCACTATCAGGGATTCAGGGTAACACCTAGAAAAGGCATCCAATGAATTTTTGAATTTAAATACATGTCCCTCAACTTGTAAAAAGACATACAAGTTTCCAAAGTGACAAAATGTATAACAAAATGCCCCCTGCAAATATACTTTTTAGATATGGCACCATTGAGACAGTATGTCCAGAATTTATGGTGGTCCCAAATCCTAACTACCAAAGGAGCAAATTGTGGATTTGGCAAAAACTGGAGCAGCATGTGTTGAGATTTGCTATTCAACACTTTTTTTTGCTAGGGAGGGGAGATGAGAGGGGAGATAAGTATACAGGAGGGAGGGGAGCAATGAGATCCACCAGATCAAGGACCTAAGGGGCTAAGGGCTGATAATGAGTGTTCTTAACCAAAAAAAAACCCTCAGGTTTTCCATAGACACCACCAGAAACATAGAATGTTCACTATTTTATGCGCACACATGCATGATGTCTGCTGTGTGCAGGCATTAGCATGGAGAGTTACGTATGAGGCTTTTGTCAGCTGTTTTTCTGCTATAGCTAACCTTAAACAACAATGAGAAGAGGCCATCCCTTAGACAACAATGAAAAGGGACCACATGTCTAATATGTAAGTTGAAGTTCAATCACATTCTGTAAGAAATACCAATTTTGGAGTTGGTACGGTACCTCACTGGAACTGACTGGTGGATATACATGAGTCTGGAAACTTACAGAATAGCCACTATGTTTAGAAAGTTAGATGCAAGTTCAAGAAATTCTATAAAATGTTAAGGTAGGAATCCTACTACAACTATCAGTTTTTTTGGAAAGGACCCTGCTTAATATTTCTATTTGCTAGGGGCACCATAAAATAGAATTTGCAAGTCACCACTTCTGAAATCAGAATAATAGAGATACTTCAACCAACTCTGAGCAGAAGAAAACCTCCCTCGCAATCAACAAGAAACAATATTGAGAAACTCAGGCAAATAAGAAAAATAGCAAACCTCTGTACAATATCACTAAGCTGATTGATTTTTTCATGTGCATCCTTGACTTTCTTATTCAATTCATCATTTTTTTCCTGAACATTAGCGTGTGCTTTCTTTGTTACATCATTTTCCTCTCGCTCTGCTACTAGTAGTGCCTGTCATAGTAGCACACATCTGTTGTCAATAATATTTCACACATGCCTAAATGAGCTAAATTTAGGCTACAACTTCAACAAATCACAAGATAAATATCATAATTATAAACCACTGGATCTTTTTAACTAAACCAGATACTGTAATAGATATTGATAATTGTAAAATATTTTATCAAACGATAACACCAAGCCTTGTTTGAGTCTTTCTACTGTGGTTCAATTGAATTTCCGTAAGTTAAGGTTGAAGATACCTTGAGGCCCACAATTTCAGAAGTAAATGAACTGATCTTTTCTCTTTCTTGAGCTAGAGCTTCTTCAACAGCCTTTTTAGCTGATTCTCTTTCGTGCATTGCTGTGACTTCTTCCACTCGCTGCTCCATCTCATGAAGAGCAGCCTGCAGTTTAGAAACTTCTGCTGCTTTGGACTTCTCCAAATCAGTCTGCAAATTGAATACACAAGTATGGCCAATAGTTGCTATGTCAATATGGATAAAACCTGCAGTTGCACTTGCACCATATATCGGTGCAGTAAACAATACAATGTACTTTTGTAACTTCCCATTTTGGGAATTGTAAATTCCCTTGAATGAAAATTTCCAAATTGAGTTTGAATTCAAAAGTTTCTTTCAAATTTCACCCAAATTTCGTTTTTTTTCAAAATCTGAAACCTCTCTTGAGCTGAGCCCAGCCCATCCCTCTGGCCCAGTGGCCTGGCCCGGCCCAATCCAGACCCTAGCTTGGCCTGCGCTGGCCCACAACGCCCCGGCCACGCTCTGGCCGCACTGAACATGCATCCGTGCCGCGCCGTGCACACCTGCACCGCCTGACATTGCGCCACTCACATTCCCTATGCGTTCTGGGATTCCTAACCCTACACCACAACACCGTGGCATCCCTTCTCCACTGCGCCACCCCCTGCACTCCAATGCCCATATGCCTCTTCCCTTTTCCCCGGTTTCCTGTTGCGTCCCTCGCCGTCCCATCGTGTCCATGCTGTGCCATCATGTCCTTGAGTTGTGTGCCCAAGTAATCGCTCGTCTAGACGCTGTGCCAACCCCCCTTTGCGCCTGCCCTAGTTCTTCACCAGCCTCACTGCCTCAACCGCAGCAAGCCATCATGGCACCCAACGTCTCCCGCCTCCCTCCTCCGCTATAAAGGCAAGCATCGATCTCCTCTCATCCCCACTCGCCTCCCCTTGCCACTAATCGAACCCGAGAGCCCCTAAGCCTTCTTCTTCCTCACCGCCGACCGTTCCACCGCCCCGAGGCAATCCCGAGTACTGCTGCACCACCGTCCAATTGCTTGTGTGTGGAGCTTCGCCCGAGGATCCCAAAGCTGCCCAACCACCGCCGAGCACCCACTTCCCCTCCGGCAAGCCCTCCACATCGACCTCCCTCCATTGCTTCGGTCTTAAACCGCTAGGCCGTTCCACCCTTCCTCGAGCTCCGTCTCCGCTTTCCATACGCTTCCCTCCTTCATGGGATGCTTTTGTAGCTTGGAATTGGGCCCCAACATCATGTAGCGCTGTCGTGCCATGCTCAGCCCTCCGCCACCACTCAAGCTTGCCGTTGGTAGCCCTAGGCTTCAAATTAGCCCGCGCCATCTCACCCGAGGGTTCGCATTGAGCCAAGGGTTCCATTTCCGACCTTGCTTCTGGCTGCTGAGATCTCCATTGCCGGCAAGGAGCTTTGCCTCTTCCCGACGGGGAAGAAGCACTGTAGCGGGGGTCATTAAGTTTAAACTGAGATTAGGTTAAACATTAATGATCTATCATTAGTTTCTTTATCAGTCACTGACAGGTGGGCCCTCCCTGTTAAGTTAAAGGCCCGGTCTCTATGACATGTGGCCCCCTCGGCTGTTTTAAATTATATTAAAAACGGTTTTGAGAATTAGCGTCACTAACATGTGGGCCCGCCTTACTGTTTGCATAATAAATGGGTCCCACCTGTTAGCTGTAGAGCCATTTCCTTTTAAGAAATAAATCAAAATTAATCTAAAATCCAGTAGGACCCAACTGTCAGCCTCTATAGCCTTTTCAATAGAAAATTAATTCAAAAATTAAATAAAATTGTGGACCCCACCTGTCTGAGATAGAAACTCTCTCTCCTCTGTTATTTTTTAATTTAATTCAAATATAAACTTTGGAATGGCCGCTCACACTCATTTTAACTCCAAATTTAAGAAAATTTGTTTCTAAATTCAAGCTTTATCTCATGACAATGGAATTGTTCAATTTGGAGTCCATTTGAATTTTCTTTTGTATTTATTTGTTTTCTCGTTTGTTTGTTCGTTTTTCGATCTAATCGTCCGAGTAGAGTACGAGGATGCGAGAGAGCCCCAGTTCGAGGCAACGCAAGAATTTCAAGACCAACCCGCTTATGAGTCAAGCGAGTCAATTCTTTGATCATATTGAACCTATATTTTATACAAATTTATGTTTGTTTAAATTATCAAATTGCATGCTATTATTTGTTATGCAAATGTATGTTAAATTTAAGATTAGATATATGCCTACTTGACATTGTAACATTATTACACTATCCTTTAGTCGTACTTAAGCGTCATGCTAGTCTTGCTTAAATATCAGGGCATTAGTTTGCCCTAATCATCATCTTTTAGTTATGAAACTTGTTTTCGGTAGTCATTGGAGGGAAATGACTTTGTATTTGAGATAAGTTAGTTTTGTGCTTCTCAAAACGCTAAAACTTGTTGCTACCATATCAGGGCGGATGGTATGATGGTTGGTGCGGATGGAGCACGAGAAATTTGGTATGTAGTATATACTGTGCAGATGGCTTTAAGGACTTAATCCTATAATGACATTCCAATGTAAAATAGTGCAACCACAGGTCTATAATGGGTACGACCTAGCTAATTAATTTGCATCCACCAACGCGGGTTGCACCATTAGAGTGACCCACGAGTCGTGTCGCTGGTTTTAAGCTATCATAGGCACTGGTTGTGTCGCTAGTGTAAACCACCATGTAGCGCAAGAGAGGGTCTGGGTGTGGTGGATGTAACCTTACTCAAGTGAAACCATAGCGGGTGTAATCTACACTGGGGGATCCATTGTAAAGACCTTGTGGTGATCCTCTTGACTCATATGTCCAAGGAAATCTGTGGAACATATCAAGTCGATTATCTTTTGTGGATAAGGTGTACAGTCTCTGTAGAGTATAAACTGTTCGAACAGCCATGCTCACGGCTAAGAGTGGGCATGGGATCTTACTTGAGTTAGTCTCTATTTCAAAAACCTTTATGTGTGAGATGAAAACTCATCGGGTAGATGTAACCCTAGTTTTGGTTTTCCCTAGGAAGATGTAACCCAACATTGGTAACTGGGTGGGTGTAACCCTATTAATCAAAAGCTAGCATATGGTGGATGAAACCATGTAACAGTTGGATGGAACCTGCATCGTTATAAATATTGCACACTTTCACTCTCTTTAATAAAATGTGGTTTGGTTAAAATGCTAAGTTATAGGGATATCTAATTATTGTAGTCTCAAATGTTGCCTTAAGCAAATGAAGAACTCGAGTCTACCTTTGATGAACCTCACATGTATAAATATTGCCTTTTGCATGTTGGCTCACGGAGCACTGTTGCTTGTGTTCACTCTCGCTCACAAATCCCTCAGAATCTAGGGACCAAGACAACTGCGCGTACTATGAAGTCTCAGGAGCTTACAATGGAGAAGACGGAGGAGCTTAGGCCATTTTTCCTAGTAGTTGGTTCTTACCCCAGTCGGGTTAACTTAGTGGTGATTGTGTGCGTGTAAATTATCCAAGTTGGGTGGTATCTGCCTCACACAATCTTAACCCCAGTCGTTTGCCTGTGGCAAGATGTGCCCTACCCCTTTTTGTTTACCGCTTCCGCTGTTATAATGGAACTATTTGGCCCGTCCAGCCTTTATGTAAGCTTGACCCAGTACGGTCTATTTGAACATTTGTTATGTAACATTGATGAATGGTATGGTTTCTGCTATATATGAAATGATTCAACAATGTATCTATCAGCACTATCTGTAGGTCTAGGGAATAGTGCAGTGGCTTCACAGAGGATTCTGGATTGGCTAAATCCAGATCCGACAACTTCTAAGGATAGATTCCATGTTGCAACAAAATGAAATATTATTCAGCAATTTCAATGTAATTCAAGACCAAGTACCCTTAGTTTCTTTTCCAGGCCCAAGCGGCTTGTTAGCTCCTCAACACGTTCCTCCAGTTTCTCCTTTGCCACCTTTAGAGCTTGCGTATCTCTTGCAGCCTAGAAAGTTTGCACCAAAAAAGAAAAAGTTTTACAAAACAACAACCAAAGAATCTAAGAGAGACAAACACCACAAGTCCACAACAGGTGCTCAAGTACCATTCTGAGCTGTCGCAGCTCCCTTCTGGCAACCCTTCTTCTCCAAGCACATTGGTAAGTCAATGCTGCTCTCTTCAGTTTTAGATAATTTGAGTTATCTCTGTGGCAACGCCACCGGGACTGCAGGCACACAGTGTCGTAGTGATGGACCAAACATAAGCAATTGAAGTCGAATCATATAAAAATGCCAGGAGCTAAATGTCCATCTGCAGCAGAATAAGGAAAGCAGCACTAAAGTGCATACAAGAACAGCGGACCTACCTGGATATGGATAGAAGCTTTATTTTGATTTCTGAAATTGAATTCATTGCGAGCTGCCATGGTCCTTAACCCTGTCTGCAATGTAATGGCTGACAGGCGCAGTTGAGAATAAGTTTTCCATGCAAAATAACAGTGGATATTTTTCTGAATTTTCAGTGCCGCTGCTTGTTGTCTCAGGAATTCGTGCAGTTTACAAGCCAATCTTGCTGCAATCAGCAAAGGAGCTCTTAATATATGTATATGGCCCCATCTATACTATGAGCATACATTTACTATGAGCATACATTTTCAGTTCAGATGCCATATGGAGAAGACTTTACCTCTAACAAAGGATTGCAAACAAACAGATGCATTTCGTAGTATTAGGAACTGCTCACGAGCAACATGAGTACGGAATTGACTCTGAACACCTCTTGCTGCATTATTTCGCACCTCTGTTCTTCGAGCATCCAATTCAGCCATCTGACCAGCTCTCAGGAATACCTTGGTCATTCCTATCTGTTGATCAGAAAATATTTTGCAATGTTACAGGACTTACTAAACAAACTTCGACAGCATACTATTTCCCAGTTGTTAAGCACAAGAAAGCCAAAAGACAAAATCCATTATGAATCAGATGCACACAAGGAGTTAATTCAGGATCCCCTCAGTATGCTGCAAGAATATATTACTCTGAAACCATCTCAAGAAAGAAAAGCTGAAACAAATGCAGAATAGAACTCGTAAAGTCCTGGTAATGAGCCAATTTTCAAAATCCGAAATAATTCCTAGCCTCTTCTACAAATAAATAGCTGCTCCCAACTCAACCACATTGAACTCCACTAGAAAACAACCCTATACTTCAATCCACCCTCGTTAGATCTAGCCCTAACTAGCCCAGATACCTGTTCCAGTGAACTTAGCACCTTATCCTTTTATAATTTCTGTGTACATATACAACAAGTCAACAACCCAATTTGTGGAACCCAAACTAGAACGTTTTCAACTTCTTGGTTTAGAACATAACCCACCCTAGAACCCAATTGTATCACAAACCATCCTTTCCATTTCAACTCAGAAAACAACTATGCATTTATTCTCACGTTAATACAGTCTCACGGTCTCACCTATTTCAGCTCAACGTTTATTTGGCTTGTTACCCTATTTACAATGATGTAAGTTGCACCCACTCGGGCCTTGTTTGGATCCCAGCTCACCCACATGGAAGTTGAACTAACTTCCACTTTCTTCCATGTGGGTGGGCCGGGATTTTGGCCCATCCATACAAGGCCTTAATAAGAACAACCTCCCCATCTTTATGGATTCATTTTTTGTGAAAATGCAGAGAGGACAGAATTAATGATATGTGTCATACTGTCATTTGAGACCATGCCTATGGGCACCACAGAACAAATGCAAACTTGCAAAGGAGTGTTGGTTAGCAAAACATGCTCACCTGATAACCCTGCAGTCCCATTTTGTCCAAAACCTTTTGGCAGGTGACCTTTTCATCATTTCTATCAGAAAATAAATTATGTAAATGGTTATGAATACAGGCCAGAAATGCAAGAATAAAAACATGTAAAGAAAAGGAAGATAATTCACAGTTGAACAATGTCAATGATACTCACCTTTCTTTCAAAATTTCAGGAGCAAGAATGCGAAAGCGATGAAGAAAATCATGAAATATTTTTCTTGTGGGATATCCAGCACAGCTGATTCTAATTGCTTCCAGAACACCCTAAAAGGATGAAAAAACATTATCAAGGGGCACCGTGACACTGAATTTCTCAAAATTAAAAAATGCAATATCTTCTTACCGAACATCGAAGTTGCTGTAGAACGTTGGTGTTCTCAAAAATAGCAGGTTTAAGAACACTATTTGGTTTTATACATCTAATGTAATGAGGTTCCGTAGAGCTCAAAGTCTCCATGAGCTCATGAAGTTGCATCTGGAAATTGCATTGAATAATCAAATACACAATGCCATCACATGGTCATACCAAAGCTTTGATATGGCAAAAGAAAATTAAATGTCACCACAGGTCCCCATTCTTTACTAAAAACCTCAATTGAGTCCCTATTCTTCAATTTGTCAACTAGGTCCCTAAAGTTGTATTTTGGTTCAATTAGGTCCTCTGTTAAATCCTGTCATGAATTTGCAGGCATGGAAGGCCATGTTAGCAACGTATTGATGATCTGGTACGCCAACCCCAGTCTAGTACCATGTGACAGCAAGGTTCCCCCCTACTGTTTTTCCTAAAACAAAGACTTAGCAACATGACATGACTAATGTGGCAGTGTGTATCACTAGGTTGATAATGTAGAATGCCACATTAGCAATTGGCGCCGCATACCATGTCATCAATACACAACTGATCTGGCCCGAGATGTCAGCAAACCTGCTAATAGGATTTAATGAAGGTGGGCATTTGAACCCAAAATGGTAGTTTGGGGGATGCATCCATAAAATTAGAACAATAGGGACCCAAAATGGTAGTTTAGCAATTGGTGCCACATGCCATGTCATCAATACACGGCTGATATGGCCTGTGATGTCAGCAAACCTGTTAATAGGATTTAATGAAGGTGGACATTTGAACCCAAAATGGTAGTTTGGGGGATGCATCCATAAAATTAGAACAATAGGGACCCGATAAGAGTTTTCAATAAACAAGGGAGACTTGTGATAAACTTTATTCGAGAAAAAGAAGGATAAATGGGTAATTTAGAAAAACCATCATTGATGACAGCTTTTTCTCCATGAAGTTCTCATTCAATTTCTAGAATAGAAATTTGTCGTATTTACTGCAACCATAGATAGCTGAACAATTTATTTTGGTAATTTTCCCAAAAAATCTATAACTGTAAGGAAACCAAAATTACCAAAAAAAACTTAAATAATAACCATCCTATTATTACAGTACTACGATGGATCAAAATTTTCTTCCCTAAATATGCAGTACTACTACCAAGGTTTGAAAAACCGGTTCCGGAGAGAATCCCGGTCGCCGGGCGGTACCGGTAACCGGCCGGTTACCGCCCGGTAACCGGAAATCCCGGTGTAAAACCGGAAGAAATTCGTCAAACATTTTTTTTTGTCGGGGCGGGAGGCGGCCGGTAACCGGGCCGGTTACCGGTCAAAAACCCGGAAAAACCGGTGGAATTTGTATGGAAGTTGGAGCTCCACTTTTTTTGCCGTAAATTGAAAGTTATGGATGGATATTTTGGCAAAAGCTTAAGTTTTTTATAACAAGTAAAACCCGCATAAGACTACCCTTGTGGGATCCTTTGCTATATATGTTGGGATGGCTAACTATTTAACCGCATAATTTTTTTCTTGCTGTATATGTTGGGATGGCTAACTATTTAATAGCAGGCAAGAATATGGAAATACCCTTGTGGGATCCTTTGCATAAAACCTACCTATACTTTTGAAAGATTTAGCAGAAAAACATGTGTTTGAGCCCTCCTATACTATGAATTTCAAAACACATGAGCATCCGAAGATTTAACGCATGAAATATTCAAAGTTTCAAGCTACATATGGCTGTGATGTAATTTGCTAGTTGTATACTGAAATATTCTACTTTCTTGCTGAGTTGAAGTGTTTTGAGCCAGAGATGAACAAAAATGGATGTACTAAATGTAGAAGTTGAATGCTTTATGTTTCGTAACAGCTTGTACCACTGGGTTCATATTTGTTTCTCTATCCGTCTGGATAAATGTTTTGTGACTTACAATAGTGAGTTATTATAAATAAATGGTGTCTTAACTGACATCATTGGCTAGATGTCATCAGCTAATGGTCATAGTTGGGAGTTGAGAGATGTTGGTCAGTCACTGGACTAAGTTAGCCATGTCTGAATTGCATCTGGAATTCTGGATAACTAATGTATGTATACATTATCATATGATATTAGAAGTACCCATGCTAGATTTATAGTGCTTGTATTCTAGTATTCTACATTGCTATGCATCATACTTGTAATTCAGAGTTGCCTATCTATTTAATTAAGGTGGAACAATGTTAAGCTAACCAACTTTAAGAGTGAATTTGTGGTATTGTTCCTAAACATATGCTTAGCCATCCAAAGTAGCTACAAATGCCCCCTGGAACCCATTCCACCATCTACAAATTCAAAAATTTCAAATTTCCATCTCGGCCGGTATTTTCATACCGCTCGCCGCCGGGAAGAACGGTTACCGGCGGTTACCGGCCGGTAATCCGAACCCTGACTACTACCATGTTTTTTAGGGAGTACGGCACGGGAGAGCCTTGCTGTTAGTAAATTATATTAAATAACTTTACAGAGATATGTACAATGTAAAAAGAGGGGGAGCCCAGCCACTGGGAAATGACAGCAATGACCTTCTGAGAAACTCTTCACTATAAGCAAATCTACATCAACATGAAGAATTTTTTCCCATCTAAACTTATCAGGGGGCACCCCATCAAATACACACATATTCCTTTGCAACCATACCATGTAATATTTTAGGAGTATCATCAATATGTGCAGTGAATGAATCTTCAAGAAAAAAAATTAAAAAGTATGTACTAAGTACATAAATTTCACTTTGAATAAACTTTTTGACAGCTATAAATATGATCAATAGTTGTTCTCTCTATATTTTGTAGCCCTCCTCTTTTTGTCTGTTACAGCAAGCCAGAAGCCCAGAAGTCACTTTATCTCTGACTATCGGGTAAAACTTAGTTTGATAAAGATTGTGGCAGAAACCAACCTATACCAGTCACATCACTGCCCTGACAAGATTGGTTCGATACCAAATGCCTGGTAGGAACTAGTATTTTGATATTTTAAAAAACTATGAAGTAACCTGTTCGATCTTTAAAGTGTCCTAGGTGGTATGCTCCTAGGTCTTTTTTGTAGCATGCCAATTGCTTTCATCCTTTGGCGATACAGGAGAAACTATTCAAAGCAAATACGTTCAGATTACAACTATTTTAAGGTCTAGTAATGACTAAACAGATTTATTTTTCTACAGTTTGTTGGATAGTATATAGAAATATATAACCCGTATAGTACAAAAAATAGTGATAGATTATATAGAAAAGAATCAGCTATAGCAGAATGTCACCTTAAAGCGAGTTGCAATTGAGGACTTCGATGATTTTGTGTTCTCTTCTGAAGCTGGTGGGAATAAGCATGATACAAAAGAGCACCTGGAAGCATTAAGTAATTCCTGATGTTCTGCTACCACATAATCTTTGTTTTTGTCCAGGAAATGATCAGATTGATATATCACCTGGAGATGAATTAAGAAAAGGGATGTACTCAGTTAAATGCATGAATAAGGAAAGAGTGTTACAAGGTTTTCAATACTTACATCTCCAGCATAATGTTGGATTGTAAACGCGGTACGGGAAAGTTTTGGTTTGGCAAATCTTTTGTGATTCTTGTACTTTTCATACAGCTTCTGAGAAAATGTCTCGTGTGTCGACTTTGGAAACATGCTGGAGGATATATGACACAGAAAAGAAAGAATCTCGTCAGAAACATGTACTCACAAAACCATGTGGTGCAAAAAGGCATGTTCTTGATTAAAACAAAAAACAATGAATTAACAAGTGTTGCTTGGATGCAGACACCAGGTGTCCAATTTGGTGGACAATGGAAAATAGGATCTGGGCACGCACGAAACATATATCATTCCAACCAAAACAATTAATAAAAATTTTCAGTTCTCTCCATCAGGCAAGCATCAGCACAGCAATGTGTGTTGACACTTTCTTTTAACATGCACATCCTAGTAAAACATGAACATGTAGTGCCCAAAAAGGAGGCATAGAAACTTACCAAGCTTCATCAAGAAGTGCAATAATGCCACCTGGTTTCTGGACACAAAAAGATGATAATTAAATATGAGATCATAAAAAAAATAGGTGTTAATTGCTAAGAATGTACAACAACAACACAAATATTTTGATAACTGTCATCATATGTGTAGGAGGGATCAAAAACCTAGAACCAGAGGAAATCCCGCCGGGGAGCCGGTAATGGTAACTGGCCGGTTACCGGAAAAAAAACCGGCCAAAATTTGAATTTGAACTGTTTTGAAACCAGTAACTGGAAAAAATTGGATGGTTACCATCAAAAAACCAGAGAAAAACCCCTAAAAACCAGTTATAGGTAATTAACAATAGAAAGTTCCTAATACATGCATAATAAAAAAGCATCAAGTCAAGCACAGGAGGTGCATGCATCTTTCTAATATATAGCAAAAGCATCAAGTTAAGCATAGGAGGTGCATGCATCTTCCTAATACATTCCATTAGTGTTAAACAATGTAAACATCATTAGGGAAACCAACTTTTACATTCAAATTTTCAAATTTGAATTTAAACAAACCATTGGTATATTCCCTCCTGATCCCCACCGGTAAATCTAGTAACCGCGTGTAACCGACCGGTTACCATCGGGTTTTCTATCCCTGTGTAGGACATTGAAGCTCAATTATGTACAAGGGCTGGAATTGAGCTGAGCTCAAGATCAGATAGACTAATGTGTTATCGTGAGCTTAGCTTTGCTGTATTCAAGCTTGATTGAATCAAGGAAGCTAAGAATCCCATGACACTTTGTACAATTCATGAAAGCTTTAGGCCTTGAGCCAAATCAATCTAGAAATTTGCACTGAAATTAGTTTGTATCAATATTGCTGCATCTGGAGATCAACAAATTTCAATCCCTGCATAGCGATCCTATTCAAGTGAGCATGGTCGCTCAAAGTTCGCTTCAAGCTCAAAGTTTGAGTTTTCTCAACTTACCTTTAGCTAAATTTTAGCTGTAAAACTTCAAGCCAATCCAACGTAGCTGCGCTTTAATCTTTTTGCTCAGTCGTAACTACAGCAGCACTTGGGACAAGCAAGTTTACAATAGTTGACAGGCTACCTCATAGGTCATAAATCATGGCAAAATAACAGCTGATGAGTTTCACATATAGAAAAATCCATGGTTTACTATGTTAGATATGTTTATAGTCTAGGGGTCTCTTTCCATATTGTACATGCTCATATATTGGCCTGTTGGGCCCTTTGCCAATACAAGGTGTCATTCTTACATGGTAGCAGAGCAAGGTTAGGGTTAGGGCTTGGCCGGCCGGCAGCCGCCGGCGGACCGCACTCTCCCTTTCCTCCTCAATTCTCCCACACGCGCCCTCGAGATGGCCTCCAGGCCCGCCACCGCCGGCTCCTCTCTCCAGGCAGCGTCGGATCCGACCGTCGCCACCTCGAATCCAATCGGATCTGGCCTGCTCCCACCGTCGCCCGTGTGCGCCCGCGCCAGCACTCGCGCCCGTCCACGCTCCTCGGCGCTGGCGCCTCCCACGCAGGCGACCGACCGCCCTTCTCGCCGCCGGCCGACGTCACCTGCTCCGGCCAACCCTGGCCGGCTCCTGCATTAGGCCGTCTCCAACGCCCTAGCCGACCCCGCCCCGGCCGTCTCTAGCCCCGGCCACCACCACTGGACCAAAAAAATCGGTCTGATCTACTCCGGATGACGACCATCGGTGGCTCCTTCGCCATCCCGCTCCCCGCTGTTTTGACGGGACGAACTTCCGGGAGTGGGCGGTTCACCTGAGGATTCTCCTCAACAGCCAGCGTGTGTGGGGTCATCTCACTGGCAAGCATCCCTGCCCGCCTCGTCCTACACCGCCCATCCAGCCCGCTCTCCCTGTTGATGTGGACCAGGCGGCTCAGGATGAGACCAATGCTGCATTGGAGGAGGAAATGGAGCTCTATCAGTCGACCCTGCACGCCTACGAGCGGTGGCAGGAGGCTAAGGTTCGTGCTACTACCATCCTGGTAGGTAGCATGATAGTAGCTATCTATATGGATGTGGCGGAGCTGCCGACTACACAACTTATGTGGGAGCACCTTCGAGCTCACTACTAGCCCACGAGTGATGCTATGTATCTCTCAGTTGTACATCGGGCGCATTCCCTTCAACAGCTTGATGCGACCTTCGATGACTTCTACCAGTAGATATCTGAGGTGTGGCGTCGGCTAGACTCTCTGGGGCCGGATGTTTGCTAGACCTATCCCTGCTGTGTGCGGCTCCATGCTCACCAGGACTCACTATCTCTACGACTTCCTAACGCGTCTCCAGCTTGAGTTCGAGACTATGCGGGCTCAGCTGCTAATTTGTCACCCGCGTCCAAGCTTAGTGTATGCTCTCACAGCTGTGCGTGTTGAGGAGACTCGTCTCTGTGGCGCGGCTCAGATGCAAGCTGTCTTGTTTGCCTAAGCATCTGTTTCTTCAGCACTGGCCGAGATACCTTCCCCAGCTCCCAACGCCCCAGCGCCGCTTCATCTGCGAGCCTCCATCGCACCATCGCCGCGTGATGATGCCCACGGATATCGGGATCGCGCAAGCGGCGGAGGGACCAGGGCCGCCGAGGTGGACATCCCCCGAAGGGCTCTGGCAATTCCTCCTCAGGAGCTGGTGCCTCTCATCAGGGCTCCTCCGATGATGCCGCACAGCAGCTACTCTCGCTCCTCCAGCGCCTCGGTGTCAGCTTGTCCTCAGACTCTTCAGATTTAGCTCGTCTGGCTCTTGCTTCTCCACAGTCTTCCACGCCTCCGCCTCTGCCCTCGTCAGGTATCTTGTCTCCATGGGTCTTAGACTCTGATGCTTCTTTTCACATGACGCCAGATTCCACACATCTCACTTCCATGCAACCCACAGTCTTCCCTTCCGCTCTTCAAACTGCAGATGGTACCTCTCTTTCTGTTATAGGTCAAGGCAAGCTTTCTACCTCATCCTTTCATGTTCATGTAGTCTCTCTTATTCCTCAGCTTACTATGCTGTTTATGTCGGCTGGTCAGATCACTAATCACAACTGTCGTGTTGTTCTTGAGTCTGACTCTTGTTCTGTTCAAGATCGCCGCAGGGGAACTCTGCTTGGTACTAGCCCTCACCGCCATGATTCACAGCGTCTTTGGGAGCTAAACTGGTTTCATCTACCTTCCGCTGTCTCCACCAGCTAGTCAGCCGCTACCACTCCTTCTGGTCTTGTTGCGTCCTCCACTACCTCCTTCGCTTAGTGACATCATCGCCTCAGTCATCTTTGTGGATCACATCTTTCGTCACTCGTCGATCGTGGTGTTCTTGGGTCTGTTTCTAGGGACACCTCTTTACATTGTATGGGTTGCAAACTTGGCAAGCAGCTACAACTCCCCTATCCCTCTAGTGACTATTTCTACTCGTCCTTTTGATCTTGTACATTCTGATGTTTGGGTCCGGCTCCCTTCGTTTCGAAAGGGGTCATCGTTATTATGTAATTTTTATTGATGATTATTCTCGTCACACTTAGCTCTATTTTATGTCCTCTCACAGTCAGGTTCTCTCTATTTATGAGAGTTTTGCCACTATGGTTCGCACTCAGTTCGATTTGGCTATTCGTGTTTCGTGCTGACTCAACTGGTGAATATCTCTCTACTGCCTTCCGCTGTTTTCTCGCTGAACAGGGCACTCTTCCCCAATACTCTTGTCCTAGTGTTCATGCTCAGAATGGTGTCTCTAAGTGTAAGCATCGCCACTTACTTGAGACAGTTCGAGCTCTCATGCTCGCTTCTTCTGTTCCCCTCACTTCTGAACTAAGGCTGTCTCCACTATTGCCTTCATCAACATGCAGCCTTCACCACCCTTCAGGGTTCTACTCTTGTCAAGCGTCTTTTTGGTCGATCTGGTCACCTTCGCAGTTTCAGCTGTCTACTTCGTCTTTTAACCTTGTGAGCGCACTAAGTTGACTACTCAGTCAGTTGAGTGTGTTTTTCTTGGCTATAGTCTTGAGCATAAGAGCTATCGCTGCTACGACGCTGTTGCTCATCGGATGAGGATTTCCCGGGATATCACTTTCGACGAGTCCCGACCTTTCTACCCTCGTTCTCCCACAATCAAGTCTGATTCTTTTGTTGAGTCTATCTCCTTTCTAACTTTTCCTCACTCTCTGCCATCCACTACTGTTTCGCCTACTCCACCTACTTCCACTACTGCTTCGCCTCATCCACCTACTTCATCTCCCTCACCTCCGGCTGCTCCTCTTCAACCTCTGTCGGAGGTGTTTCCTTCCCACTCTCTTGTTGAGGTTTCACCTTTTCCTCTACACTACTCTCGTCGTCCTCGGTCTCCTCCCTCTCTAGTTGGCTCACCGTCCTTGCTGAGCCCTGTTCCCAGCTCTTCTCCATACTTGTCGGGTCTTGCTCCACCCTCTCCTTCCGCTACCTGAGCGCTATGGCTTTGCAGCCGTTGCCTCTTCTAAGCCTCTGACTTATCACGAGGTTGCTGCTCACCCGGAGTGGCAACTTCCGATGTCTAAGAGATTGCTACTTTGGAACGTACTGGCACTTAGGATCTTGTACCCCTACCCGCACGTGTCGCTCCCATCATGTGCAAGTGGGTATACAAGATCAAGACCTGCTCGAATGGTTCCCTTGAGCATTACAAGGCTCATCTTGTGGTGCGTGGCTTTCAGCAGGAGCATGGTCGTGACTACGATGAAATTTTCGCTCCTATTGCTCACATGACCACTGTTGGCACTCTCCTTGCCGTGGTCTCTGTTCAACAATGGCACATCTCTTAGTTGAACGTCAAGAATGCCCTTCTCAATGGCGAGCTGCGTGAGGTCTACATGCAGCCGCCCCTGGGTATTCTGTCTTTGTTGGTACGGTCTGTCGCCTTCGTCGCTCTCTATGGGCTCAAACAAGCCCCTCATGCTTAGTTTGACCACTTTTCCTCCGTTGTCACTGCTACCGGCTTTTCTGCCAGTGATCACGATCCCGCTCACTCTATACACATCTCTCCCCAAGGTCGGACGTTCCTTCTCTGTGTGGATGATATGATCATTACTAGCGATAACTCTCAGTACATCGCTTTCATGAAGGAGCATCTCAGTGTGCAGTTCTGGATGTTTGATTTAGGTCCTCTTCGTTACTTAGGATTGAGATCACTTCTACCGTTCTACGCCTAAGGGCTACTATCTCTCCCAGGAGTGTTACATTTAGGCTATCCTTACTCACGCTTGTCTCACTGATCAGCGTGTGGTGGATACTCCTATGGAGCTTGCCGTTCACCTTCAGCCCACCGATGGTGAGCCTCTCGAGGATCCCACTCGCTATCGCCATCTTGTCGGGAGCCTTGTCTACCTTAGGATCACTCACCCTGATATTCCTCACCCAGTTCACATCCTGAGTCAGTTCGTCTCTACTCCTACTCAGCTCCACTACAGTCACCTCTGTATTCTACGATATCTTCATGGGGCCATCACCCATCGCCTTTTCTTTCCTCGCTCCAGTTCCTTGCAGCTTCAGGCGTACTCTGATGCGACCTAGGCTAGCGATCACTCTGATCGTCGGTCTCTTTCTGCTTATTTTGTTTTCCTTGGTTCCTCCCTGATTGCTTGAAACACCAAGAAGCAGACTGTTGTTCCCCAATCACGTGCTGAGGCTGAGTTGAGAGCCATGGCGTCGCTAACAGCTGGGATCACTTGGCTTCGGTGGTTACTTGAGGATTTCAGTGTCTCCGCTTCTGCCCAATGTTCAAGACGGCACTAGGCGCTAAGCGGGCAGCGAGGTGGGGCCTTGCGCCTAGGGGGCCTAAGCGGGGCCTACGTGGCCGACTTAAAAATGAAGACAACAGGCTAAAGATAAGCTATCATGCATAAAATTGAGGATAGCAAGCCGTCATATTTATAATGTTGTCTAATTAACAATATTGTGCTTGTTTTCCTAACTAATATATGCAATCCTATTCCAACCTACAGTTGTGTAGATGAGAGAACAGTTGCCAAAGGTTTATGCATCATGTATTCAGTCAGATGAATGATCAATGATCCAGATCACCTCACCCAGCCCATATAAAAACCACAGCCCACTCCAACACTAACTCATCCGGTCATCCCTCACCCCCAGCCTCCGCCACCACCGTCCATTCCCTCCCCACTTCCCACGCTCGGCAGACCTACTTCCCGCGCTCGGTGCCTCAGCCACCGGCCGCCGGTACCTCCCCTTCCCTCCCTGTCAGCCTCCTCGACGTCCTCAACTTCTTGCCAGTTGCCACTCACCTGCGTGCTTGCTCAGGATCTCGCCTCCACCGCCGCCGGCAGAAGAGTATATTGGCGAAGAGGAGGGGAGGCGGAGGGGAGCACAACTGTGTTGTGTTGCGGGCGGCCAAATCCAGCGAGGTAGAGGGTGAATGGCGGCATCGGTGGCTTGACAGTGCGTGGGAACTTCTGGAGGCGGAGGCGGCGCGAGGACGCGATGTAAACGTTTCCCCCATTTATCTCACCGCTTTCTCCTGCCTAGATCTCCTTGGCGTCCGCCTAGCCGCCACGCCGCCGCCTTGGACACCTACTTGACCACCATGCCCAGCCCGCCTCCTCCGCCCTGGACCGCCTTCTTCCCGCCTTTGACCACCTAGCCGACCAGCCGCCCAGCAGCCCGCCAGGGGACCAAGGCGCGGCGACCGGTGGCCACCCACCGCCTCGGCAGGCGCCCAGGCCAATTTCTGGAACACTGCTTCTGCCCCGACTCCTTTCAGATAGTACTGATGCAATTAGTATTGCTCGAGATCCTATCAAGCATGAGCTCACCAAGCACCTTGGAGTGGATGCTTCATACATGCGATCGCAGGTGCAAGACAAAGTTATTGATCCTCAGTATGTGCCCTCAGAGCTTCAATTAGTAGATTTCTACACCAAAGCACAAACTAGAGCTTAGCATCAGTTCTACCTCTCCAAACTCAGTTTTGTTTATCCACCATGAGTTTATGGCGGGGTGTTAAATATGTATATAGTCTAGGGGTCTCTTTGCATATTGTACATGGCATATATTGGCCTGTTAGGCCCTTTGGCAATACAAAGTCTCATTCTTACATACTAATCACGAGGTAACACATCTTATAGGGACCAACTCATACCTTCTCAATCAAATCAAGTACATCTTGGTTGTCAACAAACTCTATGTAACTCCAGTTAATCTGCTCCCTTGTGTACTCCTCCTGCTCCATTTTGAATACATTCTGCGAAAAAAAGAACCACTTGATGCTTGGCACGTGCTGAAAGAGTAGAGAACTCTACTAACAAGATGAGTTTTACATGTACCTGGTTAAAATGTTGCTGCAGCTTTTCATTCGTGAAATTGATGCATAATTGTTCAAAACTGTTACAGCAGTTGCATACGAAAAGGAGATTTAGCAACCCCATATAAGGTCTTTCATAGTATACATTAGCTATTCTTTCTGGAACTGCTTACTTACCTGTTAGTCTTAAAACTTTCAAAGCCATATATATCAAGAACCCCAATCAATTTGTCCGAGCTTGGATCTTGCCCAATTGATGCATTAATTCTATTTACAAGCCTGCAGTAGTGCAATTGTATATGCTTAGAAAGGACAGGTACATAACTGTAGTACAGAATACATGATCGAGTCTTTACCAGTCAAATAATCGAGAGTATATTTGTTTTGCTAAGCCATCCCTGCTAACAGTAGCAGAATTAGGACCAACTGTAGTGGTAATCACTCCTTCTGGTGTATTTATTTCCCTCTTTATCAAGGCATTCTCCAATTTCTCGCAGTCACACCTGTAATGAGCATTCCACAATGTATAGTAGATTATAGATATTAATTGTGAAAGACGGCACTAAAATTATGAAGAAAAGTGGAGAACTAAAAACATCAGGCATACATCAAGAGCTCTGCTGCTGTATTAAGATGGAATCTAGATTTGTCATCCTTTATTACAGATGAATCTACCTCTCTCCCTTTCACAAAACTAATATTTCCAAGATGAAGCACAGCAGCAACAACCCGGAATATAGCCTCCTGTAAACAAACATGCCATTTGAAAAATAAGTGATATGCATCCACAGTTGAAGAGCAATTCCTTACTTAAAGGGGTAGACTTTAAAACCTGTTCTTGCTCAGTGATGCCAATAGTATCCATAGCATTTCTTGTTGCAAGATATTCCTCAGCATCATTGATTCCATCAACTCTAATGCAAGATGACAGGTTGAGGTAGTGAAATGAAGATGGGTCCCCGAGCTTATACTTTTTTATATCCTGACATAAAAAGTAGCACATGTAACCGCTTGAACAGAAGATTTTAAGTAGCAAACTGACACCAAGAACAAGAAAATTTTACCTCTGACGGTGCTGCACAAAGGAAATAAAAGCAATGGTAGTTTCTCTCTGGACTATTAATTTGGCAGACTCGAGATCTCTCAAGCAAGTAAGTTCTAATAGCAGCACCAGATATCTTCCCACTCTTGTCGAATTGAATCTCAACAAACTTACCAAATCGACTTCAACATGTTGAAAAAAAGTTAAGAGGTGTGTAAGTAGCATTTTATGAGCAAGAACGAGAAGATAAACTGATAAAGTCTGTATTTGATCGTGTACTGTCCTTGATAACTGTTGAGAATGAACAAAAATAGAAATAGCTAATTTTGACCTCCCATACAAAGAGTCCGATTTTATTTTTATTTTTATTTTTTGTTCAATGGGCCTGGTAGGTTGGGAAGTGCAGCCACCACGAAAAAGCTTGTTATACCACACAAATTTGGAGTCATTTTGGATTTTCACCAGAGCTGTGGTGAGATTTGCCACCAAAACAGAGGCTTTACTTGTTTTCTCTGTTTTCTTTACCAAGAGAAACCAAGTTAGAAGCTTTTTTGCCAGTTGCCACATCATTTTGTGTTGGATTTTATGAGGACCACCAAACCAAACAGAAACCACATATCGTTCAAGCTTTTGTATCGTGGTCTCAGAATAGATATCACATTATCATACTTTGGGTTACGACATTCCTTGCCTTCAACTAAAAAGTTTCCACGCATTTGATCATACTTTTGGTTATCAAAATAAACTCTGCCACCATATCATACTTTCAGTTATGACTTGTGCAGTTGTGCTACACATTTGGTACTACCATTTTGTTTGTGTTACTCTAAGGCTGCAAATAAAACAGATTAAATATCTTCTGATCTGCATATTATGATACCCATACCTTGAATTGTTGTTCCGAACAGTTTTTGCATTCCCAAAAGCTTCAAGGACTGGGTTAGACTGGAACCAAAAACATAAGTAACCAAAAGAATAAATACAACTGAAATTTATACATTGAAAAGCATTTCATATCTTTTGGACAAATGGAACACTAGTGTTATCAGCAAGAAGTGTTAAAAACTAACAAAAATTTACAACTTACTTCTAAAACCTGCTGTTCAACTGTCCTTGCTCCTGATCCAGACCGCCCACCCAAAAATGCAAGATATCTCATCAGCATTTTCGTAGTCTCCGTCTTACCAGCACCACTTTCACCACTGACCAAAATGGAATTACTCTTTCCTTCATTCATCATTTGCCTGTTTCCTTATTCAAATGAATGCAAAATGGTCCATCAATATAGGGGCACCTCAACACTGTAGCTCAATAATAACATAAAATGATAGTAGTATAAGCATTCACCTGTAAGAGACATCAGCTATTGCAAATACATGAGGATCTAGATCTCCAAGATTTGCACCTTTGTATTTTTCCATAGTGCGGACGTCAACAAGATTAGGCAGCCTTTGGAATGGATTTATGGCAATAAGAATATTGCCAGTATAGGTCTGGAACTCAGGGAATGGCATTAGAAAAAAAATAATGCACTTGCATTAATGATTGTGCTTTTGAAATCACAATGAAATGATCACTCACATAAATTATATTTTTTGCATATCTGACAGCCAGATTATCTAAAACACCAGGCTCATGCAAGTACGATAACCTTGTCATGTCATCGACTCCATCAGGTGGTGCTTCTGTGTCTTTAGGATGTATATCTGATATTTTTGCAATAACCTGGTTGCACAAACAACAACGTAACCATGCGGTTTTCATGACAGAAAAAGGGAAGAGTTAATGATAAAAAATGATGAATAGCATATCATTGATATCAATATAGTATTGAATTTATAAAATGAATACAACAACTCTACAATCCTCAGTGTAATCATATTTTCAAATCATTTGTACATGGGCATGTGATGATATGGCTGGTGGATAAGGAGAGTGGGGATATGGTGTTTTTTCTCGAACGCGCAGGAGAACTGCGCATCATTATATTAAGAAGAGCAAAAGGAGTCTAAGAAGACTCGTACAAAACCTCACCGATTAGGCGAGGCTAAAAAACAAAAACAACAAGGACAAAATGCCCAAAAAACAAACACAAGCATTCCACTGTTATTATCATTCTTTAGCTGCCAAGTTCGAGGGTCTTGACTAAAAATTAAACACCTTTAACACCAAGACCATAAGGATATACTACCAACATTCCAGAATAGATGTTGTTTTAGAATACATGCAACTAAACTTTTAAAACTTTGACCACTAACATAAATATATTTGGATTTGTCACATTGAAATGACATTAGTATATTTGCTGTCAAAAGTGCTCCCAACTCATTATATTTTTTAAAAAAATTCAATAACATATCTCTACTAATATAAAAAAGGAATTTGTCCATTCATCCCTACACCCCTCCTCTGATCCACGTGCCGATGAGTGGACCATGATGTCAGTGTCCCCCTCTTACTCCACGATCGCAGTTCAATCGCTTGCTCGCACGCCTCGACAGTCAGCACCATCTCCAACCGCCGCCTCCCCTCGAGTCCTAAACTGCCTTCCTCAACTTCTCACCATCATCCCATATTCAACGGCAAGCCACAGCCCTCTCCCTTCCCCTCCAATCCCAATGTTCACCACCACTCACATACGTGCCCCTCCTCAGATCCGGCGCCGCCCTAGAACCGGTTGCATGCTGCACCACTCAATGCTGCCCAATCACGGCCCACACCACTCACTGCGGGTTGGGCGACGAGTTCTCATTGGAGGCAAGGGATCACGTCATGGAGGAGTAGGACAGGAGGTCGAGGTCACAGAACGGGTCATCAGCAGTGATTGGGGCTAGAGAAGTAGATCTCAACCCAGGATGACACCACGCAGGGAGCAACACAACAACGGGGGAACCGGTCATCGGGGAAGCCTGAACCCGGGTGGCCGCGACGGAGAGCCAAGGAGGGGGAGGTCAGAGACATGGAGGACAGTACTTGGATCTGCCGATCCGGGGAAGGGAGAGGGGTCAATCGACCAGTCGAGCCATCGAGAGGAGAGGTGGAGAGCAGCAATTAGCAGAGGAGACTATGAGAAAAAGGATAGGAGGAAGCTGAGGAGGTGAGGTCGATGAGGGGACAGCAGCGAAAGATTTGGGATTATTAGGTCCTATAGAGAGAGAGTTAAGAGAGAGAAAGGCGGGATTGGATTGCTCGGATTCTTGGATTCGATGCGATGTGAAGATTGTGGAGGAAGGTGTTCAAGAGGGGAGGTGAAGTAGAAGAGAATGAAGCAGGCTGCAGTTGCAGCTGTGGCCGCGACACATTGATGTCTACCGGACAACAACGAAGCCTTTTTTATCATTTCTCTTTTGTTTCTTTTTATTTCTTTTCTGGAATTAATTAATTATTGATGATGTTGTGAGCGCAGAAGATACAATCTCCAGCTGGATCTAGACGCTTTGGCAATGATATGCTCAAAGGCTGGCGACGGAAACCGTGATATGTATCACCCTCTTTTGGCACTCCGTTGCAACACATGGGCACCTTACTAGTAATTAGGATAAAGTAATGGTCAAAGGTGTGTATTGGAGACTGTATGGATATCCAGAACATCTATTTTGGAACGGAAGTAGTGCTCATGTATTACCCACACACATTGTCTATGAAATGGCTTGATTATGCGTATCTTTTCCTGTCTAACTTTTAGTGTACAGTATTAAGAATGTTTTCACTAATTATAGTTCTTGAATCATAATCTCATCTGTATAATCTTCATAAAAAGGCTTATAATCCTCATGCTGTACAAATAGCAATTCAATGCTTATAGAACTATATAGGAAGGGCACTTTATCCAGTACAGGCCCCAACCATTTTCTCCAACAGATCATCAGACTTCCAAATAATCTAAGTTGCTTGCCTCATCAAATGTGCATTCCATTCCCAGTGTTTTTTAGAGGCCAACTTCAAAATCCTATGGACAAAGAAGATCCCACTGTCACATTTACGTAAGGGGAATTCTGAACCAAAAGTCAATGGAAGTCCTCCTGCATACTAAACACTTATGGTATCGGCCTTGTTCTTTTTCAGCTTTTGGTTTCTGCTTTTGACTTTTCTACAGTAACTAGTTTTCAAACGAAATGTCTTTTCAAGATAGGGTCTACTAGTTAATTGTAGTACATACTGTACCGACTTCATTTATATTGGCAAAAACCGTACGTAAGTTTCTGTTACTCTATAATCTCTCACATGAACAACCCAAAAACCACAAGCCGCAGCTAAAATTCATAAGCCTCAGCTAAAAAGAACAGGCCTCAGTGCAGTTATAAATTTTTGTCATGTGCAATCAGGAACCACTAGCAATGCTTGCAATAAAACTTAAGAATTAGTGAGGACTGATGTTAGCATCAGTATAATCAACCAGAAGTCCATAATTAAGGTGCCAATGAAGAAAGGAAACATTTGTGCCATCTCTCTCACATGTAATAGAAGTGGAAGTCAGATTATTCTTTTTGTTCTTTTTTCTGCTCTAGTGAGAGTGCATAGGTCATTAAAGTATGTACAGGAATAGTTTCATTGACAACTCTTTTCCACTGAATAACCGCATCAGTCAATACTTGCTTAGCCAAAAACTAGAAACTCACATGCAACGATACACAGAAAACTGGAGTTGAAAATGCACACTGAATCAGAAATCAAACTCAGAAGCTATGAAGGGATTTGATAGAAATTACTAACACATACCGTCTTTCTGTTGGTTGTGCGAACATGGGCATTTTGACCATCAATTCGAAAGACCTCACCATCAATCCAAGCCAAATCTTTATCATCCACCCATACATGAGAACCTATAACGATGTTTAACATGGAAGCCTGCCCATGTGACAAACAACAAATTCAACATGTCAAATGACTCAAAATTGCATGCAAAATGGATTAATATAGTATCATACATCTGTATCCAAACTTTGCATTCCGGCAGATGCCAAACAGCCAGTGTGTACATATTAATAATATCCAAGGAAAAAATGAGGAAATAAGCAAAAGAATAACAGCACCCATACAAGATACGGATGATTGACGAAATCGAGATATGTGCAGCAAACCGAAGAATGAGATTTATGATGAAGAAATATCTATGAAAACCAATGGCTTCTCATGGATACTTCAGTGTAGTGAACCAAAATTCAACTAACTGGAAAATATCTATAGAAGAAAATTCAGAAAGCTAACTCTGTTTGGTTCCAAGTAAACCAGAACAATCGTGGTATTTGCTCTAAAAAAGGAAAGGGAAAAGGGGAAACTTTGATTTAAAAAAATAAACTCAAGAAGCTGGCAAACATTGTGAATTAAAACTTAACATCTGGATATACATGTGCATTAGATTAATGTACTGTCATAACGAAGAGGATGATGGCATTTAGCTAGATTCTTCTGTATCAAGTAAATTATGGTTCAATTCTACCAGGGCACAAACATTTTGAACTGTCCCAAAATAGTTCAGAAGAGAAGTACATGGTTGTAAGTAAACCACACAACAAGCATGAAAGTCAATTATATTTCAGTTCCTTTTTTATGTATAGCAAACTAACAAATCCACCTAGGTTTAAGCTTATCCAATGCGTAGGTAATTCATGCAATTTGCGTCTCTGCCCTGAAACTAGACCAGAAGCAGAACAGGGCCTTCCACAATTCAGGTAATCCCCTAGAACAAACTGAACTCCATCTCATTCGCCTCATATAGCAAACAGGTTCAACTGAGTTGTGATGCAAGTGAAATGCACTAAATGTTAAGCTAGAGCAGTGTCCTAGCATACTGTCTCACTCGTAATTCCCACAAAATCTGAACTGCCTCCACAAACGAACTACGTGTCGCTACACGAACCTAGGTTTCAGTTCATTCAACAAGTGTACCAGACAAATCCAATCAATTCATTCGCTAAATAAATGGAATCATCCAAAATTCCGCGAGAGGCCAACCACAATCCACTTCGCTTTCCCCACGCCCCCCCAAACACGAGCTCCAAAAAAGACAAAAATTCTCCCCCCAAACCCAGCCAAAAAGAACTGCGACAGAAGTTTACAAAACCGCACTCCGACACATCGCATCGCACCAAAAACAAAAAAACGCAAGCATCGACAAGTCAGAGCCGGCCACGCACCATGTCTCATCTGCGGCAATCGCGCCCGCCTTGTCTCGAGAATCGGCGCGCGCCAAGCCCCCGGAAGCGCTGCGATCGGACGGGAGGAGACGCGGCTCGGCGTCGGGGGCGGCGGCGCCGACGGGCGATCTCCTCCCCTCGGCCGCTCGCCGATCGCCCCGCGGCGGCGCGATCCGGCCCGATGCGCACGACGGCAGCAGCAGCAGCGACGCGGAGGAGGGGGGGAGGCGGTGGCGGTGGAGGGCGACGCGACGGGAGGAGCACAGGCACGACCAGACGCGCGCACAGGCACAGACACAGGAGAGAAGGGGGAAGCCAGCCAGACGCGACTGTCATGTAACGCCATTATTTAAAAAAAAGAGTAGTACTTCAATCTTTTTTCTTAAGAGTAGCATTAATATTAAAACAAACAAAAAATAAATAATATCTATCAACTATTTAGTATATTTTAAATAGCATATAAATTACTATTAAAAACATAAAAATACCTACCATTAAAAAATGGCGAATAATCTCGATGCGCAACATGAGGCGGAACTGTTCCGTCTGCTCGCTCGGCCACCAGCTCACCAACGTGCGATCGGGTCGTCACCACCCGCACACCATCGAGGCTGCATGCGACATTTCCAAAAGCGGGGGGTTGGGCTAAATGTTGGGGAAGGCGGTGATGGTAGGAACAGAAGGGAAGGCGAGCAAGGCGGTGATGGGGTCGGACCGCACAAAAGAACTCGAGGAAAGGTGGCGGTGGATTTGGAGCTCGAAAATGAACAGGAGGCGAAATCAGAATTAGGTTAATGCGGGTAAACCCGTGATTTCGATGGTGTTTTCGTGGCTAAGCATATGGGAAAGTGTTGCTACGGCTGTGGATTTGGCAGGTGGTTAAGATGACATGTGCGGGCCAGGGCCTAGGGGAAGACAACCAGGCAGGTGGCAGACCTCGCCGACGGTTAGGCAGCATGTCGCCGTTGGGTGGATCTAGTCGAAAAAAACTTGATAGATCTTGGCGAGCGCGCCTGGCATATGATATACAGTGGAAACTGAATACTAGGGGTGCAATCCGATTGGAAGATAATTTAGTATCCTGTACCAATCTGGTCAGTACCCGATAGTTATTACCAAATACAGTAGCGAAAATGAGAGAGCTAAAATTTGACCGAATATCGTCGGTAAACGGTAAACCAGATACTGTCCGACCAGATATCCAACAAGCAAGTTAGTACCCCCATCGGCCTAGCCTATTAACCATCATTGACACCAATCAGCCTAGATTTTACCTAAGTTCTAACCTAACTCTAAAGTTTAGCCACTTTAGCCAGTCACCACCAATCCTTCCACTTATGTTGAATTTTCGTATGAATTTTATCTGTTTTCAAACTAATGTATGAATCTATTGGTTTTTGAACCTATCTATAAATTTATCGCTTATGTTGAACATATGTTGTGTTGACTATCGTATTTAAGTAATCTAGATAAATTTATTGCTAGTTGAAAACTTGAAGTAATAGTGGTATGATTCCATGTATATTCCCTTATATATGCACATGCTATTGGTCTATATTATCCGCTTCTGATCCAAAACCATCATGTAGTTGTCTCAATGGTATTATATCCGAAACTCTTAATTCGTATTCGTATCTGATTTTACTATATTTGATTCTGAATTTAGGGAGGAAATATGAGTTAGAATACGGTAATGAACAATATCCATCCAAATCTGATTCGGTTGCACCTCTGGTGAATCCGTATCCGTACGTACTTCAGAAGTTTTTACGTGAACCAACGGTTGCAACATTTACATGCATGTACCGTTGTAGTACGTAGAGTCGATTGGCTGGTGCGTTGTACGTAGTACCTACTTCTTTAGGGAAATCTAGTTTCTGCCAGCCTTTTAGCCGTAGGAAGCAGGAACATAGGATCACCGGGAGCAATGCTATTTGTGCTTTGTCTTTCCCGTGTTGTTATCTCATTTTACTACTACCAAGCACCAACTTCAGTCTCGGTTGCGTATAGAATTCTATGACGCTGGAACTGCGTAATTGTTAGATTCCACGATAGCAACGTCTCGTTAGCTAGATTGGTACTGCTGATCCATGTGAAAATTACAGCATAGCAGAATGACCAGTTGGGAGCAGTGGATTCATTCAACAGTTATTCTTTTGGGCAACACGCGCGTGCATCATTAGACGTATCCAAGATCCAACGTGCTGCTTCAGTGTGAGTTTTGAAATAAACAAATAAATATACCTGTTTGTTTGTCCTACAAAGTCAGTTGAGCCAGCTTACTCAAATGGCATAACCAAATTATTCTAATCCATTAAAAAAACACAAAACATTTCAATCGGAAAAGTGCATGACTGAAACAAAACCGAAATTTCAAAATCAATTTGAATTTTTGTTTGGATTTCATTTCTTTTTAATCCTAGCCAAATTCCATATCTATCCCAGCCACCCAAGCCTCAATCTCCCTGCCGCATCGCTTCTTTAAACCGTTTTCATGTGAGCACTGTTCACTAACTGAAAATATCACCGCCGCCTGATCTTTTCGCTGCCACCCCTTCCCGTCACTTTCTGCCGCTGCCACACCCCTACCAACTGGTCAGAAATCTGCACCACCTTGTATCTCCCGCCTCTGACACCCCTTAATTGCACCAGCAACGCATCAGCCCAGCCAGCAGAACTCACCGCCATGGTAGCTCTTCCCGCACTCTATTTTCCTCTCAACCGACTACTTTAAGCTGCAAATCGCCTTGCCGCCCTGCCAACCACTGCTAAGTCAATGTACGACAACCCTGACACCTGACACACTTATTGATGGCCTCAGCTCTCACCTGGTCAAGCCGTCAAGGCAAATACACCACTGCCGTCCAAATTCGCTCTCTCTGTTCTCATCCTCTCACTGTTGATCTGACTCGCCTCCGATCGCTTTTGACCACTGCAAATGCTACACCCGAGATAACCCATACCTCCCCTCTGCCAGCTCAAGCCACCGTACACTTTGTCGTAAACCTCACCCCACCGCCTTGCCGACCACCCTGTTCTCTCTACTCTCACTCACATACCACCGCCTCACTGACCCCCTGCTATGCCTCTGCTCTCATTCTCTCTTAGTCGCCGCCTGACATACCACATCATCTTTTAACCACCACAATACCACACCCAAGGCAGCCTATACCTCCCCTCTCCTACCCATGTTGTGCCTTCCCGCACCTTCCTGAACTCTGTCACGCGCCGCCGCCACCTTAGCCCACCCCTGCGCCGAACCGCCATGGGATGGCTATAAAAAGCCCGAGACCCCCTCCAGACATTGCATAGGTGTCCAGTGAGTCACCACCACACCCCAATTGAGCATTCGACTGGAGCCTCGCCGGTGACCGCTCGAAGACCAAAAAGTAAGCCAAGTCTGGATTCCGTTTATTCAATCAATTATATTCCAATTGTTTTTGCTTGTAGCACTGTTATGCTCTCAAGAACACCACTGAACCACTGCCTTAGCCCCTCGAGCCCCTTACCACACTGGTTACAGCGCCACCGCCTGACCTTGAGACTTCACCATGGACAGCTCGGCTCAGCCATCCCCAACCCAAGCCACCACTTCCCTGAGCTTCCTCTAACCCTTGTGCCATTCAAAAGTCCCAAGAAGAGAATACTTTGCCGCCAATACTCGCCTGACTTCCAGCCATTCCCGAGCCCAAAAATGGAATCCACGTGTCCCTAGGAACCTACTCATGATCGTCAATTGTTGTTTTGACCACAGATTCTCCAACAGTTCCACCGTCTAAAATCTTTGACTGCTCCCCTGTTTGAACTCTCCGACCGCTCCCTGTTTGAACCCTTCGACCGATCCACCGCTTAAAGTCTCTAACCACCCTATAGTCGAGAGAAACTTCAACCGCGCCGCTTTGAGTCCTGAGCAACACCACTCGGATGCCGTCTGACGCTCTTGATCCACTCGCACGCTGTCCAATGCTCTTAAGCCAACCAGACGCCATCCAAACCCTGCAACTACTCGAACATCGTCCGATCTCAGTAGCAACTCGTACACCATCATATCTTCGTTGGCTTCGCATTCGAAATCGAACCTCGACCATCCACCAACTTCGTAATCGTACCCAAAATTGCTACGACTACTCAATTATCGTTATGACCACATTGTGGTTTACGACTACGCTGTCGTTACGACCACGCTATGGTTTACAGCCAGGCTATGGTTTATGACCACACGGGATACTCGGTCTCAGTAGTTGTAACCTGATTACGACCACGTCCTTTAGCTCCAGAAACACCTCCGCTCGTGAGCAAGATTTGTGCCAACATAGACCACCCGAGTACTCGTAGAATTCTCTGAGTACGCAACAACAACCCGGTGAACATAAAACCCGCAATGAACAGTACCAAGCCCATTACTATTCATGAAACCCCAAAATGCATATATATATATATATATCGATCGTTTCGAACCCGTCTATCTATTCCTTAGCTCCGTTTTCCCATACCAAGCTCCTATAATCCCCAAACATATATTATTTGATTTTTCTAGATTTTATTTCTTTCTTCCTAGCTCAATGCTTCGAGCATAGAATTGATTTATCTTCTTTTGGTTTGCGGTAGCACACGACACTGAAGATCAGCCAGTCCAGTAAGGAGAAGCTCAAGTATAAGCACAAGACTCGGAAGAATATGAAATCATATAATACATTGATCCGCAAGACAAGTCACATGCCTTTGATCATGTTGAACCTACATTCCTTTAAGTTATTTATTTATCAGTATTTTTATTATGTTATTTATGCACTGTTATTTCTTGTACAATAAATATTTAGAATGACATGATATTAGCTAATGTCCTACCACATAAAAAAGCCTTGTTTAAGTTGATTGTCATATTTATCTTGACAAAACTTAGTATTATTATAAATACTATTTAAATAATCATGATAGATCAGGAACTCAACTATTTTATACTACTAAGAGACTTGGCACTTTGCTAGTAGAATTTCAAAAGTGGTTCTATAGTAAGGAGACATCATGGGAAGCCACAGGATGGTTGGGTCTCATAACCCTATCCTAGGGTGGAGGCTTAGACTGGAAAAGTGACAGTGCGGATGGGCATTGGAACAAGGGTTCGTGGATGGAAGTTAGCTCAATGAAAATATAAGGATTAGAACATTATGCCAAGTAAGAAACATAGTGATCGCTCAACCATAAGTGTTGATTCGTCAAACCTGGATTAGTAGCTGCTCAAATTCGATTGAATATCTACAAAGGGTGGAGGGAGACTGAGGGAGTTTTGTTGGTATGGGAGGGGAAAACCATACTTATCAACAATAGATCCGCTTCGAATCGGGCGAGGCCGCGGGCTACCCGAGTTTATTGGGAAGCAGCACCTATTGGGTAGAGGCTATATAAAGGCCCCGTTTGGCACAGCTCAGCTTCACTAGTGAAGCTGTTTTTTTTTTGTTTTAGCTTCACGAGCAGCTTCACCGATGAAGCTAAATCTGTTTTGGAAAACTGTTTGGCAAAACAGCTTCACCAACAGCTTCATGCATGGCTGAGAGAGGGCAATTGTCCAAGATGCCCCTGTCTACTTGACTTGTTCTAACATTTGGAGTTGTATATTTGTATATGGTCATATGAATTAAAAAAATAATATATTTGAATGAGTATGAATTAAAAAATTAAAATAAAAAATAATAAAAAATTAAAATCATTAGGAAGCAATATTAGTGCCTTGTTTATGTTTCGTAGTCACGATGCTTTAACAAAAGTACTAGTGGCAAATGCATGTAATTTTGGTGAACCAGAGGGGCAGTGGGTTCCTAGGACTGTGGGCCTGAGGAGAGAGCTGTGAAAAGCTACTTTTTTCAGCTTCACCTCTCCCCATTCTTTGTGAGAGCACAAAAAAAGGAGCTTCACCCATGAAGCTGTTTGCAAAAAGGGTGTTTGGCAAAAAACAGCTCACAACAGCTCATGAAGCTGTTGGTGAAGCTGTGCCAAACAGGGCCAAAGAATTGAGCAAAGAAAAGTCTTATTTTTTTAACTCAATCAAGGGGGTTAAGAGATCTTGTGGGTAAAGTTGGGCAGCTCTGCAAAGTTACAATTTAATGATATTCAAATATACCGTGCTTACGGTAAATGAAACTGTGTTTATTGGGTGAATCCAACACAAAGCATAAGTAGATTTAGGAATTTATTAAGATTGTTAATCAAGTTGTTAAATCCCTAATTTCTTTAAGAAGGTTGTGATTTTGTGTTTAAAATTATTCTCAACTAAAATTGCATCAACAAATTATTAAAACCACTGCACTCTAATGTTGGATCAATTGGGATTGGCCCATTTTAATTTAGCAATTAATCAAATAAAATTCCTAGGCCCACAACTAATGCTAGGTAGAAAATTGTTTAGTCCCATATGGAGAATTGAATGGGAGTTACACCACTTTAAAAGGTGGAACGTGGTAACCCCTTGTGGAATTGAGAGAGCCAATACACGCGCTCGCTGCGCTCGCTCGCCACGCCGCGCGCCGCCGCGCGCGCGCCGCGCGCGCGTGCGTGTGCGTGTGCGTGTGCGCAGCGCACGCGCAGCGTGTCGAGTGCGCGCGTTTTCTTTATCTATTCGAAAATCGAAACGACTCGCATAACTAGCATTAACGAGTGGTCGGCGAACGGTGCGATTACGATGGGTTATGACCGCGTTACTTCCGAGGTAATGGCTGCGATTACTCGCCTCTTCGCTTTTTTTTGTTACAAAAGACTCTCTACTCCATACGGAAAGGAAGGGAGAACGAGATTCTTGTGGTTCTGTTTTGTTGTTGCTCTCGTCATCTCCATCCGTAACCTTGCGCGCACAAGTTTCGGACGAGTAGGCCTCAAGCTCCGCCCGCTTGTGTACCGCACGTAGGCGGGCGATCAAGTTTTTGGGAGCGATCGTGCGACTACTCAATCTGCGACGTCTTCTTCCCGGTGGTGAATCGTTCGCGGATCGCATCGCGAACATCTTCCGCAT
This sequence comes from Dendrocalamus sinicus, assembly GCA_036346575.1. Classification (NCBI taxonomy): domain Eukaryota; kingdom Viridiplantae; phylum Streptophyta; class Magnoliopsida; order Poales; family Poaceae; genus Dendrocalamus; species Dendrocalamus sinicus. The sequence goes on along the minus strand of CM070643.1, from coordinate 20,238,903 downwards.
CAAGCTTCTTCCTGCATCACGCCTTGATCGACTACATCGAATAGGCCATCATGACGACTGATGGTAACGGCGCCTCCGGTGTCTCCGGCACTGGCCCCGCCCGAGGGTATAATCCGAAACCGTTTCTGGTGTATTTGTTTCTGTGCGCTATGAATATGTTAATAGATGTTTCTGTTAGCTTATTCGTTAGCGAATATAAATACGTCGATGATAGATCACTCATGCATGTTTATGTCATGTTTTATATGCTGAATTTCTGGATTAAAATATGCCGAAATTTGACTAGATGTTCAACAATCCAAAAACTTGATAGGTCTTTTTCGGTAGTTGGCTTTGCTGCGTCGCTTAAGCCACACCCTCCGTTTGATGGTTCAAATTTTAAGAGATGACGTGCACGCGCGATCCTGTGGTTTACTGCCATGGAATGTTTTCATGTTGCACAAGGAAAGCCCGCTGAGCCTCTGTCTAATGAGGATGAACGCAAGTTCAATGTAGCGGATAACTTTTTTCGAGGTGCACTTGTCAACATACGGCGAGATAACATTGTGGATGTGTACATGCATTTGCCTACGGGCAAAGATATGTGGAATGCACTTGAGGCCAAGTTCGAGTTTCCGATCTTTGGCGTGAGTGTATGTCATGGAGCGGTTCTATGACTACAAGATGGTCGATGACCGTTTCGTAGTAGAGCAAGCTCATGAGATTCAGCGCCGCAAAGGAGCTTGAGAACAATAAGTGCGAGTTACGGACAAGTTTGTGGTGGCGGTATTATCGCTAAGTTACCACCCTCTTGGTCGGATTTTGCTACTTCTCTAAAGCACAAGAGGCAAGAGTTCGGTGTTATCGATCTCATTGGCACTCTTGGTGTTGAAGAGAAGGCGAGGCAAAAGATACTCGTGGCAAGAAAGTTGTCACGAGAGGAGGTTCTAGCGCCAATTTGGTGCGAAGAAGAATCCTCGAGCTTTCCACAACAAAAGAAAAATAAGCCTTTGTCAAGCCCAAGGCTACTCACGAGTTTAAGAAGAAAGGCAAAGGAAAGGGCATTTGCTTTGTGTGCGGTGATTCGCCATTGGGCTAAGGATTGTCCAGATCGCAAGGATAAGCGTAAGAAGTCCGCCAACATGGTTATTAGTGACGCTGGAGGAACATCGGTACGGTAATTATTTACCTACGCTTCTTTCGTTTGTCAATCACCGAGTGGTGGGTTGACACCGGTGCTAATATTCATGTTTGTGCTGATATTTCCTTGTTTTCATCTTATCAGTCGGTCGAGGTTGCTCCTTGTTGATGGGGAACGGTTCACATGCAGCTGTTCATGGTGTTGGTACGGTCGATCGAAGTTTACTTCGGAAAGACCGTGCGATTGAAGAACGTGCAGCATGTCCTCCATAAAGAAGAATCTCGTTAGCGGATCTCTACTATGTAGAGATGGTTTTAGGCTTACTTTTGAGTCCAATAAATGTGTCGTGTCTAAGTATGGAACATTTGTTGGTAAAGGCTATGAGAGCGGAGGTTTGTTCCATTTTTCTTTGATGGATTCCTGTAATAAAATTGTGAACCATGTGTGTAATGATGATGATGAGTCTAATGTTTGGCATTCACGACTTTGTCATGTTAATTTTGGGTGTATGACGCGCTTAGCTAATATGAGTTTAATCCGAAATTCACTTTGGTCAAAGGTTCTAAGTGCCATGCGTGTGTTCAATCGAAACAACCTCGCAAGCCTCACAAGGCAGAAAAGAGGCGAGGAATTTGGCACCGTTAGAACTCATTCATTCTGATTTATGCGAGATGAATGGCGTGTTGACTAAAGGTGGAAAGAAATACTTCATGACGCTTATAGATGATTGCACTAGATTTTGCTACGTGTACTTATTAAAAACAAAAGATGAAGCGTTGGATTACTTTAAGATCTATAAAGCTGAGGTAGAAAACCAACTTGAGAGGAAAATCAAGCGGGTAAGGTCTGATCGTGGGGGAGAGTATTTTTCAAATGAGTTTACTTTATTCTGCGAGGAACATAGAATTATTCATGAGAGGACGCCTCCCTATTCTCCCGAGTCAAACGGGGTTGCCGAAAGAAAGAATCGCACTCTAACTGATTTGGTTAACGCCATGTTAGACACTGCGGGACTTTCTAAGGAATGGTGGGGTGAGGCTATATTGACCGCGTGTCATGTCCTGAATAGAGTTCCTACAAAGAATAAAGAAGTAACACCATTCGAGGAATGAGAAAAGAAGAAGTTGACTCTCTCATACTTGCGCACTGGGATGTTTGGCCAAAGTTAACGTACAATTGTCAAGAAGCGCAAACTTGGACCAAAACCGTAGATTGTGTATTTCTTGGTTATGCTATGCACAGCGTGGGTTATTGGTTCTTAATTATAAAACTGGAGTACGACATGCGTGTTGGTACAATCATAGAGTCCAGAGACGCTACATTTTTTGAGAATGAATTTCCTATGAAATGTGATGTACCTAGCTCATCTAGTCAAGAACCTATAATTTCCCTTGATTCCTTTGTGCCGATAGAACATGTTGAGGAAACGCCTATGGAAAATCTGGAGAAGATAACAATGAAGTTACTCAAAGAGTAAGAGACAGAGGATTGCAAAGTCTTTTGGTGATGATTTCATTGTATATCTCGTGGATGACACTCAAGAACCATGGAAGAGGCATATTCTTCTCTCCGACACGACTATTGGAAGGAAGGAGTACGGAGTGAGATGGACTCTATTATGTCTAATGGAACTTGGGAGGTCGTTGACCGTCCTTATGGGTGTAAACTCAGTAGGATGTAAATGGATTTTCAAGAAAAGCTTAGGCCTGATGGTACAATTGAAAAGTACAAGGCAAGACTTGTGGCCAAGGGTTATACCGAGAAAGAAGGCGAGGACTTCTTTGATACTTATTCACTGTTGTCTGATCGACCACAATTCGAGTACTACTTGCCCCGGCTGCCTCTCATGGTCTTCTCGCTCATCAAATGGACGTTAAAACAGCTTTCCTAAATGGAGAGTTGGAGGAGGAGATTTATATGGATCACCAGACGGGTTTGTGGTACAAGGTCAAGAAGGAAAGGTGTGCAAGTTGTTAAAGTCTTTGTATGGCCTAAAGCAAGCACCTAAGCAATGGCATGAGAAGTTCGACAAAACTTTGACATCTGCTGGCTTTGTTGTGAATGAAGTCGACAAATGTGTGTACTATCGCTATGGTGGGGAGAAGGAGTGATCTTGTGCTTGTATGTTGATGACATATCGATTTTTGGGACCAACCTCAATGTGATTGAGGAGGTCAAGGACTTTCTGTCCAAGAATTTTGAGATGAAAGATTTGGGAGTGGTGATGTGATTCTTAACATTAAGCCACCGAGAGAAGGTGATGGTGGGGTTACACTCGTGCAATCCCACTATGTGGATAAGGTCTTGAGTCGCTTTGGTTATAGTGATCGCAAACCCGCTTCTACTCCTTATGATCCTAGTGTGTTATTGAGGAAAACCAGAAGAATAACAAGGGATCAATTGAGATACTCCGCATCATTGGCTCATTGATGTATTTAGCTAGTGCTACGAGGCCCGACATCTCGTTTCTTGTTGTGAGCAAGCTAAGCCGGTTTGTTTCAAATCCGGAGATGATCATTGGCGTGCTCTTGAGAGAGTGATGCGCTATCTAAAGGCAAGCGTGAGCTATGGCATTCACTATCTTTGGGTACCCAAAGGTACCGGAGGGATATAGTGATTCAAACCGGATCTCGATGCCGATGAGATAAAAGCCACGAGTGGATATGTGTTCACACTTGGAGGTGGTGCTGTTTCTGGAAGTCTTGCAAGCGCACCATCTTAACGAGGTCAACAATGGAAGCAGAACTCACAGCGTTAGATACCGCCATCGTTGAGGCCGAGTGGCTTCGTGAACTCCTTATGGATCTGCCGGTGGTTGAAAAACCGACACCGCTATCTCGATGAATTGTGATAATCGATCGTAATTATCAAGGTGAACAGTTCTAAGGACAACATGAAGTCATCTAGGCATGTTAAGAGGCGGTTGAAGTCCGCCGTAAAGTGAAAAACTCGGAGTTATAGCATCGACTATGTCCGCAGACAGCTAAGAATCGCGACCAATTTACAAAGGGTTTATCACGTAATGTGATAGATAGTGCATCGAGTGAGATGGGCTCGAGACCCACATGAGTCATACCACGGTGGTAACATGTTCTATGTGATCGGAGATCCCGTGAAGTAGGATGGTGAAACAAGCCGTTGGTTGATCGGGAGGAGAGACCTTTACAGGCTCATTTCTTGATGATGCGCTTCTCTCCTATTCTCGTATGGCAGGTTGGTTTTACCTTAATGTGATCCAAGTGGCTTTTAAAGCAGAGATGTCGGCCTACAGACATCTTAGAAAGAACACACCTATATGAGTTCGATTGCTGGTCACGATCTATGAGATTTGGGTGATCTCTAGATACTCATGAATAGGCTTGGAGTATGACTTATACGCTCCAACCAGAGGGGATGCTTTAGGCAGCCTAGTACTAGTAAAGGAATTGGGTAAAGCTTGTTCGCACAAAACTGTCAATTCAAGGCATAGTCCATTGTTCAGTTGTGGATGAGTGTAACTCCTTTCCTAGGTGGATGCTCAACTTAACAGTCTCCATCGAAACACTGGTATATCAAACAACAGCAGAACTGAGAGCATTTCTCGTGTGCCTTGAAATTTGATGGGGATTGTTGGATCAATTGGGATTGGCCCATTTTAATTTAGCAATTAATCAAATGAAATTCCTAGGCCCACAACTAATGCTAGGTAGAAAATTGTTTAGTCCCATATGGAGAATTGAATGGGAGTTACACCACTTTAAAAGGTGGAACGTGGTAACCCCTTGTGGAATTGAGAGAGCCAATACACGCGCTCGCCGCTCGCCGCTCGCCTCGCCACGCCGCGCGCCGCACGCGCCGTCGTGCGTGCGGTGCGGTGCGTGTGCGCAGCGCTGCGCTGCAGCGTGTCGTCGCGCGGCGCGTTTTCTTTATCTATTCGAAAATCGAACGACTCGCGAGAACTAGCATTAACGAGTGGTGGCGATACGGTGCGATTACGATGGGTTATGACCGCGTTTTCCGAGGTAATGGCTGCGATTACTCGCCTCTTCGTTTTTTTGTTACAAAAGACTCTCTACTCCATACGGAAAGGAAGGGAGAACAGTATTCTTGTGGTTCTGTTTTGTTGCTGCTCTCTGTCATCTCCAGTCCAGAACCTTGCGCGCACAAGTTTCGGGACGAGTAGGCCTCAAGCTCCGCCCGCTTGTGTACCGCACGGGTAGGCGGGCGATCAAGTTTTGGGAGCGATCGTGCGACTACTCAATCTGCGCGTCTTCTTCACGGTGGTGAATCGTTCGCGGATCGCATCGCGAACATCTTCCTGCATCAAGCTTCTTCCTGCATCACGCCTTGATCGACTACATCGAATAGGCCATCATGACGACTGATGGTAACGGCGCCTCCGGTGTCTCCGGCACTGGCCCCGCCCGAGGGTATAATCCGAAACCGTTTCTGGTGTATTTGTTTCTGTGCGCTATGAATATGTTAATAGATGTTTCTGTTAGCTTATTCGTTAGCGAATATAAATACGTCGATGATAGATCACTCATGCATGTTTATGTCATGTTTTATATGCTGAATTTCTGGATTAAAATATGCCGAAATTTGACTAGATGTTCAACATCTAATCCCTTGGAAGATCCTGCATGTAATTAAATAGTACTTTCCCATGTGACTTGTTGAATACGGTGGTTTGTACTCATATTTGCTAAAAATATTAACAGAAAGTGTGTGGCAAGAGAATGAGAAAGTCTACGAGGATGATGTGATGAAATACTGCGAAGTAGATGATACTTGGAATTAGGGTTGTTCTCCGCTCAGGCATGCCTGAGGTGTTTCTTTTTTGTAATGTAATGTGTCTAAAGGCCGCACATCCCACTCTAAAACTAAGCTGATAAGCCGTTATCTTGTAATAAAGTTGGTTTTTGAATTTAAATGTATATGTTAGCAATAATGTACACTCGACTATATTTCTCACAGCTAAATAATTTTAAACAGTTGTAAGATATTTATGATCCTTTTAAAAATAGGTGCTTTACAATGACGATGACTGGTTGCAACAAAATGGGACAGAAGCCGCTGCGTGACCAGCTCCAAGCATTGATCGACTGAACAGATATACTTGTTTGTAATGGACCGGAACGCGAGGAAAATATTGGCTCTGTCTTCCTTCCAGCTGTACAGCACATCTTTTAGTTAGAAGATAGAACAAGGTACGAGTAGTTGGTTGTACATAACTGTACAACAACAAGGCACAAGTAGCTGGGCACAAGCAGTTGGTTGTACGTAACTGTACAACAAATCACGGGTTCAGATTGTCAATCTTCTGTATTACTGTTCGGTACTTCATTACCATTTATGATACCCGGCATGCACAGGTAGTCAGGTTCTTTCATCTATGATCTATCAAATGTCGAGAGTCGTGCGGGTACGTTTTGCCAGCTAGGGAAAGCCAGAAGTGGCACGGTGATCTGTGTCGAGGAATCAACCCGTCTAATCGATATCTCTTAAAAAAAGATAGATTAAATACAAAATAATACAAATTATGGATTGAATATAGAGATATGAAAAAAGGAACTCTTTTCTTTATTGCTTTCACTTTTCTATGTTATAATGATTGGTACCCCTATTTAGGGCGTCCGCAATGGTAATAGCTAGTACTAGCTATATAGTCAGCTGATGTGGAGGTGAGAGACAAAAGCAAAGACTATTTTATACTGTTGGACCCACATGCTCATCTCTCATGTTCTTGGACTACGTGAAATAGATCAGCTATTTGCTCGTCGCTAGTGACTACTCTCTCTCCTACTTTTTCTTTGCCACATCAGATCTAGCTAACTAAATAGCCAGCTGTTGGAGACGCCCTTATAGACTAATTGGTGAGGTGCGCACCATAGATCAGACTTGCAGGTCTAGATCTAGGTTTCCCAACACTCTCCTTGGGCACTCATTCGGCACGTTCATGTATCATTAAAACTCCATAAAAACTCAGTGAGAAACATTTAAAGAAAAAGTACATGATATATGTTATGTTGTGTTGCACGAATTGTCTCATTAAAAATCTTGGCTGAGAAACTTCGAAAGAGCTCATCAAGGAAAAAAGAGTACAATTCACCCAATTTTATTTAATCTACAAGATGTATTCTTTCGGGTACTCAATCTTCGTAGTCAAGTTTTAATAGTGAACTCGAGAAGAGTCTCCCCCTGAGTTATGCACTTCTCTTAGTCTTATCATAGGGCTGTAAAAAAGCTCGAAGCTCGCGAGCTATTCGAGTTCGGCTCGTTCTAAGCTCAATTCGAGCTCGGTTCGAACTTTAAACGAGCCGAACTCGAGCTTGATCTCGAGCTCGCGAGCTTCACCGAGCCGAGCTCGAATAGTTCGCGAGCCCCGATTCGAGCTTAAATAGTAATACATATTAATTCTTACCGAGCTTTCTCGAGCCGAACTTGAGCTCGAGCTTTTCTTATTATTAAAAATTAGTGTGTATTTAAATTATTTTGACTGTTATCGAGCTTATTAGAGCCGAGCTCGAACTTAAAATTTTTTTATTATTGAAAAATAGTGCATAATAAATTATTTTAATTGTTATCGAGCTTCAATGAGCCGAGCTCGAGCCTACTCGAGCTTAGGCCGAGCCGAGCTCAAGCCCAGGTCCAAGCTCGGACCCCAACTCAAGCTCGGCTCGAGCTTCTACTGAGCTCGAGCCTGGAAGGCCAAGCTCGCTCGAGCTCAGCTCGTTTACAGCCCTATCTCATCATTCCAATTGAACGTACACTTATTTCAAAATTAGATGCTGGAAGTGACTTAGTGAATAAATCTGTAAGATTTTCACATGACTTAGTATGTATTACCTTAATTTCGTCGATCTTTTGCAATTCATAAGCATAGAAGAATTTGGGATTGATATGCTTTGTGAGATGACTCTTTATGTAATCCATATGCACTTGTGCAACACAAGCTGTATTATCATTATCTTCATAGATAATGGTGGGAGCTTGCACGATGTTCAGTCCACATGATTGCTAGATGTGGTGAATCACCCGTCGAAACCAAGTACATTCTCGTACGACTTCATACAGTGCTATGATTTCTTAATGATTCGTCGAAGTTGATACAAGACTTTTCTTAGACGATTTCCATGAAATTACAGTTCCACCACACAAAAATACATAACCTGTTTGTGACCTGGTTGTATGCAGGTCTGACAGGTATCCAACATCTGCATAGCCAATCATATTTAGGTCTTGGTTCTTTCTGTAGAATAGTCCAAGATCTTTACTTCCTTGGAGGTATCGGAAGATGTCATTTATTTCTACCAATACCTTTTGGTAGGTTTTGCACTATACATTACTAATAGGTTTACGACAAATGCAATGTCTGGTCTAGTGTAATTCGCTAAATACATAAGTGCTCTTATTGCACTTAAGTATGGGAATTCCGCTCCCAGAATTTCCTCCCCCTCTTCTCTAGCTATGTACGGATCCTTATCTTGCAATAAAGATCTTTTGACCATTGGCACTTTCGATGGTATGCCTTTTCAAAACCAAACCTTTCTAACACTTTCTAGGTTCAGGCTGACTGATGCATTAATATCCCTTCCGGAACATACTCGAGCTGCAAGCCTAAGAAAAATTTGGTTTTTCCCAAATCATTCATTTCGAACTCTGACTCCAGGTAAGAACTCGCTTCCTTTATATCATCCAGGGTTCCGATGATACTCAAATCATCTACGTACATTAAGATTATACAAAATCCATTATGGGATCATCGTATAAATACACAGGGATAATGCTTGTTATTCGTGTAGCCTTTCTTGCATACAAAGTCACTTAAACAATTATACCACATCCTGCCTGATTGCTTAATTTCGTATAATGATTTTCTGAGTTTCACACTGTATAGTTTTCTATTGGCTCTGTCTTGATTCGAGACAGGGATATCTTCAGGTACCTTCATGTAAATGTATAAATCCAAGTTTTCATAAAGGTAAGTAGTTACTACATCCATTAACTTCATTTCTAAATTTAAGTTCACTACCATTGAGATTAAATATCTAAAGATAATACCACACATGTCCGAGGAATATGTTTCTTCATAATCAACTCTTGGTCGTTGAGTGAAACTTTATGCAACAAGCCTTACTTTATATCTTACAACTTTATTTTTCTCATTTCTCTTCCGAACAAATACACATTATGCTCTATGGGGTGCACATGGGGAGGCGTGCGGCTTACAGGCCTAAACACCTATCTTTCATTTACAGATAATAATTTAGTTTCTATTGCCTTTTTTAATCCTCCTAATCTGATCTTTTCTTACATTCAACGAGCGATGCAGGCTCTGGATTAAGATCGATTATTGTGGCAATTTTCTTTCCAAAACAAATGTCAACATTAGTTATTGTCCTATTAATAGATTCTCTCGTGTGCATATAGTTTATATCTAATTCATCATGGGTTGATTCTTTTGGTGCATCTACTTGCTCACCGCTCCTTCTGATTGCGGGGGCAAATCTCTTTAGTTTTTCAGCTCCAATGTATGCGCACACATTTATATTGTTTTCTCCCTCCATGGAAATGTTCAATCCGGTATGCCACTTCTTGAAGGTGTCACACCAGTGCTAGGTCTCAACTGGCTCCCTTTCTGGGTATGAGGAACTTCAGTGATTAGTTGTGTCAAGTCCTTATCTTTTTTCACTAGGTGTCCCGGTTACTTGGGATTTGAGGGACTGGAGTTCTCGTCCTTTTGTTCTGAGGCCTTTGGACGGGATTAGGGATACCTTCAATTTTCTTCAGAATTTCAACCCACTCCAGTGCATTTGCGTGCAGGCACATGCGACCTTGTCACACTCTTTAAATCACTAAAATGGTCAAGCAACTGATTTGCTAATGTCTACAAATCAATGATCTTTTGGATTTTTCTATTTGCATCACTAGTGCGCGGGACATGCGGATGGATTCCCGTGGCTTGCCACATAATTTCTCGATATTTTTTATCAAGGGGTTGATTTCCTTACGCTAGTTGCATAAGTGAATGGATGTTATATGCCGATAGTCTAAAACTAATGAGAGTTGCTACATACAGGACTGCATGTCCCCCAACATGTAATTGGTAAATTACAATTCTGCAAAAGCGGTCAGGCAATAAATTTTATCCTCTTAATTAATGCCTCTACTAGTCCATTCTGGGTGTGGACATACGGGATAGAATGCTCAACGTTAATTCCCATTGCCATGCAATAATTATCAAATGTCTTTAAACTAAATTCTCTGGCGTTGCACATTCTGTTGGACTTTATATGCTGATCAGGGGAATTATTTTTTATTTGAATTATCTGCGAGATAACTTTGAAATGTATGATTTCTTGTAGAAAATAAACATACGTGCGTCCATTTCGAGAAATAATTGATGAACACAATAAAAAATTTAAATGGCCCTGACAAAGGTTGTATAAGACCGTAAATGTCTCTTTGGATACGTTCTAGGAATGCATGGACTTCATCCTTCACTTTCAGAGCAGAATGTCTTGTAATTAATTTTCCGGTGGCACATGTGGAGCACACAAAATCTTCTTGATTCGGAAAATTTTTTACATCGATATTATATCCCTATAAATTGTTAATTATATTTCTCATCATCCTAAGTCTTAGGTGGCATAATCTATCATACCAGAGACAGAAAAGTTTAGAGGTTCTAAATATTGTTTTCAAGACGATATAGGCTGCGGGTGCATTAAATATTAGCGTAGTATAGCCCAGTCTCAAATAAAGAAAATCTTTCTAATACACTTTTTCCATTTGCTTTGTGGTTTGTAATGAGCAGCTATTTCTTACCACACTTTTCTTCAATTTCAACGTGGAAACCGCTAGCGCGAATATCTTTGAAACTTAGAAGAGTTCTAGCCGATTCTAGGTACAATAAGGCTTTTTGAATGATAAAAGTTATGCCCATTAGAAGTATAATTGTGGCTCTTCCTGAGCCTATTATACAAGCATCACTACCGTGATTGTTGTAAGGCTGCCATCATTCTTGCTAATCAACTGAAAGAATTTTGTCTCCCTCAAGATGTTATTTATTATGCCACTATCAGCTAAGCATGCTTCCTCCATAGGGCGCCACATTTATTCTAATATAAAGTACTTTATTAATATGTAGTAGGGGACAATCAACATATAAATAAAATACTACAAATATCAGAACATATCATGCTATTATTAACTGAATAAATGAAAGAATGAATTAATATCATCCAACCATCACAAGAAAATTATTATAGTACCATCAAACTGTAACTTATTCTTTCCACACATGAAATAAATGAGAATTAAAGTCTAGATATATTCTGTGCATTAGACTGAATCTGCTAAGAAGTCAGAGATTTGGACTGCTATCTTCTCAGGGGGAGATGCTCTTCTTGGAAATCATAGCGGCGGCAGCTGCAATGTCAAGTGGGGTGCTGCTGAAGGAGTGGAGTCAACCTCCATTGGTGCAGGCACCTGCTCAGAATTTCCTCCCTCAATAAAAGGAAAGTGGGTTTCATACTGCTCTTTGCCGCCTTTCTTCTTTTTGGCCTAGAAGGCATTGACGATATATTATGCAGGTTTGGTCTTGTTGACCATAAGTCTTATCGTCCCACTTTGATTTGTTGGCCTTATTTTCCTGTGGAGCATGTGGCTTGCCTTTCTAGGCTGTGGCCTTGCCATTCATTTCCATTTCTTCATTATAGGCTTCTACACCTTGTAACTCCCAATGTTGGCCTCACGGCCAGCGAAGCTCCCAGGTGGCTGTGCAATAAAGTTCTTGCGGAGAACTTCATCTTGAGTCTCTACAACCTGCATAATATCAATCAATTCAGCATACTTCTTATAACTGTCTTAACAATAGTCGCGCGCAAACTGCACTAGGGTGGAATATGGAGAGGGCTTCTCAATCTTCTGCTCATCTGTGATCTGCTTGTCGCAAAGTTAAAAATTGGTATGAATTCCATGAAAAGCAGAGTTGTAGTCCCCAACCGTCTTGAAATTAGCAAATCTGAGTTGAATCTATTCCTACTCTGCCTCAGAAAGAATGATGTACTTTAGCTTTTCGAACCGCTTCTTCAATGCAATCCATAAGGCTAGCGCGCTCTTTTCTACCATGTACTCGTTCTTAAGCATGAGGCAGAGGTGGTGCCTGAGGAAGTGAAGTGCCTGATTATTTTCCTCAGGGCTGGGTTTGGCATCTTGTGATGCACCAATCCAAATAGCAATACGGAGCTTCTTGGCTCCAAGTACAATCTTGACATCATAAGCACAAGTCAAGCAGTTTTGGCCATGCTGGGCTAGCTCCTCGAATTTCCGGCTCGTGATGCCTGTCATCTACATGTGCATGAAAGAAATATATAAATTTATTATAGGTAAAAATTGTATAGAATAAGTTGGATAATGGTACCAAGATTCTCGTAACGTCCCATAAATTTTATCCGCATTTTTCTATAATTTTTCTATTAATTTTAGTTATCAAAGACAATTTAAATAATTACAATTAATCAACACAGTAAATAAATACATAAAATATAGAAAATAATAATAACAGTGCTAAACATGCTTCAATTGCAAAAAAACAACTCAAAATTTGAATTTTTGAGACCCTTTTCTGCTAGAATATTAATTTTCAGTGAATTCTGCAATTGTTTGCATAATTTTTAGAAGGCCAGGGGCCTATCTAAAAATTTTGAGGTCCCTCTCATGAATTTCAGGATTAAGAGGGCCTTCTGCAAATTTTGGTGCCGCCTGCCTTGTTTTCCCTTTTAGCCCACACCTGGCCCATTTAACATTGCAGGGGTGGGAATACCAACGGTCATGGTGACGCAGACTCGTGTGGCAACGGCGGGGGGCGGCGACTCGCGTGCAGGCCATGTGGTGGCTACGGCTCGCGTGGAGGCCGGCGATTGGCGACACGCCATGCGGCGACGGCTCGCGCGGAGGGGACACATGCATGCGCTTGGGAGCCAGCGGCGGGGGCGCATGGTGGGTAGCCAACGGAGGCGATGCATGCAGGGTGAGCGGCACCAGCACTCCAGGCGGGGCTACCGTCCGGGGTCGGCAGTCAAGGTGTGGCTCGGCTGCGTCCGAGAAGCCGACGGCGGCCCGTGCAGGGGTGCGCGATGCGGTAAGGTCACGCCATGTGGGTGGGCGGCAGCCAATCTGTTGCGCGGCTCTGAGCTGACGACAGCGCGTGCAAAGTCGAGGGGAAGCAGCTCACCACGTGGAGACGGCGCGTGCGAGGCGGCACTCAGGAGGCGATGCGTGCGGGCGGCACCCAGGACCGGCGACACACAAGAGCGGCGGTGGCTCAAGCAGCGCTCAGGAGCAACGACACATGCGGTGGTCTGGCGTGGCTGCGGGCTAGCGCAGCGGCAGGCCGACACGACTACGGGCGTGTGGCCGTATATGGATGGCGCTTGCAATTTTTTTTCAATATTCAATGCAATCAATATCTATTCTTTCATGTGATGTATCATCGGCATCGTGCCAACGACTTCTACTCGCGATTGATTAGAACGGATTTGCAACATAGAAAATAATCTAGAAAACAAAATTCGCGGAATTTTAAACCGATCTAGATCGGGAATTTAATCTACGAATGCTTCGATGATTACCTTTGATCCACCATAGCGATTCGTGTTGATAACGTATTGAGAAATCATCGCTAGCGAGTCCAGTCCGATCGATTTCTCCTAGGCAAAAGAGATAGATCAAATACAAAATAATACAAATTATAGGTTGAATACAGAGAGATGAGAGGGGAACTCCTTTCTTTATTGCTTTCACTTTTAAGTACATGTTATAATTATTGAGGTTTTCTATTTATAGACTAAATAGTGAAATATCCACCATAGCCTAGGTTATGGTTTGCAGGTTCAGACCAGGTTTTCTAACAATCTGTATATTTCTTGGACCAAGTCTGTAAGATGGTGCCGTGAGCCTGTGATGCCATTCCGGGATTCCCAGGTTTCAACAAAAGCAGGCTTCGTCGCAGCAACATGTTTATTCCCAGAACGTACGCACGATCGACTTTGTCTAGAGTATAAAACAGACCGAGAGGTATGTACAGGTTTGAATGCGCACGATTGACTTCGTTTGGAGTATAAAACAGACCGAGATATGTACCGGTTTGATCATGCGGCGATAGTTACAATAATGTTTGACTCAGCTCGCTAGGGATCAAGCGAGGATGGTAACAATGTTCATTCAAATCCAACCGCTCGTGGATTCGTACTACTACTTTTCAGAGTACATTTCACACTTTTACTAGTTAGTACAGTGAGAAAAAGCGGCCGCAGTAATGGTAAGAAATCAACCACTGCGACGAATGATGGCGGTTGTATAACTACCGCGTCCTTGCGGCGTGCTGTCCATTTCAACTCACATTGATTTGATAAGAAAACACAATAATTTCTGGGGCACTAAGAACATAACACAAATTGAATTTCTCCAAAGAAAATACATAAGGTCATACAATGACAACTGAACAAGAGTGATGAGTATTTGATATTATTTATACCTTATTTTTATTGTTTAAGTTTGATTTAGAGAAATTACATATTGCAACGCTGCTTTCTGAAGCTTGCGGTATAACTGGCCCTGGTATGGCAGTCTGACCGGCCAGCGGTAGTACCAGCATTTAAGATGTGATAGGAACAGTCTGTGGTAGTATCGATCCTTTGTTGGCGGTAGATTGGAGTAGAGCCTGAGGCGGAACTGGGCTTTGGGCTGAGTGGGCTACTGCTCGAGGCCTAGAAATGCTATTAGTAGCACTCCTCTTTATCAACTAGCTTAAATATTTATGTTTCACACCGGCCCAACCTAAGGCCTTCGTCAAGTAGCCCGGAAGACCGGTAGCAACCTAGTAAGCGGTAGGCCCCACACACCCCTTGTCAAGCCCACAAGTGAATGCAATAAACCACAAGAAAGAAACCCTAAATCCCCAAAGTCACAACCGCACAAAGTAGCCGGCAGCCCTCGATCTCGCGCCCCCACCGTCGCCCTCACCTGCATGCCCTCGCCGTCGACTGCTGCCCTCACCTCCATGCCCTCGCCATCGGTCACCACTGTCGCCTCCACTATCTCCTGCGCACACCGCGCGTACGCCGGCTGCCGGCCTCGCACTCCTAACACGGCGACGGCTGCTCCAGTGAAGAGCACCTCCTTTGGTGTGATTCAATCCTGGATGCGCCATTAAGTAGAGCGGTCTGGCCGGAGTTGTGTTGATGGTTTGATCAACTTGGTGGCCGTAGTATGACCATCCTCTGTGGTAGTGTATTGAGTTGGTTTGGTTTTGGATTGTGAGTCAAAGCAGTATCTATGTAGTGTTAGTTATAGAGTTTCTATGCAAGTGTCATGAGTATATCTATGCATGTGTCTTGCTAATGAGAGTCAAATGTATATCATTTATGCTCGGATCAATTTCTTGTTCTTTGGTGTGCATGTTCTCTAATGATTGTTGTGACCAACTGTAAAACCGAGGCTTGGTGACCATGGGGTGTCATGTAAGCCTAGGTGAAGCATCATCTCAAGCCAAGAAGTACGGGAGAAAGACAAGGGTCGTGAAGAGGCAGTGCGTACAAGTGGTGTGCCAATTAGATTTGTGCGTTTAAGTGGTTACATTTCTTGAAGTAGGCGTATGATCTCGATGGCAAGACATTGGGTATCACAGACTGCTGAAATACAGTGTGCCATAGGACTCGGGCTTTTCAAGTGGTGACAGCCTCAGAGCAGGCGTACGATCTTGCCAATGAGACATTGGGCATCACATCTTCATGAAAATTGGTGGGTGGTAATTGAAAAAATTATCTAATATCGGTTGGATTGGTGGTTAGCAAATTACGATAGTGGTCTAAGTGGTTTAGGCCACGTCTTTGTAGATTGAATGTCTTATCAGGCTTATGGAGCCTTGTGAAAGTCGTGCATTGAAAAGCATACAAGTGTGTGTAATATAAGACCTGTTTGTGTGTAGGTTACCGGGTTCCCCAATTATAAGTGGTGTGATCTACCAAGGAGTGGCTAGTTTGGTGTAAGGTGGAAGCCTCCACTATATAAGCCTTATGTGTTGATGAGAGAGATAACACTTAGAATTTGAGATATTAGAGTTAGGGTTTTCTTGTGTTGGAACCTTTTATGTGTAGTCTAGACTTAGAGCTCTGCTATCAGGAGCGAGCAGCTATAAAATATTTCTCTCCAAGTGAAATGAATATCCAAATTTTACCAAGTGAGTTACGCCATGGATCATTCCTTATACTTTTGATTTGCTTAGTTTTCTTGTTTGGTTTTTTTCTCTTCTTAATCTTTTCTGGGATCAAGGATACGTAAGAGGTGGAAATGTTTCTTGAAGATCATATCTCGTCCATCTAGACACCTTTTAAGGAAAGTCCTTGAGTTTACCCGGTTTTCCTCAAGAGAGATGATTTTGGGATTTTTGCTCTTATGAGGGTGTTGGATTGAATTCGTGCTATGATCTAACTTACTCTGACACATGAAAACCCACCCAAGATCATCTAGAGCACACGAGTAAGAGCATATCAATGTTTTTCTCTTTTACTCGATTTTAGTGCAACTCACCTTGTTGTAGATAAAGGTCAAAACTTTGTCATCTATCTTCATGGTCCATGGTTGAAATAAAACCCAGATATCTTAGAGAGTGTTTGAGCCAAGTTTTACCATGTTTAGATAAATGATGTGTATTGGAGACTATATGGGTATTTAAAATAACATCTATTTTGGAACGGAAGTAGTGCTTATGTATTACCCACACACGTTGTCTATGGAATGGGTTGATTATGCGTATCTTTTCCTGTCTAACTTTTAGCGTACGTTTTGCCAGCTAGGGAAGTCCAGAGGTGGCACCGTGATCTGCACATTTCTTGGTCCAAGTCAGAATGATGCTCTAAGCCTATGATGCCATTCCGGGATTCCCAGGTTTCAGCAATAGCGGGCTTCGTCGCAGCAACATGTTTATTACCAGAACGTCCACACGCACGTACGCACGATCGCCTTTTTTTGGAGTATAAAACAGACAGAGATATGTACTGGTTTGATGATGCGGCGATAGTTACAATAAGTTCGACACAGCTAGCTAGGGATCAAGCGGAGTAGGTTACAATGTTCATTCAAATCCAACGGCTCGTGGAATCGTGCTACTATTTTCAGAGTACATTTCTCTCTTTTGCTAGTTAGTACAGTGGAAAAAAGCGGCCGCACAGAAGGTAAGAAATCAACCACTGCGACGAATGATGGTGGTTGTACAATTACCGTGCCCTTGTGGCGTGCTGTCCATTTCAACTCACATTGATTAAAAAACCACAATAATTTCTGGAGCAGTAAGAACAGAACACAAATTGAATTTCTCCAAAGAAAATATATAAGACCATAGGATGACAATTATATAAGAGTCATGAGTATTTGATATTATTTATACCTTATTTTTATTATTTGAGTTTGATTTTGAACAATTACATATTGACACGTTGTTTTCTAGAGCTTAGTCTGACTAGCCCTGATGTGACGGTCTAACTGACCAACAATAGTATCAGTATTTGAGATACAATATGATCAGTCTGTGATAGTATCGATCCTTTATTGATGATAGGCATTGCAAGTACGGTATGATCCAAGTAGAGCAGTTTAACCGGACTTGTGTATTCTCTCGAGACAACAATTCGCAAAAAACGCCTCCTGGTTTCCGTTCTACAATCATTTGTTGTGGTGTTTGTTCCATAAACAAAGCGATGTCCAGGCCAAAATCACAGCTAACCAAGCTTTTGAGATCATGGGAGCCTTCATCGAATCATTTGCATTCACACTACAAGGTGAGTACACTACAGGGCGTGGTAGACTCTTATCCTAGTTGCTGCTGCACTAACAAAGTAACAAACTGCACAAAATGCCGCATGCTGCAGCGTTGTTATATGTAAAAGAGAGGTGACTTTCCTCGAAAAAGAAGTAACAGAGAGGTGACTTAAGTGCTGCTAAAAGACAGTAGATCTATCTACCATGTGTTAACGAAAGTGTATTTTCTTTTCATAATTGACAAAACCTCGGAACACCATGCTTAATTTTAACTTTGGAGTTGTTGCAGCTTATATGGCAATTACATAGGGTGAATGTCATCTTCAAATTCAACCTCACCAAATGTATTCCAAAACTTTCACTCCACTAGCTATAAAGCTCAGTTTTGCCCACTATCAAATCACACACCAAAACACAGAAGCAAATAGAGCTCAACTCCTCAGGGCCGGTCTGACCGCTATGAGGAAGTGGTTGAACTGGCCAAGCGTTCTTTTTGTGTGCGCCATGCACACAGACGGCTCGAAAAAATACCCCACCTCGATCCGAGAAAATGAGTTTGTAGTGTAAGTGTTATTTGCTCCTGTTCATCCCCCATGTGACCCATCTGAAAGCAACAAAACTAGGTGCTCAGTAAGATAAATGCATGCCTAGGCGCACTGTAGAATTTTCACACAATGAATGGCATATTATAAATGATATAATTATTCAGTGGTAAATCGTGAATTTTCGTAAGAAACATACCCCCAAAGGTATAAGATTCCGTATGTACTTTTTTTCAAAAAAATAATTTCATCTATACCTATTGTTGTGTGAAACACTGATTACCTCATACATTTGTTATACATCGGTGAAAAAGAGGATAAGAACAAGTATAGCAATTGAATCAGTGGGCCCTAGATGTACTATCCGCACTATCCATTTGCATGTGCTCTAGCAAATGATGCATATATCTAAATGTAAAACAACTGGTGAGAAGGGTCGTCTAAGAAAGTAACTCGTATTGTGACCATGAGAAGGTAATTCTACCTACACCTCCTCTAAAAATATAGCATCCCACATACAACCAATCTAAGATACTATTATGGAACGTCAACGCTAAAGTAAGAATAAATAATAAAGACAGCAATAGAAATTCTAAGGAAATTAAAACTTTTAAGAGCATTGTAATAGAGAATCAACGGAAGCTGAAATAAATGTTTGAAACATGGGACTGATCCACTTCTAACCAAATAAAGAACAAGTAAAACAACAAAATAGTGGCAAACTATGGTACTGAAAACTTGAGTGCTCCCACCTATGCATGATGCTATCACTCCACTGGCTTTTTACCTAAGACTGAAAAAGAGCAAACGTGAGATTTGAAAATCTCAACAAGTATCCAATAACGGTCACAACACGATGAGTAAAGGATAAGTAATATAAGCAAGATATATAAAGGACAAGCAATGCAAGTAGACATAGGCTAATTACAATGAAACTAGGCTACCAGGGACACTGATACCTATCTGGGATGGAAATAATGGAAATGTAGCACCAAGGTAATTGTTATTTAGCAAATTATGGCAAAGGCGCCGGCAATTGCCTCCCACATACCCAGTTATACGAGAATAGTTAGGCACATCCTTGTCCTCGACTGTATAACCGCAGATGGGGTATAATATATTGTGTAACGAGAGTGTACGATCCCCGTACGTTACCAGATGGGTGGCCAAGAAAACTGACAGACGGAAGCCAGAAAGCACATTTCTTCAATTTAGCAAAACTTGATGCTTCCGAAGGAGATCAAGTACCATACAAAGGTGTTGCTTGTACTCCTCTATGGTACTAGGATAAGTCAATACGTTTTCGATGAAGATGATGACAACCTGATCCAAGTACTCATGGAATACTCGATGCATCTGATCCATGAATACCACGGCCATTGGTCAGTCCAAATGGCATAACCAGGAACTTAAGGAGGTCAAGAATAGGAGATTGAGGCATCACTTTTTGCCTCGATAAACGATCTCCCCATAATCCTAAAGAAGAATAACTTTGCAGTCAAGCAAAGGATAAAAGCGTGATGAAGAGACAACCAGTCCATACCCGCAATCAGGTCAAAGGGTTGCATTGGTGCCACAACTGTGTCAATGCTGAATTATTGTGGCCTTCAACTCCAGGGAAATGTTGAGACAGGTAAGATTGGTAGCAAAAGGTCCATTGTGGTAGACACCATCACAGGGAACGCTAAGGTACTGACTGTTTTAGAGTGATGTGGAATGAAGCGAGATGCCAAAAAGGAGAAACTAGCTCCCGAGTCAAATAACGCAAGAGCAGGGCATGAATTCAAGATAACAATACCCTAAAGGTCAGGGAAAGAGAAAAGTAAATGATAAGATGGGCAACAATAAGGAGATAAGGCATGATAACCAACTACACCACTCTTGAAACGACAATGCTAGAGATGTGCATCAGTACCCTTTAGTATGGTAACAATTGTAGCAGGAACTGGAGCCGCATTTTGATTGCTAATGGGTGAAGGTGAAAAGTAACCTGGGTTGCAATGCCAGCCTAGGCCTTACGCTTCTTAAGCAGCCAGGACGGAAGAATGAAATCAGAATTCAGGAAAGCATAGGATTAGAATAATGTCACAGGATAGCAATGGGGGTAAAGAAAATGATAATTATATTTGGCATCATGGTAATATGCCAGTGACAGGATATGCATGCATGAAGGAATTAACATGAAGCCCCATGCACATGCAAAACATTTTTTTTCTAGAAACTACAGTCTGAGCTCTGATACCAACTGTAGCACCTCACATACAGCCAATCTGGGATACTACTATGGAACGTCATCGCTAAAGTAAGAATAAATAATAAAGGCAATAATAGAAATTGCAAGGAAATTAAAACTTTTAAGAGCATTGTAATAGAGAATCAATGGAAGCTGAAATAAATGTTTGAAACATAGGGCTGGTCCACTTCTAACCAAATAAAGAACTAGGGAAACAACAAAACAGTGGCAAACCACGGTGTTGAAAATTTGAGTGCTGCCACCCATGCATGATGCTATCACTCCACTAGCCTTTTACCTGAGACTGAAAAAAGCAAGCGTGAGATTTGGAAATCTCAGCAAGTACCCAATAACGGTTGCAACACGATGAATAAAGGACATGTAATGCAAACAAGATATGTAAAGGACAAGCAATGCAAGTAATTAATTAACACAGGTTAATTGCAATGAAACTATATTAATTGCAATGAAACTATATTACTAGGGACACTAATACCTATCTGGGATGGAGATAATGAAAATATGGCACCAAGGTAATTGTTATTTAGCAAATTATGGCAAAAACATCGGCAATTGCCTCCCACATACCCGGTTATATGATAATAGTCAAGCACATCCTTGTCCTCGACTGTATAACCATAGACGGGATGTAATATTCTATGTAACGAGAGTGTACGGCCCCCTATACGTTACTAGGTGGGTGAAAAT
Organism: Dendrocalamus sinicus; assembly: GCA_036346575.1. Classification (NCBI taxonomy): domain Eukaryota; kingdom Viridiplantae; phylum Streptophyta; class Magnoliopsida; order Poales; family Poaceae; genus Dendrocalamus; species Dendrocalamus sinicus. The sequence continues at coordinate 20,217,497 of CM070643.1, read as the reverse complement.
CTCCCCTATATGTGGGTAACCCCGGGCAGGTAAATGTTATTTCCTTTATTGGTGAGTTAACCAAATCCACTGATAACAGCTAGAAATAGAGGTAACAGTAACAATGGAATAAAGATAATTGTTATTTACCAAGTTATGGAAATGGCACTGGCGATTACTCCCACCGGTTATACGAGAATAGTCAGGCACAATACTATTCTCGACTGTATAACCACAGACGGGGTGTAATATCCTATGTAATGAGAGTGTACGGCCCCTCGTATGTTACCAGGTGAGTGAAAATCTCTCCTATATGTAGATAACCCCAAGCCAAATAACCGTTACATTGTTAATAGGTTATATGGTGTGAAATTAAGGGAATTAAGAAAAGGCTAAGATAACGTTATGATAAGAGGAAGTATTGGCTAAGGTTGGAAATGGAGAAACGTAATTCCCGATATGAGAGCGACATGGAATGATAATATGGTGATGAGGGATTAGGAATAATTCTAGGAGTATTATAACATAGCTCACACAAGGTTGTCAACCATCTAGGTTTTATTATGTGGTAAGTGATTATTAGTCAGATTAACAGATTTAATATATACATCCGTCATGGCTCAGCTGCCTTGTGGCCACCTGCGCCATGCCGTGCCCACCGGCCTGCGCCGCTGCTGCTGGTCCCCAAAGGAAGAGAGAGATTGAAAATAGGTAGATGGGAAATATAGAGAGATTTTTGAGATAGGAGAGAGACATTAGAGATGGGTGAGGGAAAGATATATGGTTAAAGATAGGAGAGAGAGGTGGATTTTTGAAACACCGAGATTCTTTTTTCGTTTTTCTTTTTAGGGTGCTACAAAAAAATTATACCCAAATCACCAAGCAAATAGACACTTTTTTTGTCTCGAGCCCTAACTACCACTCAAATCGGTCTGTAGACGTTAAAAAAAGGGCCTATAGATACTACAAGCTCCTGCCTAAGCCCATTAGGCCACAACAGACTGCGTGGCCGAGGTTCGTTCGCCAAACTGTAGGCACGTCCAGCCCACGCATATGTGCCCAAATCCAATAGGCCACAAAGCCACAACACATACACGTGCACGCTAAGACAATGCATCTGGATCTTGTTTGCTCACGATCAAACGGACGGCGCGGCGGCGACTAGACGCATTGTATGACTAACGCGCGTCTAGTTGCGTGATAGATTTTGTGAACAAGGTGATAGCGCAGCTTGCCTTGTTAGCTGATTTGGTGCTTCTGCTAGCAAATACCTGCCGCGCCACCTTTGCCAAGCATTCCCATATGTGCATCTTGAACCCTCGGATTACAGGGTGAACGCATGCATGCATAAACAGCAAGATGCTTACTAGTGCGCTTCACAATACAAAACTAGCTTGATCTACTTTTAGTACTACTAAATGGTTGGATTAGCTAAGATTAGGATTAACAATCTCTTATCTAGCCATTAGTATGTTTGACTGCACTGATTTAGTTAGCAACATATTTGCAACTAGCTATACAAAAGCACTTGAATAATCTTAGTATGTGCATGGTTCCTAAAGCCACTACAAGACACCATGCAAAATTGAGAAAGGATGTACGTACTAATTAACCTCAGCTCCTCAGTGTATTCTCGCCGCAGCCTAGTTGGGTTCCTGTCTATTCATCCATGATCTATTTCATTGCACACTAAGTGGCATCACAAATTACTCCTGTTTATCCATTAAGCTGCTACTTAATTTGGTCCTCACACATACGTTAATCTCATGATTACTGCCTCTCAACTCTATTGTACTTCTCAAAAGAAACAAACACATACGTGTACAAGCATGCTCACCGATCCGGCCGCTTAAATCGTCCCAGACGCCGACTATCGCCGGTGGATCATACGCTGGCACTAACTGCCGTCGGCCACCAGCCGCGCCACTCCGACATCATCAGCGTTGCCGTCGTGGACGTCTGGCCGAGATGAGTTCGTACCTGCCAACGCTACATCAGACCGCAGGCCACGGCCACCTCAAGCGCGTAAGAACAAAAATAGAAACGGCCAGCTCCTGCTTATCCTGTAGAGGAAGGCTACGTCGTCACTGCAAATAATTTTTGGTCGTTAAGGGTTCATTTGCAACATTCTGGACCTAGTTATAAATAAAATAAAGTTATTGCACCCAGCGAGGCGCCCTGGACATGCACTAAATATACAATATTTTGTCAAGAGCCTGGGCGATGCATCCCGGCGACGAAAAAGCGGCCGGAGGCGGCATCCTGGGCGGCGTAGTACACCGTGCCGGGGCTCACGTGGTTGTGGATCCCCTCGTACGTCGTCACGACGTAGCTCGGGTCGTCCCTATCTCTCTCGACCCTCTTCTTCACGTTGCACCCCTCCGTCGAGCACCGGTAGTAGTTCCTGCAGTCACCACAACTTCAGCCCAATCCAACTTTGATACATGCATGCCATAAAAAAAATGGGAGCAAAGCAAGCGAATTAGTATGTAGTTTTAGTTCAGTACCAACCTCGGGCTAGGGCTGTTCTTGACGGATTTCTTGCCGTATTTCCTCCACTTGTACCCGTCGTCGAGTATCTCCTCCTCCGACCTCGTCCGGAACGCGATCCTGTCCGTCCTCGCCCCCTCCCCCGCCATCGCCGCTGCACTCCTGAAAATGTCCAGATACCCAAACCGATTGGTCAGAACTTGCTTGCACGTGCTGTCTACGTGTGTATACGACTTTCTACAAAGTATACGTACGTGCATATGTAGACATGTATGCACCAAATAAACACACCTAGGTTGAGCATAGTAGCCTCCAGCATCCGGCACGACCGGCTCAACCGGCATCAGCGGCGGAGGCGTCGTCCCGAACGCGCCGGGCACAGGCGACCGCCCGCCTTCGTCTGAGAAGTAGTCCAAGACGTCGAGGTGCTGCTGCAGCGCCCCGGGGGGCGCCGCACCGAAGACGGGAGAGAGAGACGCCGCAGAGCTAGAGCAGTAGGGTGAGCTCGAGCTGCCACCACGCGGCGGGGGGTAAGCCATCGAGAAGACGTCGGCGTCGTGCTCGTGCGGGTGGCAATAATAAACCGCTGTGCTGGCTCCTACCACCGCCATGTGCACGGGCCAACTACGAGGACCCGCGCCGAAGCGTCGTCTTTATAGCGCGCTCGCGGGTTGCACGTTAAGCGTGTGTGGGCGCGCGCGCGGACGGCGACGTCGGGCGTGCGGGCTTCGCACCGAGCTTCCGTGCGGGCGGAAGCTTCGGCGTGCGACTGAGCGACGGACGCAGCCGCCCCGTTCCGAATTGTTTTGCCGCACGGCCCTGCCACTTGTACGCACCGGCCGGTACGCGCGTCTACGTGCGTGTGCGTTGGTGGAGAAAAGGACGGGCTGAATCGTCGTCGCCCTTTGCCTTTCGTGGCGCTGTAGGGGTGTGGTGGCGTGCATGCATGGGGGCTGCGGCACGGTTGAACTGGGTGAGGAATCAGGTTTTATACAGTGTTCTTTCCAGTAGTGTGCGTGATTATTTGTTCTCTACGCTATATCTAAGACCTTTGCTGCTTCACACATCATACATAGGGAAACAAGCATAGACATCACATTGACTAGTACACATAATTAAGCTAGGTAGCAGTCAAGTTGGTACTACTAATTAAAGAGGGCGCTCGATTATACTTGGCTAGAACCAAAAACCCATCCAGTAGGGCATGCATCTGTAGTCCAGCTGGTCCGCTGGAGATTGTACAGTAGTACTGACTGGAAGGATCAATTCTAGGCAGTCTCCAGGCGGGTAAATCTTTAAAGATCACCGTTCACCAACATGGAAACATCTGACAGCCAAAGTCATGGCGGTTTTCCTGACACGCATGATCCATATGCCGAAGGGACATGTGTTTTTTTAGACGACGAGAGAGGCTTAAACTTGAATGGATATAGTCATGTTCTTTTGCTTCGAGACAGGCTTAAACTTGAATGGATATAGCCATGTTCTTTTGCTTCTTCGATTTCTTTTAATAATTATTATTTATTAAATTAATAAATTATAGTTAAAATTATAAGTTGTAGCCTAAAAAATATCTCTATCGATATGGTTGACCTAGCTAGCTCGTCACGTGCTGCTAGATGGCAACATGCGGTCTCGATCGATAGATCCTCTGAGAGACTAGCATCGGACTTAACCGGACTGAGTGCGATCTATCGCTATTAGCTAATGTCCGGCTGGAGTTCCTTTGTTGTTTGCCGGCGGCGGGCACATGATAGATATAGATCTGTCCTGACGCTCGCGTGGTTTTGCTACGTCGTTTCGGTCTCTATGTATCATGGCACTACTACTAAGAAGATCGCTTTTTGCTACAAAATAGAGAAATAATTGTGTGGCTTCAGATGCAGCTAGACAAACTAATCTAGTACTATCTAGCTAGTATATATGCACGAGTGACTTTTGCTAGAGATAGTGGGATGCAGATGAAACTTCAAAAGCGGTGATAAATTAAGAGAGAAAAATACATAACGTACAATAATTGAACCTCAGTTGCCCGGAACAAGTTACTCATTAATGAAATATTTTGGGCACCTACCTTGTTGAAATTCTTACGCAAGAGGTACACAGAAATACGAACTAGCTAGTTAAAAGCGAGTTTTTGGTATACATGACACTGTTTGTATCAGTATTTATAAAAATGACAATCGGTAAATCATATTGGCAAAAATAACAGTTTTGCCGTCTGGTAGCCGAACGGCAACGTCAGCTTACTGACGCATGGGCCTACCGCCCAACCTACCGTCCCCCCATTAGACGGCAGACACCCTGCCACCCTGCCGCTAGACGGCAGGTCTGTCACCACGCCATCTGGTCCACTTTGGTGGCCTGCTGTCCCATGACCAGACGGTAAGTGATTAAGCCGACTTAATCATATGCCCTAATTTTTTATATTATTTGTTTGAATTTTCAATATAGCAAATGGACTCGCAAAATTATGAAATTTTATGTACATTCTCTTGACATAACGTACTTGACTGTGTAATTTTTTTGGTAATTTTTATCCATTGTGAATGTGGCTTAAAAATTTATACGATTTCGATATTTGTAGGAGTTGGTACATATAGCAAACAAGCCGCATCCACCATTACTGGGTGACAAGCCGTCTACCGTCGGTCACCATGTGGTAGATCACCTGCCGTCCAGTAACCGAGCGGTAGGTGATTAGCCCTCCAATTAGCCCTAATGATAGGTATAGTTATATGTCCTTCAAGAATTTTTAGAGGTAGCAAATGGATGTGAAAAATTACAAAATTTTTGGGGAGCTTTTTGAGGCAGAATGCTACATTGTGTATTTTTTTCATAATTTTTCGCTGCAATTTGCTACTTCTAAAAATTCTTAGAGCGATGCATAATTAAACAGATGATTAAGCACAAATGGCCAGGGGCTAATGGCTTGTCGCCCAGCCATTAGTGCTTAATTTCCGTTTAATTGCGTATCGCTTTAAGAATTTTTAGAAATAGTAAAGTGGTGCAAAAAATTATGCAAAAGTTACACAACGTAGCATGCTGCATCAAGAAGCTCCACCGAAAATATTGTAATTTTTCAAGACCATTTGCCAGCTATAAAATTCTTGGAGTGATGCATAACTGCTTAATCGCTCGATTAATTATATGTCGCTCTAAAAAATTTTAGAGATAGCAAATAGCCATAAAAATTACGAAAAAAAGTACACAATATACCACGATACCTCGGGAAGCTGCACCAAAAATTTCATAATTTTTAAAGCTCATTTGTTATATTTAAAATTTTAAACAAATATAACATAAAATTACAAATTTAGACAGATAATTAAGCTGGCTAATTAGTCGTCTTAATCACCTGCTGTTGTGGCCTAACAGCAGGCGCCACTTGTCAACTATCACGTGCAGCCGTCTGATGACCGAACGGTAAAAACGCTATTTTTGTCAATACCGCTCGTATATGACTATTTCTACAATACACAATGAAAAGACACTATATATTACAAAAGTTCAGTTGAAAGCATCAGGTAGTGTCTCTATCGGGATTACTACCTAAGAAGCTCCATCTTCCCTCCCGGGCAGGCAGCAGTTGCAGTTACTTCACTAATTAATTGGATGCCGAGCTGCCTGCCAATTTGCCATCTCCGGTCTTCTGGGAAGGCTCCGGTGATCCTCGAACGAAAGCGATGTCAGGGTACCGGGACCGTACACAATTGGTGCGTGCATTTGATTTGGATTATACCCCATATATCTAGCTAGTTTGGTAGGCACGCATGAATGGGAGTATGGGAGTAGTCTATTCTACCATATATCCCTTTCTGAACATTACCGCTGTTAAGCACAGGCTCAAATGACGTGCTTCGAATGACACTAGCTGCTTTTGATGGCGTCCTTGTCTGGTTCGCTATGTTCCCAAATACCACTGTACTGTACATTAGCACCAATCAAAGATCACTGTTGTTTGGAACCTGCCAGGAATTTGAACATACATAGATCATTATAGAGGTGACAAGACCTAATTTTTACGCTTTTAGCTTTTGCCTTCTTCAAAAATAGAAGCAAATGAGTTGGTTTTTTAAAATAAATTTTCTAAACATTTTTTTAAATTTAAAATCATATACACTATTCGTATTAATGTTCTCACCATCCGTACTGAAGAACACATAAAACAAACTTACTAGGCTCGAAAGGACTAGGCCAACGATTCGCTTTCATGTAGCCGTAGACCCTCAATTCGTACTGCCGGCGAGGTCGGGGTGTTTTGAGAGTTAATCATGTGACCCAAACGCACTGCATGCACGCGCGTCTAATGCGTACTCGAACAATCGGACTGTATATACACAGAATGCTTCGTATAGTACGGCTGAAACTTCTACAGTTTTTAGCGGATTTAATGTTGTTTGTGTCAGTATTTATAAAACTAATTGTATACATAATATATTTATAGAAAATATAAACTTAACTAATTATATACACTAATTTTATAAATACCATCATAATCAGCGCTAAATCAGCTAGACACAACTTCCCAGATGGACGTCATGACGTGCGTTACTTGCATCGCTCAGACATTGGTAGACAGTGATGCACGTGGCTTAACCAAGTGCCAGACTTTATTTTCTTTTCATGTGTACCAAATTCTTATAAGAGCGACTCCAGCAATAGCCTTCAAAATAGGACTTTTACTTTTTATTTGAGGGCTCTGTTTTTTGGACTACACTCCAGCAGGAACACTCAAAATATGACCCTCAAATTCATTCTTAGAGGGGATGACACATAGGATCCACCCTCATCCTCATCCTACTTTTGAGGGCCGAGGGGTAAAAAAACTCACTCCAGCAGGACCCCTACTTGAGCCCTCAAAAGTAGGGGCTCTCTCCAGACCCCCCAGGATGAGGGCTCGAGGGGGAGATTTGAGGGCCCCCTACTTTTGAGGGCTCAAGTAGAGGTCCTGCTGGAGTGAGTTTTTTATCCTTCGGCTCTCAAAAGTAGGATGAGGCCTCAAGTAGGAGCCCTGCTGGAGTTGCTCTAACACTGTTTATGAGAAATGAGATTTAAGCTCGTAATTCGAAAAAAAACATGGTTCACAGCTTATCCGCTACAATCTTACTTTTTAAAAAAGTTGGGCTTACATTATGCTGCTAGCTGGTGCTATATATCCCATAAAAGTTATTATCAAATAATTGATAATTTATCATTATACAGAGTGCACTTCATCATTTGCTATTCTATAGAACAGCCGATTCATCGTTTATCACTTTTAACAGTTTTTGTTAAAATTTTAATCCAGGAGAAAACATACGCATCGCAAATAAATTGAGAGAACACAAGAGAATTTATGAATTTCTCTATTCTCTTATTTACTCTCCCTCTTTTCTTACTTTTCTTACAAAATTTGCTACAAGCCTCCTCAATATATATGCTAATAATCTCCTACTAGCATACGTATTCGAACTTCAAGTTGGACACAACTTCAACTTGAGTTACACATGGAGATAGACTCTACTACGTTTTGGACTCGAAGTCAAAATTATTTCTAACAATCTCCCCCTTAATCTTACCTTGACATACTCTAGTTTTAGTCTTAATGCATTATGAACTACCAACCATGCCTCCACATGAAACGTTCTACATGCAATATACATGTAGGAACTCAACTTAACTGGTACGGGTCCATCCAAATGCAAAGATTCTAAAACATTAAGGCAGTCGGTCTCAACTACCACTTACTAAACTCATACTTAATACAGAACGGTGATACATATCCTCAACGTTCCGACTTCTTTTCACCTTACTTGAGTTTGGACGGCGACACATCTTCTCGACGTCCCTGACTCAACTCATCATCAGAGCACTGTTGATTCATCATCGCTGAGCGCTTTAGCAACAAACGCTTTCTTCATCTTTGGCTTGGGGCATTCTGAAGCAAAATACCCATAATTGTTACAATTATAACGCCTCACTTTTGTCCTACCAAACATCTGATTCTGACAACCTTGGCCACCACTCCTAGAAGTGTTCTTACCTTCACGCTTCGATGATTGGATCTCTCACTTAGCACAGGTCAACAAGAACTATCCGTCACCTTTGTTACTATTATCATGGATGTGTTTCTCATACGTCGCTCTATGATCGAAGCAATTGGGAGAAACTGTGAGGGAACAGCACAAAGGAATTTCTTTACCATGTACAACTCTTCCACCTTTTCGCCAAGGGCCGAATCTTGTTGCTGATGACCGTCAATCAGACGGCGAAGTCATTGATCGACTTTGTTTCCTTCATACGCAGCACCTCGAACTCGGTCTTAAGAGTTTGTACCTTTGCTTCCTTCACACAATCGGCGCCAAGATGCATCGTCTACAACGCCTCCCACGCGGCTTTAACCGTCTCTTTTTCAGCCAGTAGGAAGAGCGTCTCCTCTAGGATATCTTGATAGATGGCCGTCAATGCCATCTGATCCTTGCATATATCGATGTTGCCATTCTCGATCGCATCCCACACTCCTTGAGCCTTCATGTATACCTTCATCTTAATTGTCCATGCTACATAATTACTCGTCGTGAGCATCAGATAATGTAGCGAGACAGCGGAACTCCCCTTCGCCATCATACTGAATGATGCCTCGTCACTGGTGACACCACTTCCCAGAGAACGCGACATGATCTTGAGCACAGATCAAGATCTTAAGTTACTTTGAAGTGGCTCTTGGACCGAGGGAACGGAAGGACGTGTCGCGCGCGTCTTTTTCCCGGGAGAGCTGCGCAAAGACGAGCGACGTGCGCTTCAAGAGCGTCGTGCAAGACGCACTGTAACATTCTCTATGCTCTTATTTGCTCTCTCTCTTTTCTTGCTTTTCTTACAAAATTGACTACAAGCCTCCTCAATATATATGTTAATAATCTCCTACTAGTATACGTATTTGGACTTCAAGTTGGACACAACTTTAACTTGAGTTACACATGGAGACTAACTCTACTACGTTTTTGACTCGAAGTCAAGGTTATTTCTAACAATTTTACCTCTGAAGACGATTATGCCCCCTCTCCTTCCTCCCCTTCTTGCCCCTAGGATGGCCATGGCGGCGCGCCCAAGCAGCACCGTCCCCCTCGCCTACTTAAGCCTCAGTGAGAGATGAGCACCGCACTCGCGATCTCGACAGCTCCCTTTTCCCCCTCTTCTTCTACCTCGCGCGCCAAAGTGTGAGATTGAGCTCAAGTATGCTGTCTCAGTCGTTGCCTCCTTCGTGTGAACTACGGCCGCTTATGGTGAGCTTCAGCCAGCGCCACCTTGTCTCTCAACCCGTCTCGATTCCAACGTTGCACGTTGCCACCACACTCAATCCCGCTGTTTCCGTCGAATTGGTGAGAATTGTCCAAGACCATTTGCGTCATCACGTGTTGCGCATCTCCACTTCTTTCCCTCCTCAATCGATTTCCTCTTTGATCTCAGGAGAACCACGCACAACATCCTTACACTTCACTCTACCTTCCTCGACCTTTGATTTGAGCTTCAATTCATCCCAGGTCACCGCCACCGTTTGACCATCCTTGCGCATCGGGTCAGTGTCGCCACGCCGCCTCGCTTCTTCCCTGGCTTCATCGCCCACGTCAGTGAGTTTCCCTCACTCCCCTGTAGCTCACATGCACCTCAGTTTCCTCCTCCGGTGGCGTTGCCTCTTTCTTCCCCATTCCCAGCCACCGCGTGCCTAGGGTGAAAAAAGAGTGGGCAAAACTGTCAATGACAAGGATAAAATCGTCAAAAGTGGCAAAAGATGAGCTAACCACTCTACAGGGTGGTAAATGATAAATTATACCCTATAAATGGTAAATCCTAAAATACTATTTTATAAAGTGGCAAATCATCCACTTTACCACCCTATTGTACTCGATCGAAAATTGACGAGTACTGTTCATGCATTTTGAACAACTGCATTTACAGATCTTAGGACAACGTAGTCATCAGAGAACCAGCGTAGACCAACCATGTGCGGCGATTCCCCACCTTGTGGAGTATTAAGACGAGTAGTTTCCTCGAGATCATTCAGTTCGAACGTTGACAAAATGGATGGCGCTTCACAAATCGAAAGGACATGAAGGGAAACCGGGTGTTCCTGTCACCCAGCACGAGCATTGACATAGGTCTAGCGATATGGGTACCAGAACGGTGAGTGAAGTGCGTTTCAGAGAATAGAATACACCTGTCCAATCGTCAAGGTGAAATGTCCACTGGAGTGACGGAAGTAGGCTGGCTGGCTTGGCTTGCCTCCCGTAAAGACAAGCACCGAAACTACAAGCAGGGGAACTTTCCATGGCTCCTAGTATCGTGTACACTGGTGATGGTGAGTGCCTCCAGCATGCCACTGAGAAATCGCGCCTTTTCACTTGATCTGATGGCGTTTCTTGTTTCTGTCTGGCACTCTGCCTCCTCGCCGGCGTCTAGGATTAGTCTTCCAAGTGATCCAAACACGTGCGCATTTTGAGGAGGGTCTCAGTCCAACTCCAGCTCGACACATTGCACCTGGCCTACTATATATCGGCAGCTTTGGGTAAAGTTTTTTTTTCGCCAATTTATATTTTTGCATGTGTAATCTGCCGGTCATCAAAGTGTCGAGTTTGGAGAGCTGTAATATCGCTGTCACATGTCATGCAGAGTTTCATGCATACACATGGCAATAGATAGGCATGCCGGCATACTAATCTAAGTAAGCAGTAGCGCATGCATTGCGAAAGTCGACTTGGAGAATAGCTCATCAGGGCGAAAATTCCCATCGAAACGTAAAGCGTTTTAACCTTCCTTCCACTACCGTTTCTGAACCTTCTAGCCACTGGCTCAGCAAGATCCGGGAAGAAGGTCAAGCTCGTGCAACTCCGCGAAGCATTGTCTGCGGCCAATACCAACGTCAAAAGATATTTTCGAGCATCAGGGAAAAGTTCTTGCACCACGGATTACCAACAAACAGAAAAATTAGTGTAAGCTATAGCGGGATGAGTATAGCTCTTTTTTAAAATGTTATGGTTTTAGTTTATTCTTTTAGCCTTTTGGCTTCTTCAAAAGTTGAATAAATGAGATGGTTTATTAAACCAGATTCTTTAAACAACTTCCCGAATCTAAGATCAACTCGGCTTCGGCTTCTGGCTTATTTTTTACTATTTATAAGTTTCATCTTTTTCTGAACTTTTGGCTTTTTGTTGAGCTTTTTTGCCGGTTCTTTTTTCCCCGTATTTGTTTGTATTATACGTAATGGGCTAACATATTTTTTTAAATTTAATTATGCTAAATAAGTCTCTATCAGCTACAGTTTTTTTTCAGCCAGCTACAGTGTTTTCAGCCATAAGTCATGAGCTTTTCAGCCGAACCGATCACCACCTAAAACTGTGCACGCTGTCCGTGTTGAAAATACAGACAAAAATCACAAGCCGCAGTCTAAAAGAAAATGTTTGATTTTTAACTGAAATGATATTGTAACTTTTTTGATATATTCAATTAAAAATAGAAAAAAATAAAAAATTATCGTTATATCTTTATGAATAATACAAAGGAAAAGAAATAAAAAGAAAAATGAATGAAAATATCAATACGTTTTAAACAACTATTAGCTTCTGAGTCAAAAGCTATCGAAGTTTGAAACTTACCTATATGAATACGACCATAACAGATTATGATGCGAAAGAGCTACTTTTAGCACTAATTAGCGAGCCATAAGCCAGCTGACGACTTCCGGTTGTGTTATGCAGCGTCAACTTGATGATAGCAAGTTGAAATGTTTGGATATCGTTGGTCAAAACATGCTAATGTCATGAAAGAAATGCTCGAATTCCCAAGGTTGCAACTTTGCTTATGCAACTCACTTCGATGCAACATCACAAGTCAGAACTGAAATCTGAACAAAATTGGAAGCTATCATCACACAAGAGGACATAAAAAGATTCATAATGTTTGAACATTTCAATCAACAGTGCAAGCTAGCGACCGTCCAATACGCTGACTCGCTAGCCAAACATCCCCAAACATTTACATTTCGCGCAGACGAGGGACAGTTTACAAATGTTCATAACCATTTTGGACATGGAAAAGCAATATTCCTGTCTCAACAAAAAAATCAACACTTTGGACGTCAATGAAGTTACAGCTGCACGAATTGACCGCTGAGAGGTCATATCCCAAATTGTTTACCACTGTGCATTCTTATTCCCCAATTGAAGAAACAGGGCTCCTCATCAGTATTCCGTGTACCAAAACCATAGTCGCTAACTATCGTACAGTGGCTACAAAAGTGAGTTGAATGGCCCGCGCAGGAACCTTAGTGTACATTGTGAAAACTAAAAGAATGCCCAGCATAAAAGAATATCACAATCAGTAAGCAAAAACTGAAAGGGACAAATATGACCAACTGCTAGCATGCACATCCGCCTCTCTGTTCAGCCTCGGGGACAGGATCTGCAACTGTCTGGAAGTAGCTGAAGGGCAGAAAAAATGGGTGTAAGCAACTAAAAAGACAAAAAATAATAGGTGTATCAGCTGTACTATCTTTTTTGAAACAAGATAGTGAAACATAGGGAACAAAAAACTGGCGGTTACCACTACCGGTAACTGGAAAAACCGGTGAGAACCAGGAATATAAAAGCCGGCCATGTTACTTTTAACTTTACGAGTGCATAATGCATTTCCTATGTTGATTTAGGTCTTTTTGCTGCTACATTACCTATTATATGAACTAAATATGCTTTAATTCAATTATTGTACTCCCAATCCAAATTCAATTTTTGGGCTTTTTTCTGGTTTTTGGACGGTTTTTTGGGCTGTTTTTTCGGTTTTTGGGCAGTAACCATTCCGGTTCCTGATTTTAAAACAGCCCCAATTCAAATTTTAATTTTCAAATTTCAACCGGTCCAGGTGGGAACACGATCTGTAACGGCTTTTCTATCCCTGGTGAAACATAAAAAACACCAGCATGAAAATAAATAGCTGTAAACAGTAATCATCACCGTTAAAACCAACAATGCAGTCATCCAATTCTACCACTTAATATTCAATGAAGAGACGAATGCCATAATCACAAGATAACTTACTCCAAGCTAAGCAAAAGCTTCCTACCAAACAATAAAGTGGGAAAGATGATTTAACTCACATGTCCTGGTCACGTTCGTGCTCTAAAGCAAGCTTGGTAACAGACAGGAACGCATTGTCAACATTGTAGCCCTCTTTTGCAGACGTTTCGTAATAAGGAATATTGCCTTTGGAAGCACACCACTCAATTGCTTTCTTCTCAGAAACCTGTGTGAAAACTAGTAAGCAAGCAGTGGCATATCTAGAGACAAAGGTTATAAGTCACATATTCAAGAAACTGACCACTCTGCTTTTTCCACCATCTACGTCAATCTTGTTCCCAAGTAAGATGAATGGAAAAGTTTTAGGATCTGATGGGCTAGCCTAAAAAGAAATAAAAAATAGTCATGTCAATTAAATTCGTCAAGATGCTATAACCTGCTACAAGAGATGGAAATGTTACAGTACTGAGATATTACAACCAACCGGATGCACAGATCAAAACATAGTAAAGCATAAGGCAGTTTACCAAATAGTCCACACAACAACTATATTGAGAAAACCAATGAAAGGGCATGGCATAAAGATAAAATAACTGAAAGTTTTTGGAACTCATTTTGTTGCAACACACACACTGTCACAATCATCATGAGCTTGCTGAGTACTGCAGAATAATTGAAAGTCCTAGCACTATTTCAACCAAATGATTTACATGGTTTATTATACCAAGAGTTCTGAAAGCCGCCAGTAAATAGGAACTGGTCTGGTTCCGATTTCAAAACCCTGACTGGTTTACCCCAAACCCCTCCCCTTTTGATCCATTCTTCTTGCACAATATCTGTATTAGTACTTGTAGATTACATTCCAAACATCAAATCTTGATATACTAAAATTTTAAATTTGTGAAAAGCAAACCGGACCAGTCTAGAGGGTGGATACCAACAGGACCAACAAGTTTCCAGGCAAAAACCGGGACCGGCCAGGTTCCAGCTTCACTCCCTAAATGGTTTCCAAAACCCTGATTACACCTCCAAGTGGCAATGGTCACGTTTGACACAGTCGTGTTATTTTCAAGATAAAGAATTAGCTCAAAGAAATGAGTCTATCCAAAAAAATTGACCTCCTGAGAAATATAGTTATTTTTTATCGCCATAATTCTTTTGCTAACAAAATTTGACTAAATAACAGACATTTCTAAGAATAGCATCACAGCTACTCTTGTATAGATGAATTCCTCCATGGATATCTAAAATGAAATATGTAAGAAAATGGTGCCTTCGAATTCATCAAGAATATAACTTACAAATATGGTACTAGGCTACTAGCTTCCAATCATGTCATCAATGGGACAAGTAGAGGTTAAGACCTTGGCACATCAACAGTTTTGTTTACTCTTTAAACCTTTACATAAGGTTAGATACCCCACTACAAATAACAATTATAGGTTATATAAACCCTCCATGACATCAATACCATTGATATGAAATGATAATTACATTAGCCAGCTAATTCTTAGTTTGAAGGAATAAGTATCAGCCACATGATTCAATCAATTTGATCATTTTCTTTTGTGCGACTAAGCTACTATTTCCTGATCAGGTCAGCAACACCATTAGTTACAAGGCATGGACATAAACAATAGCACTTTTGTAGCTGGGAACTTGTATATTTTTACAGGTAGTGGGATCTCTCCCTCAGAGCAAGGCTATGTAGCACGGACACTTGGCAAAACAGTCGTATCCGTGTCCGACACCGTGTCGGACACGGATACGACACGGACACGTCTTCGACACGTGTCGGAGACGTATCGACCGATTTTAGAATTAATTTTAATTAGTAAAATTCTCGACACGTGTTGGACACACTAAATATATGAATCGGACACGGCCGACACACCGCCCAAGACACTGCCGCCCAGCCGCCCATTACCCATAACGCACGCACGGCGCGTTCTAACCCTAACACACGATCGCGACGCACGAGCGCCGAAGGCGTTATTCCCGCCGCCCGATCGCTCGCTCGTGCCGCCCGCATCGCTCGCTCGCGCGCCGCGCGCGTCGGCTTCCTCCCACTCGTCGCGCGCTTCCCACTCCCCTGCCGCGCCGCCGCGCCACCGCCCGCTCGCGCCTCGCCGCCGCCGTCGGCTTCCTCCCTGGCGTCGCCGATTTCTCCCACTCCTCGCCGCGCGCCGCTCGCGCCGCCGCCCGTCGGCTTCCCAAGCGCCGTCGGCTTCTTCCCCGCGCGCAGCCAGCTTCTTCCCTTCGCGCCACCGGATTCGTCCCCGCGCGCCGCCGGATTCGTCGCCAAGCACCGCCGGCTTCTTCCCCAAGCGCCGCCCGTCGGCTTCCTCCCCAACCGCCGCCGGCTTCTTCCCCACTACAGTTTAATAAGCATGTGGAAACATAGAAAATAATACATATATATAATTTATTTATTATTTAAATATATATAGCCGTGTCGCCGTATCGGTCTTTTTGGGAAAACGGCGAATTCCCGTGTCGGTGTCGTGTCGTGTCGACGTATCCATGTCCGTGCTACATAGGAGCAAGGCTAGTTAACTCATTAGGGTTCAAGGATAAAACAGAACTACCAAAGTAACACTAAAGAGCACAGATTGAGGTTTCTGCCTCAACCCATCCCCATAGTTAAGTAATCACAATTCACAAGACATCAATAAGGTTGAGTTTTCTTATGGATCTAAGGCAATGATTCTTGCTAAGTGTATATCTGTGGTTTATCCCCCTGAAAAATTCAATTACATACTGTATTTATGAGGCCGTAACTATGGGATCTAGGCAAGTCCTTCATAAGTCATTGTACAGGACAGTTGTTTGTTTGTAAAATATTTTCAGTTAGAAAAAATGTATTTAAAAATTTTGAAATTTTGCTATATTAACTTGATTAACATAAACTAGGCAGTGCTTTATAGGCATACAATTTCCATCAATTTCAAGAAGATTTATTTGACTTTGTCTTTGTGTTCTGTTACGACTTACGATCAGACCTTTTGCACATTTGGTGCTATCATGCACTACTCAACTTAAATTGATCATTCATACATCACCAGAATTGATGCCAATACCATCAAACATGCAACTTAAGGGGAAAATTCTAGACGAAGTTCTTGATAAGGCTACCAACACCCTGCTTGTGTTCCAAAGCATGCTAAATAGAGTGGTTAGCATAATGACAAAAAAACAAGAAGACCAGCATCAAATGAATAAACATATGCTACAGATTCAAAGCTGATAAAAAGAAAATGATTGGTTTTGAAATTGACAAGGTTGAACTTGATATATTGGCATTGTTGCATAAGGAAACTGCTCAAATATGATCTGTAGAAAAGCTAAAAGCCAATACGAACACCCGGCTTTTCGAAATGGCTTCTCTACTCCTCTCGCTACCGTCTCGCTATGGGGATAAGGCAGGGGTCACGGGCGCATCACCCACCCCACTTCTCTCGCTCCCATCACGTGCACACATCTCTCTCACTTTTTGCACCCCTCACCCCATCCTTCTAAAAGTCACTTCTTTCAGTTACTATTGTTCATTTTCAGCTATAAGCCACAGCCAAAAACCATTAGCAAAAACTAATACAAACGCCCCCTATAGTGTAGAGTTCTAGATGGTCTCTGTGTATCTTAATATATTCAGTTTGCCTTATGAACCTCCTCAAGTATTGCATAACAGAGCTGCTCATATATGAGATGCTGTTGACTTATAGGTCTTTTTGTTGCAAACATGCTTTGCCACTTAAACAGTGCAAAATAAATAATTAAAATATAGATATTGAAGCATGCTTAAGCTTCAGAAAATAATTGGCAACATCACATCAAACTGTCAGCTAATGAAAACAATTGTCGGGACAACAAATAGTGAATTGTTCCATAGTCGATATCTACAACCATGATCAAGCATCACAATGACACGCAAGATAAAATAATCTTACTTGGTTGAGGAACTCATCATGCCATGTGTTGAGCGTATCAAATGACCTGTTAGCATTGACATCATAGACGAGCACACAACAATCTGCCCCTCTGTAGAACGCGACACCGAGGCTCTGGAATCTCTCCTGCCCTGCAGTGTCCCAGATCTAGAAGAAAAGCAACACGTAATGATGACACTAGCACGGTCTCTTCATTCATAGTGAAAGAGCTGCAACTAAGGGTGACACTCACTTGCAATGTGACGAGCCTGTCTTCAATGAGGACCTCCTTGGTGACGAAATCTGCACCAATTGTAGCTTTGTACTGCTGACTGAACTTCTTGTGAACATATCTAAGTAAAGTCAAGCATATCAAAGTACCCAAAGTACTACCATGAGTCTGGGAAGACACAATAAGATGCTTCTCGTATCGCCTTAAATTCAATCAACATACTGTGGTAAGCAACTAAGCATGATGTGCTCATGTACCAGAGATTTCACCATAGAGATTCACAACATCCTGGCTTATGTAATGCACTGCATTACGAATGAAACTAGCAGCATCAAATGCAGCTAAACAGAGATTCGCTGCGAGCTTACAGAATTCCAATTTCCAAAATGGGATTGCTCACACATGCGTTCCTGCAGCTCAACGGATCAAACACCCCCCGAGTTAGAAAGTACAAACTTTCTATACGGTTTGCGAATTTGTCGCGGACCGAGCACCACGGCATCAATTTATTCAAGGGAAACAGACACGAAATCCCACCAAATACGGACCAACCCCGCAGCGATCAAACAAGAGCGAACAAACTGCGGCACAACCGAGGTCAAGTCAAGGATACTGGTTCATCAGCGACGTTTTCCCGACCCTGCACAGATCAAACCGGACCAAATCAAACCAACACGCTAAACCTAACACTGGTTACAGCAACCACATCCAAATCGAGTCATTAATTCATGGAAAGGACTGGGCACCGCTGGCGAGCGGATCCGAGGCCCGAGGGTAGGGAGGGGAGAGGGAATGTTCTGACCCGCTGTCGCCGAGGACGATGACCTTGAGGAGGGTTCGCCTGCGCGACGTCGACATGGATGGGGGCGATCGCGATCTCTCTCTCACTCGCACACACTCTCTCTCTCTCTCCGGCGGCTCGTCCTCTCGTCGCGAGGCGCACGAGGAATTTCGGGAAGACGGGGAAATTGAAAGCAGCAGGGAGGTCAGGAGGGCGATTAGGTTTTATCATATGATTTTGGTTTTTTTCGTTGCGCAACTATCTTTTAAATAATATATTTTTTAAATCAAAAATTATAAATTAATTATAGTAAATATTATGCTGATTTTAATTATACTGGCCAAAATCACATGCAACTATATCTCGCTCTTTGTATTTTTTTTCTCATGAACAGATAGAATTTAAAAGATATAAAAGTCACATCTTAAAAGAAATCATATATTGCATCCTCCTTAAAATGCATTCTTCGTATATCCTACATAAAGTTTTGAATTTTGTAAAAAAAAATTATAGACGTAGGGATGATATATTCTATAGTCATACAGATTTTCAAGGTGAAACTCGATCATATTTGTAAGATATGAAATTGACAATCAGCTGACAAATTTCCCCTTTTCATATCTACAAATGCAGTCGAGTTTCATCTTGAAATTCATATTTTCAAAATAGGTTGAGTTTCATCTGGAAATTTTGCATGAATATAGAATATACCATCTCTTATATCTACAATCTTTAAAAACATCTTCAAAACTTTATATAGGATGCATCTCAAGATAAATTTGTCAGCTGCTTGTCAATTTTGTATCTTACAAATACGGTCAAGTTTTATTTTAACTAGTTAGATACCCGTGCGTTGCAACGAAGTCCTAAAAATGATAAGACGAAACTTACTGTCTAGTCAATTTCATACATCAAGCATTGGAGAGCAAGCGATAGATATAGAAGGGTGGCTCGAATGCACGAGGAGATGGGAAAGTGGAGGGGGTGAGCAGTTGTATCCTGAGAGAGAGAGGAGGAGGAAAGAGACGAATGGTCCAGATCAAATCGGATGGCTGAGAAGAGAGGAAGGTAAACAGACCAACCACTTACTCATACTTTTATAATAATAAAGATATTTTGCTTGGTTATATAATATACTATATCCTATTTCTACAAATTTTTTGAAAAAATTTTAAGACTTTAACCGTGAGATGCACGAAGGATGTACCGTGAGGAGGATATACTGTATATTCTCCGGTCAGGAGGTGGTAGTGGATTAGACGTGCGATCTGGGGCGTGGCCGCAAAATTTTGGAGGGGTTGGGGTTGCGAGGTGGCCGTGGTGGATACAGAGGGGAGGACGTGTCAGGCGAGGAGACGGCCGGGCCGGCTGGGTAAGCGCCAGGAAGGCCGCTTTGAAAGAGGGAAACTCGTGCTGGCGCCGATAGCTGCTGCGTGCATGCGCAAATCCCCCGGGCGGCCGGGCCCCAGCCATCGTGCGCATCTCTCAAAAAAAAAAAACCTCTGATACTGTAGCATGTGTAAATGACATTGCCAATGAAAACGCACTACTGTTAATTTCTTATCCTTAAAAAAATGATTGTGCAACCATCGGATCAGAAAGGAACGATCGAGACCATCTTGTGGACTACAGCGCATGCAATAGCAGCAAAAGGGATCGATCTGAGGTGTTGGAACTTAACTGTGGTTACCAACTGGACAGTAAATAATGAGACTATGAAGATATCACAAAGAGTTTGTTTGGAGCTTTAGAAAATATGGAGATAGAAAATAGAAGTGTTTGTATTACATAAGCTTATTTCTGATAAAAAAAAATGAGTCTCTCCTCTCATGGCATCCTAAGGTATATGCTTATAGCCATGAGGAGGTTACTTACATAAACACTCATATATGGGTTTACTATTGTAGAAGCAATCACATGTATTATGACAACATTCACATCGGACAAAATTATAGAAAAATTACACAATCTTGTCCTGTGTGACACAAAAGTCTCAAAAGTTAAAGAATAAGTTCTATAGGACGGCGATCAAATACGCGATACCATATGGAGTAGAATACTAGACGACTAAAAGATAATATATACAGAAAATGAATGTAGTGGAGATAAGAATTCTGCAGTGGATATGTGGTCACACAAAGCGGGATTGAATCCGTAATGATGATATACGTGATAGGATGAGGGTAGCACCGATTGAAGAGAAGTTTGTCCAACATCGCTTGAGATGGTTTGGACATCTCCAACGGATGCCTCATGAGACAACGGTATGTAGTGGAATTTTAAAACGTACCGAAAACGTAAGAGATAGAGGTCGACCAAGATTGATATAGGAGGAATCAGTTAAAAGATATTTAATGAATTGGAATATATCTAAAGAATCAGCTTTGGATAGGAGCTCATGGAGGTTAGCGATCTACACACCGGAACCATGACAAACAAATAGCAGGGTACAGGCTTAGGGTTTTGCCTTGTAGGTTTTATTACAAGGCTCTCGTTTCTTTGACCTTGAGGAGGTTTCATTTCTAGTCTACCCTAACTTGTTTAAAACAAAAGGCTTTGTTGTTGTTGTAAAGTTCACAGTAGGCAATATTAGTATCCAGAACATCAGGAACCTTTCATATTACCTTAAGAATTGCAACAACAGAGAATGAGCTTGGACTAAAAACTATGTTACGCGAGCCAACGGCACAGTAATCCCTCCTTGCTTCACAAGAAGAAAAATCAATCATGCAATCGGGCGAAGACAAGAGAAGAAAGAAGGGAGATGTGCAGACCTTGAATCGGATTTCTTGAAGATGACCTCCTCCATATTGCTACTAATGATAGGCGTGGTGGTGATGGCCTCGCCACGATGGAGCCTACAAAGTGTCACTGCTCTTCCTCACCGCCGCTGTGCTCTCCGCTATTGATGCCGCAGCCACTGCCCTCTCCTTGACTAATGATGGCGGCATAGACAAAGTGAGACGATGGCGCAAGGAAGGAGGAGAAGACGACGCGATGTGGCCGAAGGCTTTGGCAGTGACGGGGATCGGAGAAGGGAAGCATGACACAAAAGGCAAGGGCAACGGGGAGGTGTCATCATCATCGTCCATGTAGCATGGGGGAGGGGCCGAATCCGACCGTCCGCAAACATGGCACCTCCGTGCTGCCCTCTTCCCCTTCTCCGCAACGTCATTGTGGCCAGATCCGCCCAGATCCGCGCTGCCGAAGTCTAGATTCAGGCGAATCTGGACCATGTCGCACGGTCCCCTCCGGCCATCGCTACGCACCTTCAACATGTCCCTCGTCGCCGGGTTGGGCCACGCCACCTCCTCCCCTTGTTGCTGATGTGCACTACTCTCAACGCCGAAAACGACTTCCCTGTCCCCGCGCACGGTGTTCCCCTCCGTGTTCCCTCAATCTGGACTGCTCGCTATTGATCCAACGGCCCACATCAGAAGTTTTTATATTTTCACTATTAGCCCATTTTCACCTGAAATTTAAAAATAAAAATAGGTTAATTCATCATAAATAATTAAAAAATACAGAAAAATATTTGGATCGATAGCGAGCGGTCCAGATCGAGGGAACACGGAGGGGAACACCGCGCGCGGGACAGGGAAGCTCCGTTCCTCAACGCCGGGCAACACGAAGGGGATGAGGGGTGAGGAAGATAGTTGAGCTCGGCCTCGGCCTTGGCGAAGGGGACCCACTTGCGGGCATAGGCACAACGGAGGATGGGGAGCTCGGTGCCATGGCTACAGTGGCGACCTCTAGGGTTTGGTTGTTCAGAATATGGTGAGGATGGGTTTGAGAGTGGCGATAGGGATAGGGAAAGTGGGAGATGTGGAAGTTGCAAGGCTGGGCTCATGCGACGTGGAGATGGGAAGTTGCGGGTGTGCCTCGCGAGATGTTACGGGAGACAGTCGTAGAGTGGGTAGTTGAGCTGGCGAGGAGACGCGGACCGATACATTAACCTATGCAAAGAGGACAAAGGGAGAATGGTGAACGAACAAACTCTCTTTTTATATTAGTAGAAAAAGAGAGAGAGTGGAGACATATTTCTCATTACCTTTTGTTAAAATAATAATGGGACTTGAATAAAGATAAAAAGAGAGAAGCCATTCTTACTAAATCTAGGACAACAGATTGGCCAATGCCAAGTTTGAAGTTACCTATCAGTTTATTTCATCGTTATTTTGGCAGTCTGACGCATGTAGCGTCTGGCCACTCAGCATGCTTTGAACTTTCTGGTAAAAAAAGTCCAAAAACTTCATATCTATACTAATACAAAAGAATGGTTGCCATCAAGGACAAAACTAAACAATAGACAGGGTATTGTAGTTACCCATCAGTTGACCTCATACACCAGGCATGTAATTAATTGTGGGTCATTTGTTTGCTCTTTTCGAGTTTGAAAAAAAAATAGTTTTCACGATGGTCTTGTTTAGTGGCACAAAGATTAGATTTAGGCAACAACATTCACTGCATGTGTTTAGTAATACTAAGTAGATATTCCATACGACTGCACTGCAGATTAATATATATTTTCCAAACTGTTCATTGTTTCTATTATCCTCAGCTAGCCTTTCTTTTTGGGCATGTCCGTCTGTTATGCCCTTTTGCTGAGCAGAAACTACATGAATAAATACCAGATTTACCACCATTAACTTGGTTAACTATATAGCCAGAATCACCAACCTCCATGTCGGTGGATCTGGGACAGTTACGGCGATTGTGTCCCTTTTCACCACATCGGCTGCAGTGCCGAGGTTGTCGCTGCTCATTCTCTGACTTTGGCTCACCACATGTTCGGCTATTATGTCCCTTTCCACCACATAGCCGGCATCTGAACTGCACTCTGCCTGAAATTTCCCTCACTGTTGGGCAATAGAAGCTTCTATGTCCTTCTTGCCCACATTTGCTGCAGTAAAATTTCACCCCTGCAAAGCAACAGGTGCCAAACGTTGTTCATGTAAACCGCAAGTCCCATTTTGGTGGAAAGTGAAATAATCCAGGCAAAAAAGGGCAACTAAGTTAGACTACAGCCGATTCTAGTTATACCACTTAAAACAAACAGGATACATGTACATGATAACTAAGAACATAAATACAAAAGGACAACAGCAGGTGGCTAAAGAAACAGACAAACTGTGTAAATGGACATAAATTAGCTAACGGTGATATGTACTTTTGTGAGCATAAGGAAAGTTAGCTCAGTCACCTTTCATGGCAATGCTTCTCTTGAGTCGATTCTCAGGATTACTGAAGAATGCCTTTTGTGTTTCAGAAGCATGCTTTCTTGCAGAAGCAGTACCTTTTGTTCTCTCCAAGTTCAAGCACACAGGAAAGAATGATGAGTGTCAGCCAGCTCGAATGCTCACATTTAACAAGAACATATAGTTACGACAATTCTCATGACATCTACCTTGATTGCAGCAACTCTCTGAGCATGCAATTTGGGATCTTGGTGTATAATCTTCATGTGCTTAGTAAACAATCCTGTTTTAGCATTCAGACTCTGCAATTATTATTAAGCTTTTTAAAAGCCACAAGTGCAAAGACAGTAAAGCTTATTGGCAGGAAAAGTATAGTCTCATATGCTGCATTAACATTAATTATATCGAGAAGGCTATAAAATGTGTTTTTCAGCATGTAAGGAAGCATCACTTACTCTTAAAGATCGGCTAATCTTCATGGCAACTTCTGGGGATGGTGATGGATAAGTATGCTTCGGTCTTTTTGAAGTGTTAATCTTTATTTCTAGCTTGTCGACTTCATCATCTTCCTTTACTTTCAAGGGAGAACTGCAAAAACAAAAAAAAGTAGGTTGTTGTGATTGGGGTTGGTTGGGTACGGGTCCGAGTACCGAGGATAGGGTGCTCGCCCTCATCTAGCGACCGATAGGGCTCTTCCCTCATGTAGTGAAGAGGCTCTGAGGCTTTTCGAAGAAGAGAGAGACTAAAGACTTGTTTGATTGTTTATTGCTTGATGATAATAGGTCCAGTGCTGTTCCTTTTATAAGAATAGCTAAATTTGACCCCAAAAACACGTCTCTATACTAAGAAAATTAATCCCTAATAATAAGAAACTTATTCTTAATACATAGAATATATTTAAAAGAAAATAAACCTAAATAATAAGAAAACTAATTATATTCCTAATCCGCGTATGTTGTCAAACTAATTATATTCCTAATCCGCGATATGCTACCAATACTATCAAACCATCCAAATAGGCAGCATTGCTACAGTACCAGGTGATACTGTTCACGTGCATTACAGTATCACGTACTACTCGCACGTGCTACAGTACATGTGCTGTTCACACGCCTACTACCATACCTCACCAAGATTATAGACCATAACATAGGAGAATCCTATGGCCAGGAATCCAGAAGGACAATTTTTCCTCTCACTATGTCCAAGAAAAATATCATGTATCATTAATTCATTCATCGGCACTGCGATGTTTTTCTCTATACTAAAATGCTGAAGGGCAATAGACATTTCAAGTCATTTCTTTAAGTAAATTCATTCAAGTCGTATTGTAGTTTAATCAGACCTTTAAAGAAGTTTGTCAACATCAAATCTTTCTGCAGGTAGTGTGATGGAAAACAACTTACTACAATGGGCAAGGTGATAGAAATAACAGATGTGGGGAAAATTACCTGGACCGAACTTTCTCCCATGGTTGTTCATCAATAGATTCTTGCCATATCACACACTCTCCACCACATTGCAGACACGTCCTAATGCCCTGATAGAAATGCATAACACTACACGAGTAAGTTTCTGAAAAGTATTTAGGATTATCTTTTTCTTAACAACGACTTACAAGAGATCCGGAAGGCTCACCTTGCCATTGCACATAGGGCAGTCCAGACTGGATCTATCTATCCCGCACTGCTTGCAGGGAGTATAACCTCTACCCCTACAGCTAGGGCAAGGCAGCTCACGATAGTATTGCCCATTTGGACCGACCCAGGACCTAAGTTTCCCCTTCTCTGCAGCCGGGGCTGTATTCCTGCAGCCAAAAGTTACTCCTTTCAACACGTACCAACAGCAAACAATCAAAATCCCCAATTCTCAATGGCTTTGGCTTTGGTGGTATGCACTAAAGATGCTCAAACTCCGTTGGAAATTTGCCATTTTCCATGGACAAAATTATACCTTCACCAAAGTCACAATGCCTTGGCAAGATGGAAGTATCGTTCAAGAGTATACAAAATTTACATCCCTAGGTGGCAAACCTGTACCATGACACACCCAAAGCTATTAAAACAAGCAGCAGATAGGCTGAAGTTTCATGTCTAGTTAACCTTCAAGGGCTACAAATTAGATTACCATACTATTTTGGAAACTGGTGACTGACTACCCTACTTAGTTCACGTCTCCCTAATTCACTCCCTAGTCGTGAAATCTACTGATAGTTCCACTGTTTACACACAGAATTGTGCTATCTTCTGAATTTCCTGATCACCAAACGCACAAGACCAGCGGTCAGCGGAACACACAGGCATGCACATCGCATGAGAATCGAAGGGTATAACCGTACTGCGAGGGGCTGGGGTCGACGTCTGGTCCGAGGAGGTCGGCCAAAGGGTCGTAGTGGAGCTGCAGCAGTCACACGAAAACAATCGGAGTAATGAGTCAGAACTCAGAACTGCGAGGGAACAAACAGCTTCGAAGCGAACGCGGAATTCCGTACGGGTGCGCTTGGAGCACCGGCGCCGTCGGCCGTGGAAGCGGCGGCGTGCCCTCGGCGGAGCTGCGGCGGCGGCCGCGCCCGCCCCGGCAGCCTCCATCGGGCGGTGGACGGCGCGAGGTGGGCGTACGGCAAGCGGAGAAGCATTCTGGGGGGAGGCGTGTGGAGGAGGGGGAGGCGGTGCTGGTTCGTTCGCCACGACGGGAAGGTGGGGAGTGGTGGCATCGTCATGCGGCCGAGCCCGTGCGGGTGCCGTGGTGGCGGTTGTTTGGCCGTGGGTTCTGTGGCTGGTGTTGCTCGCAAGGAGCGCGCACCTGTCCAACTAATTAGTCACATCACAATAATATATATCCATACATTACAATAAAACTCATTAAATATATAAAAAACCGTGCTATAAAAGAAAATTACTCTGGTTGATTGGAAAGTGAAAAATAGTGAGAAGTTAAGGGAACTAGTATAGTATCCGTGCTAACGCCACGGCGGCATTTTAGGGATGCACACGAAAGCAATCAAACGAATTTTTGAATGGCCATACATGTTTTGTTCCCTGCTTTCAAAGCCAATTTTTGAATGGTCATATATGTTTTGTTTGGATAATTGGGTTCCTCCCCGCCGCACCGCGTCCACTGCGTGCGCGCCCCGCACCATGTGGACGCTGGTCCGCTGCCTCGTCCGCCCGTGTGTAGAAAGAATCGAAAAACCATATCCCGAAAGAATTTTAATATGTTTACAAGTATCTCGAAAACAGCAATAAGTTAAAAATGGAAATGGGGCGAACTGTTTTGTAATAGAGGCCACTTGAGTTAAGTGTTAAAGTATTCTTGAAATAGAGAAACTCCAACCTCACCTACTGCCTTATCGGTCAATTTTCATATCAATCTTTTCTCTAATTCTATTACCTCATAATTTCCCTTGAGACATGAAACACAGTGTATGTTACTATGGCAGGATTTATACAACAAAAGGGAAGGCAATAAAGCAAGATAAATTTGATCAAATCATAAAATTCCAGCGAGAAAACTCAACTAATAGGTTGTTTCATATAACGGAAAGGCAAACAGGAGATCTCGTTGTGGTATGGAAAATCAACACAACCAGCTGTTATTGGATTTTGAGCACAACAATTATTTTCTAATCCTTCAAGTTTACTTAAATAAACAATATATACAAATTCCATATAACCTTGTTGACAATTCTAATGTCAGTTAATCTTATACAGGAATTGGAAAACATTTTCTATCCATTTTCAGTTTGACATTAGCAATGAAAACTGTAATGGGCCTAATGGCAGTCCATGAACATATGAACTTGCAGGAAATAGTGACAAATTTTGGGTGCAGCAGTAACCAAGTACCAAAGGAGAAAGGACTAACAGAAGCATCTCTTTTACGAAAACAGTACCAGGAACAAATGAAGAATTCCTCAGTATTACCTTCCGAGCTTTCACCAGCTTATTTTGGGCCTCCAATTTGGCGCGTATCTGCCTCCTCCTAAGAATTGCATGATATTGCTTTGCATTAACAAGTATTGGCTCTTCTGCTGCAGGCTCAACAGGCAATAGCACCCGAGAGTTTGCTGTACCATTTAGCTGACCATGAACCTGGGTAAATAATACACAAACGAAAAATTATTGATGCAGGCCCAAAAGTTTGTTTTTTTTAGAAAAGGGTTTGCCGGTATGCATGAAACTATGTGCCATAAAGAATGACAGCTACTATGTTCAAGCAGACAGAATTGTGGCAGGATGGAAATATGGTTTCACATAATCATATTCCTTGACGTATTTTCCCAGATTAGCTCAAAAATGGTTTCCACTTTTAGTTCTGAACCAGTCAATAAAGCTGAAGCCTTTAATCTAAAAAATGAAAGAATTGTTTGCACATTCGTCTCTTTCATTTGAAAGCACTCTTTTGACATTTTGTGTCGCTTGCTTCTGAACAATAATCAAATTCAAACAATAAGGAGGCAGAAGAACATCCTTCACAATGTGGCTTCATAAATCATTAGTCATAACTGCCAACCTACCAGAATGATGAATGAGATCTCTAAAACTTAACAAACCGCAAATGAATCAAAGAGAAAATTACTGTGTGATCTTATCACCTTGAATTGTGAAAGATTTTACAGAATGTGGTGTGAAAACTAAAAGGCTAGAGTCAACTTACAATGGCGTGTGAAGCATATCCTGTCAAGACCCCACCATAATAAGCATCAGCGGTATAAGGAATACAGGCCTAGAACACAATGTAGCTGGTCAACTTAAAGCAGCACATAAGATTTAAGAAGAGCAACAATTCTCATGATGACATGAACTTACAAATGATTGGCTGTAGTCGAGCTTTGGAGGCAAAAAAGCAGCTTCTGGGTTCCCCAAGGATAACACTGACTTTGTCGTGTCCTGATTGTGCTTCCCATGACCATCATCATTGTCTGAAGAAAAAAGCAACCTAACTGTTAGTATGAAGGTCTAATCGCATT
This sequence comes from Dendrocalamus sinicus, assembly GCA_036346575.1. Classification (NCBI taxonomy): domain Eukaryota; kingdom Viridiplantae; phylum Streptophyta; class Magnoliopsida; order Poales; family Poaceae; genus Dendrocalamus; species Dendrocalamus sinicus. The sequence goes on along the minus strand of CM070643.1, from coordinate 20,188,874 downwards.
AATTCATCTCACTATAAATAAGGCTTGGGCACTAGGAACATTCCAAGCCTGGGAACAATATTAAAGAGACGAGTCACTAACAAAGTGAAAGACCCATCAAAACTTATTGATATTTCAGAAATCACAAAAGATGAGGATTTTTTAGACAGCACAAAAAATGAGTTAAGGCATTGCTGAGAATAATAGTAACAGGAGTGAGTGAAAATTAAAATACAGGCATTACATACAACACAGATGGCAAAATTTTGAGTTTTCACACATATGAACTGTCACTTGATTCTACTCGAGTCCCAATGAGGATCATTCGTGGAAGCACTAACAATGAGCTCACATAGCTATAATCTGGAAAAGGTTGTCTAACACCACAGTTCATATCTGGCAAACATAGAAGCAGCATCCCAAATGTGTTAAAAAAACAGAGTTGAAGAGAAGAATATGTTACAAACATAAAAACTGAAGCTACAGCCTACAGGGAAATTTGACTACTTGTGTGACGATGTGGTTAAAGATAATGCATTACCAGATAGGATGCTGCAAAAGAAATTAAAGAATAAATTCCACATTGCACAAATTATATTTATCAGTGTGGAAAAACCAACAACTAACCTCCAGTGTCAGATGCCATGATCACACCATCCTTGTATTTCAGTGCAATTACTGAGGTGCCAGTCACATAAGGATACCTGTTGATGTGATACAATGGCAAGAGTTAAATCACATATATGTAATATGTATAAATGTATCAAAAGAAGCAAAAAAAACACCATGAAAAAGTTGAACTCTAATGCAACACTAAAAGAAAGCTTAGACACTGAAGATATTTGTGAAAAATAACGTGCATACAGTTTGCTATAATCATCTTGAATAACCAGAAAAGAAATAACTGCTGGCTTGGTTAATTAAGAGTTAAGACTGACTGCAGACTTGGATCTTATTTTGCAATATTAACACCAAAAGCATATAGACCAGTTAAAGTTCTGATGGAGAATTTAACTCCCACAAAGGTAGAAATTTGAATTGCTGATTCAATTTGATCTACAAGAATACTACTTAGCCTGTTCTTACAGTAGAAGGATGATTGGACCCAAAGAAACAACAATTGTGTCCAAAATGTTAAAGTTTCCTAGCAGAAACTACCAAAACTCTCACTTTTATCATCTTCCTTTTTTGGTATTCAAGCAACTATTCACAAGAACTGCCAAATCAACTTTTCTAGTTTCCTTTATCTATTTATCACCAATTTACGTCTCGTACGGCGATCCTACAGAATGGTCCATGCCACCGAAAAGAATTTAGTACTCCTCCATAGTATGGAGTCCATACACAAATGAATTGTGACCACCATAAAAATCATCCGTACTGCCCAAGTCTAAACTTCGCAAAGAACATAGAAACAAGATCGCCTCATTCACGACAATTTGCAGATAAGCATATAGACACCATTTCCCATCCCAAACGAAGGGAACTTTAGTAGCTAACAACCCAAAGCAGTGAGTACCATAGATTACAAACCCTAGTTTGGGAAAATCCACCTAATTTCACTAAACAAAAGCCCTACTTCTCCATGTCAGGACAATTTCACCAGGAAAAAATCACATAGAGAAGCCCATCTGATCACCGGGATTAATTTTACCATCGACGTCCAAATCACCATGACGAACTTCATCCACAAAGCGTCACTCCCGCTCCAACCCCCAAATAGGTAAACGTTTGCTCTCATGAATCACGATCTCAACCACCACCGCGAGAACTGAAACAAGAACAAGATGGAAGATTCAAAGCTATCGCGCCATCTGCGCCCCGGTCCGGCCGGGCGCGCCGCCGCCGCTCTCGCCGCGCGGGATCCATCCATCACGTGCCGCCATCTGCGGAATCCCCACAAAGAAGTGTTAAAAACGAAGGGGAGATTAGGGGGGAAAGAGGATAAGCCGCAGCGAGAGATCGGAGAGGATGCACTCACCGCCATCGCGAGAGAGCGAGGGAAGGAGGCGGCGGCGGGTGGGGAGGGAAGGAGGAGGCGCCGGCGCGTGGGGGCGGAAGAGGAGGCGGTGCGGGATAGGAGAAGGCGTGCGCGGTGGGGGAGGAAGGCGGCGGCGGCGGCGAGAGGAGGAGGCGGGGAGAGGCGGAGCAGGAGGCGAGGACCAGGCTCTCCATGCCGCGCCAAACCCTAGCTCTGCCGGCCGCGCCAAACCCTAGATCAGATCGGAGCACGAGCGGCGGATCGCCGGGGGGATTTTGGCGTCGGGTGGGGTGGGGAGGAGGAAGAGGAGGCGGCGGCGCGGGGTGGGGGGAGGAGGAGGCGGCGGCAAAGCGGAGGGGTGGGGGGAGGAGGAGGCGGCGGCGCGGGGTGGTGTGGGGAGGAGAAGACGGCGACGCGGCGCGGGGTGGGGAGGAGGCGAGCGTAGGGACGCGGGAGGGAGGGGAGGCGCGGGGGAGGCGCGGGGGAGGCGAAGGGAGCGGAGGAAGCGCGGGGGAGGAGGGGGAGGTGCGGGGGAGGCGGAGGGAGCGGAGGAAGCGCGGGGGAGGCGAAGGGAGGGGCAGCGCAGGTCGAGCGGGGCGCGGGGTGGAGGGGTACCGCAGATCCATTGAAGGATGACCGTCGGATATGGTTGAGTAAGGAGAGAGAATGGAGGAGAGTTAATCTAGTGCGCACGTTTTTATGATGGTGTATTTCTAGGTGCATATTGTGGTGTGGACGTAGTTAAGGTCATGACTGTGGAGCAGATAATTGTTGGGTGGATGTAAAATAATTTGAACTGGTGGATTATTAGATTAGATTAGATAGAGTGGTTGAAGGGGAATGGCCCTACAATCACCAACTCATTCTTTTATAATAGTAATGATATATATATACACACACTCTCTAAATACAAATTTGGATATAAATAATTCGGATAAAATAATATTTCAAATGATAAAAGTCTATACCATATTTGTATCTATATTTTTATGCTAATTTGAATACAAATACGAATAGAAGAGAAAATATTAATCAAATGATAAAATTAATACCGTATTTATATCCTATTAAATATAGTAACCGATAATACGGATTATCCGTATCTATTTTCCACCCCTACGCACAAGCACATATCCTGGGACTACGAGTTTGAGGTGCCATGGAGCAAGGCCCACTTGTGAAGAAGACGAAGCCCTCCCCTGCCCTCACACTGGAGCAGAGTTAGTAGCTATAAGTTTCATTTGAATACGAACTTCGTTGTAATTTGATAATAATTTAATAAATTAGATGCAAATTATATTTCATAACCTCCGTGCAAATCTTGTAAACTCTAGCACCTTTTCTCTTTACCTATGTGATGCCGTATGAACGTATAAAAGTACTTTATTTTATTTAGCTCTTAGGAACTTCTTTAGTTTCTAAATAAAAAATTAAGTATTTGATTCTCTATCTTCTTGTAACGTTGCGACCATCATGATGATAAATACAATAAATTCAAAATTAATATTGAGTATCTTATATGAGACATTTTACTTATAGAATTGCGAAGGTATATGTGACATAAATAGGCCGTATCAATATTGTCCGATCATGTATGGTTTATTTGGCGCTAACATTCGACTAGCCGATAAGTACTTAATAGCTATTGCATTCTTGTTACAAACAACTTGCTGAGTACTCTATGTACTCATGGCTATATTCACATTTGCTCAGTTGAAAAGAAAAATCATATCAATTGGAGGAACCCGAAGGAGAATATTTCGATGACTTCTTGGATTAAGGTCTCACTTCCTAGTTGATTGCCTGTGGGCATGTTGAATAGCCACTTCGTTTCGTTGTGTTTTTGTTGCCAGTTCTATTAGACCCTTCTGGCTGTTAATGCAAATTGGACATAAGGTCATAACTCTGATAATTAATAATATTTAAGTATTTTCTTGGTTAATCGTTAATATGGTCGATATTCCATCTATGTTTTCATTGTGTGCATTAGTGTGATCCTAAACTAGTGTAGAACACACAGAGAGCCCGAATTTGCATATTCGGGTCTCGACAGAGTACACATATGCAATAACTCTACATGACGCAGCAGAGGACACAATAACATGGAAATTAACTCCCCATGGAGCGTACACGACTGCCTCAGCCTATAGAGCACAGTTCCTAGGGACGGTTCTAACAACTATGAACTCGCTAATCTGAAAAATTGGGCACTACTAAAATGCAAAATCTTTGCCTAGCTGACCATATAAAAGAGATTGTGGACCATAGATCGTCTGGACAAGTGTGGATGGCCCAACCACCTAATGTGCCCCCTATGTACACGTGAGTCAGAGTCCACCATGCATCTGTTGGTCGGATGCCGCTACGTCACAAGAATCTGGACTTCCATAGCGTAGTGGACTGTATGCGACTCCATCAACCCGGTAACTTGGCGGACATTCCAGAGTCTGTCGTTCTCTCAAATGGTACACCGCGAAAAGCAATGTCATCACTTGTGATGCTAGTCTCTTGGCAAATTTGGAAGGAACAGAACACTAGTATTTTTCATTCCACGGCAATTGCACCTTTGCTTTTGATTGCCACCATCAAGGAGAAGGCTAGTGCCCGGGTCCTAGCAGGGGCAAAAAGGCTACATGAGCTCCTATTAATCTTTGTAACACCTTAAACGGGTTTTTTTCTTTCTTGGGTCAGATCCTAGCCTTTCTCTCCGCCCCCTTGTCCCTCAATCTAACTTGGTTACGAGGTTTATTTCCTTCTCACTATGAAGCAATAGAAGGCAGTCCTGCTGCCCATTTCAAAAAAAAGGAAAGAAAATGTAATTCAAATGACTTTGATCAAAGCACATACTAGTTTTGAAAAGGGGAAAAAAGGAAAGGTGAACATTAAAATCCCCCATCTTTTTGCATTTTAACAAGGTCTTGTGCAAGGTCAGGTTGCCCAAGAAATGTTATTTCCTCGGGTGGCAGAAGCTTACTCTTTCTCTGGACCATAATTTTGAAGCGCTTTCCATGTTACTTTCATGCGTGCTCAACAGCTCTCCAAACCTTAAGTATCTTGAAATCATTGCTCCCAAAATTATCTCGTGTGTTCAAATTCTGCTAACAAATTCTGTTTCATTGAAGTGGTATTTTTTTCCTGTGTGTGTATGATTAGGATCCTTTTCATATCTGCTATGAGGCTGCCTCTGGGTTTTGGGAGGAGGATGTAACGCCCCCGTTTCCAGGGGCGCGTACGGACACGGCACCCCGTAACTATTCACGCGTGAACAGTTATGGAATGTCACGCAAGAGTATACCATTGCATGCTTACAACAAAAGTCCAGCATATATTTGACATAAGGATTAACATCCAGTTTTTACAGCGGGGCGAGCAAGCCCAAAGTGTAATTACATTACAAAAGACTCCAGAAACTGCTTCGAGCACGGCGGAGACCTACAGCCAAGGGTCCTCGTCGAAGAAAAGATCCTCCGGGACTTCTTCAACGGGGAGACCTCCTCCTTCATCTTGATCCTCTAAAGAGTGGATTAAGCAAGCCGTGAGCCAAACAACCGGCTCAGCAAATCCCAAAAGGGATCCTATCTTACTATATGCACGGAAAGTCAAAGGATGGGAGTATACTTGGTTTATTACATTTAGTGGATGCAATTTTATTTGCAAACATTTTAATAAGACGGACCCAAAACTTACTTCTTAAGATCTCAGGGTTTTTCATCAAAAGTTCATTAACCAACTAACCAAGTTAAAGCATATACAAAACTACTTAAGCTTCGCTGCTGGAATCACCCAAGTGACACAGCTCTAATAACCGGGAGCACGGCGTATTCGAATACCATTCATTTGACTCTGCAGAGTTTGCTCAGCTTTACCCACACGATCCCTTAACTCCCGCTAAAGAGTCAAGAAAGCCAGGTCGTTTCACTACTCAACTTTTTATATAGGCTCTACCCGGTAGAATTCACTCCGGTCTGGCTCACACCCACACACACATGCACGCACACACAAGGGAGGACAACGTCCGCTTCGAGTGAATTCCACCGTTGTTAGGCACCCACAGCACGGCCTGCCTAACCTCACAGCTACCCTCCTGTAGAGTTTCAAACGAGTTGAGCAGCTAATAGACAAGTGTTGACAAGTCAACTCCTGTGGTTGAGCGATCACTGTGACATTTGCTCGGCGTAAGGGTTTGGTCCTTATCTTTCACCGGTCCGCAACCTCACCAGCCCGCGACCCAAACTAAGGCAAGCGGTGGCGAGACCGTCTCGCGGTTTCCCACTCACCCTTACCCTACTCCAGCCCTAGGGTAAGAGGTGGGCAAAGACCGTCTCGCGGCTCTCCCCCAACCCTTACCCTACCTTGTGCACGCCGACACTCTCCGCTTTAAGATACGGTGTCCCATACCACCCTACCTTAGAGTCGGGTTTTCCAAATTCTATTGGCCCACAGCCACAACCTTATTAGTGTAACACTTTGCATGATAATAATAGCCTACAATTATCTAGATTATCAGATAATTAATTCTAGGGTTTCAAAGGCACGACTACAATTTAAACATGGCATTTAGCGGTGGTAGGACTAACTATATCACATGTCATTCTAAACATTTTATTTTATTTTCAAACTAACATTTCAGAACTAGCTCAATGCAAATAACATATTAACATAATTAAACATTATGGGATACAACATGATCAAAGGATTTGGGACTTGCCGTCAATCCGGATGATCTCTGCTAGCTCGAACGAAGAAACGCCTGGATCCTGAGCCTGCTCTTGAATCTCCGGAATCTCCGACACTAGCGTAAACACATAAAATAAATTAAGTCCAGCTTGAGACTAATCAAGCGAGGGAAAATAAACTATTTAAAAAGAAATAAAATGCATAAACACTCCAAATGGATTTTTAAGAATTTATTGGGAATGATTCTGTGGAAATGGAGTTCACTAGAGGGTCTGGAATAATATTTGGAGCAAAGTGGTGAAATTTGGGAATTTTTGGGATTTTCTATGATTTTCTAGGATTTATTTAGATTTTCTGGGATTTTGGAAATTCATAAGTCGTCTGAAAATTCGATGCACAGTAGAAGGCCGGCCCATGGCCACAGTGCGGCCCGGCCGGGGAGATGGCCCGCGCGCCGAAGGACAACGCGCCCACGGCGCGCGCGCGCGCTGCGCGCGCGCAGCGCTTTCGGGCGGCGACGGCAGAGCGACTTCGCCCACGCCGCGCGCCACGCGCTTCGGATGAGCGACGCGTGGCTCGGGTGGACGGGTCGGATGGGGTGGAGCGGCGGGTACGGAAGGAGGTCCGACGGACGAGGGGCGGTGCGGTTACGATCATCGGACGGTGGCGAGGAAGGCGACATCCGACGACTGGCGTTAGAAGGCGCGGGAGGAGATGGACGGCAGAGAAGCGGCCACGCCATCGTCTTCTATCTCCAGCCGTGCGCGCGCAGCCGAGGGACGGAGACTGCGGCGCCTTCGCTCTCCGGCCACGGCGAAGGTTCCCGACGACAAAGGAGGGTACCACCGGGTAGGTCTGAGTGAGGAGAGTCCATTTTGGGCAGCTGGGAGGTGAGGGGATCAGCGGAGAGAGCGGGGGAGAGAAGGGGGTGGTTCGGCTAGCTGGCGGTGAGGGAGGTCGCCGGCGGCGAGAGAGGTCAATCGGGGGCGGCTACACCATCTGGAGAGTTGGGAGCTCACATTGGCGGCGGTGGCGCGAGTCGAGGAGCCTCAGAGTGTGCTGGCCACGGGGAGGTGGTTGCGGCCGGCGGTGTGCTTCGGTGACAGAGCTCCACGGGCAATCACCTGTCCAGGGGGATACACCAAGATGGATGTTACACCAAGGAGAAACTTTGGGCGAATGCAATTGAGAAATGAGGGAGAGGAGAGGAGATTGGCTCGGGTGTCGCTGCTCACGTGGCGGCAATGGCGGGGCTCGAGCGGCGGGGCTTCAATCGCGGCCCGGAGGTGGTCGGAAGTGTTGGGAGGGTGGTGGAGGCGTGGGAGAGCTCGGGAGGCAAAGGAGAAGGAGGGAGAGGGAAGGGAGTTTTTATACCCACGCGGAGGGGAGGAAAGCTTCGGGGAGAAGGCAACGGCGGGGCTCCGGGCCGACAGGGAATGACGGGGAGTGGTTGAGGGCGTCCCCTCCGCAGGACGGGCGGTGATCGGTGACGACGCACCGCAGCGGCTTGATGACGAGGAGACGGAGCAGTGAGCCGCAGCGCCGAGCGCGCGTCGCGCTGGGAGAGGGGAGGCGCGGCGATCGCAAAGCGGGCGACGTGGCGCGAGGACGGCCGCGCCGGACCGGGTTGTCGGGAGGCAGAGGCGGTCGGAGTTGGGGCACGGCCATGGCGGCGCGCAGCGCTGGCGCGCAGCGCTTAGCAAGCGCGTGCGCGAGGAGAAGGCGGGGAACGGGCGCAGGCGCCAGCGCGGGAGGGAGAGCGGGAGGCGCCAGGAGAAGGGGAAAGCGGAAAACAGCGGGGCGCCAAACGAAGGAGGAAAGCGGAACGGCCCAAAAAGGAAAGCGCATTCCGGCGGGACTTTCCCGAAAAGGAAAGTTTCAGAAATTCACTCAAAAAGCAGCAAAAAGCACAGAAATTTTATTTTGAATTTTTGCAGGGCTTTTCAGAGGATAAAAGCAGATTGTGTTCAGAATCAGCCATCAAGTGTCACCTTCCATGTGTCCAGTTCGCTCTCCAAAAGTTGCCCTTGCATGTGCTTTTCTCGGTTCCTGGTGATGACCGCGGGGCTCGCAAAAGGTTTAGCATCAAGTATCACCTCTCCATGGTCGAACCTCAGCATGGCAGCCATTCTTGAAAGCATCTGAAGAGTCGTCTCCTGATGTGCTGCTGGAGTTGTCTCCTGTAGTCCTGTTGATCTCATCCCATACGATTAAGGTGCAAGGCCTTCAATGCATGGCTTAATTACCTGCAGGGTTGCAGCTTTTGTTCCACTGCTTCCCGATACATGTGCCTCTCTAGCTCTCTCTGAAGTCTGAACTATGAAGTGTGGTTCTGAAGTCTAAACTACCTGATAACTGGAAGTTTTTGTTGTGTGATGAAGACTGGAGTCTTCATTTGCTTTTGGCTATGGATGAACTCTACTGTCCTTTTCTATCAGTTAGTAATGCATCGTATTTTGTCTTTATGTAAATGTGGGTTGTATTAGGTGCTATCATGGCCATCTTATTAGGAAACTTGATCCCCAGGAACATGTTTGTATTTATAACTAGTCGAGCTGCCCGCCGCGCAATTGCGCGGCTAAATGCTATAATATACATACATTCGTATATTTGAAATGAAATTGTATAATTTTAAGCATTGAAATTGTACAACAAATACAGAGGCAGCGCGCAACAGGGAACCCTCCTGAGACAATGAATCCACGGCGTCCACGGTTTCCCTCAGTGGATTTCTCTGGAAGCTCTGAACTGTTGACACCGAACAGGCGGCGCAAACAAGCAAAGGAGCAGACCAAGCCGCTGTGCGCATGGCGTGCGGACCTGGAGACCGCGGCCCACGCACCGATCGCTCCGTCGTTCGTAACAGACGAGAACAGATGTGAACAACCGATGACTGTACAAGCGGACACTTACACACGCCAGGCCATGGAGAATTGGAGAAACTAAGAGCAACTCCAGCAGGGTCTTTACTTAAATTCTTATCCTACTTTTGAGATCTGAGAGGCAAAAAAACTCACTTCAGCAGAGTCCCTACTTGAGCCCTCAAAAGTAGGGAGCCCTCAAATCTCCCCCTCAAACCCTCATTCCTGGGGTCTGAAGGGAGTCCCTACTTTTGAGGGCTCAAGTAGGGCCTCACTGAGTGAGTTTTGCCCTCGGCCTCAAAAGTAGGATGAGGATGAGGGGTGGGTCCTATGTGTCATCCCCTCTAAGAATGAATTTGAGTGTCCTATTTTGAGGGCTCCTGCTGGGGTGTAGCCCAAAAAACAAAGCCCTCAAAAGTAGGGAGAGCCCTCAAATAAAAAGTAGGGGCTATGTTTTGAGGGCTACTGCTGGAGTTGCTCTAAGGCGACGTGGTATGAAGGGGAAGCCATGAATCTGCAAGTTTAGATGCCGTTTGGTTAAACTAAAATAAATTAGATTATAACTAAAATTATACTGTAACTAACTAAAATTATATTATAGCTGACGATGGCTTATTTGACATAACTAAATTTAAAAATTTTAAAAATAAAAAACAAGTCAGCCTATCACGAACAATGCAAACGAATACAGAAAAAATCTGCAAAAAAGCTAAAAAACCAAAAAGTTAAAAAAAGATGAAATTTAAAAATAGTGAAAAATAAGCTAGAAGCTCCAGCGAAAATGAACGGGGTCTTAATTTCAGAAGTATGGATCTACTATTAATTAGTACCAGGGTTTAGGTGCAAGATGCGGTTTGCATCAAGTAATGTTATTAGGTGCTATCATGGCCATCTCAAGAGAAACTTGACCCCCAGGCTGTATGGATTCCTGATAGCTCGTGTATGTATTTGCTTTGGCATTTGACACACTAATTTGACTGTAATGTGCATTATGATCTGACAACTGCTGTTGCGGAGAGTCGTTCTGGCTGTTCAGTAACGGCCTTTGAGTTGCTCCGAAGGCTTATACCCGTCGCACATGATATGGTGGCTACAACTCTTTCACAAGGATCTTTCAGGTGTGTCAATTGGGATGGGTTGATTGCTACGTCACGTTGATCTTACCGTAGTAAGACAAGTATTGTGGACCTCTGGCCCAACCGGCGATCTAATCCAAAACTTGCGTACGGAGGAACATCTAGTCTCCGCTTATTTCAGCTTAAACTTTTGACTTCTGGTTTATTTGTATTATTTATAAATTTCGTCTTTTTCTGAACTTTTCACTTTTTTGAGCTTTTTTGCCAGTTTTTTTCCGTATTCGTTCGCGTTGTCCGTAATGAGCTAACATATTTTTTTTATTTTAAATTTTTTAATTTAATTACGCCAAATAAGCTGTTTTTAGTTACAGTAAAATTTTAACTACTATAGTATAATTTTAATCATAAAGCACAGCTTTTCAGCCCAACATGCAGTGAATCAAGCACCGGACAACCTCCCATTCCCCCGTCTCCCCCGAGCAAATCCAATTTAGGACAGGTCAAAGACATGTGGCCCCATGCCCTATTCCCAGGCTTCCTGGCGCGCCCTAAAAATCTGTGTTCCCCACGCCTTCTCGGCCCGCTAATTAACGGACACGTAATTAATTACTACTAATGGGCCCGCCCGCTTCGGGGTCCCAAAATAGCAATTGGCTTTCCCCTCCCCAAGCCGCCACCGGCCTTCGCTATCCCCGATGACGCGTGGGCCCGCGAAACAGGGTGAGTAAGAGTAAGCTGTGGGGCCATCCCTTTTTGCTTTCCTGCCACGTAATACAACTCCGTGGATTTTCAAGTCATTTTTTGTATTCCGACTCATTTCTCTTTACCCCTTCCGTTCCCTTCCCGATCCGTTCCCTCAGCTTCCGCTCCATCACACGAGCGCGCGCCGCACACACCGGCTGCGGCATGTCGGTGGCTAGCTGGAGCATCCCGGCGATCCCGCGGGCGGCCCCGCCGGCGAGGGGAGGGATCCCTGGAGGAGCATTCCTGGTGGCTGCGCGGCCGCGGGCGGGCCGGTGCCGCGCCACGCCCAGACGCGTGAGGCTCGGCGGCGTCTTCGTGGCCCGCGCCGGTGCGGCGGAGACGCCGGTGATTGGCTCCGTAGAGGCTGGGGTTGTGTTCTCCGAGAAGTTCCCCTTGCGCCGATGCCAAACTGTAACTTGTTCTACCCCGTTGTGTGATTTGTGCCGAAGCTGTGCCTTATTTCCACCGTTGGTTGGTGATGGGTTTGTGGTTTCCAGGTGGAAGGGAAGGCGTGGGTGAGGGTGGATGCGGAGCCGGACGGGGACGGCAAGTGCAAGGTCGTGATCGGCTGCGACGTAGAGGGGAAGTGGGTGCTGCACTGGGGTGTCTCCTACGATGGTGAGCACGGAAGGTAATTTTTTTGTTTCTAATCTTCCTCTTTTGGGGGGTGTGGGTGCATCCTTTTGTTGAGGGGCTGGCATTGGAACAGTTTTGGTTGGTTCTCATGTTGGTCCAATTGTAAATGCTTTAAAATCCGTGTTTGTTTTATTTGGAATTTGGGATGGCATTGAAGCGCAATCCAATTTAGTAGTTGCATATTTGCAAATTTGGGAGAAGTTCTCATAATTTGATTGCAGGTTGGCGGGTATTATGTCTCCTCGGCTCCTTTGGAGTTGTCCTGATATCCCGCCTTACTATACGTTACTTAAAGAAGGAATAATTTGCCAAGGCATATTTAATTAAGATTTGTCGTTTCTTTCGTTTCTTTGTACGTATTCAAGCTTCAACGTTTGTACGTTTCCCGTAAAAAGGAAAGGGGGGGGGGGGGGATGACATTTGTCGCTTTTTTTCCCCTCTATTTGTCGCCTTCAGATCCCGCCTTCTTGGACCAAAAATGTTTAATGACCCATTTCATCTTAACCTTTGTTTTCTATATATTTGCAGAGAATGGGATCAACCTCCTTCAGAAACAATACCTCCCGGTTCAGTTCCAATCAAGGTTGTTCTACTCTTGTGAACACTGTTCAAGCACTCAAAACAGGTTGCGGCAATTAACACTTGCATGTGGGTGTCTGTGTGACACGAACTCGCTAGGAACCTCCAAATTTATGCTGATGCCTGAGACAGTCAAAAGCTCACTGCTTTCTTATTTATCCTTTAGTCATGACTCTAGTCATTTAGGCTTATTTGAAACTTTCAGGACTATGCAATCGAAACACCGTTGGAGATTTCACCCAATTCAGATGGGCGGATGCTTCATGAAGTGCAAATCAATTTCGATAAGGACACTCCAATCGATTCTATCAATTTTGTTCTAAAGGTTCAAACTTTACACTTGCATTGCTGTTAATTTTTTCCCTAGACAACATGGTGTTTCTCAACTTTCCTACACTATATATCAAAATCCTTAGCCTATAACTCGCCCACTCTATGCCAATTAAAACAGTAGCTGAAGGGAAGGCACCTAAGATGAAAAGTTGTTTAACTTGTTTTCACATTCTCTAGTTGCCCAAGGGAAGGATAACATGTACCACAAACACGCTTATCTGCATACTAAAGGCAATATCAACCACATGCCTCATCTGAGCTGAATATTTTGATAGATCCAAAGATTAGTTAAATTCTATGCAATGCTCTGGCTCTTTTAGATATTAAGTTCTGTTTATTCAGCTTGCAAATTGAATATCTCAATTGACTGTTGCTTTGCTAGGAAGAGGAAACAGGTGCATGGTTTCAACATAAGGGCAGAGATTTCAGAATACCCTTAAGTGAGTCCTTCAATGGCGGAGATCCATTAGGAGCAAATCAAGTTATTGGTGTCTGGCCAGGTTATTAAGAATTTCAATGACTGTTACTTTCTTTTGGATTATTATTGTAGTTGTTTAGCACTCTGTTCTGTTGATTGGTTTGGTCCTTTAGGTTATATAAAAATTCATTTCCTTCTATAAGATAATACTTAATAGTTAATACCACTGAGTGATACTTATTTTGGCTTTAGAACCTTAAGCTATTCCACAGGAGGTTTTGAATGTAACCATTAGTTATCTATGGATGAATACTGCTGCATTGACAATTTGCTCCATTCTCACCTTTAATATTTCATGGCAACAATAAATGTTTCTGGAAGTATCTGTCATGAAAGATGCGCAAAATGCACTCTCCATGCCATGCCATCTGATTCTTCTCTGAGAATAATATGTTCTAGAAATTGGGTCTAGGTGGCGCCTAGGCGCTTGGCGACACCCTCCCACCTTGCTTGCCTAGCTGAGTTTTCCCATCTAGGCGGCGATTAGGCGCTAGGCGCCGGTTTGCCGCCTGACTAGCGCCTTGGTGAACACACTATAGAACATGACCATGCAAGCTATGGGTTTCCACTAGCACAAACCGAGGAAATCCTCTTTTGAGCGATCATAGTTGCAAGCAACTTATATAAAAATTGCCAACATGTATATTGTGTTGCTCCTTATCATTATGCTGATTTTTTTTCTGGGACTAATGTTGTCTATGTAGATGTCCTGTTTTGTTCCTCAAGTCAAATACTGTTTTGATTACATATATTTGTGCCTAAAAGACTCAAACTGGTGTGTTACAGTAGCATCCTTGTGGAATTGCACAAGTATTGGCTTTGACAAGCTGAAAATTCTTATTTCTCGGGGCCTCTACGACAGTTATCTAACATATTAAAGTTCTGATTTCTTAGGAGTTTTAGGGCAGCTATCTAATGTGTTAAACAAACCTAAGGGATCTAGTGCTCAGCCACAAGAAACTGTACCTGAGGATAAAGGTTCAAGTGGCAGACGCATTTCAGGGTTCTATGAGGAATATCCCATCTTAAAATCAGAGTATGTTCAGAATTTTGTAACTGTTACTGTGAGGAAAACCAATGAAACAGATAAAAGTCTTGTGGAATTTGACACTGACATTCCTGGAGAAGTTATCATTCATTGGGGAGTTTGCAAAGGCAATACTATGACATGGGAGATCCCACCAGAACCACATCCACCAGCAACGCAGATCTTCCGACAGAAAGCTCTTCAGACCTTGCTAGAGGTAAGGAGATAACTTTGAGCCCTTGGTAGAGGCAAAGAGCTGAAATTGAATTGTCTAAGTTAAAGAAGCAGGCAAAATGTGCTAACGAGTTGTGCTCTGTAACAATTAACAAGCAAATGCATTTTGAATAAGTAAAATCACATGACACCACTTGTATTTTGGGATTTTCTGATTCAACCTGCACTCCAAAAATAAGAAACTATAACATTTACACTTCCGAAATGTATGAACTAGAATTCACCACCCCACCATAAATTAAACTGGTAAATTATGATGGGTGTCCACTATAGAAAATCCATAGAATAAATTTGGCAATTTTTAATGTGCATGAATTTTAGTTTTTAATAGTACATAAGAGAATTTTCACAGCCGAAAAATAAAGTTGGGTTTGGTATTATTCTGTGTTAGACAAGCTTTAGTTTTCTCTTCAACATTTTCCTTAAAAACATTTGCTATCTTTGAGTGATACTTTACCCTTTAATTTTATTCCTTTGTTAAGCGGGTTACTTTTTTATGGTGCCCCTTTTACCAGGAAAAAAATTACAAAGCAAGCTCACGTCTTTAAAATCTGAAAATTTTCGAAAACTTGGATTTACTAAAAAGTAAAGTTGTCCCTTCACGCAGTTCTTTGTTTTGTCTCCTAACTTTGTTATCCATGGTGTTGTGTTGTTTTTGGGGTGATGTCTGCTTTGGTTAGTCAAGTGAGGACCAGCTCCTAATGTACTTATAAGCAGTTCTCTTTAGACTAAAAGGATATCGTTAATGCACAAGCAAGTTTTTAAAAATCTTTTGACAATATATGTGCTCTGCGAGTGCTACCAAAAATTTGCCTTTCTTGTTACCTTTTCCATTTCGTAGAGCATTTATATATGTTCTTCTTGACAATCAATGACTTCAGCTGCGTGAAATCAGTAAAATTTTCCTCTTCACACTTATTATCTCATACTGCAGCAAAAAGCTGATGGAACAGGCAACACTATATCATTCTTGCTGGATGCAGAGTATTCCAGTCTAGTTTTTGTGGTCAAACTTGATGAGTATACTTGGTTGAGAAATCTTGAGAATGGATTTGATTTCTACATTCCTCTTACAAAAGTGGACCAATGTGGAAGTGCCCAAGAGCCTCATATGGCTGAGGAACAGAAAGTTGATAAGTCTTTTCAAACTGATGGCTTAGTCAGTGATATAAGGAATCTGGTGGTTGACCTATCATCTAGAAGAGGTCAGCGAGCAAAGAATAAAGTTCTGCAAGAAGATATCCTGCAAGAAATTGAAAGGTTAGCAGCAGAAGCTTATAGCATTTTTAGGAGCCCTACTATTGATACTGTAGAGGACTCTGTTTACATCGTTGATGACCCATCGAGGGTGAAGCCTGCTTGTTCTGGCACTGGATCTGGCTTTGAAATATTGTGTCAAGGATTTAACTGGGAATCTCATAAGTCGGGAAAATGGTATGTTGAACTTGGTGCAAAGGCCAAGGAGTTGTCGTCCCTGGGTTTTACCATTGTTTGGTCACCACCACCTACTGATTCTGTATCACCTGAAGGATACATGCCAAGGGATTTATATAATCTAAACTCTAGGTATATTTCTTTGTGCAAAATTATTGTATTCCTTAAGTTACTTATTGTTTGAAGATTGGATACATAATACATTTAGCAATATTGGTCTTATTTTATTTCATCTATTTATGTTCTGTACCATAATATTTACATTTATTTTATTTCATCTATTTACATTTAGCAAGACTTAGCTTTTTCTCCTTTGTTGGTCCCTTATTCTGGTTGTCAGTCTATAAATGTGAAACTAGTGCCTTCTTTCTTATTTTGAGCCTGATCTGAATAAGTAAATTTGATCAACAAAGCTCACATGTTACTTGCTGCATGTCCTAGTATAATTTTGTGCAATATGCAAATTGTTGCTCCTGGCAGTTATCCTTAAAATATCCCGTCTTCAAATTGATTGTTTAAAATAATCAATTTTTTTTATTCAGAATTACAAAAATATACCTGTGATTCAATTTTTTGCACTTTTTGACTCCATGTCGCCCAACCGTTAGGCGACACGTGGCCAAGTCGCCTAACAGTTGGGCGATTACTCCTCTAGTCGCCCAACCGTTGAGCAACTACTCCGTCCTTTTCTCTTTGACCTAACTGTTATGAATATTGTGTATATCTTGATGAGGCCCAAAGGGCAATATATATAGAGAGTACAAGAGGGATATAAGGAAACAAATAAGAGTCCTATTCTATCTCTAATACCTTATTTCTAATACCCTTAACACCCCCCTCACAAATGCAAGGCGTATGCAATAGCATTGCATTTGAAAAAGGGTTAATACTAAAACAAGAAATATCCGACATCACATCCGAGTCGTGATAAAGTCGTCGTTGTGTGCAGTCGTTAAATAAACTGTCAAATCAAGCCGAAGAGGAATAGATAGAAGCATGACGCATGATCAAAGCTCGAGACGGCGCGCGCGCAGTGCACAAAAAGCGCAACGAGACGCGGTGCGAAGAAGCGCGGCCTTAAAAACTCGGGCGGCTCAAAGAGAAGCGGCGGCATCATAAAGACTTCTACGATCTGCAGCGGCTCAAGGAAAAGAGCAGCGGCTGCTACCATGCAAAAGAAAAATTCCTATACTTCTATGATTGATAAAAAATTTGTGGACTCGCACGGCTTGAGTGAACTAAAACTTAAAGACTGCGGACTTGAATGGACGCGACATAAGACTCACGAAAACAGAAAGACTCAAGACGACTGAAGCGAAGCAACTTGAGCGGCCATCAAAAGCTATCACCAGCTCTCTCTCTTCTCAGACGCACTCCCTCCCCATCTCTCATTACTCCCGCCCGCACGCGTCTCCACACTCCCGCCCGCCTGCTCACTCAGAGAGAAAAAGGAGCAGCGGAGAGCCGGCTCCCCGGCCAGGCGACGGCGAGATCCGCCGCCGGCGGCGGCGGCACACGAGCGCGCGGCGGATGGAGAGGCGGCGGAGGGGAGAAGCCGACGTGGAAGACGGCGCAGAGGCCGGATCCGGCGGACGGAGCGCGCGCTGGATTCAGCAGGAAGAGTCGGCGACGGGCGCCAGCGCGGGGAGTCCACGTATCCGGCGAGGGGAGCCACGGATCCGGCCAGATCTGAGCTGGGACGGCGGCCGGGGAAGGTGGCGGCGCGGAAAGTAGACGGCGTCGACGTCCCCGCGAGGCCGATCCGAGCGGCGACGCCCCGAGCCGCGCACGAGCCGAAGATGACCGGATCGGGCCCGGAGGGAGGCGAAGACGTCCAGATCCAGCGATGCCAGACCGGCGGCGGCCGGATCCGAGGCGGCGGCAGCTGGATCCGGAGGCCCGAGCCCAGATCCCCGGCTGCAGAGGGCGTCTCGAGGCCGGGCACGGCGAGATCCAGGGCGGCGACCAAAGAGAAAGCGGCAGCAATGGATCCGGCGGCGGCAACCGTAGAGGCAGCGGAAGACACGGTGGCCACGGGCGACGGCTCGAGTACAGGGCAGCGGCGGCGAGCGGTGGCCGCCCCCGGGATTAGCTCCTCCCGGGGGCAACAGCGGAAGTAGATCGGTTAGGGTTTAACCTAAGCTCTGATACCATGTTATGAATATTGTGTATATATTGATGAGGCCCAAATGGCAATATATATAGAGAGTACAAGAGGGATATAAGGAAACAAATAAGAGTCCTATTCTATCTCTAATTCCTTATCTCTAATACCCTTAACACTAACACCCTCACGGGCTCTCCTCATTTCTCTCGCAAGAAGAACGAGAGGAGCTTGAGAGGCAAAAAAAAGAGAGAAGCAGAGAAGCTCGAGAGAGGCCGAGACGGTGAGAAGTAGAGGAGCTCGGGAGGGAGTGAAAGAGATGAGAGGAGCTCGGGAGAGAGAGTGAAGGAGAGGAGCTCAGGAGGTTAGAAAGGAAGACGAAGGAAACTCGTTGATAAGAAAGCATTTTCGTGTGAAGGTAACAGCCTCATCCGTTTTTGTTCTTATCTGAATGGATAAGAGGTAGAAGAAGTAATGAGACAAGATAATGAAGCAATGGGAGGATACCCGCGAACTAGCAAGGTCTGCAGCGGCCTACGACGAACAAATAAGGGCTACTGCGGCCCGGGACAAACAAGTGGAGCATGCCAAGAGGTCACCTTCTGGCAACGACGCCCCCTGTAGTAGCAACCCCGTCCTGAACGTTCCAACCGAGTGTTCGCCACAACACCCATCTGAGGGGGAGACGCCGTCCCTCTGTTATTGCAGGGACCCATGCAAGTTCTTCAAATCTAAGCAGTGGCTCAGCCTGGGCATGCATTACTGGGGTTGTGCGAACTACTCCTGTGACTATCCCGACCCCCGTTGGGACACGAACAGCTATCGACAGCCGGTAAGGACCAATTACAGTGTGTTTCCCAACTATTTCTCTTTTAAAGTACGCACTAACAACTTCTCCCGTCTACCCATAGTACCCAGAACCGCTATATGGCTACTGCAAGTGGATCGACCTAGAGATCTACCCATATGACTAGTGGACTCTCGGCAATCAGGAGTGGGATGTCAAAAGAGCCCGCGAGATCCGGGAGGACAAGCGCTGCAACGACGAGCAAACCGAGCGTATACGTCGAAAGGCGAAAGCTCATCTCGAGGCATGCACGCGCAGGGAGCGCGAGAAAAAGAGGAAAATGACGGTCGAGACCAAAAAGGCTACCGAGGAGTTCAACGCCGAGCTCGTAAGGAAGGGAAAATGGCTCCGGTCTACGCAATAGGTCAGGCCATTCCGAACTAGTCCTCCAAAGGTCGAATTTATTTCCATTTCAAAAAAGGCGCATATGTATCATAGGAGTTTGGTTTGTTGCATCATGCATGATACTGTTTCTTATGCACGTAACCAATCTCTATGCGCCGTGTTATTTTTAACTTTAGTATAAAGTCTATTTTAATTCACATCATCAAATCTTGTCGTTTTTTAGCATTCAATTCTTAGCGTACCAATGCATCCAACAATATGAAAAAAATGAGTTCTGCAAGTACGCACGAAATATCTACGCATCTTTCATCAACGGTACTGCCTAGCATATGCCCATCCTTGTGCTCGGAGGGTGGGGCCCACAAAAAGATTATCAGTCCATATATCTATTTACGCTCAGTTAAAATGAGGCTACTATTGCAAAAAAATAAAATCACAGGTATAATTTTGCATTTTCAAATAAAAATTGATTATTTGAAAAACTCATGAATTAACTTGTCAGGGGTGTGGGCCTTGGGCTCAAGGCCCAGTCGGGTTATTATTAGGAATTAGAGATTGGTTTCTATTTGAGTTAGAGATTGGTTTCCTTGTATTAGAGATATGATATTAGTTACTATATCTGTTAGAGATATGATTGGGATTAGATTCCATCTGTTAGGGGGAGCCATCTATATAAGGAGGCTACCGCATGCTATTGTTATTCAGGCAGAGTAATATCAAGTCTCTCTTCGTCTAAATCTCCAGTCCCTCTCTCCCTCTCGTTCTACGCCGACGCCATCCGGCTATCTCCTTGGTGGTGTTTATCCCGGTTCATGACAACTTGGTATCAGAGCAGTCGATCCCTTCCCACGACTTCTGCTACCATGGTTCCTGTTGTTGATTCGTTGGCCGCAATAAGAGCTACCGCTAATGAGATAGCTAACTACCGAGCGACGCGATCGCGCTCTGCAAGGAGATCCGCGAGCAGTTGAAGGAAATCAAGGAATCGAATGAGAATGCGATGAAGAAGCTACAAGAGATCATGAAGGCACGTCATCATACAACATCAGATCTACAACAACAAAATCAAGATCCACAGCCATCGCCGATGCCGCGACCACATCACCTCGCGTCTTCTCGACGTCGCCGCCATCGCCCTGCACTCCAAGACCTTCGCGCGCCGGTGCTTTTTCACCGGCGGCTCCATCCAGCCTACACAACCGCCGCCGCTGCTCGGCTCGCCGCCGCCGCCACGACGTCGCCACCGGTTCTGCAGATGGCCGCAATCCCCGCCGCCACGCCGCCGCAGCGATCCGCCGATTCGCTGCCACCGCTGTCGTTTATCGCTAAGACCGACGCCACGACTCGGCCGCCGCCATTGACGATTCGCCGTTGCGATCCGCCGCCTCCGCCCGAGCCGCCCGCGAGCGCTCGCCGCCGCCGCCGCCACCGATCGCGCGCGCCGCCGCTGAGCCGCCTCCGCTCGCGCTACCGCCGCTCGTCGCCGCCGTTCGCAGCCGCCTTCTCGACGGCGCCGCCGCGCACCACCACCGTGGGCCGCCGGCTCGGTTGCCGGCGCCACGATTCGGACGCCACCGCCGCCGGCCACGCCATTGTCTTGGCGTTCGCCGCCACCGGCCGCCGATGCCGATCGAGGAACCTCCGCGTGTCGCAACCGCCGCCGCCGGATCGCTTCCTCCCGAGCCGTTGCTGCCGCTCACCGACGCCGCCGCCGTCCGAATCGCCGCCGTCGCCGCCGGAGCCGCCACCTAGCCGCTCTCCCGCAGCCGCGCCTGAAGTTTCCACCGAGAGCGTCGTCGTGTCGGCCGGGTTTAAACCGACCGATAGATTAGTTCAGGCAAAAAATCAAAAAATCAAAAATCAAAAAATCAAAAATCAAAAAAAAAAAAAAAAAAAAGAAAAAGAAGCTGATTTTGCAGCATCATATTCCAAAGACGCTACACGGTCGTCTCATTCACGCAAAGACTCGCCATCGTTCGTCTTCTACATCGCGCCGAAGGTCTTCCATTGGTCGCCGTCTCAGCGTACTCGAGGACGAGCTGCATGTCCGAGAGGGGTGTAGTGTCAGGGGTGTGGGCCTTGGGCTCAAGGCCCAGTCGGGTTATTATTAGGAATTAGAGATTGGTTTCTATTTGAGTTAGAGATTGGTTTCCTTGTATTAGAGATATGATATTAGTTACTATATCTGTTAGAGATATGATTGGGATTAGATTCCATCTGTTAGGGGGAGCCATCTATATAAGGAGGCTACCGCATGCTATTGTTATTCAGGCAGAGTAATATCAAGTCTCTCTTCGTCTAAATCTCTAGTCCCTCTCTCCCTCTCGTTCTACGCCGACGCCATCCGGCTATCTCCTTGGTGGTGTTTATCCCGGTTCATGACATAACTATTGCATTGCAATAGCACTTATCTTTCTACTTACAAATCGTTGCTACATTAATTGTCCTCACAAAAATTCTCAGAAAATTTATCGCACTACAACAACATACGACGATCGAAAAATGTTATTGTGGGTCTAACAGATTTTGTACCATTCATAATTTACGAAAATCATAAACGGATCAACCGACAATGTCTGCCCTCTTTTTTTACAAAAAAACTTACAAACAAGATTTGCTAAATGTTACCTAATTACAACAATTGTCATTTATCCCTCACAATTATTTCCATCAGATTAACAAATAATTATATATTTTTTAACAATCACCCAATAGTTGGACGACTAGAGGATTATCGCCCAACCGTTGGACGACTAGAGGATTATCGCCCAACCGTTGGACGACATATGCCAAAGTCGCTCGATGGTCGGGCGACATGTTCAAGTTGTCCAACCGTTGGGCGACTTAGTCACTGTCGCCCAACCGTTAGGTGACTAGCCCAAGTCGCCCAATAATTGGGCGACGTGAGATCAAAAGTGCAAAAAAATAATTTGCAGGTGTATTTTTATAATTCCAAATAAAAAATTGACTATTTTTTAAAAAAATCTTCAAATTGTAATTTAGCCTGTAATGCTTTTCAGAACTTTATCAGTAAGTTCACAGCTTATGGCTGTTGGACCTCTGAACTCGTACTAAATTTATGAGACATTTTTTCCTTCCAAGATAAGTGCAAGCACTGCCATGATACATTTTCCTGCTTGAACTATTTATTCTGCTTCTTTGGTCATGAACTAGAAGTTATATGTCTCATCATATAACTAGCCAAGTTATTCACGGTTATGCTTGCAGAAAGTTGTGCCTGTTAGTGTAGTGCATGTCAATATGACCACACACAAACACACACAAAAATGGTGATTGGTGAGTAACGGATGAACTTACCAGGAACATTCCTCCTCCTGATGAATGAACTAGGCAGGTACTGCATGTTCTGTGTTAGATAACTGATGGAGCTCTGTAGTAAACATTGTGACTCTCTGGTGTCTACTTAGTTCTGAAGATTTTGCTACTAAATTTTCTGTGTAAAGACGTAACCAGAGCTTGCTTTCCCTTCTATAGTTAATCTCAACCTTCAGTTTTTACTTATGTCGTCTGAAGCTTCCATGGTCCAGAAAACTATCGCTCAGTCTACTTGGCTTTGACTGACCTTAGACAGCTGCTTTGTTGTCTTCCTTGCTAAAAAATCAATGACCTTCAAAGGGAAACGTATGAGATTTAGAAAATCTATGTTCTTAACCAGTATATTATGAACTCATCATGCAAGCTGATGCCATGCATTAACACGATGACATCAATATTTCAGATATGGGACCATGGAAGAGTTGAAGGAGCTTGTGAAAATTTTTCATGAAGCTGGTCTGAAGGTTCTTGGTGATGCTGTTCTTAATCACAGGTGTGCTCAGTTTCAGAACCAAAATGGTGTCTGGAATATTTTTGGTGGGCGTCTTAACTGGGATGATCGAGCGGTTGTTGCTGATGATCCGCATTTCCAGGTGAGGCTTTTACTTGCAAATTATATTTGAATATGGCATTCTTAAAAGTTCATTATGATTCTCTAATATCAGCACCTATTGTGGTTATTTGGGTCCTCCATTGCCCTACTATAAAATGGGTCGCATTGTTCTTCTGCATGAAACAAACCGGTAATACCATTTTACTTATATTTAACGCCAATGGGGCTTGTTGAAGTTCTGCAGACATAAGCTTAATTCAACCAAGAAAATGATGCTTGAAGGCGTCACGCTGAATGCCCTACAAACTCTTATGAACTCCATTTTTTTTACCTGTATATATTTATTATTGAAAGTAAAATGCACAAAATTATGTGTACTTGAGTTGCTTAAAGAACTTCTGGTAACTTGACCTGAGCTCCATAAGGAAAAATAAAGCATACTCAACTTCAGCAGCTGTTGAAAGTTACAATGTTGTTCTACATCTTTTCCATTTTATTTCACTTAAAATTATGTAGCGTGTGATATTCTGTTCTCCCTAAAACTCTTGTCCTTGTAGGGAAGAGGAAACAAGAGCAGCGGAGATAACTTCCATGCAGCACCGAACATTGATCATTCACAAGAGTTTGTGAGGAGTGACCTTAAGGAATGGCTTTGCTGGATGAGGTCAGTTATCCTGTCATTTTTTTTATGGTATCAGTAGGGGGGAGCCCTACTGTTATCCTATTTCTTGACCTAACTCACAGCTTAGTTCTAGTTTTCTTGCCTCACATCACACATTCTTATGAAAGCTGGATTTTCTTATAGTTATAATACTTTATTGCATAAGATTATATATACTATAGTCTGCTTAGCTCCTACAACAAATTGGAATGAAACTCTGCAAGTTCTCATCAGTCTACCACCGGATTTCTTTCATAGCTCCAACAAACTGGAATGAATGAGAATGGTGCACTAAGAAACCCTGCAAATTATCATCAGTATACCACCAGATATTTCACATACTTTTGGAAAAATGATTTTGTAGGAGATATGTTCTGGGTGCATATATAATGCTTTTTCCCTGTAGCCTTTGACATGATTGATCCTGCAAGTTTATGTAATTGTGTTGTGCTTGCTTTCTTAGTAAGTGCCGCAGAACATACAGTTTCCCTCCCAAGTGGAAATAGGCAAAGAAATCAAGTTATTGCAGTTGCAGGAGACTTTCCCTCTAATATTAATATTGTAACTGTTTCTAGGATGAGCAGCAAATTTATTAGGAAAGGCTATCTTTTCCTTTCTTTGGAGACAGAACATGTGATGTTCTCACTACTCCAATATGGGGAATTGGGAATACTAGCTTGCATGTACGAATGTGGTTGGTATATTTTTTATTAGCTAGACGAGATATATTGGATTGTAGAAAATTAGACCTGAGTGTTGCACAAAATGTCAGCATCACATGTTTTATTCGTAGTTGCTTTGCTTGACTTGCAGAAAGGAAGTCGGATATGATGGATGGAGGCTTGATTTTGTTCGTGGTTTTTGGGGTGGATATGTCAAAGACTACTTGGAAGCAAGTGAACCAGACTTCGTGGTAGGAGAGTACTGGGACTCTCTCAGTTACACTTACGGTGAAATGGATTATAATCAAGATGCCCACAGGCAGAGAATCGTTGACTGGATAAATGCTACAAATGGAACCGCTGGTGCATTTGATGTCACCACTAAAGGAATACTCCATACTGTAAGATTTTAGCTAGCAATTTTTCCAAGTTTTATATGCTTATGGGTAACTTGGTGACTCTACTACTATACATTTCTTGGCCATGGCTCAAGCAAATCCTTCTGTTGATGCTTTATCAACTGTTATGCGAGATGCGAAAATGCAAAACCATCATGATGTCAATTAATTAAACTTGCATCTTGCATAGTATTCCCATTGTATGACAAATCATTAAATGTTGATTGATCTGTTGTAAAGTGGTTTCCTGATGAGAGTTAACTCATTTAAGATTGGAATGACCAGTCCTGTTGTAATCTAGTGGTGCAATGCAACCTTGTATACTCCTTTCCTACATTTGCTGTTTTTCCTTTTTAATTCTGCATATGTAATATGGAATTTTCTTCCGTTATACAGGCACTGGAAAAATCTGAGTATTGGCGCTTGTCTGATGAAAAAGGGAAACCCCCTGGAGTATTAGGTTGGTGGCCTTCACGTGCAGTCACGTTTATAGAAAATCACGACACCGGTTCTACTCAGGTAAATACAATATCTCTAGATTCACGAGTAAGTGTTAGCCTTATCTTTAAATAACTACTATATTGCTCAGGACGCTGAACAAGTTGACAAATCCTATTTAATTTGTATTTGTATAGAACTAACAAAAGTGCATATATAGTTGAATCCCGGGTATCCTGACCATTCTGATGCATTTATTCTTAATAATGATCGGACTGTAGCTGCCTTGTCCTTATTTATGTAATATCGCCATGTTTCCTGTTTTCAAATAAATAAATTTTGTTCACTCCATTGTTGTTGAACTCTTGAATCTGGAAGGCCCCAATCTTGTGAATCCTGGTAAAATTTGAGGTGCAACCGTGCAATTATATTCTAAGAAAAGCTTGCTAGATATCCATGACTCTTCCAAATTGGAATCTCCAGCCTAGTGCAAGTTTTTCTACTGCCTGCTTTACATGATCCTTCTAACATTGTTTCTGGTATCTCTGTAGGGTCATTGGAGATTCCCCTTTGGTATGGAGTTGCAAGGATATGCCTACATCTTGACGCATCCCGGCACTCCTGCAGTCTTCTATGATCACATCTTTTCGCACTTACAACCAGACATTGCTAGATTAATCTCTGTCAGACGTCGCCAAAAGATCCATTGCCGCAGCAAGGTATAAAACATGTACAGAAAAGTGGCTAAACAAATTCCTACTGCCCATTTTCCTTCTGTATATGTCATCTTCGTGAATGCAATGACAATACTTTCTTAAATTGCTGGGGACGTATATCATTTACAGATCAAGATACTCAAGGCAGAAGGGAATTTATATGCGGCCGAGATTGATGAGAAGATAACAATGAAAATTGGGTCAGGACATTTTGAGCCAAGCGGTCCCATAGATTGGATTGTTGCTGCCGAGGGACAGGATTACAAGGTCTGGGAAGCGTCATCGTAGACTTTTCACACAGCTACTTGCATAACCTCTAGGCTAGACAACTAGAGGAGAAGTGAATAGCATAAAGCTAGGAAACGGCGTCAGAATGGTTAAGTGGCGGACGGACACTGCTGCTGGTGGCAAGAAACTAAAAAGGCGATAGCGAGGGCAATGAAAGTATTTGTCCTACAACAAGGATTTCGCTGAAGTGAAACTGTGTATACAGTTGCACATTTGATCTGTGCAGAACCACCGGTAGTGCCGTATATAAGCCATCGAGTTATTATAGCGCCATACATAAGCCATAAGTGGAATCGAACCCACCTATTATTTGCCTGCAGGCAAATTGCCTGTTCATTTATATTTGTGTTCTGTTTATTTGCAGAGATACCTCTGCTATGATGGAGCTATGTAAGATAATACATTTGCAATAAAGTACGTAAATTCAAGTATGGCAATTTCTCGTATATATAGTCTTGCATTCCACATTGCATCCCCAAAAAAGACTTCTGGCAAATTCAAACGGACAACAGCTAGAAGCGATGGCCTCGCAAGGTAAAGAAACGACTGGCGGCAACAGCGCGGATATTAACAAGGTTAAATTTGCGTAGTTTAGCATGGCAGGTAGGTGGAACTGAATCATACGAGCCTTCCGCGGATAGAAGCATATCAAAACCAAAAGCATTTACGACGAAAACTTTAAACAAGACGCCTGCAAGCGACAAAAACAGAAGTATATATGGATTGACAAGTTAACCGAATTGCTGATTTTAGTTTGAACATCTAAAACAAGCTGGGGGCATGTACTGTACTCAAAATGATACTACGAAAGGGCCAAGTCTGCGAAATCGAGAAGCCATGGCACCAACCAGACTTGGTTCACTCGACCTCAGATGCTGATATGTAGAGCTACCATCCTAAAACTAAGAAAGGATCGGCACTATATATCATCAAGGCTTAAGAACCAGCGACAGCCCAACCTTGGAGCTCTTGTCGATCGCCATGGTGTCGACCTCAGTGGAGAGGGTGAAGAACGACTTGGGCCTCCACTCGTGCTGCATGAGGGCGCTGACCAAGCCGTAGTTGTTGCAACGCACCTTCAAAGTGGTGAGGGGGTCCAAGGCATGCTGCGTCCCGAAGGTGACGGCGTTCTCATTGCTCGAGAAGCTGTGGTTGATCTCCCCTCCAACAGCTGTGTTTGTCTCTCTGTTCACCAAATGGTAGTACGACGCAGTGAGGCTGTCCCCTTTGTTGGTCCTGAAAGGCGAAATAATTCAGTCATTCATACCAAAAAGCCATGAAGCTCATGCATGGAATATCGAAAACAAAAAAATGATTAAACAAAGGTGCTTAAACCCCTTCCAGAATCACTTTGCTTTTAGAAATTTCAAAGAAGCCAGGTTAAGAGAAATGCATCCTCACAGAGGATAACAGACGTGTAAACACTGGAAACATTCAAGACTGTAGAAGCACTGAGAGCCAACACACATTGCATTGATTCATCAGGTGAGTACATACAAGCACATGTACACGTTGAGCTTAACCACCTACCTAAGCTACCTCCTACACTAACGTGGTCAAGGCCACGTGAACAGGTTTATGCAATCCATGCATGGACTGGGTTAATTAGTGGTGTCTTTAGCGTTAACAAAGACACTCCTTGCAAATTGTTAAGCAGTTTACAATGGACTTGTTAGAAGAAAATTAACACTTACAGCGTCACAGCAGCAAAAAGATCTGCATTGGTGAGACTCGCTCCAGCATCGTACTTGGTCAAATTCCCAGTTGTGGTATCATATGCAACATCAGCACCAACAGCAAGAGCTCCGTTGCCAAACACGCCAGAAAGGTTAACCAGAGGTTTTGAGTTCAAGCCAACACCGACACTGATACCAGCGTAATCATGCAAGTACTGGAGTTCAGCCTGCAACCACAAGGTAGAGAGAGAGTAAAAAAAAATCAATTTGAACCGAAAAAAGACCTAAGCAGTCTGGAAAATATGAAGCTGTGTACCTTTGCAGCAGTCTGATATGGAAAAGGAATGGTTACTATTTTCTTCAAGCCTGGTGCAACAAGATTTTCAGTTGTGAATGTAGCTAACAGCTGGGAAAATAAAGAAGAAACACAGATCAATCAACAGTAGAGAGAGTTTATTGAACTTCAGGTGGTTCACCATCAGAACGTGCAATAAGAACTTTTCATACAGTCACATTTGACAGAGAAAAGGACAAAACCAGAAGAAACTTACTTGAGAGTCTGAAGTTGCTTTCAGATCCAATGTGACATTATTGTTCTTCAGCTGGGTCCGGATCTCGCTAAAGATAGCTTCATTTTTCCTTGTGCTTGCAACAGTGATTGCCTATAGACAGAATTCAAAAACTTACGAACAGATTTATATCACCTATGTAGAATTGAAAGCTCCACACAGTCGAAGCTGAAGTTTGCAGAACTAAGATTTTCACAGATGAAATGGT
Organism: Dendrocalamus sinicus; assembly: GCA_036346575.1. Taxonomy (NCBI): domain Eukaryota; kingdom Viridiplantae; phylum Streptophyta; class Magnoliopsida; order Poales; family Poaceae; genus Dendrocalamus; species Dendrocalamus sinicus. The sequence continues at coordinate 20,160,034 of CM070643.1, read as the reverse complement.
TAGATGAACAAAGAATGGAACAAAGATTAAACAAAATGTACACATCAAGTGCCAATGCAAGAGTTCATGGCATTTATTAACTGACAATCCATAGGATGACAGGGATAGGATAAATGCATTACAGCATCATGATTTTAGCCATTTGTCAGTGGTATGGCAAATACAAAGGCAACACACATTTCATGGAAAAATATTATAGAGTTAGGAAAACGATATTGTTGTTCATTCATAATCTGTGCTATAATATGATGCTAGACTCCCAGAAATCCTTCATTGCTAACTCAAATGAACATAGCTCCAGTTAATGGACATAGAACATTGACTTGATCGTGCAAAATAGCACACCCGCAAGTGCACGGGTTGCCACTGAAATAGCGGCGAGTGTCGTGTTCTCCACAGGGACTAGACTAAGGCTACTGGTGCTCAGCTAAAGCTAGGTCAAACGAAACAGGGGAGAAAACTAAACTACTGAACGAACGAACTCTAACCCGCTCGATCAAAATGACGAACGAACTAAACAAACGTACGAACTAAACGACGACGGAACGAACGACCGTACGAATGGACGTCGTACGACCGATCGAACAACACGACTACGACATAACGACACACGAACGACAAACCGACAAACTAACTAGCTATCGACCGCTAGACAGAAGGAGGAAGGGGAAGTCCAGAAGCACGGAGGGAGTCGAGAGAGAAAGAGAGGGAAGACGATCGATGGCTAACTAGACGACGACGGCACACGAACAAAACACAGCTACGAACGCTCACACGACTTAACGATCAAACGACCGCTGAAAGAAGCAAAGGGGGAGGTCGAGAAGCACAAGGGAGGATCTAGAAGCACTAGACGGGTTGAGACAGCAAGGGGGAGAAAACGATCGCCGACTCGCTAAATCGCACAAGACAACACAAACATTCACATGTACTAACACTAACAACTAACTCAGAAGCTGAAATGACAAATCATTAAACACAAGAACTCACAAGCTAATACTATAATTTCTACCAACACAGCTAACAATTAACACTCCTGAAAATACTACTAACTACTAACAAATCACAAATTGCACAATTATCACAGAGCACATATCACAGAACTCAAATTAACTGGGCACATGCATACATCACAATGAGACAGCACAAACCACAATCACAGATCAGTGTATCACTGAACATACATTACTGGCATTGGCACCATGATCATATAGCAATTCTGGAACAAAATTAACCAAGCACAATCACAAGCATCCATCACAGTTCACAGATGATAATCCACAACTCATCAGCACATTGCAAATGGTAATTGTAAGTTAACAATTTAAACAGTAATTAAGAACTAAAGAAATAAAGTAGGGGAGGAAATTAGACAACCGAAGATGGGGGTGAGGAAGATGATGCCGTCGGTGGATGGAGCGGAAGGGGGACGGTGAAGAAGTCGTCGGTGGAGTAGAGGAAGTAGGCGGCGGTCGGTGTCGGTGGAGTGGCGGCGCGGTGGAAACGTGGCCGGTGAAAGGAGTCGGTAGAGGAGCTCGGTAGAGGAGCTCGGCGGCGGAGGTTGTGGTGGCGCAGAGGATGTCGTCGGATGCAGGCGGCGGCCGTAGATGGAGATGGATCGGGGGAGGAGAGAAGCAAATGGGGGCCGGAGAGTAGGGAGAGGCGGCGGCGGGTGTAGAGGGAAGTAGGAGAGGAAGGGGCGCAGCAAGGGACGGCGACCGAGAGGGGGAAGAGGCAGAGGAGCGGTTGGCCGGAGGGAGAGCGAGAGGAGGGGGCGCAGTAGAGAGGCGGCGGTGGAGAAGTAGTGGGGGCGGCGCGCGGATGGAGGAGGAGAAGGGAGGCGCAGTGCGGACGGGGAGAGGTGGAGCTGCGGTAGTGGAGAAGGGTGGTGCGGAGGTGGTGAGTGGCGCGGTGGCGAGCCGGCCTGGCCTCGCCGCCGGCCGGAGCTAGAGAAGGGGGGAGGGTAGCAAATCGGGTTAAGGGAGAAGCAAAGCCAGGCTCCTCTCCTCCCACAGGCGGCGGCGGCTGGATGAAGGAGATGGGAATTTTTTGCGATTTGCAGATTGGTCCCCAAAGTATCTAGGGTTTTCAATTTAGTCCATCTCCCATTTCATTTCTTCTTTTCTGGCCCTTGGAAACTCCGATTTAATCGCGATTTGATCCTACGTGTCCGTGACGACACGCACATCTGCACGGAACAGTCCCGAAATGCCAGATTTGTCGTTTATGCGCCTAAATCGCGCCGGCCTGCAGAAAAATAATGAAAAATGTAAAATGGTCCCATTTGAGCAGTTAATTTTAGAAAAGTGTGTAAATGATGATAATTGGTCCCGAAATGCGAAAAATAATAGGGTAAAATGACGGATAAATATGTGTAAAAATGACGCATGTCAAACATAACATGAATCTGTCTAGGCACAAACACATTCTCTGAATAATAATTAAAAAAAGACAACTAGGTAGAGTGACTAGCAGCCCTAAAACCAAAATGTTGATACCCAAACATCAAATTCAAAAGATCCAAAACGACAAAACCACTTCATCTTAATGTACTAACACGGCATTTGCAGATGCTAAACCACAGGGATGCAAAGAAAGGTATCACAGCTAATAAGAGGTTGGTGCTTCTTTCGTTCTAAAATTCAGTTCACTCGCTTGGTAGGAACTGCAATATTAAAGCATCATCCTATTCATTATTCGTTCATTATCCAATAGAGCACCCAGTTTGCTCCAACCCCAGATGTCACTTTGGTCAAGCTAGAATCCACAAAAACCACCAATAAACATGTGGCCCTATTCTTGGGCTGTGGTTGGTGTGACTGATAGATGACTAGGTCACACAAACCACTTCTAAATTTGAACCTACTCCACAAAAACAAACACAAATATCGTATCCCTTAACCACAATTTAACTGACATTCATGCAACTGCAGAGACAAGCGGTAGCTACAAAAGTCTTAAGACCAAAGAAATAGGCACGCTAAAAACCTACGAAACTACCACTGTGAATCAATCAACTGAATCCCTTAGATGCATACAAATCAACTCCCAGCACAATCCTAAAACCACAAAGATAGCACCAACTCAGAAACGTCATGTATGTAATAAACAGAAACCTGACACAACGCCCGCCCATCGATTGAACTAAAAAAACTCACATCAAAAAACAAAAACATCTCAACACAAGCCAAAAACAGCTAAAATCCCCTCCTAATTCACTTACTGTTCCAGGGCAGTCCCAAATCTCCGTGCACTCTCCAAACCAACTCAAAATCTAACCAACCCTCAAAACCTTAGCACACCAGTAACCCCACAGTGCAATGCGAACACACACCCCAATCCACCCACACAAATAAGTTCAAACCCTCCCGAGGCACCACCACTAACCACCACAACTCAAACCTACAACCCCACCAACACACTAATAAACCTAAATCCAACTCAAACCATTCGAAAGTACCACACTAACAATAGAAGCATGCGAACCAAGGCCTCCACAAGAAACTCACCACTAAAACCAAGCAGAAATCAGTAATACTCACAGCTCCATTTTCGGCGTAAGTGGTGAGGGTAAACTTCTGGTCCGTGTGGAAGTCCTTGTACAGGAGATCTGCAAAATTACCAAGAACAGCAGCAGCAACCAGCAATTAGTCCCTTACAAAGCTCATATAAAGGACCATCACCACCAAACCCCCCGAAAAGTAAACCGAAAAGGAAGAGCTCATCCCGACCTCTGGCCTTCTTGCCGATATCAGAGTATAGGCCGGGACCAGTGGCCGCCATGGCAGGAGGAACGGTTCTGCTCGAGGACCAGGCGGCGGCGGCGGCGGCGGGGAGGAGAGGAGCGGGGGAAGGAAGCGGTGTGTCGTGGGTTTTGGGGTGGGGAAGGTGTGGGGGAGAGGAAGAGTTTATTTATAGCGGGGCGGGGCGGGGCGGGGCGGGGCGGGGGTGGGCGGGAAGCGCCGGATGTGAGATGGGCGACACAGATCTCTTGCCATGGGCTGTTGCTTATCATTTTCTTCAATAGAAAGAAGCTGGAGCCAGGGGGGTGCGGGTTTATGTTTTCTTGGAGAAAGGGTTGATGAGGACGGGTCAATGGTCATGGACTTTGAGTTGATCCATATCTGAAATTTCTTTCTCCCTGCCTCTCTTTTCCGGAAACAACCTGCAAATTTTCTTCTGGGGAGAAGAAATTTGAGCGGCCTTTGTTGTTTAGCTTTCCTTTGCTTTTTAGGATGGATTATAGACTGTTGAAAATATAAGTACATGTAGGTTCAATTTATTTCATAAATAAATCATGGCATCATGCACGCAAAATAACAGAACCATTACAGGCATAAAAGACCTAGACATGTAAACCAGGAAACTGTACATGAACAGATCTAATACGGAGAACATGACTGTTACGTACCGATGATTCTGTTTTGATCGGTTTGCCGATGTAGACGCCGCAGGCACGGTGAGGATGACACGAAGTCGATGACGATTCGCCGAAGCCGAACGACGAGGAAGACGAGCGAGCTACACGGCGATCGCGCGAGCGCTTCCAAAAACCTTATTCGCCTCTCCGGTGCAGACTTGGCGGCGGTTGCCGGAGACTGCTCTCCCGAAGCGATGCGCACGCTGGCGGACGGGACGGAGTAGACTACGTGGGACGGCGCAGCACAAAGGATGGAGGAGGCAAAACCCTAGATTGATTTTCGCATCTGCTGTATGGAGGCGGCGACTCATTTATAGAAAACCGGACGCATGATCAAGACGCCGACGTTCTCCATAACTCGTAACCAAAACGGATTAGTCGCGCGTAACCGATCCGGATTCACCGCCACTCAAAACAGCAAAATAAAACTGCAAAAGGAAGTCGCGTCTGCGCAATCACCTGGAGCCGATTTTGGCGGACCATTCACGCAGGTGCCGCGCCCCCCGCCCGGCCCCGCCCGGCGAGGCGAGGCGAGCGAGCGCGCGCGTGTTATCCTCTAGTTCTCTCCCACACATGCCTCAAGTGGCTAGGAGTGCACCATCCCTTTTAAGGTGGTCTTCCTTTCCTAGAACTAGCAATATGGTACTAAAGGTCACATGCATGCCTACTTTGCATGAGTGAGCCTTTGAGATTTAATAGGAATTATTCTTATTATATGGGCTTGGCCTACATAATCCAACATAGACTTATAGTACATGTTATGTGATGGTCTTAATATACACATTTTGATATAGAAATAAATCTAATAATGTAATGTTTGCTTCCTCGATTGTATATTTGTATTTGAAAGATCATGTGAGAAGATTCATAATTATATTACGATGACCGATGAATTATTGTTATTTGAGAAATATGAAAATTTAAATTTGTAAATTTGTCGGATTTAATAGCCGATGTGCAGCTGTAAATATCATTTGCAGTGGTGAGCACCTCTTGTGGGCAGTTGATTGGGATTAAAGATGATTTTTTTTAGGTTCGGTCTAAGTCCTGTAGCTGATCCGAAAAGTGACAAGATTTCTCTGGAGGCAATAAGTTCCTGGGGCTTCGGGCTTAGGAAAAGCATCACGTTGTCTGCATATAAGGAGCAATGCCTCTCCAAGTAAGGCGTAGTCGTTAAGATTTGTGCTTGCAAGGCTGTTGAAAAAAGCTTGGTGAGGACATCTATGGCGATGAAAAAGAGTAGGGGCAATAGGGGGTCTCCTTGTTGAAGCCCTCTACAATGCAGTAGTGAGTTTCCCAGAATGCCATTGAGAGATACCCTGGTTGTAGCTGTGGAGAGTAGAATTGCAATCCAATCTCTCTACCGGTTTCCAAAACCTCGTTTGCGCAGGACCTTGAACAGGAACAGCCATGACAGGCTATCAAATGCTTTAGCGATGTCCAGCTTGAGGAGTAGTTTCTTCTCTCTTTTTTGTCTTAAAGCTAGGATGGCATCATGTACAAACTTGTAATTGTCTTGTATCATACGGTCCTTGATGAAGGCGCTTTGATTGTAGTCGACCAACCGATCCATGTGCGGCTACAGTCTGAGAGCCATCAATTTGGAGATAAGCTTTGAGAAGCTATGAATTAAACTGAGGGCATGTTCTTTTCCTTCGAAACTGACGGCTTTTGGTTTTTGCTACAGTACCTAACTTTTAAACAGAGTACTTTCTCAAGACAGAGTCTACAAGTTAAACGATATATATGTTAAAAGCCCAACATCTGTACCATCCAAAATCGCAAGTGAGTATCTCTCTTTCCGTAATCTATATCGTAAACAACCAAAATTCAAAAATTTCAACCAAACGCTATAAACCACGGTTGTTGCCAAACAGGCCCTGATGGGTCTGAATTCGGAAGGTTGAGAGGCCCCTTGTTTCTTCGGCAGTAGGATTATCAAGGATTCAAGGTTGAGTTGAGCTGGTGGAACCCACGACGGTCTGTGGTGAAGAAAGCTTGAATGGCGGTCATGATGTCACCTTTAATAATAGGCCAAGCTTTCTTGTAAAAGATTCCTGTGAATCCGTCAGGTCCAGGGGCTTTGTCGGCAGGAAACTCCTTGATTGCTTGGATGACCTCTTCTTCTGAAAAAGGTTGCTCTAGGTTTTGTAAATCAAGCTCCGGTAGATCTAACGCTAAAGAAAGAATGGCACGCATACTGAAAAAGGTTGCACTGCCATTCTTATGTAGAGTGAACATCCGAACCTATGCGTGCAGGGCTCCTCTTTGTGAATAATAATAGCGAATTGACCATGTTTATGTCGAATTCCAAAGAAGTGAAATGATTACTTGGACTAAATTCTTTCTTTTTCAGCCTGTTAAAAGTCTGCTTGACTATAATAATAGTGAAAGAGCAATCCAGAACATTTGCTAAGTGTATGAACTTTTGATATTCTTCCCTTGATCTTGTTGACTTAGTGGGCCTCAACATTTGGTCATGTTAATGGCTCGAACTAAAAATCAGACATATACTTGATGGACCTTTTAAACTTTCTAGCGATATAGAGTTAGAACTGCATAAAAGCGGCTCTGCAATGTTTTGCTGCTCTCCCTAACGTTTTTAGGGCAAAGAAACTGTTTTATCTGACTTTTTTTTATAAAGGTATCAATCGCATTGTCAGTCTTAACTCAGATATCACTCTCAAAGAAGTCTTAAATGAAGTGCGAAATCAGGCCGTGTTTAATGGATCATGTTTCTCTCTACAGCCAATTAGTTTACCGGTGTTTTGTTAGTATGAGACACTACACAGCATGCTAAGCAGTAAAATGACCAAGGCATGTGCTTAAACAGTTTAAAGGCAGGATAGCATTTCTTTCAGCGGAACAAGACTTTGGAAAAAGAAATTGGGTGGCAATTCCAGCAAATGACACAGAAGCTTTGGCATAGCTTGTCGGTTTGGTGTTTCACTGATCATCAGCGTTAAATTCTTCTATTAGCATGGTGTTCCACACTTTGCCATGAACAGCACTAACTTGAATTTATGTTTCGACATATGATAGTATTTTACTTGTCTGCTCATTTCTTTCCGGACTGTATAGCGATTTTCTGCTAGCACTTACCTGCTGTTTACTTGCACTGATCTTACATTCAATTATTTTGACAACCCTTGCAAGCTAGCAGGTGGCCATTCTGATGTTGATCTTGCAGAGTGCCCCAGGTTGCCTTCTTTTATCTTTACCACCGCTCATCTTATCTCTTCTTTGCATGGATCAAACTCAGGCCTTCAGCTAAGATGCTTGTAAAAGGGGTTCTCTCTCAAAAAAGATTCTTGTAAAAGGGGACAATATAGTTTGTACAGTATCTCATAGTTTACGTTATTCGGGAAAGGATAAGGACTGAGAACCCGTTATGAAATGCCACAGTTTTCCAGGATTATGTCTTTCTGTAATTTTATGGTTGCTATTTGGATTAGCTCATATTATGTTTACCGTACTAGTGTGTTAGTGTGTGTATACTGTTTGGTTCAGACATGCGCTTTAGGTAGATTAACCCGACAAGAAGTCATCTTTGTCGGACTTTTGTCAGTGTTACATTTGCCCTGGACGTGTAGTTGGCATTTGACAGCCCTTGCAAGTTTGTAGTTGAAGGTAACCATTCTGATCTTGATCTTGCAGGGTCCAGGGAGTATCGCCTCCGGCTTTATACACACACTACTTTGCATGTCTGTAAACTTGGTTCCTGCCAGGGGTGTTGTAAAAAGGTCCACCGGTCACCGGCCCACCGCTGTTTCAGATAATTCCGTACCGTACCTTGGTCCATCTTCGTTAGGCCTCCCCCTCCCTCTGCCGGCCCACTATGCCAACGCGGCACGCTGGCACCTCGCCATCCGCGCCACTGCTAGCCCATGAATACCCGCGCGCTCCACCGCAAAAACTGGCCTTTTGGACGGACAAACCGCTCCGCAACCGCACAAGGCAAAAAAGGCCGGCACGCACAGTCGCGCACGGCGTGAGACGCCTCGGCCGCTGCGCAGGGCAAGGCACACGCGCACAGCACGAGAAACCGCTAACTTGTCCAAAAATTTGGATATCAATTAGGGGATCTGTTGAAGTTTTTTTTTTACTTTTTCTTCTAAAATATAGGGATATGAGAAGATTTGTTGGAGACTGTTAGCCTGGGCGGCCGCGCGATACGTTGGTGGGCCGTGGGCACACGCCCGAGGCCGCGCGATCGGCTGGGCCACACCGCTTCCCGTCCGCGCCGCAGACCCCTCGGCCGCTCCGCAAGGCAAGGCACGCGCGCACCATGAGATAAACCGCCAAGGCAAGGGCCGCGCGAACAGCTGGGCGCACGGGTTTCCGCCTGCCCCGCGCCGGGCCAACGATACAGAAAACCATCACCGGGAATCCACCAACTACTCTCCACGACTCCACACGTCTCCGCGCCCAGCTCGTCGACCTCACGGTCATGGTAGGCACGGGCAGCTCCGAAATCACACCCAAATCCAAATGCCGCCGCTCCCGCGCCGCCTCGCGCCGCTCAGCGACCCCGCCGCGCTGCTCCCGTCCCTCACCGCGGATTCCTCCCACCTCCGCGAGCTCCACGCGCAACTCCTCGTATCGGGCCGCCTCGCCTCCCCCTCTCACCACGCCGCCTTCCTCGCCTCCCTCGCCTCCTCCAACCACCTCTCCTATGCGCGCCTCCTCCTACCCCAGCGCCCCGCCACGCTCCTCGCCCACAACTCCCTCCTCCGCGCTCTCGCCCGCGGGCCGCGCCCCCACCTCGCCTTGGCCGCATTCCGCGAGCTCCCGCTGGCGCCCGACCACTACTCCTTTACCTTCCTTGTCCGAGCCGCGACCGCCCTGGCCGCCGCGGCCGCGGCGACGCCTGTGCCCCCCGAGCTGGGCGTGAACCTGCTCGCGGGGTCGGTGCACGCGGCCGCGCTCCGCCGCGGCCACGCGGCCGGCCCGCACGTGCAGAGCGGGGTCGTCTCCATGTACGCCGCGGTCGGGGACGTGGGTGCCGCGCGGGCCGCATTCGGGGAGATCGCCAGCCCGGACGTGGTGTGCCTAACCGCGATGGTGGGTGCTCTTGCTGCTGGTGGCGATGTGGACGCCGCGCGCGACCTGTTCGATGGAATGCCGCAGCGGGACCATGTCGCGTGGAACGCCATGATTGCGGGGTACGTGCGCATGGGCAGGTCGAGGGAGGCCCTGAGGCTGTTCGACGAAATGCAGAAGGCTGGCGCTGCTGTGGGGGAGGCGACTCTGGTGTCAGTGCTCACTGCCTGTGCACAAATGGGTGCACTGGGACGTGGCAAGTGGGTGCATTCATATGTGCGCAGCCGTGGGATGCGGGTGTCGGTCACACTTGGCACTGCTTTCGTGGATATGTATTCCAAGTGTGGCGCGGTGGCAGCGGCGATGGAGGTGTTTGAGATCATGAGTGAAAGGAACGTGTACACTTGGACCAGTGCGGTAAGTGGCCTTGCGATGAATGGCATGGGGAAGGAGTGCCTTGCGCTGTTCAAGCGCATGGAGGGTGCAGGGGTCGAGCCTAATGGTGTCACCTTTGTTGCGGTGCTCCGTGGATGCTCCATGGCTGGGTTGGTAGATGAGGGAAGAGCATACTTTGATTCGATGAAGGACAAGCATGGAGTTGAGCCTTGGCTTGAGCATTACGGCTGCATGGTTGATTTGTATGGTCGAGCAGGGCGTCTAGATGATGCCGTCAGTTTCATCACTGCCATGCCAGTGGACCCACACGAAGGTGTGTGGGGAGCATTACTCAATGCTTCTCGGATTCACAATAACATTGAGTTAGGCAAATACGCGATGGACAAGCTCACAGCAATTGAGTCCAAGAATGATGCGGCCCATGTCTTGTTATCTAACATCTATGCGGAGTCGCAGAATTGGAAGGGTGTTCACAATATTCGGGACATGATGAAGGCCAAGGGAGTGAAAAAGGTGCCTGGGTGTAGTGCCATCGAGGTTGATGGCAGGGTACATGAGTTCTTTGTTGGAGGCAAGTCACACCCAAGATACAAGGAGATCGAGCTGATGCTTGCAGAGATGAGTCATAGGTTGAGGCTACAAGGGTATGTCGCAAACACAAAAGAGGTGCTGTTCGATATTGAGGAAGAGGAGAAAGAAGGTGCAATCTCCTTGCATAGTGAGAAGCTTGCTCTTGCCTTTGGGCTGATCACGTTGCCGGAAGGCATGGAAATCATGATTGTGAAGAACTTAAGAGTATGCAAGGACTGCCATGATTACACCAAGTTGATTTCTAAGGTCTTCAAGAGGGAGATTGTTATGAGAGATAGGAATAGGTTTCACCATTTCAAGGATGGAGCGTGCTCCTGTAGGGATTACTGGTGATTTTTTGTTTGATAATTGTTCCCTTTCAATTTTGACGATCCATGCTCATTCATAGGTGGAGAAGTATAAGGAGCAAAAGAAGGGTTTTCACATATTGTTTATTGACTTGGAGAAAATCTATGATGAAGTGTCAAGAAAGGTTATATGGTGGACGCTCCAAAAGAAAAAAAATCCCAACAAAATATATTATCCTAATTAAGGATATGTACAAAAATGTTGTGACTAATATCAGAATATATGGTAGTGTTACTAATGACTTTTCTATTAAGATAGGGTTAAACCAAGGGTCAGCGTTGAACACATATATTTTTGCACTAGTGATGGACGAGGTCACACGGAACATATAAGGAGATATCCTTTGTTGTATGCTTTTCGCTGATGATGTGGTGCTGGTTGATGAGAGTAGGATATGTGTTGATATGAAGCTTGAGTTGTGAGGGAAGATCTTAGAATTGAAGGGTTTTAGACTTAGTAGGACTAAAACTGAATATATGAGGTGTGATTTCAGTGGTGCCAGGACAGATGTTAGATTGGACGAACAAGTAATGCCTAAGAATAACTCGTTTCGTTATTTGGAATCAATACTACAGTGGAACGATGAGATTGATGAAGATGTGGGCCACAGGATAAGAGCGGGGTGGGTGAAATGGCGTCAAGCATCTAATGTCCTATGTAACAAAAAAGTCTCTCAAAAATTAAAAGGTAAGTTCTATAGAACGACGATCAGACCACGATGCTATATGGAGCAGAATATTGAACAACTAAATGACAACATATACAGAAAATGAGTGTAGTAGAGATAAGGATGTTGCGGTAGATTTGTGGTTACACAAGGCGGGATCGGATCTGCGATGATGATATACGTGGTAGGGTAAGGGTAGCACCAATTGAAGAGAAACTTGTCCAACATCGCTTGAGATAGTTTAGACATCTCCAACGAAGGCTTCCTGAGGCACCGATACGTAGTGGAATTTTAAGGCGTACTGAAAACATAAGAAGAGACAAAGGTCGATCAAGACTGATGTGGAAGGAAGCAGTTAAAAGAGACTTAAGGGATTAAAATGTATCTAAAGAATTAGTTTTGGATAGGAGCGTATGGAAGTTAGCGATCTACATCCTAGAACCATAGGAAAGTTAAGAGCAGTGTTTTAGGCTCTCGGCTCAGATAGCGTGATGTACGGCTTAGGGTTTAAACATTGTAGATTTTTATTTCAAAACTCTCAACTCTTTAATCTTGAGAAGATTTTATTTCTGGTCTACCTTAACTTGTTTGGAATAAAATGTTTTGTTGTTGTTGTATTCTCTTTTATAGGTAGCAAGATTGATGTATTAGAATTCAGTAATACATCAAACTTCTCAGATGCATCTACAGCGACTGCATAAGAGTCTAGAGGACTCACGATTTTTTTTAATCTCAACAATCTGTGACAAAAATAATATAATGGATGATCTATCTGGCTCTCTGCGAAAATGTTCTCTCTTTTTTTTTTTTTGCAATATATAACCTAGAGCATCAATGCATGAACAGAAAAATAAACCTTGCAAACAAAACTGTGGAGTAAGTCAGCTTTCGGTAACATTTTAGACAGTCGTTATAGGACTTTAAAAGAACTTGAGACGTAGTTTTGTTTTGTCAACAATCTGTAAATAATTATTATAAACGATGGTCTCACTGCAAAATAATCTTTGTTTTCCCCTTGGGCCTCAACGGGCACAATGTTGCAAGGTGCGGACAGATATTTCAGCTGCCGTGACATATCCTGCCACAAGTTTGCGATAATAAACGTAGAAAGAACGTGACAATACGACATTCCTCACTCCCTGGGTACCAGAAAGAACATATAAAGCAGCACTAGCTGTCTTTTAAACTGATGGCTCCAAAATATGTACAGCTAACTTATCATCAGCAGAATTATTGTCCATGTACTCTATATATTGGCCCATATGAGCTGTGCGCTATACATCAAGTCTCTGTTCTTACATACTAGGCAGGTACTACATGTTCTGTGTTAGATAACTGATGGAGCTCTGTAGTAAACATTGTGACTCTGGTGTCTACTTAGAGTTCTGAAGATTTTGCCACTAAATTTTCTGTGTAGAGACGTAACCAGAGCTTGCTTTCCCTTCTATAGTTATTCTCAACCTTCAGTTTTTACATATGTCGTCTGAAGCTTCCCTGGTCCAGAGAACTATCGCTCAGTCTACTTGGCTTTGACTGACCTTAGACAGCTGCTTACTTTGTTGTCTTCCTTTCTAAAATAATCAATGACCTTCAAAGGGAAACGTATGAAATTTAGAAAATCTATGTTCTTAACCAGTACATTATGAACTCATCATTCAAGCTGATGCCATGCATTAACACGATGACATCAATATTTCAGATATGGGACCATGGAAGAGTTGAAGGAGCTTGTGAAAATTTTTCACGAAGCTGGTCTGAAGGTTCTTGGTGATGCTGTTCTTAATCACAGTTGTGCTCAGTTTCAGAACCAAAATGGTGTCTGGAATATTTTTGGTGGGCGTCTTATCTGGGATGGTCGAGCGGTTGTTGCTGATGATCCGCATTTCCAGGTGAGGCTTTTCCTTGCAAATTATATTTGATTATGTCATTCTTAAAAGTTCATTATGAGTCTCTAATCTCAGCCCCCAGTGTGGTTATTTGGGTCCTCCATTGCCCTACTATAAAATGGGCCGCATTGTTCTTCTGCATGAAACAAACCAGTAATACCATTTTACTTATATTTAACTCCAATGGGGCTTGTTGAAGTTCTGCAGACATAAGCTTAATTCAACCAAGAAAATGATGCTTGAAGGCGTCTCGCTGAATGCCCTACAAACTCTTATGAACTCCACTTTTTTTACCTGCATATATTTATTATTGAAAGTAAAATGCACAAAATTATGTGTACTTGAGTTGCTTAAAGAACTTCTGGTGACTTGACCCGAGCTCCATAAGAAAAAATAAAACATACTCAACTTCAACAGCTGTTGAAAGTTACAAGGTTGTTCTACATTTTTTCCATTTTATTTCACTTAAAATTATGTAGCGTGTGATATTCTGTTCTCCCTAAAACTCTTGTCCTTGTAGGGAAGAGGAAACAAGAGCAGTGGAGATAACTTCCATGCAGCACCGAACATTGATCATTCACAAGAGTTTGTGAGTGGCCTTAAGGAATGGCTTTGCTGGATGAGGTCTGTTATCCTGACATTTTTTTTATGGTAACAGTAGGGGAGAGCCCTACTGTTATTTTATATCAACAGGCCTATACAAGCAGCATCAACAAGGCGCCTCCTTCCGCATGCAATATAGATTTTGATGTTTTTCATGATAACCTGTGTAGACACCAATTTCAGTTTGTAAATATAACACTTTTTATTATGTTATGGTTCGTGCTGACCGGAAGAATCAATGCATCTCCATGCTCTTTTTGTTAAAGCATGCTCTTATATTTTGTTTGGGTAGTGATGCGCTTAAGTCTAGACACCAGAAGGCTTAGAAACTGAACGCATATTTTCATTTTGATTATCTTCCTGCACTGCAACTAATTGTCTGTTTTTCCTCATCTGAGTATGCTCGACGCACTAAACTTACTCTTGCATGAGCGCAACATGCTTACTACAACGATAAAAGAGAACTATTGCATGATTGTGCTGTGAACTTGTCATTGGCAAACATGGACCTTGGTGAGCTGCATCAAAATATTTAATGCAGAAAATCAATTGCCGTTGCAACCTGCAATGTACAGGCACCTGACTTGTAAGTAGTAACATGCATGTTTTGGACCCTACTAGGCCAGCTGGCCACGTCTTATCATCTATTTTAGATCAATGGCAGTACATGACATCTTTGTTGAAGGCAATTCATGCCGCTCCCAAGGTATATACGGAGATTGCCAGGAAAGATAGGAATAGATTTCACCGGTTCAATCTTGCAGGGATTGCCTGTCAACTTTGATGTTCCATAATTGGAACCCTTTATGTGTCTGTGTGAGAGATTCTGATATAAGCAGAGATTCAATGTCTCTGTGAGAGAGATTCTGATATATGTAACTCTGTATACACATCGAAGTGTACTACTACCAACTCATGGATGAATAAAGAATTATAGCAATATTTTAGTTTGCTGGAAAAGCATCAAGAACAAGATCATTATCTTGTATACTGAAACTCCAGAGATTCAATGTCTGTGTGAGAGAGATTCTGATATATGTAACTCTGTATACACATCGAAGTGTACCAACGCATGGATGAATAACGAATTTTACCAGTATTTTAGTTTGCTGGAAAAGCATCAAGAACAGGGTCATTATCTTGTAAACAGAAACTCCGAATTTGTTACGAGCTAAGGAATACCAGGACAGCCTTCAACAAAAAAAGGACGACTAATCAACGAGGAACATGAACAGAGATAACACCGGTTTGTTCTGCTATTCTTATTCATGCACAGTTAATACAAGCAAAAATGGCATCAGGTAAACCGCATTGCGTATATGCAAAGCTGAAGATTAAGAACACGTGCTCTCCAAACACGTCGCATGTCACTGCCTGGTGGTACATCTCCAACATTAACGACGAACTGGAAGGAGCGGCCAAAAGAATTGTGCTTACCTTTATCAGCCTGTGAAAAAATTAAGTACAGGTTAAGTTAAATTTCAGTGAAAGAACTCCAGAGAGGCAGAGATACACTTTTTCCCATATCCAACTATGGAGATGTGCGGCTGAAGCACATGGCATGGCATACTTAGTTTAGGAAAAACCTAGAAGTTTTTTAGCAGAAAATCCCAGCACCATGAATAAGGTTGAGACTAATATTAGCATCAAGCTTTTGAGTTTTGTAATAGTAACTACGAATAACTATGAATGGATAGTCCATTTTGTTTTTAATCAGAAGTATAGAGTATCTTTGCTTTCCAACGGAGATCAAACAACACTGCCACAGCACCACAGTCGATAACTACGCTGATAATTTAGAACAGAACCTTAAATCACACTTAGCATTCTAGAACAAACTTGTCACTGTCTATCTGCCTACGAGTTTCACGTATTACAATTCACTTCTTGAGTAGCATTGAGTTTTGATAGCAACCGTTTGAGGATAAAACCACAAAGAAAATTGTTTCGATCACAAAACTGGAAAGAAAAAGAGATAAAACTGTTGCTACCTCATGAGGCCCAGCCAAACTTCTTCATGACATCCTTGGTTCTCTTCCGGAGCCTCATGAACACAATGACCATGCAAGCCAACACCCATGGTGGGAAGTTCACGTCGCCGAGCCTGGACACCTTAAGCCACTCAGGCATCCTCGCCTCCTTTAATAACACCGCAGCTACTGCCGTCATAGCGGCGACGCCAATCATCATCTTGGTGATGGGTTTCAGCAAAGAATCCTAGCCACCAAAGAGGCAAATGTATCACACATGACTTCCCAATACTAACCTTGTAGATATCAAGATATGCTAAACAATTGCTAAATTAAGAAGTAAATTGAGGGGAAATTGATGTGCGATGGGGGTTTGGCTACAACGACTACCTTGGGCTCGCCGTCGAGGAAGATGGTGGAGCCTGGGGCGTAGGTGAGGAGGGAGCGGCCGTTGCGGGGGTGGAAGCGGATGGCGACGCCGCGGGCGCGGGAGGCGGGGTCGAATGCGAAGACGGACTTGAGGCCGTGCTTCTCCAGGATGTCGCCCACCTCCAGTTGGTCCTGCGTCCACCCGCCCAGCCGCGACCGGAACACGACCGCCGGCCCCCGGCCCCGTCGGAACAGCTGCACCTCCACCTCCGGCGCGGCCGCCGCCTCCGATCCGGGCTTCCCGTTCTGGGCCGGGGACTCCTTTTGGATGGCGTCGCCGCTGGTCTCCGCGGCCTTGTGGTCTTCCGACTCCATTGGTTTCTTCGATCAGGTTCAGGGGAAGAGGAAGGAGGAATCTGCCAATCTGGGAATTCTGGTCGCCTCGTGCCCTACCCAAGGACCTGGACTGCTTAAGAGAGCCAGGTGCTAGTCGAAGTTACTTACTGGGCCGGGCCCAAACAAGAAGGTCCAACGCTCAAAAAATTGGGAGTGCTGCTGCAATCGAATCAATGGAGAACTGAGTCGCCTGGCTTCAGCAACTTTGCTGTAGACTTGTGCAGAGTACAAAATACAATATGCATTGAGCGAAGGAAGTCTCGAGATTCATGGTGATATATTCAACAATCAACAGAGCCCTGAAACTAACTCGGGAGGATCAGAATCAACTCGCTCCAGCTGCAAGCCTAAGCCGTCGACGACGCCATAAATCTCGGCTGATTTGGGGGTGATTCGTGTCTTGCACCAAGAACTTGTGCACTTCACCGTCCAGCTCTATCTAGCTGTAAGCAGACAGCTTCTGCACGTTCTTGCTCCTCATCAAGTCCCTGATCTCTCTCACGTCACCCCAGAGGCCAGCATCGGCGTAGATATTGGACAGGAGAACGTAGATCGAGTAGTTGTCGGGCTCATGCAATACATCACGTATTAATATAAGATACTACTATAAAACGTCATCGCCAAATTAAAATATAAATAAAAGTAATAATAGAAATCACAAAGAAATAAAACTTTATGAGCACTTTATTAGAGAACCTAAGAGAAGCCTACGATAAGGTTATTATAAGAGAAATTATTTGTTAAGGTTGGAAATAAGAAACATGATTTCCAATGTGAGAGCGTTGAGTAATGATATTATGGTGATAGTGATTTAGGAATTACTCTAAAAGAAGTATTATAACATAGCTCATATAAAGATTGGCAACCATTCAAGTTTTATTTCATGATGGGTGATTATTAGTCAGATTAGCAGGTATTATATATATTAGTCACGACTCACATACGAAACTATAATCATGATATCAAGAAAATAAAATATAGTAGTCCTAATGTTAAAAGAGTGATAGTGGTTTTACCCTAAATTTAAAACATGTTCATATGCTACCCCATATTAATGATTTAAGCATTAATTTTATAACACTAATTTAAAGCATGAATTTTAGAACATTATTAACTGAGCATTCTAAATAACTTAAAAGTATGTAACAAGATAGCATAGAAAATCAAAGCATGAATACAATATTGGAAGTCTATAATCAAGCAAGCATTAGTGATATGATATTGTACTCGATGGCAATGGTGAAAAATAATCATGCGAACTGGGGTACGCAGAACGAAAAGGTTAACGATCGCGAGGTACTTGCCTTGAGCACGTTCGGTGGACTCGCTGCACGAAGGATCTGGAATATGCAACTGCCTGAACGTTCCCTCAAAAGTCATGTGCGAACCTACACGATGGAACGAAAGTGATCGGAGACGACCGACATCCAATTGACAAACGATGAGAAGGAATTCGCTCGATTGAGAAAGAATGGGTTCGCTAAGTCTTCACCGTGCCAGTCACTATCCGGCTGGACGAATGACCCATTCGGCCAAGCGAACCATGAGTCACTGTTCACACTAAAAAACATGCGTGAAACGCAATTCGGTCATGCCCACGGCTGGCCAACCATGTTGTCACGGTGCGGTAGCGCCTGCCGCTGCCGCGCCATGGCGCCTGCTGTCGGCCATGCGCGCCGCTTGCCGGCTTGCACGCCGCCTCTTGGCCACACGCCGCCGCCTCCTGGCCTGCGCTGCCTCCTGACCCTACGCCCGGCCAGCGCACCTCCGGTCACACCCTTGCTACCGCTGCCTGCCACCGGTGGCACCGCCCACAAGTCGCCGCCAGATGAGGCCCTGCACCAACCCTAAGAAAGAGAGATACATGGAAATGTAAGGATGTGTTTGGTTGGAGGGATGGGATGGGATGGGGATGGAATGAGATAGTTCCACAAAAAAAGTGGAACCACATGGTCCAGCATCTAAGAAGAATATTCTCTAAATTTGCACAGGTTCATCCTACTTTGGACCATTCCATCCCACCCCATCCCTCCAACCAAACACACAGATAGCCTTGGTCAAAGGAATCATCCCATCCCATCGCACCCTATCCCTCCAACCAAACACATCCTACAGAATCTGCTTTTGGGAGATTGGAAGCCTACGCACCATGGGAATAGGGCATACCATTTTAACTAGCCTTCAAGACCAAATTAGGGATATAATTAATTGATTTAATCGCTAATTAAGATATTGTTGGTTTTTAAATAGTTGCGATACTTTCTATTTTTCTCAGGTGCTACACTCCAGAACCAGGAGCTTGCTCGCCGCGAGCCTGGCAAGCTGGACTTCCACGTGTGCTCTGCAGGCACTTAGCAGCGTGCTCCAGATCACCGCGTTTGGTTCGACTTCCATGTCGCAGATGAACTTGTACGCTTCCCACGGTCTGCCGGACTTGCAGAGGAGGTCCACTATGCATGCGCAATGCTCCACTTGAGGGGAAACATGGTGTTCTCTCTTCATCTCCTCAAAGAATGCCATCTTTTCGTACAAGACGATCGCATCTTCTGCAAAACCATTCAGTGCTAGGCCTCTGATCATGGAGTTCCAAGTGATGACCACCTTTTGTTCCATCCGGCTGAAGACATCGCGAGCTCTGGCAACGTGCCCGCACTTGCTGTACATGCCGATTAGTGCGGATCCTAGGTAACTAGTAAGTGGTAATCTCTGGCTCTCAACATAATTCCCAATCTGCTCTCCTACTTCGTCAGGACTCAACTGAGCACATGCAGACAGTACACAACAAGAGTCACTTCTGTTGGATTGATCTCTCTCCCGATTAGCCCAATGGCTAATCGGGGCCTTGATCCGCACCCTGATCGGGGGCGTCCAGCCCATCTACTGGCTGGTGGGCCCCCGTCGCGCTGCGCAATAAATAAAGGGGTGGGGGCCGGCGGCTCGAGTTACGAGGTTCGCCTGAGCCACAAATCTCCACCGACACAAACCCTAGACCGATCTAGAGGGACGCGCAGTAGGCGGCGGGAAGCTCCATCACCGTCCCCTTCACCGGATCTACGCCGCCACCACCACCCTCCTCTTCCCCGACCGTCGCTGCCCGTGCGCAGACTTCATCGACGAAGCAGCGATGGCCAGCTCCTCCTCCAATGCGTCGGACGGTCGGTACTTCCCTCTCCCTCTCCCTCTTCCCTTCTCTCTCGAATCCGATCTAGAACCCCCTCTGATCTACACCTAGAAGATCCTAAAGGACCTAACAATGGTATCAAAGCCCTAATCCAGACGTAGATCTAGATGGGGAAAGATCAAAGACCGCCGTCGGTTGACCGGCGTGCGGAAAAGAAAAGGCAAAGCAAATCCCTAACCCTAACCCTAGATCTGAATCGGCTGGGTCTTACCTGGCCATCGTCGACCGTGGGCTCGCCGGCACTCCAAAGCTCCGACGGACGGCCACCGTCGACGCGCGGGACCAGACCCGAGCGCGCCCCAAACCCCGGGCCAGGGCGCGTGCTAAGGGGCGCCGACACAGAGCCGCTCGACGGCGACGCACTCACCCTCTGGGGAGCGCGCGCGCCGGCGAGAGGGCCCGCGGTGGCGCCGTTTCTTCCTTCTCCGGCGGCTGGACGAGGTCGCCACCGCCGCTGCGTTTCGCTCGGATGCGGCGCTGAGAGAGGGGAGAGGAGAGAATGAGCTAGGGTTTCAGGAGACCGGCCGCGAGCGGGTTTTGATCCGCCGAAAGAGCCGCTCAGCCGTCGGATTCAATTGGATGGCTGAGATCTCGCCAAGGACTGAGCGGGCTGCTTTCGGCCCAGGCGGGCAGCTCTTTTCCTGGCCCAGGCCCAGGTTGCAGCTGCGCACGCGTGGGAGCTCGAGGCCGCGCACGTTCGGCTGTGCTGAGCGGGCCGCCTTGGGCCGTGGCTGCGCTGGAGTGGGCCAAAATGGCCATTTGAACAGTGTTTCTTTTTATTTATTTTC
Source organism: Dendrocalamus sinicus (assembly GCA_036346575.1). Classification (NCBI taxonomy): domain Eukaryota; kingdom Viridiplantae; phylum Streptophyta; class Magnoliopsida; order Poales; family Poaceae; genus Dendrocalamus; species Dendrocalamus sinicus. The sequence continues at coordinate 20,139,376 of CM070643.1, read as the reverse complement.
AGAAGCTCTTTTGAATCAAATTTGCATCAAATCTCTGTAAATTTTTACACCAACGTGTTAATTTTCCAGAGATTAGATGAGTACAGTAATAATGCTTCTGAGTAAGAGTTAATTTTATAATATTTTCATGTTTCCGCTGCAAAAAGTTAATGTTGATTACTCTTTCAATTAAATTCAAACCAACGGGAGAATTTAATTTTTGAGAATTGTTGTGAATTATGATATTGTTATTTTGTGACCAACGTTGATAATAACAGTATTATAATTTTAATTGATGAGTTTTATGCATTATCTCTATTTCTGCCCAACGGTGATGTAGATTTAATGTGTAAACAACTGTATGTTTTAATTTTAACCAACGTTGGAACCAAGGCATGCAGTTGTTGTAATTATGTTTAAATGTTCTCACTGTATATGAATTGTGTTTTCAGGAGGATACTCTTTGATGGGCTACATCGAGGATATCCGGTTCTCAAAGGAGACAACTATCTTTGAATGGAAGAAAAGATTGACCTAGCTTTCATCTTGGCTGAGGTGGACTAGGTAGTCACCACACCGTGTCCCACAGAGCCTGTGGCACCGGTGAGGGATGAAAATGAGGCTGATGCTGCTTGGCAGACCAGACAGAGGGACTATGCTCCCATAAAAATATCATATGATCTTGATCATAAAAAGTGGGTCACTGCCAACAAGAAATATTTGGCTGTGATAAAGAACACGATTGAGCCTGCAATTGTGGGCTCAATCGCAGAGTTTGACACTGTCACAGAGTACCTTGAGAAAATAAAGAGTCAGTTTACTGGCTCTTCAAAGACTTATGCTACACAGCTGATTAACCAGCTTGTGACAGAAAGGTACTCTGGTGGTGGCAGTGGCATAAGAGAGCACATACTAAGGATGAACAACTTGGCATCCAAGCTTAAACCAATGGATTTGGCTCTCAAGGATGAGTTCCTTATTCATTTGATTTTTGCTTCCTTGCCGAAAGAGTTTGACACCTTTGTTGTCAACTACAACATGCAGCCCGAGAAATGGGACTTAGAAAAGTGCATAGCTATGTGTGTGCAAGAGGAGGAAAGAATTAAATCCTCACATGGTGGTTCTATCAACTATGTGAAGGACTACAAGAAAAAGAACTTTAATCATTCCTCCTCAAAGACAAGAAAGCCTCAGCATAAACCTCAGCAACAAAATTTCACAGTGGAGAAAGATCAGTGCCTTCATTGCAAGAAAAAGGGACATTACAAGAAAGATTGTCCCGATTTCTTGAAAATGATTATGTCAAAGAAAGGTGAGAACATCATTACGTTCATAAATGAGTCCCTGTATGTACAATATTCAAAATCTACTTGGTGGATTGATTCAGGTGCAACTGTTCATGTTGCCAATAATTTGCAGGGATTCCGTTCGACGAGGAATACGCAAAGAAAAGAAAGATGCGTTAAAGTCGCAAATGGGGTCCAAGCTGAAGTTGAAGCCGTTGGCGATCTTTCATTAGAGCTATCTGATGGATTCACTCTTTTACTTAGAGATGTTCTTTATGTTCCCTCTTTACAGAGGAATTTGATTAGTGTTTCATGTTTGGACAATGATGGTTATGATTGTTATTTTGGAAATGGCAAGTGTGAAATAATGTTTAATAAAGAATGTGTTGGTCTTGCCATCTTACAAAATGAGCTTTATTTGTTATCATTACGTGATGATGTGAATGTCATATGCGATAATGGGAACGTCGCGTGCGAGAAAGTGAATGAATCCTCGTCTACGAATGTAAACAGGAAACGAAAGAGAACTCTAGATGCGTCATCGAAATTATGGCACTGTCGTTTAGGCCATATTTCGAGGTGGAGAATAGAAAGACTAGTTAAGAATGATATTCTTCCTCCATTAGAGTTCTCAGACCTAGAACAATGTAGAGAATGCATTAAAGGAAAAAATATGTAAAGAAAATTAAGAAAGACGCTAAAAGAAGCACAGGAGTTCTACAAATTATTCACACAGACATTTGTGGTCCTTTTTCTGTGAAAAGTGTGGATGGTTATGACTCGTTCATAACATTCACGGATGATTACTCCCGTTATGGATATATCTATCCAATCAAAGAAAGAAATGAAGCCTTGGATAAATTCAAGATATTTAAGGCTGAAGTTGAAAACCAACATGATTTAAAGATTAAGATAGTTCGATCTGATCGTGGGGGGTACTACGGTCGACATACCCCATGTGGACAAGTTTCTGGACCTTTTGCAAGATTTTTACAGGAAAATGGCATAGTGGCCCAGTATTCTACACCGGGCGAACCTCAGCAAAATGGAGTAGCTGAAAGATGCAACCGTACCCTGATGGATATGATGCGAAGCATGATGAGCTATTCCACACTCCCATTGAGTTTATGGATGGAGACGTTGAAAACCGCCATTCATATTCTCAACAGAGTGCCTAGTAAGTCGGTGCCCAAAACACCGTACGAGTTGTGGACAGGAAGAGTTCCCTCACTAAACCACTTACGTGTGTGGGGGAGTCCTACTGAGGCTAAAGTATTTAACCCAAACCTTGGGAAGCTTGATCCCAAAACAGTAAGTTGTCATTTCATTGGCTACCCTGAAAAGTCAAAAGGTTTTCGTTTGTACTGTCCAGACAGATATACAAAGTTTGTAGAAATGAGACACACTGTCTTCTTAGAGGATGAAATGATGAGGGGAAGCATGGTAGCTCGAGAGATTGACCTTGAAGAGAAGCGGGCGTATGCGCCCACTCCGATGATTCAAGAGCTATTTTTCACACTACCTGCTGACACTACACCGACGGTGCAAGACACTGTGTGCCAGCACCTGTTATTGTTCCTTCTGTGGCAACAATGAATGAAAATGAGGAACCTGTTCTTCAGGATCCTATAGAACCCATTGCCACAAATGAGGGGGAGCAACAGTAGCCTCAAACAAAAGATGTACCAAATGAGGAGGCCCCGAGGAGGTCTCAAAGAGTAAGAAGATCAGCTATTTCTGATTATTATCAGATTTATCGTACAGAGGAATTTCAAATAGAGGATGATCCCACCTCATTTGAAGAAGCCATGAGAAGCAAAAATTCTTCAAAATGGCTTGAGGCCATGGAAGAGGAAATGAGGTCCATGAAGGCTAATAAAGTGCAGGACTTGGAAATTATTCCTAAAGGAGCCAAAGCAGTGAGGTCAGAACGGGTCTACAAGACAAAGCTTGACTCCCAAGGGAATGTAGAAAGATACAAAGCGCGACTTGTGGCAAAAGGCTTTACGCAAAGAGAAGGGATTGATTACAATGAGACCTTTTCTCCAGTCTCATGTAAAGATTCCTTCAGAATCATAATGGCATTAGTAGCACATTATGATTTAGAGTTACATCAGATGGATGTAAAGACGGCATTTCTTAATGGGGATTTGGAGGAAAATGTTTACATGGCACAACCGAAAGGTTTTGTCGTGGAAGGAAATGAAAGAATGGGATGCCGCCTAAAGAAATCGATTTATGGGTTAAAGCGAGCTTCAAGACAGTGGTACTTGAAGTTTGACAGTACAATAAGAAAATTTGGGTTTAAAGAGAATGTAGAGGATAACTGTGTTTATGCAAAGTTTAAAGATGGGAAGTTTATCTTCCTAATCCTGTATGTGGATGATATCCTACTAGCTAGTAGTGATGTCGATGCACTCATGGAGACAAAGAAGTTTTGTCCTCAAACTTTGATATGAAAGATCTTGGTGAAGCTTCGTTCGTTCTAGGGATCGAAATTCACCGGGATAAAAACAAAGGGATATTGGGACTGTTACAAAAGGCATACATAGAGAAAGTCTTAAAAAAATTTGGTATGCATAAATGTAGTCCTTCACCTGCAGCTATAATCAAGGGCGATAGATATGGGGATTTTCAATGCCCGGGAATCAATACGAGCTCGATCAAATGAAATCGGTTCCATATGCTTCAGTTGTCAAAAGCTTGCGGTATGATGCTCGGTGTGTACGGCATACGACTTAGCGTTTGTTACTGGGTTACTTGGCGATTCGAGTAATCACGGAATAGAACATTGAAATTGGTAAAGAAAGTCTTGCGTTATTTGCAAGGAACAAAAGGCCTCATGATGACATACAGAAGATCAGATTCACTCCATATAGTGGGGTATACAGATTCTGATTATGCGGGAGATGATAGAAAGTCGACATCCGAATATGTGTTCACTCTCGCTGGAGGAGCTATATCGTGGAAAAACTCCAAGCAAACCGTCACTACATCGTTCACAATGTATACCGAGTTTGTAGCATGTTATGAGGCTACGGGGCAGGTGAACTGGCTAAAGAAGTTCATACCCGGTTTAAAAGTGGTTGACGACATCAATAGACCACTTAAATTGTACTGCGATAATGAACCAGCAGTAACGTATGCTCACAACAATAAGTCAAGTGGTGCTGCCAAACACATTGACATAAAGTACTGTGTTGTGAAAGATAAAGTCCGGGATCATATCATAAGTCTTGATCATATAAGTACCACAAAGATGTTAGCGGATCCGCTTACAAAAGGTTTACCACCCAACGTGTTCAGAGAACATGTAGCCGGCATGGGTTTAAGGGAAAGCCTATGATTCCTGGACTATAAAGGGCCCAAAATTAAAGAATCTGTTTCAGAACAGAGATGTGTATTGTAGCTGTTAAATCTATCGGCGATTGACCATGACGATGAAGCATGCTTTATGCACTAATCTGTGATGAAATGGGAAAAGAAGAAAAGGTATGATATGAGAGGAGATCAAGGGGGAGAATGTTGGATTGATCTCTCTCCCGATTAGCCCAACGGCTAATCGGGGCCTTGATCCGCATACGATCGGGCGCCCGGCCCATCTTGGTGGTGGGCCCCGTCGCTGCGCAATAAATAAAGGGGTGGGGGCCGGCGGCTCGAGTTACGAGGTTCGCCTGAACCACAAATCTCCACCGACACAAACCCTAGACCGATCTAGAGGGACGCGCAGTAGGCGGCGGGAAGCTCCATCACCGTCCCCTTCACCGGATCTACGCCGCCACCACCACCCTCCTCTTCCCCGACCGTCGCTGCCCGTGCGCAGACTTCATCGACGAAGCAGCGATGGCCAGCTCCTCCTCCAATGCGTCGGACGGTCGGTACTTCCCTCTCCCTCTTCCCTTCTCTCTCGAATCCGATCTAGAACCCCCTCTGATCTACACCTAGAAGATCCTAAAGGACCTAACAACTTCATTTGGCTTGCAATTGGTTGCCTTCATCCTCTCAAACAGCTCTAGAGACTCATGTGGCCTCCCATTCTGTGCGTAACCAGCGATCATAGTGCTCCATGCCACGACATCTCTCTGCAGCATCCGATCAAACTCGCGACGTGCCTCATCAATAGCCCGACACTTGACATACATCTCCATCAAGGCAGTGTGCACAACCACGTTCTGTAAATCCTCCTCCCCGATCAAAGCCCTTGCCCGCATTGCGGTACCAAGATCACCAGTCTTGGCACATATGGGAAACACCGTGGTGATAGTGATAGCGTTTGGCCTCGCGCCCTCACTCAGCATCCGATCAAACAACGTCAAGGCTTCTCGGAATTCCCCATCATGCGCATGACAGGCGACCATTGGATTCCACGAAGCAGATGTCCTCCTCGGCATGCCGTCAAATAGCCTCCTCGCCTTCTCCACGTCCCCGGACTTGGAATACCCAGTGATCAAACAGTTAATTGGTATCGGGTCCTTGACCGGCATCTCCTCGAAGACCCTCACAGCAGACTTCACGCCCCCGTTCTTGGCATAGAAATCCACCAGAGCAGTCTGCACAAACACATCCCCAAGCAGCCCACGGACCAGGGCGTGGCAATGCACCTGCCTGCCCTGGCGGGACGCGGCCGAGAGCGCGCACGACTTGACCACGAGCGGGACGCAGCCGGGCTGGACGACGGCGCCCTTGCTGTGCAGCGACAAGAAGGCCCCGAGGAGCTCCCAGTGCGAGGAGAGCCTGGGTGTTTGACGCCTCGGCTGACAGAAAATACAGCCGGCTGGAGGAAACTGCAACACGCCGGGTTATCTTCAGAGAAAACAGCTGTTGCCGGATTCTCATCAGACTTCAGCGTGCCGGACTCGCTTCAGTCTTCAGCACTGTAACAGACACTCTGAACTCACGCGAAGTAATGGAAGGTTGCACAGGTTTTGGTGCTGCAGAAGTGGCAGCTTTTCATGCAATATATTGCTGAATATATATGGAGTACATGCTGTGATTACAAGATTACAAGACTCAAAAACTGGTCACGATCGACCACAAGACGCGGACAGCCAGAGCTATTCTCACGGCACTTCCCCCACTCTTACGCATCCTTATTCAGAGCTGGCGACGTGCAACCGAAAACAGCGGGTATTTAGCTAATGTAACAACCTAAGTCTAAATGCTCCTATGCAGCTAACTGAAAGAAAGCGATAACTGACTACATGCACATGATTCGGTCATCGGCGGGCGCGGCGGCAAGGCATGTCGCACTGCCGAAGTGCGGCTCGGCTCACGGGCCGCACGCAAGCGGCAATGCGAAACGCTCCGGTTACAACCTTACAGGGCAGTGCAGTTGTGGCCGCAGCGCGGGCGGGATACGGCGCGACAGCGTTGGGTCGGGGTGGGGAAAGGGCTGTGAAAAACAGCCATATTGGCGAGGCGGCGCTCGTGCGGCCGCGTGGGACGTCGTTGTGTTGGTGGGCTGGAAGGATAGGAAAATCGCGGGTGTTTTTGGGTGTGAAGCTTTAGCGAGGACGTGAAAAAAAGGGCATTTGTGTAGCAGCAGTGTAGGCTTTCCTTAGTTTGTCGGTTGCGTTAACCTACGTGGCAGCTGCTGATAGATAAATTGAGCTTGAGTTGAAGACGCCAGAAAGGAGCTGGCGTCACATCCACAGTAGCAGATAGATTAGACCACACCTCAGGCAAGATACATGAACAGTTGCAGGCTAGCAGCAAGAAAAAGAGAAACATATGGCCAAATAAGGTGAAGTGGAAAACAAAGCGATAGGCATCTCCTCAAAGGCTCAGACTAGTAATACTCCATCAACCAGATCACCCGAGCAAGCCAATTTGATATTTCATAATTCAAGCAGTTCTGCTGCGTCGTCCTCACTCATTAGCATGAAAAAGAAGCATGTACAGATTACAATATCGGATGAGCTCATTCAATTAAAACGATTGTGGCACCAGCTCCCTTATCAGGCAGGGAGCCTTCGAGGGGAAACGAAAACATGGCCGAAACGGCGAAATGACTGTAGACTGCAGCTATACACGAGACAGGGCACAAAAAAGCTATGCATAACTCAAATAACACCAGATAGATCACCACAAGCTGGTTCGACATAGGGATGACATATCTTTACGTCGTATACTAAACAATAGGGACAAACAGCAGCATACTTCATCCACCACAACGTTGCAACTGTTCAAATGGAAGTTTCGTAGCTTCTTCAGCGTCTCCATTCAACTTTAATTGCTCTATCTGCAGATATTACAAAGAGTTCAATGAAATCGAATATCAGAAATCAAAAGCAAAACTAGGTTCTTAACTTTTGGAACCTATAATCGACAGCTTGACATTTCTCCCAAACATATAGCTCCGACTTCTAAGCTTCAAATTTTAAAGTTTCTTTAACCAAAAAATTAAAGTAATCAGATGCATACAAATACCATTCCAACATCAATATAAGCCTAAAAACTATGTTTGGTGCCAACAAAGGCGGCAATAAGCCACCACATGGTGCAATTATAGGTAGGATATGAAAATTGCTGAACTTCACAGCAATACATAGCCAAAACGCCCAAAACCACAGTCCACAAGTCTATAATCCATTCCCTGCCATTATGCTTCAGATTATTTAAATGTGAAATTATGAATACAAAAGTAACATCACTCTTTTGACCACTGCAAATACAATATGCAACGCATGCAACCATTTCTATTTCTGCACAAATTCAATGTTTTGATAATTTCTAAGGTCTCGTGCCTGACACATCTTGTCACCAATTTTGGCAAAAAAAAAACCTATAACTGCTGCAAGTTTGAATGAAAAAGATACTGTAGGTAGGTTAAAATTGTAGCTCTAAACAAAGACCTATTCGTCTTGATATAATCTCACAAAATTTTAGCATCGTTTTGTTTGTTTATCCACTCATCCAACAAAGCTGTGAGGACATAGGTAACGATCTTTCATAAGATAACTATGCTCATGGCAAAAAAAGTCGTACTACACATCATTTTTCTAGTCATTTTCAGCTTTTCATTCTATGAACATTTTTGCTATCAATGGTCAGTTGGTCACAACTCACAATACCCATCACGTCCTGATAGCCAAGAACACTGTATCTTATATATATGCAGATAGCTAAATAAATTGCATAATGTTTACCACTGACATCTCTTTAGGACAACATAGATCAATCACTTCTTAGAACATCCCTACCACCATTATGGATTAGTTTTGTGTACGTGGTGAGTCTGATTTCAACTTACTGTTTGTAGCTGAAGGGAGAGACTGGCGGCGGGTGAAGCCATTCCTGTCTGCCGATGAATCAGAATCCAGTTTGGGTGAATTCTGTGCTCGTAGTTTTGCCTTTGCGGATTCTGTTGCAGCCATATAGCTTGGCTGCCTTGGCGGAACTGGAGTATTCTGAGTCCCATCTTCCGGATATTCTGATTTGGTGGGGAACGAAGACCTCCTCTTGCTAGTTCTAAGGCTTCCATTAGACTGAGGTTCTTCTTTGGACCTTGGTTCCTCTTTCTTCCCTAAGACATTATCTTCGCTATCAATGTTCTGCAGTGGCATAACTTCAACTGCTTGGGCAACAGCAGTGGGCTCATTAACTTTTTCCCCGGTTAAAACCCAATTGAAAGGAGTTTCCGGATCAGATTTTAAATCAGGTATTAACTTATCTATATTTGAACTTTCCAATAGATTGCTACTGTCAGATTCTTGAGCATCAGGAGGGATTAAAAATGAAGCCTCACGTGCACTATGTAGTGCTTTCTCACATTGGTTGTCTTGATGGTCAGAGATCCCATTCACGACACTAGTTATCTTTGGGGCTTCAGACATGGAATTAGAAACCTTTAAGACATCAGCCGTGGAATTAGATACCTTTGAGGCTTCAGCCGTGGAATTAGATATCTTTGAGGCTTCAGCCATGGAATTAGTTACCTTCCTAAGGTTCCTTTTAACCTTCTCAAGTTCAGATAACTGGCTATCTGGTACTGAATCAGCAGGAGAGCTAGAGAATTTCCTTGGATTCCGTTTTGTTTTTTCAGGTTCAACGGTCATGTTTGTTTGGAAACTCTCAACAGTGATGGCAGAACACTTCCGAACATTGCGCTTTAACTTGGCCGATGCAGTTTCCATCGCATAGCTGGCCTTCCTTACTTGTGGTTTCCCATCAGCAACTCTTTTTGGTTGGGAAACAGGCTTCCAAATGCAGCTTATTGTCCATCTCTCCAACCAGTTGTAAGCTGAGTTGGGGTCCCTCTCATCATATTGGAAGTGAAGAGCTTCTACCACAATTGGTGAAGATAGAAGCTACAAAATATACACAAATAAATTAGCACAACTCTGAAATAGGTAAACAGAGAATGAACTTGATTTGATCACATGAAATTCCTACAGAACAAATAAGCAGGACCAAGGCCAATTTTTTTCATTATATACAATTATAGCTAATCTCACTGGTAATTTTTCTTAAAAAAACAGATTGCATACCTTTCGAACATATGCATTTGAAGATACCTTCTCCTTCCACGCATCCGACGATTTAGCACCCTGATAAATGCAAGCAACACATGTTTCAGAGTTTTGGCTCATAATAAGATAACAAACAGCAAACATTGCACGAGGGGAATACATAATTTAGTTTGAGCAATCATCATCCGAGGAAAAGAAAGATGTAAAATACAAATGCATGCTCCGTGTACAATTTGTACTGTAGTTATGCAGAGTTATCTTTGTAAGTTCTTTTCAATTGGAATGGGCACGATTGGGCAAATAAATATCTAACTCTAAAATTCTGAAAACAAAAGGTGCGTGCTTGATGAATAACTTCTACATTTTGTACTGTAGTTTTGAAGAGTTACTTAATTGTATTTCTATGTTGTGTTGAAGGGCACAAATGCAGGACAATATTTAATTGTCACCATATCAACAGCGATGGCAAAAGCTACGCTGGAACCACTGAGAGTAAAGTGTTCTTGGATAGTTACACAGCTATTTAATCTACTGAGTAAAAGAATACCCAAGCAAAATATGTGTGTTGGTATTTGATAATGACAGGTAACAGAGTGTCTTGAGTTGCAGTATGACCAAATGAAGAAAAGCTTGTAAATGATAATCAATGATCTAATACAAACCCGTAAATCTAATAAATAACTAAATCTAAGAATAAAGAGCAAACCATCCACTCCAATACAATAATAAACTGAACTTGCTCAAAACAATGATTAAACAACACAGAACACGACACAGATAGGCACACAATTAACAATATTTTCTTGCTATTTTTAATATAATCCAGGTACATAATATCTACTAAACAGTAGTATTTCTCTGTTTCTCTATGTGCTGGGGCCTAGTTGAAGGCTACTTCGCTGCTTTGTCTGTGTTGGGGCCTAGCCGAAGGTATGCATCTGAACAAGTGACATGCACAATTTTGTGCAACATTCAAGAGATGTATGAAAACTCCCAGCATGCAAGGCCAACTACTGCTCTTTCAATGTTGCAATCATTCATTGTCTGCAGCAGAGAGGATTAACTGAATCCAAAAGGAACAGATAGAAAGGGAGGGAGCATAGCAGCAATAAGAGAGTGAATTACCACATGACAAGATACTCACCCCAAACTTATGTTGGCCAAACTTCACAATGAATTGCATGGCAGTGCTAGAGAGTCTAACATTTTTTCCACGAACTAGAGCTTGAAACTTCACAATCAGCAATGTTGAATGAAGAGTTGAAACAGCCTGCCTCCTTACAAGATGCCCTCGAATCAGTGCCTGAAGTCTTATGATACCTTTTAATGCACGGAATGCCCTACGTGCCTGCACCACAACCATGGCAACATTAGCACTGTGCTACAGAAACTAAATTAAAATGAACATATAATTCAGATATTATATTGCGCCAGAGAATGCTCGATCCCCATGATACACCAACTTAAATAGAAACAACTTCCCAAGAGAAAATTGTAAAGGTGCCAAAGTAGCAGCGGTTACAAATGGTTAGGTACAAATCAACCATTCAGCCCATCAATTGATTGAGGAAATGTAAATTTTCTTTTCACAAGTCTGACTATTCTTATTTCTTTTTCTGATTTTTTTTAAATGAGTGGTTCCATAAAAGGTTTGGAAGAAACTAGGAGCAACACTTGCAGAGTGCTGCATTCAGCAGATGCATCACCAAGATGGCAGGAACCAAATGAATAAGTCTAGGAAAAAAAGTGTTACCAGGTAACCTCGGAAGGCTGCTTGTGTCTTCACTGCAGCTAGTTCTTCTCTCAGTTTCTCAGGACTAATTGGTGTGTTGGACCCAACAATGTTTTGGTTCTGCACACCTCGACCCATGGTTTCCACTCCCGCTCCGTTTGGCAAGTTGGAATTTTCAGCCTTTCCAATAGCTGGCACAGTTCCATTGTTGTGGGAGCTAACAAGTACCGGCTCAGAAATCACGGGAGAATTCTCAGAAAATGCAGGCTCCTTCCCAGTATAGTATGCGTCGTTACTTGCAGCCTTCTATATATCAGCAACAAAAATATGATTCAACCAAGCAGTCAGCAAAAGTAGCTGGAAGAAACGCAATATGCACTTCAAACTAATCGGGTGCATACTTAGCTACAAGCCTACAATATGGATAAAGCAAAAATAAAACAATGAACCTGAAAGACATGCATCTGCAGTTTTTTCAGTGTGCAATCCAGTCCAGGAGCAGTAATGAGTTGACACTTTCAAGCCTTACTATATTGATTATTTCTCTTGAGAAATTTAACCGAGTAAGCTTATCTATTCAAGTTATCAACATATGCCTTCATTAACCCCAAAATCGGACCAGCAAAAACAAAATTACTAACCTAACTAGTAGCATTTGGAAAAGCTCGCTTCAATGCATATGTGGAGCTCTCTCGTCGGAATTGCATAAATCAACTCTTAAGCCCTCAGAAAAACTACCCCTTAACAACATATCTACATTATAAAGTTCTTACCGACAAATCCTTTGCCTTGATAGAATTGGACTTAGTTGATTTCTTCCCAAAGAGCACAGACTTGATCCACTTCGCCGGGGACTTCCCCATAGTAGCCTAAACTGCCAAACAACGGAAAATTTGGACCTGTAATAGAGCAGCTCATCAATACACAGATCCACACCACAAACAACTCTTTTTTTGTTTTGTAAACTGTCTAAGAAGCAACACACCGAAATAACCGTAATAAACCACTAAAACAAAGCTGGAAATTTTGTCAAAAGTACGAGTTGAGTAGCCCACTGTATGAGAGAGAGAGGGAGGGAGGGAGGGAGTAGCACAACACACTCAGGGGAGACTATGAGCCAAACGCAGCGGCAAAAAAAAGCAAAAAATCAGAGCAAGCAAAGCTCAGATAACCAGCAGAAGAAATCACCAAAAGCCACGCAGAATGAAGCTCAGAAGATGCAGGCACGGATCTGACCAAACAACAGTGCTCCACGCCACAAAAGCCACGAACCAAACAGTAACACTACCACAATCCAACAAGCTTTTAGCGCAAACACAAGCAATCTAGCAAGCGCAAACACGAGCAGAATGTGGCACGGGAATGGCGCGAAGCGATGGACCTGGACAGGTGTCGCCGCACTGGAGGAGGACGCACAGAACGGGGCACGACTCGGCGGAATCCCAGCCTTCCCTCACGCCTCCATTGCAGAGATCGTTCTGAAGTGGATGGAGTAGAGGCTCGGGCGAGACGAAGAAGATACGGGGCCGAGCCGAAGACACAAAAAGGCAAGGGAGACCAAGCAGAGCAGAGGGCGAGTGACTGACAGGCTGAGAGACACAGCGCGCGGGGCCCACACCGCAACGGAAGGCACCACCCCAGCTGCCTCCCTCACCTACCCAGCCGTACACATCCGTCAAACTGACATGTGGGGCACGCGGAACCTGCCCGACGTGTCAGTGAATACAAAATTTAACAGCTGGTAAAGAAGCATTTCTAAAGGCTGCAAGGCCTCTCCCCCTTTCGGGACGAGCTGGCTGCCCCCTCGGCGCGGTGGTACATGCGCAAACCGAGGTGGGCCCGAGCACATCCGGGACCGCATGTCAGCGACACCCATGCATCCTGGCGTTCCCGGGGCGCCGGTGCGAAAAGTGTGGAAGCGGGTGTCGGGGGGTGGCCCCCCCGCGCGTGTCGTGGTTAGCAGCATCTTAATCCGCGCCTTAAAAGGCGATTTATAAACTGTTTGACTGCTTCTTGGAGTGAGTGAGTGAGTGAGGACCGGTGCCGTGCAGCTGTGCTGTCTATTGTAACGCTACATGCTGTGGCTTGGTTCAGAAGATTCCCTGTCCCAGTTTTGCCCCTGCCTTTTGTCATCCAAAAACCAAAACCCAAACAGCTATAGATGTTGATATTAATTTCTATTTTGTAATTTTTATTTAGAGAAGTTAGAAATCAATATAAACATTTGATTTCTCAAAATGACTTCTCTACTCCTCTCATTTCTATCTCGCTTTGAGGATAAAACAAATATCACGAGCACACCATGTGCCATGTTTCTCTCGCTCCTATCTTAAGCACATATCTCTCAAAACTTTTATTTGCATGTCTTGCATATCAAAATCAAACCATCGCATTCTTTGCTTTGCTCGTATCATATGATCACGAAGCTACGCTAGAGTGACTTCCGAAGTGCTATGAATCCTTTGCTGAGCTCTACCCCCACCCCTTTTCTTATCCCACCGTCTACCTTCTCTTTCTAAAAGCTACTTCTTTCAGCTATCACTATTCATTTTTATCCAAAAATTATCGATTGCAATCAATACAAATACCCCTATACAATTCTTCTTTCCCAATAGAAACATCATCTTCTTACCATGCTTTCAAAAACTAGTTTACGGTGGCATCGAATGGCGTGAGGAAATATATGTACGCACAAAAGGGCGCAATGCTGCACTGCAACATGCACGTTTTAAGTCGGTACTTGGTAGTAGGTGCTAGTACACTAGTAGTACTACCAGTTTTTTAACACACGGAGACGGAGCAGGAGTGTATGTGAAGTACAGCACTTTGCTATCCGCCATGATAGTGCGCGCGGTCGGTGGCGCGTGCACCTCGTCGCCTCGACGTGTTAACGATATACAAGGGCATCAATCAGTCAGGATGATGAGTGCTATGTCCAGTCACCATCACGTCCATGCCGAAAGAGAGAGAGAGCGAGCTCGATCCCAAAGCAGGCAGGGGCAACAAAAGCAACTCGCTTTCTGTCTGTCCCCTGTCCCGCTCCCAGGTCCAGAAAGCCAGAAAACAGCAGCGACTAGCAAGAGGCGGATAAGAGCTCAACCTACCAAACCATCGCCTCGTGCTTTGACGCATCCAATAATTATACCGTCCGGATAGGCGAGGAGCCGAGGACCGACCAACCACCGGCCCGGTCGGCTCTCTGCCGCGGCGCCAGCTTGGGCCACCGCCCGCTGGCCGCCGGTACGGGGCGAACAGCGAGTCATTTCGTGATGGGCACTGCACTGGGCAGTATGCCAGACGACAATTCGGTTTGATCCGTCTACAGCCTATAGGGAGTAACATCGCGGTGCTACTGGACAATAATGGTTTACGGTCAGAGGTGGTATTGGATTAGACCGTATACGGGCAATCTCCAAACAGCGAGTGTTCTCGACGTTATCTAGAAACAATATTAGATACCATACAACATCTTTAATATATAGTATCTATTAGACACAATATTTTTAATATATAGTATCTATCATAAATTCAAATAATAAATATTTCTCTCCCCCTCTCTCCCTCACCCCTCTCCGTCTCCCATCTCTCTCACCCCCTGCCTGTCAGCTGCCACCGCATCTCCCCTCCTTCCTTCACCACCCCATCTTCTTTCTCCCCTTCGACAGCCGCTGCCTCATCTTTCCTCTGGTGCGACAGTGGTGACTCAATGGCAAGAGCACAGGTGATATGACGGACCGGTGAAGTGGCTCGACCTTTATGAATTTACTTAGAAATCCATAGGGATATGAAGTTGCTAATTTTATTTTATTTTTATACCGAATTTCAATTTTTTTTTGTGCTTGATATGGACTCTTTTTTTTAATATAGACCGTTATAATATGAACCTACGGCAATCAATGGTGGACCTTTCTCTTTTTTTCACCGAATACATGGGAATTTTTAGTCCTTGAAAGCGAACATGAAAATCAAATAGCTTATTTTATTTTATTCCAAATTTTAGTTATTTTTTTTGTTAAAATTTGTATACAAATCTAATTGCTCATTTTTGTTTAACTTTTATTCTAAATTATATTTATTTAGATATTTTACTTATAAAATCTATGGAAATCAAATTGTCAATTTTATTATATTTTATTCCAGATTTCAATTATTTTGGGGTTGTGGTTGACATGGACTTTACTAATTTTATTTTACTTTTTATTCCAAATTTCAATTATTTTAGGGTTGTGCTTGACATGGGCTTTTTTTATTCTAGACCATTATAATTACGACTCACTATAATCGATGGTGTAGATATTTCTCTTTTTCTACTAATTAACGTGGAAATTTCTAACTCTTGAGAGCGAATATGGTAACTTTTTTTTGTTACTTTAATAAGATAATAGATAGATAGATAGATAGATAGATAGATGAATCGAATCGGCCTTTCTTCAAACAATTGGATGGCCTCCTAGGGAAAAAGAGGGATAGAAAAGAAGGCGACGGAACTTAAGGGACAACAGGGCAGAAAACACCAGAGCATGAACTCAATTCAATGTATCAAAAGCAAAACCATTTGTTCATAAAATAATTCGAAGAGCAAGATTTTAGAATGACATTGGTGAACTTAAGTAGGGTAGGTTAACACAGTAGCACGACACAGATCTTAATTGTTATGTTGGTACAGATCTCTCACAATAAAGTTATTGACCAAGTGATCAAGATCTACTGTGGCTTATAATGGTTTTGCAGCCACATGACCAAGTGACTCAAGTTGCGTAATACAAATTCCCCCAACTCAACAACTTCACATTCTATGCAAGCAACCACAAGAAAGTAAAGTAATAAACTCCGTATTGATTTCTAAAAGCTATTTTTCTACCGTAAATGGTTTTTTTACGGTACATATCTTCCAAACAGAATATCTTTTTAAAATTAAATCTACTAGTCGATTGTAATATACACTGTAATTGTTGAAAATCACAAGGTAGCAGGACACTCAATTATCAGCAGCATACACACGTACATATATGAAGCTAACTAGCTTCTCTTATCAAAGCTCATGGCCTGCATATGTATTACAACTCTACTACTTCTAATTACAAGGGGTGTTACAAGCCTTTTATAGGGCAAGGAACCGACTCAACAAGGAAAATTTTCACCAGCTAATAACATCCATTGGCCAGCTAATTAGCACACTAGAATAATCTATAGCTAGCACCAACATGTTTTTGACTTGCCGACTTAAGTATTTGGCATTGTCTGAGCACTAGCTAGCCAGGTTTCTAGCTGTCTCCACCACTTACGGCCAGGTAATGAATTTCTAGCAAACTCTATAGCATACGGCTAGTTTCTAGCAAACGAGTTTGCTTAATATCACCTACATGCAAATATGTCGGTTGAAGTAGTCCATTAGTTGCCGACTTGATGTCTCATAAATCATCTAGAATTAACTAATCAAGGCTAGTTTTGTTCCTTGATTTAGTAGAGCAATTAATAAGTGGATTCTTTTAGGCTGGTGGCTTATGGCTTAAATATTTAAATTTTAGTTGTTCACAAGAGATAGTATGTACGGGAAAATAGTCGTATACGATTTTGACCAGTACAAACTCGGTACATTTTTTACTATAATCTTCCTATTGATCCCATCTTAAAAAACGTACCGTTTAAAAGCTAGTTAATATAGACGGTACAAGCATAAACTAGTTTTAAGCCAAAACGAACCCACCTAATAACTCTTGAAGCTTCAAGTACGTATTACTATTTTTTAACAGTAATGATTTCATTTATATCTGCCAAAATTGCACACGAGTGTCTCTATAAGCTGGTATTATTCATAAGCTAAAGTTAAAGCTAAAAACCAATATAAACGGACACTAAATGTTTTACTCATCGCAAAAAAAAGACAAAAAAACAAATGCTTTTACCGACCACTGCGCTTCTAGAATTACTAGAACAGCCCATTTAGAAATTTACAAGTCCGCGAGATATTTCCAATCTGTTGCCACCAAATCGACCCGGATAACGTAACGGCACAGAGAATGCCGAAGACAGTTTCTGCTTGGGAGACTGTAAACAAACACATGAAGACATGCGAACAAGGAAATGCAGCGGAGACGTTGCCGTCGTGCTGCCGAGGGCGGGGGCGTTCGTAACCAACTGCTCGGCACCAAACGGGAAATTATATTTCACGGTGCGCAGCGCTGTCGGCCGTTGCTCGCTTTAAAGGTGCACTTCAAAGCACCCCACCCCAGACAACTTTGTGCTTGCCGGTGTTATGAGTGAACGGTGAGGGTGCACAATTGGAGAATTTAATCGCATCTAGTAGTTCTATTCTTGTGAAATTTAACAGATGTGTGCCTAAATGCATGCCCTATTAGGGGTGGATCAATTGTAGTGACATTTAACAATGGAATGGTCTGTTTCCCCCTCCAGAATACAGCAATGGAATGACCTGAACTTACAACAGAGAGTTGTGTCACCTAAATGTTGGAATTCAGCACAATCGAAAGCAAGGAGTACTGGGGGGTAAATAGACTCCAATAACTTACAAGGGAATAATCTAAACTAAATGCATTAAGAATGTCTTTTTCTTACACCAAATATATTGAGCTTTAAATATTGATTGATTACCATAAAAGATTAAGGTATGGAAAAAGAAACGAACTGATTAATTGAATACTCATTCTTCAACAGTTATATACAATGTGGCTAGCCACCTGCTCTATCGCTCTAAAATAAAAGAGCAAGACATGTCTGGCCTCAGTCACTCAGTGCATGGCCTGTTCGGGTTCAGGACAAGCATGGTGTCGCCATATTAAGGGAGACTATGCAATTTCAGTGGACTACGTGATGACATGCAAAAGAGGCTTAATGATGAAAGGGAAATGGAACTGGACTGAAAGTGACGTAAAGATATTCGTTTTTGCTTTTAACAAAGGAAGTGGGCACGAGTATGTGGTTTTGTATTTCTGTAGCGCGTCAGATTGTCCTACCAGTCTTGGTCTCAAAAAAAAAGGACTGTCCTACCGATCTGCCATAATGATCACTTCCCTCACTCCTATACATTTTTTTGAAAGAAGATCACTCCTACGCATTTTTTTTTTGGAAAGAAGCTCACGCCTATACATTAGAAGTTACAAAGGTGTTGAGGCAAATGGGCTCAGCAAGTCATAACAAGATTTAGCGGGGAGCCGAGAGTAACATCTTCATTGACTTGTTTCTTGCCCCGCTCGGTTGAGCTGAAAAGCTGTGGCTTATGGCTGAAATTGCACTGTAGCGACTAAAATTTCACTGTAACTGAAAGTGGCTTATTTAGCGTTATTAAATTTAAAAAATTTAAAAATAGAAAAAATATGCTAGCTCATCACAGACAACATAAACGAATACGGGAAAAAAAAGAACTGGTAAAAAAAGCTAAAAAATTTCAAAAGTTCAGAAAAAGACGAAAGCTGAAGCTGAAACGAGCCGGGCCGCTTGAATTAATTTTCACAGTGATTTAATTGCTCATATGTCTACGTATTTGAATTTTGAAATTTGATCATTGTAATGCAAGCCTCTGGAATGTAAGGATTCTTGTGTAGGAATATCAGTTCAACTTGGAACATACACCCATACATAAAAACGAAAGAAACTGTTGGTACAAAACAAATTTTAGCCGGAGTAACATCTCTATTCGGTTGTTTGGCTAGCTTTGGCATTCGGTCAAGTAGAGATTAAGTGTCTGTTTCGATTGTTGCCCCAACGTGCCAAATCAAAACATTAGCGTGACTCAGTGATTTGGCTAGCGTTTGGATTGATGCGAAAACATTGGCGTGTTCCAAAAAATTTAGCAATGCAACACAAAGACACAGGCAGTTTTTGGGCGGGCAATTTGCTCGCCAAAATTTTGGTGAGGAAGATGCTTTGCTTATATGAGGTGGCAGCAGTTGATTAGTTGCATTTAATGCTTCCATTTTTTATTAACAAACTTTAAATGATAATATCTTCTAAACCGTGTATCTGATTTGTGGTCCATTTGAATCGTTGTATTCCTTGCGATTTAATCAATACAACAAGATACATATTGGCTATATTTTGGTGAAAAAATAGATGCTATGTAAGACCCACATGCAATACACATATCTGGAGAAATTTTGGCAATCTTTGTAGCTATTAACATGGTTACAATCCAAATATGTCTACTATATCAAATTTTTTATCATACCTAAATTTTGATGAGGTTGCTTAGGGCTCAAACCAAACATACCCTAACAGTCTATAACACTTTTCGATTCTCCCTCAGGGTGCTGTCTGTCATGAGCTATGCTAAAAATGATTAGTCGAAGTTTTATACCAGAAGGATACAAATCTTCATGCTTCATGGTCAATGATTGAAATTAATATAAACTGAGATTGGTTTGAAATGTGATTCTACTGTTCAGAAATCTACAGGTTTGAAATTTGATCGTTGCGATTCAAGCTTCTGTGAGGATTCTTGTGTAGGAACATCAGTTCAATTTGGAACATGCACTCACACACAAGGACGAAAGATTTATACTATCGGTAGTTATCTACTAGTGCCTAACTGCCTATACATCCAACAAAACCTTCTGAGTTAGAATTCCATATTCCTGCTTCCAATATAAAGAAAATTGTGCAGCGATTTGTCTATTGAAATAGAATACTATTTCGTTCTGGAGTTTCCCAATAAAGAAAGGACTTTTCAGCTTTATAACCACATAATAGGGAGGATAATTAACTGGCTAACAAAAAATGATGGCCAACATCCTCAAGTTAACCCATCGTTTTCATGTTATTGACAAATCAAATAAAGGGGAGATGTGATATTTTGTTAATTGAAGTGACAGATGGATGTACCCACATGTGCACAATGAGGTTTCATTCAAACTAGTGTGAAGCATTCTTATCATAACATAAGGCTATCTAACATACATATGTATCTGCAACTCAAAAGGTGAAGGTTTGCGAGGAGAAAGCAAGAGATGAGCAGGTGCGCTGTTAACATCATTGTTTCAAAAAGTTAGCATGTATCCTAATTTCCTTCCAATTTTTTTTCTTCCAACTCAATGTGCTCCAAAGTGCTCATCATACAGAATAACATTTTGCCAACAGCACATTGATCTTATCTAGCTAGTTGCTATTCAAAACATATGACATAGCAATCCAAAGACAAGATCAGATGAAATCAGGGTGTACCTCATCATCCACCACAACCTCGGTAGTGACGCATTCATCCAGTTCAGTCCGATGCTGCCCAAAGCCCTCTAATGCACTTCTCTCTTCAAAGAAGCTTGCGTCCAAGTACTTGCTCCACTTTGATTTTTGTGCTGCACAAAACAAGTATATAAATGACTCTTTCAACTATCAAATTTCGGTCATGACAAGTGTAACAACGTGTGATTAGGATTTGCATGTATTGCCTTCAGCAGTAGCAGTTGCAGAGCAAGCACTTGATCCTTGCTCGATCCGCTGCCTCTTAGATGACGTGGGGTTGATTGGTGGCTTGGGCCTCTTTCCAGCTATACCCAATTGGGCTTTGGGAAGCCTCTTTAAGGTAGTAACTTTAGGACTTTCTTGAGGCAATTCAGTAGTCACTTCAATCGCTATACCTGTTTGTAAATCGCGGCATGAAAACAATTAGACCATACATTGGAAATTTGACCATTCCATGAACATAAATTTGACGATAATCAAATTTGAAGATAAGCAAGTATGAAGGCAAGCAACTTAAGACTTAGAAGCATACACCATACAACCTCATCCCGAATACTGAATACATAATGCAGCAATTTAACTATCTGGTTCCAGCTCCAGAAAAAATAACAACAAACAATCGAGCATTTAGATGCAGATCATTGTATATCATTGCATAAGAAACTTGTGAATAGGTCATGCTAGCCATAGCATAGGTAATGCATGACTTGCTCCAATAACGTCTAAATAAATGACAATTCAGATTGCAGCACTGTAGGCCCTACAGGTATACAGAATTTCAGCTCAACAAGGAGGCCTCAGTTAAACCTTGAATCATAAAGTGTATATTACCCGTATTCACAGTATCCAAGCTAGCAAAGTAATATTAAACACACCCAGCATGCAAATCACCATTTAAGTACTAATGTCGGCATAATCAATTTACTATTGGCCCTAATGAGCATGTAATTCCACAGGATGCACGAGATCAACTATCCAAAATACTGCCTGTTGTGGTTATGTACCAAACAATAAACAATAGAGCTACGGGAAGGTTACTAAGGGACTGTTCGGAGCCTTACAAACCTAGATATGAGGTATGGAAGGTGTATACATTACATTGGCTTGTCTATGGAAAAAATGAGTCCCTCCCCCCTCATGGCGCTCTGAGGCGTATATTTATAGGCATAAAGAGGTTGTTTGCACAAACGCTTCTATCTGGATGACTGGATCTATAGTTGTGAGGACAGTCATGTCCTTTCCCCTATTAGACAGCCTTTTCGGTCTAACCATGCGGTTATATGATTATCGGGCCTCTTAGCGCAATAGGCCGACTGGTCCAAGGTGAGACCACTCCCCAACAGTAGCCATATACATTGCGGCAATACATCAAACACGTTTCAAGCATACCTCCATCTCGAGTTCCCGCAACGCCGCCGCCACCATCACACTCCCCCGGATCATCCAGGTACTCCGACCAGTCCATCGGCCTCCTCTCTCTCGGAACCTCATCCCGCTGCTCCCCGGCAGCCGCGGGGCCCCAGTCCGTCTCGGGCACGGGCAAGCCGCGGCCGCGTGAGAGGTTGGCGCCCTGGACGAAGCGTCGGAGGTCGGCGGCGCGGTAGCCGCGGGCGTGGACGCGGAGCAGGGACTGGCGCTGGTTGCACACCGCGCACACCCACTTGTTGCTGCTCTTCTTCTGCTGCTTCACCTGGCATAAAAAAAAATGGATCAGTTGCCAAGGAAACGGAGCGGGAATTTTTGGAGAAGGGTTTTGGTTTGGTTGAGGCGCCCACCTGCATGGTGGAGCACTGGACGCACTGGAGAGCGAGGAAGAGCGTCGCCATGGCGAACTCGGGTTCTCTAGTGGGGTGGGAAGAGCGAACTGAGAGAAGAAATTGGAATTTGGAGGAGGGGGGAGAAGAGTGAGGCGGATTGGGGAATTTTTTGCGTTTTCCCCGCTCGATGATGGGGTGGGGGAGGAAGGGAATGGCAATATGGCATCGGCGGCGGGCGGGAGTTTTGGCGGGGAAATTGCTCCTGTCTTTGTGTTAAAAAATCTTCCCCCTATTTTTTTCTACTGTGATTAATTTGGACTGTCAATTTGTGATCGAACGGTTCGTAAGGGGCCGAACCGGCCCATTCTTGAGGAGAGGAGAAAAGGTCCTCGAAGGCTCAATGTCTAGCCACTTTGTCGTCGTCCTTGGCTCTCTTCTCCCGTGGTGACCACTCTCCCCACCTCCGCTTCCACCGCCACCGGTGCTCGTCTCTTCCAACCATCTTGCCACAACCTCCCTAAAAGTGCTCCCGTGTAATCCCCGTAGTGCTCCATCACTCGCCGCTTATCCGGCGTCGCCTGCTCTCCCGAGCCGCCACCCGCCGCCCCTGAGGAGCAAGGCGGCTGCGCCAGCCAAGCCACATCCCGAGAGAAGCCAGTCCGCATCGTCGCCGTCGTGGGCCACAGTAGCATAAACCCTCCAAAGGACATGCCCTCGGAGGAGGTCATGCGCCACACTGTACGCCCCCGCTCTGAAGTTGGGACCCGACACTACTAATGTATTTTTTCTCAAAAACACGAAATTTCAATATTTGACACTGAATACGTGCGCCTCTCAACTTTTAACCCCCAATTCGCACGCCTTTGAAAATTTAACCCTATCACTGCGAATTCTTTTGATTCAAGGGATTCTCCTCATTTTCTCTCCTTTTCTATTTTGACACTTGTCACTGCGAAAATGAAGAGAATCCCTTAATCAAAAGAATTCGCAATGACAGGGTTAAATTTCCAAAGGCGTGCGAATTGGGGGTTAAAAGTTGAGAGGCGCACGTATTCATTGTCAAATATCGAAATTTCTCCAAAAACACAGGAGACCTGTTTCATTCATTAAGGAGAAAATGGCACAAACATGGTGTGAAGACCATGTACAAAGCGAGCTTTAACTAATGATTACAGAAGGAAGGCGACCGAAGACAGACGAGAGACAAAGGGAAAGAAACACAGAAGAGAGTCGAACATCGGCTAGACTGAAAACGGCCCACTGCGATCCTGGGTAGAAAGGAGATCCGCGAGCCTGGTTCTCGCGATTGCCGACCAGGAGAGGAACTCTTGCTTGATGCGGGTTGAAAACTCATGAATGTTAAGGCTTTGTTGATTATGGTGCATCATTTCCTCTCCTTCCAGATCATCCAAGTGATGAGAATAGTGAGGGAATCTAGCCCTTTCCGCTTGGAGTTGGGGACCAATCCTTGAATCAAGGGCCAGAAATCATGCAGCGTCTGAGCGGAGAAGTTGTAAGGAGCGCATATCGCCAACCAAGAGAGCATGCGGTGCCATATCTGCTTTGCTACGGGACATTGGACGATCGACGGTCTTGGAATCTTGATTGCAAAACAGACATGTCACCGGTGCTAGAATGCTATGCTGCAAGAGCCTTGCAAAGGTCTATATTCTTCATTTGAGGACTAGCCAAGTGAACAATTTGGCTTTGAGGGGAACGACGCTGTTCCACAATTCAAATGCACAAGGGAAACAGACGGAGCCATGAAAGAGGGCTTTGTAGGCTGATTTGGGAGTATAGATCATGCTGGAAGTCCAGCGCTAATTGATTTCGTCTAGCAGCCATTCTTGTAAGTGCACTCAAGAAATCTTTGAAAATAACGCGATGCATTCACGCAAGACTTGTCTGGTGAAGGATCCTTTTATGTCTTTCATCCAGCAATGGTTGTGGAGTGCCTCCTTGACCAGAGTTATTTGCTTGCGAGGTTTAGGACTTTTGCCTAGATTGTCAGGGCAAGGTCGCGAATTCCCTGTCCTTGAATCCATTTGTCAGTCCAGAACAGGGTTGAGGCACCATCCCCTGTAAGCACTGAGGTTGATGCATATAAGAGATTTTCAACTACGAAGGGGCTGCTACTCGCTCTGCAGGGAGTAACGCTCTCTTGGTTCTTTACTATAGAGTCAAACTTCATATATGCGTGAGAGCAAATCTGCGACCGTTTGTACAACAACTTTCAAGGTAACTACGTCGAGCGGGTTGACGTGGACCAACTCTTCGCCATCAAGTAGAAGCTCTTCGAAAAGCTCCGAGAGTACTTCAAACGCTTCACCAAGCTTCACTGCCAAGTCAAGGACGTTAATGAGACTACGATCATCAACGCAGCGATCTAAGGCCTTCACCCGGGGCCGCTGGCCGAGTATAATGCGTGCAAGCCGATAAAGATGGTTGCCAAGCTCTTCGACAAGATGAAGGAGTATGTAAGGGCAGAAAGAAGAAGCGCAATGACGCAGGGTGACACCTCCGACACAAAACAAAGTGCAGGACTCGCCGAAGGACGCCTCCAACCGCAAGCAATGTAAAGCCTAGAGGGCCAGATATGTCTTCAACATCGAAGGCGGCTCCAATGATAGCGCCCTAGTTGGACAAGGACGGCGCCACAGAGGCCGCGAGTGCGGCCAAGGGCGAGGCCGCGAAGATGAAGCGTGTGGCGAAGGGGAGCGCCAACAACACGGACTATGGTACGAAGTGCATGGCCACAGCAACCATCTCACTCGGACATGCCCCACCATCGTGATGCTTTGCCAGAACATCGTCATGGACAGAGCTTTAGAAGCGGGGACCCCAGCGGTGGCTCACGTGCAGTAGTCTCTAGAGGGCCTTCTACAGATACAGACCACTGAGGGAGGTCAACATTGTATCATAAACATCATATCCAGAGTCTCATCACTAGAATTTTCATCTACGCGGCAGTAAAAAGCCTACACTCGTCGACTGCATCATGTGGTGGTGTACCCTGCCCAGGTGCCGCCGACAGTCGACCTGGGCGCAAAACGACATCACCTTCACCATCGCCGATGCAGACGGAGTCGACTTTACTCACTAGGACCCTCTGGTGATCTAGGCTGGCATTACAGGCTGTAATGTTAAGCGGGTTCTAGTTGACATGGGCAGCTCCACCGACATTTAATTTGTGGCAGGCTTCAACCAGATGGGAATCCCCTGAAGTAGGCTAGGGCCTCCGGGGATCCCGCTCCAGGTTTCAGGTGTCAACCACTGAAAGCCCTAGGCCAAATACGACTACAGGTGTCTTTCGGGCAGGGTGATCATGCGAGAAGCGATGGCGCACCTTCGATGTTGTCGATCTTCCCTATTCGTATAACACAATCTTGGGAAGCTCGACCCTCAACGCCTTTGGGGCGGTCCTGTATCATAACCTCCTCTATATGAAACTTTCAGGTCTGTGGGGCATCATTACCGTGTTTGGGGATCAAGACCTCACCCGCGGGATAGAACTTGGTGTGCGAGGCCCCCTCCGAAAGGTACACACTGTCACAGACACCCTCGGCGCAGGCACGCCCTTCGCCCTGGGGTGGACACCCAACCCAAGCTGGACAGTGGAGTCAAGAGAGTCTCCCTGCATACCACCGACCAACAAGTCTCCATCGGCAAGGGCCTCTCTCCAGAGGTTGAACAGGACCTGCTCCGTGTCCTTTATGACAACGTGGATGTCATCGCGTGGTCGCCAGCCGACATAAAGGGTGTGGACCGCACCATCATCGAGCATAGCCTCGCGGTTTGCCCTGAGGCTAAGCCAGTCAAGGAAAGGCTCCAACGCATGTCCCTCGAGCACCCCGTCCACCTCAAGCTGCTGCTGCCCTCCACGTGGTGGTAGAACCACCACCGCATCCAATTAGACTCCCACTTTGTCCAGGTTGCGTTTGCTGGAAACAACTTCGTACACGCTGAACGTAGCACGAAGTTCACGCTCCCAAAGTTGAAGTAATCCTATTCGTCCAGCTTATTCGGCTGGCATCGCGCATCGTGAAGAAACACGAACAGAGATGCGTTGGGCCACATCGTCTCCGTTCGCGAAGCCCAATAGTATACAGCTAGGCGAACTAGAGCATTCAGAGTCAGTTGCGCGAGCTCCAGCCCGTACAGTCTCAGTACCTCGCTCACAAACATGGCGGAGGGGAATCGGAGCCCAGCTTCAAGATAGGCGGCAAAGACCACAGCCTCTGACTCCGTTGGGTGGGGCTCCGTCTTATCAGTAGAGAGTACCCGAACCGCGTCGCGGTTCGAAATCTTCCCTTCGCGGACAAGCGACCGAATGGTCTCCTCGGTCACCAAGCTCTGTGCCAGCACATTTGAGCAGATGCCGCGGAGCTTCCTCGCCGCACTCCACCGCTTGTTCGCCATGGATGGGTCATGTTCGACCAGCTTGTACTCTGCCTCGGTCATGAACGACCCATGACAGCTAGAAGAGCCACCGCGGCTTGATGAGGCGCTACTGCTCGGCCGCGCGGGAACATTCATCGCCACGGGCCATTTCGCTACAGTTCTTCAGAGGACGGCTGACGGCAAACGATAGGGTGCTTCCGGCTAGCCTAATCACAACAACGTCTACCAAATGGGGCTAGCGAAAGGGAGAGATATGGTGGTAGTGAACGGTGACACCAAGCGGCGTATATGGCAGCGGTGCGCACGGGAGTGATGGTGGAAAGGCAACGCCGTCACAACAGGTCAAGCGTAAAGGACAGCGACGCGACGGCGAGCTCAGCTTTAACCCGTTCGCCCCCCCCCCCCGATTGGGAAGCACAACCGGCGAAAACTGGTAGCGCATGACCTGCCAACTGTGCGCGCACACGTGTCCCACGACGCCACAAACGGCTGCACGACCACGATCAAACTTCAACCGGCACCGCACGACGCACTAGTAGCATTCGGCCGCGTGTCCCACTACGCGCGAAAAGGCGGTACGATTTCGGTCAGGCATCAGCACGACTTTAGCCTGTAAGCCCCATGACGGATTACTTCACAGGCCGCAGGGACGGAGGGGGCCAAAGGGTTCGGCGGCATGATTTCGGCATATGAGAAGCCCTTTACCATGAGAGACTCCTGTAGTAGGGGTGGCCCCTACCTAAGCCTATTCGACCTGTTTGGGGATTGTAGAGCCTAATGTGATATGTATAATGATATGTGTGTCCTTCTACAAGATACACACTCCGCCCCACTCACCAGTTACGCATCGGTTGTTGATATCGGCTGATACGATGGACTGATGGGTGTTGTAGTGCTGATGGGATGAGCAAGTTTGCTGTTTGCAGCTTCAGTGGGAAAAAGAAGTGTGCATTCTGCGTCGTGCTGGACGCTAATGGTGAAAGGCCGAAGCGGCGGCGAGGGACTCCCAGGATGTCCTGGTCCGCCGCAGCAGGGCCTCAAGCAGCCGATGGCGGCTCAGGCGTGGCGTGGCCTAGTTGCGTCCAGCCACGCACGGCCACGGGCAACGCCACGATGATAGAAGGCATGACGAAGAGGTGGCCGCAGGATGCTGTTGTCAGTCGCGGAGTCGACGGACGTGGCCTCAGGTGATGTCTTTGGCTTGGCGTAGCTCGGCGGAGTTCAGCCACACCGCTGCTGCCATCTCGGTACCATTGGCCATGGCGTCGTGCGGGTGTGCAAGGACAGCGTTGCAACAATTGCAAGCTCGATGGGAAGGAAATTCAATGGGGAGGACCTCACGTGAGGCCTCATCCACCGTTGATTTGGTGTGGAACCTATTGAATCAACGATGGATAAGAAGTGACCTCACGTAAGATCCTCTAGAAAAGCTCTTCACAAGAAGGGCGCCGGCGGACGCGGTCCTCGGGCACAGGCGGCCGGCGTGGCTCAAAACATGACGAGATCTGGTTGCCGCCAAACGTGAGGGCTGCAGCGCCGCCTCCATCTCCACGAATCACGATGCTGCGTCCATGGTGAGGATTTGGGCTTAATTTGTCCTATCACTTGTATTAGACCATGTACAATACAAAATACTTATATATGAATGTTTAAAAAGCGAGAATATATCTACATCATTAAGCACCTATGCAAAAATTATTTCCTCTAATGTATTCTATGGGTGCTTAGATGCTACATTATCTATTAATTAGAGATAGTTATACACATAACCATCTGCTAAGCACTGGTGTTTATTTAAACATCATGTTTCAAAATAAACACCTTATCTATTCTATGTGATAAAAAATCAGTTTTTTATTACTAAATATCTCTTTAAGCATCTGCATTATACATGTTCTTCGGGCGAGAGGAGATGGTGGGGCCCTTCTCGACGTGGGAGCAAGAAAGCAGTTGTTTGGCTCACGTGCTATGCCGTTCTTCGTACAACCTTCGTGCGCGCTCATTCGTGTGCGTAGCAGCGCCGATGTACTAACATCGTCTTATTATCAAACCACCAAAGCAACAGTACACTGTTTCAGCAGGTGCAGTCATGTGTATAGTACAATGGAAGCACCGTCTCAAAGCTAGGACACTCCCAGCACGAAGTCAATTGTCTCCATTACATATATTCTCCAGAAAGTATACATAAACTAGAAACACAAGATTACTAGCAGCACAGCTGTGCTTAGCAAACCGAACATACAAAACACAACCCCGGGGCTATGTCTTCGTTGCATTCGGACCATAGACAAGCAACCAAAGCCCCGTAGCTTCCTTCCTGAAGCTGAACCTTATGAAATTTCGGAATGAGAACTGATCCCAAAACGGGTTTCTTCTTCATCGTCGTCTTCTTTCACAACATTTCTGCCCCAGCCAGGGGATGTGTCAGTAACATTGCACAAGTTTTGTGCAGCACAGGCCCTCAGGGAGTTCCCCCCGAAGCAATGGGTTTATTCATCAATTCATGAAGTTAAGATTGCAGGCTTCTTCTGCCAGTACTGGTCGAATCTCTGCCTTGCATACTCCTTGTAGTCAAAGTCAATATCGTTGACATGATCCTGTAAAAGATGGAAGTTAGAAAATAGCACATATGTTTACACCAATCAAATGGAGAACCAGATGTACGAACTCACCGATATTATTCCCCAGAGGCCCCAAACTAAATGACAGGCAAGCGTGTACTTCTCAATGCTTTGGAGCAGATTCTCCACCTCTTCCGCATCAGGTTCCTCACCTGCTAAACAAAATTGTAAGGATATATTAGCTAGTTATAGGGAACAAGAGTATTCAATGGTCATCAGGCATGAAAATTTGCATCAGAACAGCAGCTGCTCAAGGAAATCATAGTACCAAAGAAATCGTCAGACGATCAAACGAAAGAAGGAATTTGTACTTACCAGAAATGCTCAGGTAGGACTTCACGAAACGCTTCTGCTCATCAATATCTGTCACAGAGTAGAAAATAGCAAATAAGCTAGGCTGCAGGTTGAACCAAAATAAAAGCAAAACTGCATGCATCAGTAGTTTTGTAAGAAATGCAATACCTGGATAGTTACCGTAGTCCAGTATATGAGGCTCTGCTGAATGGTAGTCCGCCGCCATCTCGCAGAAATGGTTAGCAATGTCATATGCAACTGGATTGAAGCTTGCATATTCATAATCCTGTAACCACACGAGAAGAGACAAAATGAAATAAAGCAAACTTGCCAACTTTGTCAACTATAAATGGGATTTGGGACACTCTGTTACAAGGTAGAATAAAACATCAGGTTTCGTTAAGAAATTATCATGACAGGTTGGTACACAGCAGTAACAAGAAGAAAAGGCAAGCATCAATCCTTCATATAGCACATAGTCTCCAAAACTAAAAGTCTGTTTTTAGTACAGGAGTGACAAACTTATAATGTCGAGGGGGAAGGGAACAAAATAAAACAAGCGGCAACTTGTATGAAAGGGGAATAAAAGGTCGGCCCTATTCCACAAGTGTTGCTCAACAGGAGAAGGTTGCATGAGAGAAGAAACTTGAAAGTTCTACCTACCCACGTTCAAGAGATTCCCCATTTCATATTTGTATAATTGTATTCACATTATAGGCACATAATTGATACGCACCAAACAAGAATATTTCTACCACTACAAAAATAAATAAGGTTAGAAGGAACTATTGAGAATGCATATAACTCACAATGATGGTCAGCATGTTGGTCTCTTCGTCTATCATGATATTGCCATACTGAAGATCGTTGTGGCAAAAACCAACCCAGTGGTAGTCCCCTGAAAATTCTTTCTCCAATGCAGTAATATCGTTCTCCAGGCTATCCAAGCGAAATTCATTGGCTTCATCAGATGAGCAAAGGTTCTTGGCAGTTTTGAGCCAGTTCCTAGATAAAATGCGACCAGGTTCAATAGTGTACTTAGAAGTTATAAGCAGTGCCTAATAGAGCAATCATTTAGCCGAAAAAAAACTATGCTTACTTCAGTCTGTCCCAAATGAGCACAGATTTCGGACCAGGCATGTCAAGGTTGTGGAATTCCCTCAGTTTTGAAGCCACCAGAGCTGAAATTTCAGGATCACGAAGGTCGGCAGCTGACAGTGTCTGAAAGAAACAATTGCATTAGCTTGTTTACTGACATAACGCATAGATATTTTGTCCATCCTGATAAAATATCTTTGTCACTGGAAAACTTAATCAGAAAAATTTGACGGTATTGCACCGTATTTCATTTTCATCCTTTTCTGTTCACCCAAGAAAACCCCATAAGATTCTCCCTTTCATGACAGCGACACAAATAATAAAGTAAAACAAGGAATACAAAAAGTACTACGACGCCTTCTAATGTTTTAGCTACAGAAAAATTCACATTCTAAAGAGACTCAGAAAGGGAATTAGATCATGCATATTGCCTAAAGGCTAAAGCTACTTCATTCTCAACATACTTTGCCACCAATTCTGCCAGTTTTGCCAATGATCCTGAGAGAGACGTTTCCTGTTGTCGTATGGACAATTATCATCTACTCTAGTTGTCTAATTCAACAACTCATGTTCTATTTTTCAAATTTATTTTCAAAATAAGTACTAATTGCATCATCAACTATTGACTTTGCATCACTATTTTATTGACAAGACAAGAAATAATCTAAGAACAGATATTTCAATTGATGACAATAGCCTTGCACTTAGTGTATTTGGCCCCATTCCAAACGACTTCGACTTCTGACTTTTCTGGCTTTAGCTTTTTTAAGCCAAAGGCCACTTAAAACGCGTCGGTTTTTAATTTTGGCTTTTTTTGCTTTTATTTTTTCCTTTTTCCTTTGCATTGTCCGTGAAGATATAATGCTATTTTCTTTTTTTTCTCATTTTCATTTAATTAAATGACTCAAAACAAGCTAATATCTGCTACAATATAATTTCAGCCAACAACTAGAAACCGTAACCAAAAACCAGTTGGAGCGGCCCCTTTGGCCCCACCTTGCCCAATCGATCCACCATGCACAAACCTAAGTATACATGTAAGATGTAACTAAAAGATATGTCTATAAAGGCCATGTCAAAGAAATAATATGTTTGCCCCACAAGTAAAGACTCCAAAGAGGTATTTATGTAAATATATTCATCCATAACTATAAATATAATCCATAAGATATCATGAGAGGAAAGAGGAGATTTTGTCTAAGAAATACTAAGTAAAGTTTGAGTACTGCATCCACTCTACTATTCTGAGTTGTAGGCTCCGGATGCTTTGCTTGGGCTTGTCAAAGTTCTATTATCTACTGTTGGCGCATAAACATAACAGTAGTCTTCACGCCACGAGTACACAAAATACTTTTCTTTGAGATATCACGAAAGCAACCAAAAATAGCTTTCGGCTAACTCGCATGGGACATAAACAATTCCTGTTAAATAGGACGGTTCATTGACTAATGACTTGAAAAAACAAATTTTTTTCTGAATTGAGCTGAAAGGTCACGGTTTTAGGGTATGTTCTTTTTCAACTTTGACTTTTCTACAGTAACTAGTTTTTAAATGAAATATTTTTTTAAGATGAGGTCTACTAGTTAATTGTAGTATATATTATACCGACTTCATTTATATTGACAAAAACCGTATATAAGTTTCTGTTACTCTATAATCTCTCATATAAAAATTCAAAAATCATAAACCGCAACTAAAAATCATAAGTCTCAGCAAAAGAACAGGCCTTAGGGCGTCTCCAACAGCTGGCTATTTAGTTAGCTAGATCTGATGTGGCAAGGAAAAAGTAGGAGAGAGAGTAGTCACTAGTGACGAGCAAATAGCTGATCTATTTCACGTAGTCTAAGAATATGAGAGAGGAGCATGTGGGTCCAACAGTATAAAATAGTCTTTGCTTTTGTCTCTCACCTCCACGTCAGCTGACTATATAGCTAGTACTAGATATTACCAGTGCGGACGCCGGGTGCTACATTCCCACGGCAAAACATGAGGACGGGAGCTGCACTGCAATAAATTAGTCGGCCCCATACGAGTAGAATCTCAAAAAGTATAGAAAACAGTAACTCAACTACTCAAGCCTAAACTACCAGGAGATCAGTTCAATAATTAATTACACAAGAACAAATTCCACACCAGCCTAATTTTAGCACTAAATTTACCAAAAATACAAATCACCCACGAACACAGCAAAACCAACAGAATCACTCGTCAAAACAAAACAAAAGTGCCACCAAATTCCAAAAAACCGGGGGTCAGTTTAAGAGTTGAAGAAAGGCGCAGAGAAACAGAGGAAAACAACCAAAAGAAAAAAAAAGCTCTTAAAAACTTGGAAAATCGAGAGGAGGAATACAAGTTGCAGAGCTCGTCCAAGAATGGCTGGGTAGTTCGATTAGACGCGGTATCAGTACGTATGTGCACCTACCCGCGCGTGGATGAACTCCTCGACGCGGCCGTTGGGGAAGCGGCCGAGGAGGCGGGGACCCTGGCCGTGGCGGGACATGCACTCGAAGGTGCGCACCTCGTCCCCGCGGTCGAAGAAGAGCTCGACGCCGTCGCCGTATATCCGCACGACCACCTTCCTGACCTCCCTTTCCTTGGCCTCCGCCTCGCCGCCGGCAGGAGCGGTGAGCCAGCGCACCTGGTAGACCTCGTTGGTCATGGCGCCCTTGAGCGGCACCACCTCCAGCGCCCGGCAGTCCGCCACGTCCGCCCACGCCGCCGCAAGCTCGTGCAGCAGCAGCCGCGCCTCCTTGGGGATCCGCGCCGCCTTCGCCGCCCCCTGGCCCTGGCTCTGGTTCTCGATCGCCACCATCATCGCCAATCACACGTTTTCTTTTTCTTCCGCGCGCGATTAAGCCCGGAGAAAGGCGAAAAGAGACGAAGTAGAAATGGAGAATTTGGCGCTTTTCTTCGTCTTCGTCTTCTTCTTCTTCTGTTTTTTTTTTCGATTTGGATTTTTTTTCTTGAAGCGAGATTAGAGAGAGTGTTGCAAGTAACAGCGAATTCTCCCGCCAGGATCCAGGAGAGGGGGCGCGTATAAATAGAGTCCGTTGCGCGGGATTTTGCAGATGCCCCTCCATTATTCTCTTCATTCTTAGAAGGGCCTATATTGGTCAAACAACTAAAAAAAATCCATAAACACCCTGTGAGTTAGCTGTTTTTTTTTCAATTGCTGCGTATGCCACTTCAGTTCATTTTGCCCCACGTGCTAAGTTGCTGTACAAATACCACCAATCCGTATACTAGCACTATTTCTCATGTTTTTTTATTATCTTTGTCACTTATTTTAGTGATTTTAATACTTATTTCAATTATTTGAGCGGTTTTGTGCTTTAATACATGATTTCATTAGTAATATTTTAACAATGAAATTATGTATTACAAATACCGAAATCACTAAAATCATTAAAGCAAAATTTAAAGTATCTTGTACTCAAGTCATTGAAACAAGCACAAAAGATAATAAAGTTAACACATCTCATGGGGGTATTTATATGATAACATAACTTATAGGGGCAAAAAAATGAAATAAGATATGAGGGCAAATTAATAAAACAAGCGATTTATAAGGGTATTTTTGGATCTTCCCTTGAACGAATAGATCTTCCATACCGTGTTAGTCATTGCTTAGTAGTGAGGGTTTGTGAGTTCAAATGAAACTATATGGAAGACGAAGAAGACTGGATAAAACATGCGTTTGTTCGTGCTTAGGATGGGCGACACTGACTAGGTACGCAAACAAGCTTCCGGTAACATACTTGTTCACTAAGCTGGAAATGCATGATTAAATGCTAAGGCATCCTGTGAAGTGCTTACAAATTTATATGTCAAACCTGTGAGCAGTCAGCACGTTTTGCTCATTGATATACTCTCAGAAAAAAAAAACTATGTTACTAGATGATTCCTATCGTAATATGTTGCTAGGAATAACAAAATTATGCGTCCCGAATGTATATTTCATAATGAATTCGTCTTATTCATATGGTCAATCTATATATTTTGTTATGATGATAATCAAAATTTAAAATATTTAATCAGCATGAATTGTAAGACAACTTATATTTACAATTAGAAGCATTACGAAACTCGTTTCGTGGGGAAGAAACTTATGGAATGCAAAACTAGTGACTTCAGTTCTTAATTTGATTGTAGTATCTGCATGGGTCGGTGGGTCCAAGTCCAACTCCGCGAAAAATCCATAAATACGCCAGGCTGGAAGAACCGAGGGCGCATCTCCATTTTTTTCAGAACCAAAGGTGCACTTCGCAAAAGCAGCGGCGAAAACGGACTGACCCAATTATCCACCTCGTCGGATCCCGTGTGGTGATGGGGGCAGCGACGCGCATTGTGGCCGCGTTGGCCCCGAGTACCGTGCGGGCACGTGCCGCACGCAGTCCGTCTTGCCCACGTGGCGCCCTCCTCTTGGGCAAGCGCGGTGGGTTCCAGTACGATCCAACCAGCACGACTTGGAAGAAAAGATCAGTCGATTTGATGAAAGATTAGGAGCGCGTGTTTATGGATAACTCCCGCGCGGTGCCATGCAATCTGCGTGGGCTAATTCACTATCGTACGGGACGGGTTGCTCTTGTTTAAGTGGGCTCGAGCGCGTGGTCGCTTTGAGCCCACTCGCGTTCACATGAATAAAAAAAAAGTGTGTGCGTGTGTATATATATTCTAGTGTATATAGAAAACGCTTATGTGTATGTAGGTTATGTACGCGTCAGCTATGTACTTTTTTTTAAAGAAGTTTGCAGACGGCGAAAAATTGTTTGAGCTTGAGTCCGACAATATGCAGGCGCACGGGTTGGCCGAAGTGTTTTTGTTGGAGAACACGAGTGATATGGTTCAGTTTTAACTTTTTAACCCGAGGTAAGGCCGGGCCATCAAAACCCACGTACGGACTCTCGGATCCACGTACAGTCGATCGAGCTAGCCTCGCAAACTCGCATGCGGTTGGGGAGCAATTGTGTATAGTAGTAAATCTTTACTTATTTGAACCTTGACGTCTTTTTTGTGCAGCTTCAGTCCTTTTCGTTTTTTTTTTCAAATATAGCTCCTCTTCAGGTGCAAAATTAGGAGAGACCAACACATGGCAAATCCATTCCTAGAGAGCACAAAAACTCTATTTCTATGGTACTGTAGCACGGTTTTTAAATTTTGCTCCAGAGAAGCACGGAAAATGGTATTACTATGCTGCAGGTACTGTAGACACAGTACAAAAAACATGCTACAGTACCATGGATTTATCACGTGTTAGGCTCGGGTAATTCCGCGCTTGGGATGGGATTAGATTTGCAAAGAAAATATTTAGGAGACTAAAGTTGCAGAAAAAAAAGGACGTCAAGAGACCAAAGGAGTAAATATTTCGCATAGTAGGGCACACATATCTCAGTTTTGATTTTGTGCGAAGAAAAAATAGAGGCACGGCGCTTTGTCAAATCCACGTCAGAATTGCCAAATCTTATCGTCTGAAGAGATATGTATATATATAAATAAACAGACGGCCGATATTGACCTCTACCATTTGCCTCTCGGTTAGCAACCATTTGGAGTTTTGGACCACAGGCAGGCATGCAGGCATTGTTTGATTTTTTTTCGCGCACACTTGACTTTTGAGACCGCGTGCAAATAACGACGTGGTGTTGTTGTTAAGGCATCACTCTGCTCATATATGTTTCAAAATTTCATGCATGACTCCATGATCTGTTGATGAGATGCACATGTGGTATGGTCCTCACGCAGTATATCATGAGCTTAATTTATCAGCCGACACCTGCACTCGCTCGACTCGAGTGTGTATCATTAATCTGCAAGCATCACTGTCAAAACCAGTACGTGTTCCTCGTGCTTCTTGATGGGAAGATAGTTGTACAAGACCGAACTGTATGAATGGCCGAAAGTATCGCGATATATTTTTGTGCTGGGTCACACGTAGGAGGTAGGACAAGCGCATGCAGAGTAAAGAATCATCACTAAAGCAAAGACGGACTCCGGCCTCTCACCGTGCCACGTCAGCATTTTTGTAAAAAGGCTTCTGTATTTTCCAAATCACGTAAAGGTCTTTGGTTCCTGCAAAAAGGTCCCTGCCAGGTTTTTTTTTCCAAAAACACCCCTCCACTTCACCGAAATTGAATATCTTTTTTGCAGGATAGCACCTGTGGTTTTTAAAAATTACATATGGGTTCTCGTTTAGTTACATATAAGTCCTCGATTTTTTGCGAAAAATGTTTTCGGTTTTTCCAAAATTAGCTCGTGTCCTCGATTTTTTTTTTCAAAAAACTTCCCGTAAATTGTCGTCTTTTTTATTTTGGTTCACATAGTAGCTAGCAACACGTGGCACACCGTGCTTATGCTGCTAGTTAATTAAAGAGCCCGACCTTTTGGACTAGTGCGTATGTATGTAGTACGTTACGTAAGGATAAAGCTGCGGTCCACCTGTCAGTGACGCAGACCGCAGAAGGCCAGAAGCCCACGTACGGCGGTACGGGTACGCCGTACACGTACAAAGCAAGCCGGGCCCAAAGAGACAATAGCATGAACAGCCATTGGACCTATTATCGTGAGTTTTTTGGATGATTTTTTATTTTGATTTCTTTAAAAATCAAAATAAATGGAACGGTTTTTTAAGTGATTTGTCGAAGCTGTTTCTTCAAACAGTTTTTGAGTCTAAAATCGTATATGCCGTCTGCGCCGATGTCCCTGTTATCTGCTGTTGTCTGAAAAAATATACATAAAAGCCATATGTCACAATTAAAAGATATCAGCTACATCGCAAAAAAAAGATCATTGATAATAAGCCACTAGGGCTATAAAAAAGCTTGAGGCTCGATTTGAGCTCGGCTCGAGCTTGATCCTGAGCTCACGAGATTTAACGAGCCGAGCTCGAACAATTCGCGAGGCTCGAGCCTTTTTTACAACATACATACATACTAACTCTTATCGAACTTACTCAAACCAAGCTCGAGCTTTCCTATTGTTGAAAATTAGCGTATGTTAAATTATATTTTACTGTTATCGAGCTTACTCGAGCTCAAGTTTTCCTTATTGTTGAAAATTAATACATATTAAATTATTTTAACTACTATTGAGCTTATTTGAACTAAGCTCCAGACTTTGATCCTAACTCAGGCCCCGCTCATTTCGGCTTGAATTTCTGACTTATTTTTCATTATTCCTAAAATTTGTCTTTTTCTGGGTTTTTTTTAGCTTTTTTGAGTTTTTTCTTTCCCGTATTTGTTTGCGTTGTGTGTGATAGGCTAACAAGTTTTTTTTTTCTATTTTTGAATTTTTAAATTTTAGTTATGCCAAATAAGGCACCATCAGCTATAGTATAGTTTCAACCAGCTACAATATAATTTCAATCATAAACCAATTTATTTTAGTCTAATCAACCGGCACCTCAAGACTCCAATAACAGCCTCACTCAATCTCCACTCGTTTAAAGCCTTATAAGCCACTGGTATTACATGAGTTCTTCAGAAAAGGGAGACAGCAATTACGCAGTCGCTTTCCGGTAAAAGCTTTCGCGGAGACTGCAGAGCGTAGAGACCTTTCCACAACTTTTCGAGGCTGCCCGCGCGTTCAGAGCCACTGCTTGTTTCCCAAAAGATCAGCGTGCCAGTCGTCAGTTCGTCACGCTGCTCACCTAACGTGTCGTACGTCGCACATGTCGGCGCGTGTCGAGTCAACATACGTGGAAACGCTGCAAGTACTACGCTAGCTAGCATCCGAGTTTACGAGGGAAAACGGAACTACTTACGTACATTGGCACTGTAGCTTTTTTTTTAAAAAAAAATTAGTTCTTAAATATTTGTTTTTATAAAGCTGGTCTTCTCTCTAGACTCAAAAGACGTGATAGCATCACTATCATCTATCGTGCCTAAGAAGCTTGCACGGCCCGATATGCCTTGGTGGGGTGAGCAGTAGCGGCGATTTGTCAATGCACAAAAGAATCTAGAGGCAGCTCCATCTGGCTTATAGCTACGGCTTCAGACTATTGGCTGAAATTGTACTATAGTAGCTATTAGTTTTTTTTGAATTATTCAATTAAAAAAGAGAGAAAATGAGAAAAAATAATACACACCATTATACCTCTCCATGGACAATGCAAAAGAAAAAAAACTGAAATTAAGAACAGACGTATTTCAAGTGACTTCTAGTTTCCAAAACCAGAAGTCGAAACCACTTGAAGCAGGCCCTAGAGTCCTCAAAATTTCTGCAAGTCATGTAAGATCTCATGTGTTTACAACTGTGCTTTTCACAAGATATTACAATAAAAATATTATGAGAATCAGTCAAGCGATGGTGTAATTGTTGATGTAACAAGTGTGCGTGATGGTGTAATTGTTGATCTACATGTTCGAAATATAGTAATCATAATATTAATATATAAATACATGGGTTCTTTTTAGTTGTGACTAATAACTTATGGGTATAACTGATGGCTTTTAGTTTTAACATGAATATATTTGCAAATGAATTAAATGCTAATAAATTGCTTTTAAAGATATTATAATAAATCGTTTCGAAAAGACTAACAAAAAACTATGCTATTTAACCATAAGCTGGTAAGTTCGTGCTATAGCTGGGAATAATGCAAGGGTTCAAATATATTTGTAGATCGATAGTTTTGGCCCTTGTACAAATACTACAATTGATCGGCTTCCCGTTTCCCGAATTTGACAGAGAACAAACGTGCAAGGGAATGAATGGCCACATTGCCATGGTGGTCAAGGTACAAATATCTCCTTACACGCGAAGAATCTCGAGAGACTGTTCCCACTTCCTTTTCCAAGCACAGAATTTATACAGTACCAACCGGTCCTAATCCCATCCACAATGCTCTGTCCAAAGTCCAAACTAACCAAGAACCAGTAACAGAAGTACAAACTTAAAAACTAACCAGCCTACTAAAGAACGGATTCTACGCATCACACGTCCTGCGCCGGGCCAGCCTCGGCGGCGGCGGCAGCGACCTGGTTCCGCCGCTCGTGCAGCACCTTGCTCACTTTTGCGTAGCTATGCCTCGCCCAGTCGTACCAGTGCAGCGCGCCCAGGCCAGCGATGATGCCGTTGGCGATCGAGAAGGTCAGCGGCATCAGCGCCATGGTCACGAACGCCGGCATGGCCTCCTCCACGTCGGTCCACTCGATCTCCTTGGCTACACGCATCATCATGGCGCTCACCTGTCACGCCCATCCGATCTGTCGCATACCACCTCTCCTGCAGAGCTGTCTAGATGCGACAGTTGATACTATCACTTGTCATATCTTTTGAGTTTAGAGATGAATTAGGGAGTAGGGTAGGTTAAAATCTATTGGTAGTATAAATATAAAGTATTTATCATAATTATCAATACATATATACACACTAAATACAATGTATTTTACTAAAAAATTGGGTTTTCTGTGAGACAGTTGGTGCAAGATATGTAGTACACAAAAAAGTCAGACGTGACTATCAACAGGTGAGCGACGGATAAGTATGACCGCGGACCAAAAGACAAAATGTATATGTAGTTAGCCATACGTGTAGGTGGTGTATGTAGCCGCGACCGGTGCAGCTTACGAGAATCCAATGGAGGCCTTCCCTGAACGAAGGCTCCAAACTGTACTGTGTAGTACGAGGAAATTAATGCACCGAATTGCTGCCGTCAAGGCCGTTAATTAACAGAAGCATTTTTGTTTGAAGACTACCGAAACATTTGTTAGTTTGCTGTAACTAAGCCTCCCTTTGACTAACTTGACCCTCATGGTCGATCTCATGAGCATCTTCTCTAAATGAAATGGAAAGTAATGGAGTATGGAGGCCAACACGCTAGCTGCAAAGCCTTACGACGAATTGTTCTCGCCTTCTTCCACTCAGGCACTTAACAAAAGTGTTATAGACCCGTCTACATTGGTTTTTAGTTTCGATTTATAAACAGTAGTAGCTTATAAGAAAAGAGATATCTATGTGTAGAGATGGCAACGGGTAAATACCCATCGGGTATTGCCATTCCATACCCGTACCCGCTAGGTGTAAATTTACCCGTTGGGTTACCCGTATCCGCACGCGGGTAGGAAACCCATACCCGTACCTGCGCGGGTATTACTACCCGACGGGTAACCGCACCATAAGCATACCCGGTTCAACACATAAGAATATCATCAATTTAGACATTCATTAATCATACATGCCAAGCACAAAAGCGTCTAATGATCAAAATTAGTACATCACATAAACATACTTGACATGACCATATCAACATATGACAAACAAATAAACAATCAACAACAAGTAGATAATAAAATTAACATTTGAGTGGGATGTCTAGTTGTCTAATGCGGGTATTCATTACCCGCGGGTAGGCGGGTATGGGTAGTATATACCCGCACCCGCCTACCCGGCGGGTAGAGGATTTCGCCCAATAACGTACCCATGGGTACATAAAATTTTCTATACCCGTCTCTTTATCGGGTAAAACCCGTCGGGTATTCGGGTATCGGGTACCCATTGCCATCTCTATCTATGTGTGATTTTTGTCAATACAGATGAAATCAATACAGTGCGTAGTATAATCGACTAGTATATTCTAACTTAAAAAGGCACTCCGTTTAAAAATTAAGTACTGTAAAAAAATCATTGTTGTAGAAAATCAACTTTAAAAACCAATACAAAACAGTACCATAATATCTTTTGGCTTGGTTAAAATAACACTGTAGCGATTGTTAGTTTTTTTTTCTAAAGTATTCAATTAAAAAATAAAAAACATACTTCCACGGATAATGTAAAACAACATCCCTGGGTGACATATGCATAGCATACTAGTCTAGTTTAGTAGAGGATCGTTTGACCATTTCTGCGCCAACCATGCTGTCGTCCCCACCGGATTCCCTCGCAGCGGTGCTTGGAGCCTCTGCTTTTTAGCAGTTCAAGCAGATATGATATTTCTCGCGAGGCTGAGATGGCCCCAAATTATGCCCCTCAAGAACAACTTTTGATCGGTCCCATTTTGCAGTAAACAAAATGGAACGCACAATCAAGCGGTAGTACTCGGATTCGGAAAGCATTTGGAAGATGCCTTGTGGGATTAATGAATTAGCTAGCTGACAGGAAGTTGCCTGAATACCAGTACTCTCTTCTTTTGGTCAGAGAACCTACTGTTGTTGGGCTTTAATTTGCTAGTTGAAGATCGCTAAATGGCAAAGGCATCATGGCATCGGATCAGCCGGACGTCAACCACATCTACTTTTGTCTCCCAGTGCTTAAAACAGCTCCAGCAGAAGTGAAAAGGGATGAAGAGAATCGCGGCCTGTCTTACCCGCAGAAACATTCTCCTGCCAATTTACAGTGAAGCGCTATCTTCTATTCTTCTTGGCCCTTGAGCAAGAGAGCTACCTCTGTTCACCGGTAGCGACAGCGTCACAGCGAGATGTGCGATCTTTGGGAGATATGGCTGGATTCGAATCGGCTCATGGTTTGCTTTTAGTTTTACTATAGTATCAATCTTTAAGTAATGTATCTTTTTAAGGTAAGATCTAAAAGTCGATTATACTAAATATTATACCGACTTCAGATATAACAGTTAAAATCGTATGTAACTGTCTCTCTCTTCATTCTCTCTCCGTGAATAGATAGAATTAAAAAAAATCATAAGGTAAAAGCTATAAATCGTAGTCTAAAAAACCCACCAATAATAAGTTACCGTTTATCCACCAAAAATGAAGCATGGAAAGCACAAGGCATCGAAAGTGACACAGAAGCTTTGACAGCACAACGCATCATTAGAGTGACATCCGCCTCGTGGGCTCGTAGCATCTGCATGCCAAGCTTTCTTAGAGATGTTATAGAAAAGAGAATTAATTCTGGAACAGGACCAAAGAACAGAGCAGCCATTGGGGCAGGGACCGAAGAACACAGAAGAAGAATTGGAGCAGGCCATAAACCAACGAACATAGTAATTCCCTCTTTCTAGAAAAGTAAGTGAAGCGAGGGGACCAAGATATCATCCACCCCACCTCACCAGTGTAGCTTTCGTGAGTAAACTATCTGTATTTATGGAGACAAAAAAATGCCGAAAATTAATATCTGCGCATTTTTCCCTCTTCGATGGGCCTTACGTGCATGCTAGGCGATGGGCCGTGATAAGCGTGAGGGCCGGGCCTGGGACGGATCAAGTGGGTTAAGAATCGTGTGGTTTCCCTTGGGGTGGCTTCTCACGTGCCATGCATAGAGTTGTTGGGCTAGGCAACCATCCTCCAACGAAAGCTACAATCTGGCGTAGGCCAAGCCTTCGGCTGGATCTGGCATAACATGGCCGGCCACCATACCGGCCGAAATTAGCAGGCCGGGCTATCGTTTCTTTGTCCTCTTTTTTTTTCTCCTCTTGAAAATATCTTCCCTCTTCTGTGGCAGTATTAACGGCCGTGCACTAGAGGATCGCACTGTTAGGAAACCTGGACTCTATCCAGAGTCCTGATCTAATTGGGCACCCCACCGTAGACTATAAATAGGGACCTAGACCCCCCTCATTATGTACCCGATGCAATCTAAAGCAATAAAGAAAGACCGGGAGTTCTCTCTACCTCTCGTGTTCAATCTATTATTCGTGATTACGTGATTGATCGTTCTTGTTCTAAGCGAGGAATCGCCGGATTGGTCTCGGCGTCGGTTCCTCAACACGTTATCGGCACGACTTCGCTCCGGTGAACGAGATGATCGGAATTTGAACCGGAGTTCGAGGAGTCGCCCAAGCATGGCCGAAACTATCGACATGGGCATCGATGTCGAGATTGTGCTTGGGGCGGAAGCTCGGCGTAGCTATTGGGATAAGCGGACGAAAGACGCTAGACCCACACCGAGAGAATGATCGACACTTCATTTTCGGGCACCATCTCGCTCAACTCTCAAGAATGAGTATATGGCAGAGAGAAATGCGCTAGCACTCTGGACCGCACTCAAGAAGCGGTTTGAGAGGCTCAAGTACACCATTCTTCCTCAAGCAGAGCAGGAGTGGATCAGACTGAGGTTTGCCGACTTTAAAACGGTCGGGGAGTACAATTCTGCCTTGCACAGGATTTGTACAAACCTTAAACTCTGTGGCAAGGAGATCACAGAGGACCAGAAGATCGAGAAGACTCTGTCCACTTTCCACCCCAGTGCTATACAGGTTGCCCGCAACTATCGTCAAAACGGCTACAAGGAGTACGCCGAATTGATTGATATGATGCAGGTAGCCGAGGCTCAAGACGAACTTCTCCGCAAGAATTACGTCTCGCAGCCACAAGGCAGCTCCACTGGCCATGAAGCCAACGCTAGCAGCCTCAAGGTGCGAAAGCCCTTGATGAAGAAAAGGGGGGAAGAAGGGTAAGATCGTTGCCCAGAAAGGCAAGTCAGATGCTCCAAACGACAAAAAGGCTAAAAAGAGTGACAAGACCTATGGCCAGCAGAACCAGGGTTGTT
Organism: Dendrocalamus sinicus; assembly: GCA_036346575.1. Taxonomy (NCBI): domain Eukaryota; kingdom Viridiplantae; phylum Streptophyta; class Magnoliopsida; order Poales; family Poaceae; genus Dendrocalamus; species Dendrocalamus sinicus. The sequence continues at coordinate 20,095,099 of CM070643.1, read as the reverse complement.
ACAAATGTGGCAAGTGGGGACATTGGTCGCGGATATGCAAAGCACCGCAACATGTCATTGATGCCCACCAAGCTCAGAAGAAGAATGACAAAGGGCGACTGAAGCCCACTTTGCGATCATTGAGGGGAGCGACTGGCGGTGCGGAGATGATGGAGGTTGAGTCCATCCGTGAAGCACCCCTTACGACTTAGAGGCACCACGACCATGATCTCTCTTGAAGAGAATGTCACTCACGAGGAAATAGTGAAGAAGTCAATGATTTTCTAGTTGATTCCGTCTGATGCACAGAATGCATAAGACGTTAATTGTCATTTATTTTATGTTAAATGGACAAGTTTAGAACTTGCATGGTTGGTGCTTTAGGATTTTGCTTTCTCGTAATGGTTGGATGATTTTGGAATAAAGCATTCATTTATTCAGTTTATGATGGCATGTTATATTATGATATTTACGTATTTATTTATGTGTTGAATGCCTTCTAATACATGTTAACTAAATACGTTATATTAGAATACGTGTAGCGCCCTATGAAGGAAGTGTGCTCAGCTAGCAGCGGCACAATGAATACCATCGTAAGAGAGACTAAGTATTTTCAGTCGATTCACTAGCAGTCTTACGACAATCGCCGGAAGCGATGCATGTATAATTGGTTCCGGAAGAGCCACATGGGCACAATTTTGGTCATTGAAGAAGCCTTATTGTACCCATAATCGACTAGAACTCTCCTAAGTTTTAAGAATATCCGCGCAAATGGTTTCCACGTTGAGACTAAAGAAGAGTACAGTGAGGAACACTTACTCATTACGAAGCGCGAAGAGAATGAAAAGTGTATTAGAAAAACTTCCTTCACTAGAAACTGGGCTATATTATACCACAATTAAAGCGCCTACAGCGTACATTGTTCTGAAAACAGTGTTTAGAAGCTCTGAACCCTTCTGTCTCTGGCATGATAGATTAGGCCACCCAAGTCTTAGGATGATGCGAAACATAATAAATAACTCGCATGAGCATAATATTAATGTGAAGAATTTCCCGAATCATGAAGATTTTGTGTGCCCTGCATGTGCCACCGGGAAACTAATAACTAGACATTTCACTCTGAAAGTGAAGGATGAAGTCCCTGCATTCCTGGAACGCATCCAGGGAGACATTAGCGGTCCCATTCAGCCCGTCTCAGGGCCGTTTAAGTATTTCATGGTGCTCATTGACGCTTCTTCGAAGTGGTCATATGTGGGTTTGTTGTCCACAAGAAACCACGCCTTTGCAAAATTGATCTCGCATATCATTCGCATCAGAAATGTGTTTCCAGATCATCATATCAAGTCCATTCGAATGGACAACGCCGGAGAATTTACTTCGAAGGCATTTGATGATTATTACATGGCGATGGGAATTGCAGTTGAGCATACGGTACCGCATGTCCATACCCAGAATGGTCTGGCAGAGGCTTTAATTAAAAGAATTAAATTTATTGCCCAACCCCTCTTGCATAATTATAATTTGTCAGCTACATGTTGGGGACACGCAGTCCTACATGCAGCAGATCTCATCAACCTTAGACCTTCGGGCTACAACATCCATTCCCTATGCAACTAGCGCAAGGGTCACCACCGAAAATTTCCCAACATTAGGGGGAGGAAATCAACCCCTTGATGAAGAATGTCGGGAAATTACGTGGCAAACCAGGGGAATCCAAGCAGATGACCCACGCACAAGAGAAGTCCAGAACACAATAGAAGTCCAGAAGACAAAATAGATTTGCAAGCATTAGCAAATCAGCTGCCTGATCACTTTAATGATTTGAAGAGCATGACTAAGTCGCATGTGCCTGCACGCACTGCACCGGAGAGGGTTGAAATACCAAAGAAAGCAGAAGGTATTCCTAATCTCGTCCAGAGGCCTCAGAAAAATAATAAAGGGCGAGAACTCCGGTTCTTGAATCCTAAATGCAAAGGGGCGCTGGTGAAAAGGGATAAGAGGATTTATCACGGTAGATCATTGAAGTTCCCAAAATAAGAAGGAGCGGTTGAGACCGCAAAAGTATAACACCTTCGAAAAAGGCATACCGGATCTGAATATCCCCATCGGCATGGATGTGTGCGCGCACATCGGAGTCGAAAAACTAAAAGGACTTGCCACCGCAATTGAAAGAAGCGATGTGCAAGGTAAAGCTCCAGCAGAAGCAATCGCTCCAGAAGAAGCAACTCATGAATAAATAGCTATAAATTATGTGCACACGGAGAGTCCTGAATAGGACAACGGCTAATATCGATATCTACTTCGCAAAGAAAATTGCCACCATCATCGATCTTGATCCCGAGCGCATCGCTCATTGAATGTAAGAAAAGATCAGATTGGGAAGATTGAAAGAAGGCAATAGCAATCGAATTGCTATCTCTGAATAAAAGAGAGGTGTTTGGGCCGTATGTCGCACACCTCCTCACATACACCCCGTTGGGCACAAGTGGGTATTTGTTCGAAAGAGAAATGAAAGAAATGAAGTAGTGAGATACAAAGCAAGTTTGGTAGCCCAAGGTTTCACTCAACGTCCCGGAGTTGATTATGAAGAAACTACTCCCAGTCATGAGTGGAATTACCTTTAGATACTTGATCTCAATGGCGGTGAACTTGAATTTAGAAATGAAATTGATGGATGTTGTGAATGCATACCTTACGGTAACTTGGATTCGAGATTTACATGAAAGTCCTGAAGGAATTCCTCTCCGAACCAAGACAGAGCAAATAGAAATCATGCAGTGTGAAACTCGAGAAAGTCACCTGTATGGATGAAACGATCTGGAAGAATGTGGTATAATCGCTGAGCGACTTTCTCGCAAGAAAGGCTACACGAACAATGAAGACTGTCCTTGTGTATTTATATGGCGATCCTGAATGGATTCTCAGTATAATCTCTGTGTATGTAGATGATCTGAATATCATCAGACAGTAGAAGACATAAAAGAAGCAAGCTCCTACTTGGAGTCGAATTTGAAATGAAAGATTTAGGCAAGACCAAGTTTTTCTTAGGCTTGCAGCTTGAGCATGTCCTGAAGGAGTCTTGGTACATCAGTCGACCTACACCTGAAGGTGCTCGAAAGGTTTGGCTTTGAGAAGGCATTTCCTCGAAAGTACCGATGATCGGTAGGTCTTTCAGCAAGAAAAGATCATTTCCGACCAAGGAAAGAGGGGAGAAGTCTGGGACCGAATTCCCATACTTGAGTGCAGTGGGAGCACTCATGTATTTAGCAAACCGCACTAGACCGGACATTGCATTTGCCGTGAACTCGTTAGCAAGGTGCAGTGCTGAGCCCACCAAAAGGCATTGGCGGGGCATAAAGGATATTTTCCGATACCTCCAAGGTAGTAAGGACCTCGGATTGTTTCTGAAAGAATCAAGATCTGAACTTGATTGGCTATGCAGATTTGGGTATCTATCGGACCCGCATACCGCTAAGTCACAAACAGGCTATATATTCTGTGTGGTGGAACTGCAATTTCATGGAAATCGTCTAAGCAAAGCCCGTAGCTATTTCGACGAACCACTCGAAATTATAGCATCAGATGAAGCCGCACGAGTGCGCTGGCTCCGCCGAATGATTCACCACATCCAGCGGTCATGTGGGATGAACATTGTGCAAACCCCACAATTATCTATGAAGATAATGCGACTTGCGTTGCACAAGTGCAAACGAGCTATGTGAAGAGTCATCTCACAAAGTATATCAACCCCAAGTTCTTCTATGCACATGAATTGCAAAAGATGGGCGAGATTAAAATCTTGCATACTAAGTCATGTGAAAATCTCATGATTTATTCACTAAGTCACTCCCGCATATAGCTTTGAAAGGTGCGTGCGTGAAATTGGAATGATGAGACTTAGAGAAGTGCATAATTCAGGGGGAGAATTCGCACAAGCCCGCTAATAAATCTTGATCATGAAGATTAAGTACCCAAAAATAAAGTCTTGCAGACCAAATGAATTTGGGTGAATTGTACTCTTTTTCCCTTGACGAGTTTTCCATGAAGTTTCTCGACCAAGGTTTTTAACGAGGCAATTCGTGCATCGCAGCATCACATGTATCATGTACTCTTTCTCCAAATTTTTCCCACTGGATTTTTATGGAGTTTGGACGAGGCATGAGCATATTGGGTGAGTGCCCAAGGGGGAGTGTTAGGAAACCTGGACTCTATCCAGAGTCCTGATCTAATTAGGCACCCCACCGTAGACTATAAATAGGGACCTAGACCCCCCTCATTATGTACCCGATGCAATCTAAAGCAATAAAGAAAGACCAGGAGTTCTCTCTACCTCTCTGTGTTCAATCTATTATTCTGTGATTCTGTGATTGATTCGTTCTTGTTCTAAGCAGAGGAATCGCTCGGACTGGTCTCCAGCGTCGGTTCCTCAACACGCACATGCAAGCAGTGACTCCAGATGGCAGCGATGTTGTGCCGATGGAGAAGGCACCTTTTTTATCGGATGTTACGCGGGGTCGGTGTCTCTATGACTACGGCTGATATTTTGGCCTTTGTATTTTGTCGTATTTTGAGAAAAAAATGAACGATAGAGATATCGATATGACTTGTGCATATGATTTTGAGTTAAAAAACTGTTTAAAAAATCTATTTTAAGAAGTAGTATTGTTTATTTCAACTTTCTAAAAAACTAAAATTAAAAAACCCAAAAGAACAAAACCATAGACAAGCAGCTAGAATCTATGGGAATATCAGTACTTTTTTTAGGCTTTTGGTTTCTCTAAAAGCCAAAATAAATGGGTAGTTTCTTGAAGTGGATTCTTTAAACGGCTTTCTAAGTCTAAAACCGTGTGTGTTGTTTGCGTTGATGTCTCTGTCATCTGCTATCGTCTTAAAAAATACAGATTATGGTAGGTCTAGATTATAACGGTCTTGATTAATGTGTTATTAATAGACAATAAACTTTGATAACAAATAGGACTCACATGTTGTAGATGCATACAACACATATTACTTAGAGATGTCAATTTATATATTGAGATAGGATGTTCTGTCCAGAGGTAGCTTCACTTTCACCTAAAATTTTTGAACTTTCTCATATTTTTTAAAAAAGCTATCAGTATCGTAGTTGAAAGCTATCAACTCGGAAATCTGTGACTTCCAACTCAAGTTAGAAGACTTACAACTCAAAAAAATAAACTTCGAACTCAATTTTCAATGGAAAAATGTCGAATTTCAATTAAAAAATCGGGATGGGTGTCTACCCCATAGACAGCCACATATCTACACTATTAATCCACCAGTTAAAATTATCCTACATCCACCCAACAATTACCTGCTCCACAGTCATGACCTTAACTACGTCCACACCACAATATGCACCCATAATTACACCATTCTAAAAACGTCCGCACCAGATTAACTCTCCTCCATTCTCTCTCTTTACTCAACCATATCCGACGGCCACCCTTCAATGGATCTGCAGTACCCCTCTCGCGTGCGGATGGTCTCCTCGTTTAACCTAGAAAACCCACCCCTGCGCCCCCTCCGCTCCATCCGCCTCCCCCGCGCCTCCTCCGCTCCATCTGCCACCCCCGCGCCTCCCTCCTCCCCCGCGCCTCCCCTCCCTTCGCCTCCCTCCATCCTCCCCCGCGCCTCCCCTCCCTCCGCCTCCCCCATCCTCCCCCGTGCCTCCCCCCATCCTCCCCCGCGCCTCCCTCCTCCGCCCCGTCTCGCCTCGCATCTCCCCGGTTCTCGCGCGCCTCCTCCTCCGTCTTGCTGCGAGATACTACGCGTGCGATCGCGATCGACGGACGACGCGGATGCCATGGCGGCCGGCGCCGTGGCGGCGGCAGGCGGTCCCGGACGCGGCGAGGAGGATGACGGCCGCGGCGGTGCGTGGGTGCGTCGCGGAGTGGGGATGAAGAAGTTCAGTGCGGCGGGGAGGAGGAGGAGAACGATCGGCGGCGTCCTCCTCGTCAAGCTCCGTTTTGACCACCGCCGCATCCGGGGCCTCCGCTCGCCGCCAAGCTCCTCGCCGTCTACCACGCCACCGCGCCACGATCGCGCTCCATCTGCGCGCGCCGACGCTGCCAGTTCCTCCTCTTGGCGCGCCTCCTTCCTTGTCCTCGCCGCCGCCGCGCGCATCGCGGTGGCCCCGCCGCTCAACCTCCTCGCCGGACGCCGCCATCGCCGACCGGTTCGCGGCGGCGACCATCTCCACATCCCCAAGTCCTCGCCGCTCCTCGCTCCACCTCCTCCTCACCGCCGCGTCGTCGCCATCGCCCATCTCGGTATCTCCCGCATGGAGGACGCCCTCCGCATCACCCGATTCCACGAACTGGTTTTGTACCTTTTCTTTCTGAATTACTTGTCTAATTGTATTCTTGTGTTGTCGCAGGTTTGCAGTGCATATGCATTGGCATGTGCCATACATTGTGAGCAGCATGTGCATCTGCCATTTTTTATGTCATTTTTCTTTCCTGTTTTCAATTACTTCCACCAAACATTACATAGAACACCTGATACACTTAAATAGTTTAATTCTTATACATCTTGTTCGCCTAATAACAGCTGACATGCGGAATTTGCTTCGAATGTTGCCCTCGTGCGTCAATGAGTGCTGCCGCATGTGGCCATCCTTTCTGTGGTGCATGTTGGAGAGGTTTGTCAAACTGACCTTGAAATATTCCTACGTATATCAACGTTGGATCCTCATTTGCGTGGAATCACCATTTCCTATTCATATTTCATATGAAAGCAAACCATGGCAATCGCTCTTTCTCGACCTTAAAGCGGGGTGGTGATAGTTCACGATACCATGTTGTGTTACATCTTTTCTTCTGCAACCATGTTTGTTGCCGGTATACTCATTTCTGCCACATTTGTTTTTCAAATGCTTTTTGACTGATGCCATGGTTACCTATAAAGCTTGCTTAAACTTAAAACCAACAATGCTTTAACTTCTTCGAAGGGATCCGCATCAATTGCATCTTTTGTTATACTATTGGACGTTATTGCTAGCTGTTTCAATAACTTGTTGGATCTGTTAAAGATTCCAGTAATTTAGCATTTTATATTTTATGGTTGTAGTCTAATTGGTTGACCAATCCTTCAGATTACTCTCTGACCTGGTTGTGAGATTTGTTTCATTTGACTGCGCTGCATTTTACACTGAAGTGTCTACATTGCTTGTGGATTTAGGCCTAATTAGAAAAATGGGTTACTTGAATAGACACACATCACATAAACAATTATCCAGGAAACAAGACAATTTGCTGCCTTTTCCCTGTCAATGACATGTAGCGATTTATTATATAGGCTCAATGCAATAGACTGGTGTGTTTCTCTGTTCCTTGGTTGGTTGTTTGTATGCTTTTGCACACCTTTGTTGTGTTATCCCAACATTCATGGAAGAAATGTTCGGAAAGAACTTTAGCTTAGACTTCTATGATGTCAGATTAAACTTTTGCAGTTACATTAGCACTGCTGTAAATGATGGTCCAGGATGTTTGATGTTGAGATGTCAGGTGAGATCGCACCGAGGAAGCTCATCGTCCGTGAAGATCGTGCCCTTTGTTTGAAGTGGATCCTCAAGAACAGCGTGGAGTGCGAGAATATGAACTGGTATAGTAGGGATAAAGCACACCTTTTCTTTATTACTCATGCTTGACTTTTGCTTATTCTCAATTTGGAACTACAATATCCTTTTGAACACTGGCCATGTCAATCAACTATGAAGTTTCATGTTTGGGTAGTTGAATGATCATTCTTGACCTCCCGGTGGGTTGCTCCTTGCCCTGCCATGGTTATCAAGCCGTCCATCGACTTGGAGATGAGAGAGATAGGGGACTAGGGGTTAGGGAAACTTTTCTTCATTTCTACTTAATCCTCGAGCATATCCACCCTCCTTCTATATAGAGGAGTCCTAACAACCCAAACTAAGTCAAGTACGGAAACTTTAAATAGGCTATTTATCCTAACCAATCCTGGAGATACTAAATATCCAAACCCAACAAAAATAACAAAATTTCCTAAATTAAATCAGAATCGCAGATGGTGGGCATCATTACAATGTTGAGCAGATCGCTCGATTTTGGTTTCTTTAATTGTATGTTGTTCTTTCTTATCAAAGTTTTATTCTATTTTCAACACGCCTTTAGATGTATGGTGGGCCATGCATAAAAATTAGCTTAGTTGACATTCTTTTCTTGACATAATGATCTTATAAAACCACAAATATTTGGAGTTGTAATTCTTTTTTTTAAAAATTTTATCTTTGTTGCATGATGGATCCGAGAAGTAGTAGAAGTGTGTGAATATCGGTTATGCCAAACGTGAACTCTCTTGTTGACCGCCCATTGTTGGTCATGGTTTCGGGATCTTGGCTAATTCAAAGCCTTGTCCTAAGTGCAAGCGGCCTATTGAAAAAACCGAGGATGCATGCACATTACATGCACTCCTCAGTGTAAATTTGAGTTCTCACTGTAAGCAATCATACTTACATGCACAACCCCATGTAAATTTGTAGTACTTGCAATCTCATATAGCCTACATGATACTTGCACTATTATAATTCAGGCTTTGTCTTGGTCCATGGTTGGAGCATGGAGAGAGGATAGTGGATTTTATGCTCAGAATCGCTATGAGGCGCAAGGCAAGAAGGAGCGGTAGTTGTTCGATCCTAGATGTTTACTTCATTACGCACTGATTGTAGATAATGTACTAAATTTTGTCATTTTGTCTTGCTTGTACTAAATTTTGTCATTATTTGTACTTGCTTTGTTGTGGTTCTGATATGATGAATCGAGAGGAGAAGAGAAATGGCAAAGAACTCTCTTGAAAGATATACACATTATTATGAGCGATGGGCTGCCAATCAGTCGGTAAGTTATTGGGTGTGAAGAAAGGTGGCTTTGAACAAAGCATTAGATTATTTGTTACGTGTTAAAACTGTAAGAATTTATGTTCGGTTGTAGAGAATGTAGAAAATCTTGACAATGGAATCTGTCTTTTCCCCACAATGAAATATTGTTGCTTGCTTTTAGTACATTGAAATTGGACAGTAAGGCTCATGTTTCAACTTATAGACAAGGTTTTGGAGGATGAACACGTTATAGATGGCATAACGGTAGGATATCTAAATTTAGATCGGCCGTTGTGTGGGACCTCATTCTCTGATTTACTCTCTTTTGCAAAGTCACACAATTGAATTAAAGTTTAGCTTCTCTCTATATCTCTCAACTTATGATCTATCAGGTTGAAGTCAAAAGGACAGTCCCGAGGGAAGAAATGTCATCAAAAGAGGTAAAGCTTTTTTGTAATTCTGTTAATGCACAAATGACGATTCAACTCTTTGTGGTTTTTGCACCTTTTCCTATTCTTAAATTGTTCTGTCAGAATAATTTTCATGATTGTTAATGCTTGGACTACAGTTGTAGATTACCTTGGATTCTTCATACAAAATATACAATATATATTTTCCCCGCCATTTTGGTTCAGTGACTGGGGCCGAGCTCTGCGTACCTTATCCGCCAGGGTTCGAAAATGATTTCTTCTTCAACGGCGCGGTGATGCGCGCTGCCGGCAACGATGGCCACTTGAGCCCCTTCAAATTGGTCTTGGGATACACCGAAGATGACACACGTGCGTTCGTCTGCCTGTACGAATCGGAGTCTGGTGTTTGGGGCAATATCATCTCAACGTCGATTACAAGTGGGATTCGTTTCACGAGGCCCGTCATTTTGGTTGGGAATGCACTTTGCGGGTTGCTTTGGGATGGCAACATCCTTGAGTTTGATTTGGATAGGCAGAGTCTAGCTGTGATTGATAAGCCTGCAGACGCCAAAGAAAAGCCCGACTTTGGATCTTGCACAAATTTCTTGCCCCATTGACCTATTATCCCTACACAAATTTCTATCTGCAGTAATACCTTGTCTCGCATTGCGTCAATAACAAAATCCAATTACTTTTGCTATGTGTTTGTTGTAATATTTTCCATGTGATTAACGGTTGACTAGCTATTTAAGCATAAACTGTGTTTGTTTCTTTGTCAAGCTGGTGAACTTGTGGCTATGTAATTTTGATATTATTAATTTTTTACTGAACTGCATGAAAGCTAGATCAAAAATAGAACTATAGCTATTGTTGCCTGGCTATCACTATATGCATAAAATATGCTATGATGCTGTGCTTGTACTGATCTTTTCAGCATGAACTTCCCAAGAGCACATACAATGCAGGTGTTTAGAGGGGTGCTTATATAAAAAAACGGGGTTATTTTGCCACGTAAAATGGTGCAGGTGCTTACACAGAGGAATTCTATGGGCATTGATGCCTCATCAGTGCTATACGCATGTAACCACCTTTATGTTTGGTTGATACTTCCACCTTTATGTAGGCGCTATAGGTTGGTTGACTGAAAACATTTTCTTGTACTTTGTTAACAGTGTGTACATTTCATTTCTATGGTTTATAGCTACAATAGATCTTCTTTAGTTAGTTACTAACTGCCATATGAGTATTATTTATATTGTACAAACTCACAATGCCCTATTCCAAATGTTTTTGTTGAGATGCACTAATAACAACCTTTAATATAGATGGTGTGCCAACACCACTGATCACCATGGCGTCCTTATTTTTTTTCAACACCACTGATCACAATGGCGTCCTTGTATGTCCTTACATATTATATGGTTGTAATATATTTTTTTTTGTGAGAGTGGTTGTAATATTCGAAATGATCTGTATACATATTTCACTTTGAAATGGACCTACATATTGCTTAAATGCTTAGCCATAGATATTCTCCAATGGAGCTTGAGCTTCAAAATCTCTTTGTTTGAAGCTTTTGAAAATACATTGAATTCAAGCCTTTTATGTTGCAAGGCACAATGTGGCATTTTGTACATTAGTTCGAACTTCTTGGTGATATACATGAGTGTTTTCCAGATTATATACATGGTGATATACAATTGCGTGAAACTTAAACTATGAAAAAAAATATCGTCATTTGGTTGTTTTCATGTGCATTCCTGAAATGCCGCCGTAGCGTTAGCACGGGCACTATACTAGTTTCAGATAGTATGAGAGAAAATAGCTCCATTCTTAGAACAAGAGGATAAGGATATCTGATAGTAAAGATAAAGAAGTCATTATATTCACTCTTAAAGGTCAGAAATTATCACATTAATTGGAAAACAAAGTGGAATATGTACAGATTATTGCGGTGGGCCTAGATTATAGCAGTGTGGAATTATGACTCTCAAGGGTTAGAAATTATCATATTAATCAGAGAAAAAAGAAACATCTAAAGTGTTAATTATGGCAAATCTAAATTATAATAGTGTAGATTTATCTAACAAGCATGAGCAAATAAGAGTTCTACTCCAACTCGTTAAAGCAATGCAAGCGATGTGCACTAGGAAGGAATAGATCAGACATGTCGAGTCTAAAGGGACTGCTGCTGCCTGATTGGTTTGGAAGAAAAGAACACGGAGCCTAATAAAAACCAGAAGCATTGGTGGCGACCTTGACGGGCCCTAGCGAAGCCAAGTTTGGCCAGGTTTTTTTTGCTTAAATTAATTTATATTTATACTATCTTTAGTAACTAATATTTAAACGATGTGTTTTTTAAGACATGATCAATATAAAAATTATAATAAAAAGTGTACTGAGTTTAGTTATATCGGTCAAAATTATATGTGACTATTTCTCTTACGTACTATCTTTCACGAATAGTCAGAATTTAAAAATTTAAATCGAAGAGTATAAGCCTGATAGCTTAAAAAAATCCACCCTTTGATGTAGGCCTGGCAGCGGTCGGCGTAGAGGAACACGGTGGGAGGTCCGGAGGTGCTGCATGTAAGAAAGTGGCTGGTGGCGAGGCCGAAGTTGTCGAGGAGGAAAAAAAATTGGATGGACCCTGGGTCCAAATTTCATCCCGTGAGCCCATGCCTTGGATGGCTGCCGCGTGGTGTCTGCGGAGGAGCCGCCTCTCCTCGAGCGTCGATTTTCGACCACAGGATGCTTGATGGTTCATGGATATATGCATAGCCTATAAAATTTTAATGCACTGTGTTTGCTTGATGGTTCATGGTGCTTTCGGTATCTTGGTAATTTTGTTGCTTTGGGTAAAGCTTCGATTACCATCTTATGTCCTGCGCCAATTAGCAAGTTTTATTAGCGTTCAACCGATCTCTTTCTTTGGTGACTTTCACTTCCATGGCGGACACCAAGACCCTACCGTTTGCATTTCGAGTCCACCCAATTTTCTTCCTTTGGAAGTCATAAAGCTGTATATCGGACATGCATATGCAAGTGCATATCGCGAGATCTTTTCTTATCGGTGACCTAGGCACCGATACGAGATCCGATGTCTTTGTCTGCGGAGGAGCCGTCTCTCCTCAGACGTCTGATTTTCTGAGTACCACGTGGCAGCCATCCAAGGCATGGGCTCACGGGATGAAGTTTGGACCCAGAGTCCATCCAATTATTTTCCGTCGAGGAAGGCCCCCGTCGCCTTTGCTCTAGCTCCGAAGTCATCACAAGATCAAAATAGATGTGCATTGCTAGATGCTCATGGAGCCACCTCTGTGCCTCATTTTCTCATGGGTTGGCCCGCATTAAGTGTAGAGGAAAATCACGATGCAATTATAGGCTCATGGCCTGGACCAAGCTACGCGATTGGTGTGTTTAACTGTCGATCTTGACACTCTTAAAACAAAGGAGCAATCATGATGTTGTGCTGCTGCGTTCTCAGGGCATCTCCAATGGGTCTATAGCAGCTATCTACAAGAGAGTCCATGTCATCAACTGTCCTACGTGGAAGATATTAAATGAAGAAAGAGAACGCAGCTCTCTACAGCTCTAGAGATAGTCTATAGCGCCAAACGAGGCAGCCTCCATATATTCTGTGTGTGCATGAAGCATCAAATAGCTATCCTTATAGATAGTTCTTTAGGGCACTCCCAATGCAGACACTACCATGGTTTCTATGTCTATTTATTACCTTTCTATTTATTGAACTTTGCTGATGTGGCAGTATATTTATTGAAGAAAGAGAGACAAAGAGCAAGAAATCGTTTCTAAAGAAGAAACGGTGTCTTCGCTTCAATCGAAGCCGAAGAAACCACGCCGCGCGCGTTGGGAAGTCCTCCGTGGTTTCCATCCGTGCTCTCGGATCCGCGGCGCCTTCCCTCCCTCCCATCGCGCCTCGATCCCTTCCGCGCGCTCCTCGTGCGCGCCCGACCCGCTCCCGCATCCTCTCGCGCGCCCGACCCGCTCGCCGCGCGCCCAGCCCTTTCCCCGCGCGCTCTGCGGCGGCGTTCCCATGCTGCCCCATCCCATCGCGCGCGGTATCCTCGAGCATCTGCGCGCGGCTCCGTCCCTCCCGCGTCGGTGCGCAGAAAAGGCTTGTGATGCTTGGATTGTTGAGGTGGGTTCGATGCCCGATAGCCCAGCTAAGTTCCTTGCATTCTTGATGGGTTGCTATCGGCAAACTCTTTAAAATTTAACGACTGCTTCCAGCATTTTGTTTGGTTTGGATAGATCCGCTTTTCTATTGGATTTGTTATGATATATCCATACTTGTGTAGAATATGGCAAGCATCTATTTACGTATATACAACATATTTTGATATTTTCTATTGTTGTCTTTCAGGCACCGTCTCTTTTCAAGAGATCACGGACTTACTAGGAGTATATGTTAATAATTGAAAACGTCCTCATTATATTAACAAATTTACTATTTTTGGAAGACCGCATCTTGCTAGAATTCTCAAGTTTACAAATCTGAAGTAGTGAGGAGTGGTGCGGTAAAGCAACGAGATCTTATCATCTTGAAACTCTGTAAGATTTTCGATGTTTATCGATTATCTTGTGATCGGTTTGAGGATTTATCGACGGATCGTGTTTTGAAGTTTATTTGAACCTTATTTGAGAAATGATCAAGTGTTTTCGATTTGATTACATTAGATCGACATGATTTTACTTGTGCCAATCATTTCAAATTAACGAGTCTTTCGATTTCATCACCGGTCTCTCTCGGCATGGGTGAACCAAGCGGCAATGACAATGCAATGGTGCATGATAGTGAGATGGTCCATGGTAACGAGATGATCCATGGTAACGAGATGGTCCATGGTAGTGAGATGATTGAAATTAACAACATGATTGAAGTTAGCGACATGATCCACGATA